>CM062811.1:323287397-323902321 GCA_031772625.1 Pinus tabuliformis
AAAATACACTAAAGGTCATAAGTGTGCTGAGAAGAAATTATTCTACATAGATTGTGAAGAGGAAGAAGAAAAGGAACAAGAAAGGTCAAAAGAAGAGGATATACTCAGGAACAAAGCCTAGATAAAGAAGAAATGAATCAAACCATATCTTGTAATGCATTAGCTGGAATTACCACTCCTCAAACCATCAAGATAGAAGGACATATCAAGAAGAAAAAGGTAATAGTGTTGATTGATTCAGGAAGTACCCACAATTTTATTCATTGTAAGATAGCAAAAGAATTGAATTTCTTCCTATATCCAGCACCAGAGTGTCAAGTGATGGTTGCAAGTGGAGGAACGATAAATTTCTCTGGAAAGTGCCATAATATTAAGTTATCCATGGGAGAATATGTATTGAATAGCCCAATGCTTTCCATTCCAATGGGAGGTTCTGATGTTGTACTAGGAGTTCAATGGCTACAATCTTTGGGTACAATAGCTTTTAACTTTCAAGAACTTTTCATGAAATATTATGCAGAAGGAAAGGAAATTGAATTAAGGGGCATTGCAGGGAAACCGGGAAAGAAAATCAGCTCTAACGGTATGACAAAGCTTCTAAAAAAGGAACAAAGAGGTGTAATTGCACAATTATGTTCGCTAGATGTTTCCACATCGAAATCATCTATTTCTCTAGATCTCCAAAAAGTCTTAGACAATCATTCCAAGGTATTTGAGACTCCCAGAGGTCTCCCTCCTATTCGTGATCATGATCATGCTATTCATTTGATTCCAAGAAGTGTTCCTCCAAACATCAGGCCGTACAAACATCTCTATTCCCAAAAGAGTGAAATTGAACATATGGTTGCAGAAATGCTAGAGGCTGGTGAAATTCAACCTAGCCAAAGTTCTTTCTCTGCTCCAGTAGTATTGGTGCACAAGAAGGATGGATCATGGCGCATGTGTCCGGATTATAGGGAGCTCAACAAGCTCACTATTAAAGATAAGTTTCCCATTCCTGTCATTGACGAATTATTGGATGAATTGCATGGATCAATTTACTTCACCAAGTTGGATCTTCGTTCAGGATATCATCAAATCAGAATGAAGACTGAAGCCATTCCGAAAACAGCATTTAGAGCTCATGAGGATCACTATGAATTTTTGGTCATGCCTTTTGGCCTTACCAATGCACCTTCTACATTTCAAGGTTTGATGAATTCCATTTTCAAACCCTTCCTTAGAAAATCTGTGTTAGTATTTTTTGATGATATACTAATCTAAAACAAGTCTTGGAAGGATCATGTTGAACATGTTGACATGGTGCTACAACTATTGGAGGAGAAACAATTATATGAAAAAAGATCCAAATGTTTCTTTGGAGTACAAGAGGTGGAATATCTAGGTCATATTGTATCTCATGAAGGAGTTAAGGTAGACCCTAGAAAAATTAAAGCCATTCAGGAATGGAAAATCCCCACATCCATAAAGCATTTGCAAATATTTCTCAGGTTGACAGGGTATTATTGCAAGTTCGTTAAGAATTATGGGAAAATAGCAGCACCTCTAACAACATTATTGAAGAAATATTCATTTTCATGGACTCCAGAAGCAACAAAGGCCTTCAAACATCTTAAAGAGGCAATGTGCCAAGCACCGGTCTTAGCTACACCAGACTTCACAACAACCTTTATTGTGGAATGTAATGCTTCAGGAAATGGAATTGGTGTTGTTTTAATGCAAGATGAAAGACCCATTGCTTTCGAAAGTCGTCCAATCAAGGGAAAGTATTTACACAAAGCTATTTATGAGAAGGAAATGTTGGCAATAATACATGCACTTAAGAAATGGCAACCCTACCTAATGGGAAGACACTTCAAGGTAAAAAAGGATCATGATAGAATTAAATACTTTTTAGAACAAATATTATCCTCTGAAGAACAATAAAATTGGGTCACAAAGATGTTGGGTTATGACTTTGAAATCATCTACAAAAAAGGGAAGCAAAATGTTGTGGCAGATGCACTCTCAAGAAAGGATGAGGATGTGGAAGCATTGTTGTGCACCATTTCTATTATCCAACCAGGTTGGATAAATGAAGCAAGGGATAATGGAAGCATGACAAAGAAGTGTGGGCACTTATTCGAAAGTTACAACAAGATTCCAGTACATCTGATACATTTAGCTGGAAAAATGATTCGTTATGGTACAAAGATCGCTTATACCTCTGTAAGAATTCCCGACTCAAACAAAAGATTCTTCTGGAATTGAACGCTTCTCCCTTAGGAGGGCACTCAAGATTTTTAAAAACTTACCACAGGGTTAAGAAGGAATTTTTTTGGGATGGCCTTAAATCAGATATTCAAAATTTTGTGGCAGAATGTTTGGTTTGCCAACAAAATAAAGCTGAAACAATTAAGACACCAAGTCTATTACAACCTTTACCCATTCCAAGCCAACGTTGGGAGGAGGTTTCAATGGATTTTATCACGGGTTTACCCAAGTCTGAGGGAGAGTGTCATCATGGTGGTAGTTGACAGACTTACCATGTATGCACACTTTTGCGCATTATCACATCCATTTAAAGCCAGCACAGTTTCTATTGCATTTATGGAAACAATTCAAAAGCTACATGGAAACCCAAAGATTATTGTAAGTGACAAAGATCCCATTTTTACTGGAAATTTTTGGACAGAATTATTTACTTGTCTTGGTACTCAGTTAGCTCATAGCTCATCTTATCATCCTCAATCTGATGGGAAAACTGAGATAGTAAACAAATGTTTTGAAGGATATCTTCGTTGCTTTGTATCTGATAAACAGACACAATGGGTCAAATGGTTGCCTCTAGCTAAATGGTGGTATAACACTTCCTTCCATACTGCAACAAAAATGACCCCATTTATGGCACTTTATGGATATCAGCCACCATCCATCACATCATATTTAACAGAAAATTCTAAGGTTCAAGCAGTGGAACATCACATCGAGCATCAACAACAAGTTCTCCAACTCTTAAAGGATAACCTTGTGTTCGCGCAGAATAGAATGAAACAACAAGCAGATCAACATCGTGGCAAAAGAAGTTTTGATGTAGGTGACTCGTTATTCCTACGGCTACAACCATATAAACAAATGTCCCTCAAGCAAGCTAAGAAGGATAATAAATTATCACCAAAGTACTATGGTCCATACAAGGTGTTGTAAAAGATTGGTACTATGGTATACAAATTGGAGCTTCCTGCATCTTCTCAAGTGCACCTAGTTTTCCATATTTCATGTTTAAAGAAGGTTATAGGCAACAAGCTCCCAGTTCAAACAATATTTCTAGAACTTGACAAGGAAGGACTTATCCTCTGAAGATTCCACATGGGAGGATGAGAATTTTATACAGAAGCATCCATAACTACTCAAGCATTGAGGACAACACTTTTTTGAAGGAGAGGGGCATGTTAGGTCCCTATAATATTAATGATGCCCCCATTACTATTGTAGTTGTATCCCTTATTAATATTGTTGTGCCCCATAGAATCCCTATATTGTTATTTTTGTGCCTTTATATTATTATTGTGATCGCAGGCAGGGCCTGCAATACCCAGGATCTCCATCAATTCATGCATGTAAAAACATGCACCTCAAACAATTCCCCAATTCTGTTTCAACTGCGGTTATTTTCAACAAATATGTAGAAGCTTGTAATCTCACATACATACAAAATGTAATTCCAAATCAATTCAACATTCCCAATGCTTTAAAATTCAAGTCCCTCTCTTCAATGCGCCTAACTCAACGAATTGAGATTTAAGAAACCCCAAATTTTATGTGTCCATTATTTAACACATCTTAACCATCGATTCTGCTTTTCTACATATGAACCAGTTTAATAAAATACACAACCAATAAACAGGCAACTACTCACTATTCACCGCCTCGCGCTCTCAACATCGAAGCTGGTCCACCAACATTAATGTAGCGTTGCCTTCACTTTCTTGTATCGCACTATCAGACCATTTGATTTGCTTTCTCTATGAGATCATACAGTCCTCTTTCTGGACTGATTAAACTTTCAACTCAGCATTAACGCAGTTAACACATCGATCGACTTTCAGCAATCTTCTGAATCAAATTCAACAAATTCAAGTTACCTCCAGCAATACCGTATATCCTGTGTTCTTCATTCAATCAACTCCATTCCCATCGCTATCCAATCGATTCCCACCTGCAACTTATGAAACATATATAAACGCAGTCTTGGATTTCATAACGATGGCTATTTCTGCAATTTCAAATGTCAATTCATAAATTTAAACCACGCATTCCCTTTACCATTCAACGCTGCTCAGTCTTTCACCTTATTCAATGCTGTTAAACAATCTCTGCACATTCATACCAAACAGGATTTCATATATGAACAAATTATGGCAACAGAACTGGTTCAACATAAAATGATAGCCACCATGCCATTTATATTCAATTCCATCCAACAGCGTTTTCCATCAATTGAATTCTGTTTCATTTGTCAATTGACAGGACATAAGATTAGATACAGTTATAAACTTCTGCGTATGTTCCAGAAGATGAAAAATGCCGAGTTAGACTTTGTCATAACTGACATCGCTCCAAGGAAATAGAGTTCCCCACGCTTCACCCAATTTAACATACCTTCAGTTCATCACCGCAGCATATAAAACATGAATCCAGCAACTCATTCATAAGTCGACATTAAAATCAGTTCTTCGCAGAAATACCATTAAAATTCATGCACTCCATACAACGATTCATTCATATCTCTACTTTAAGTAATTGCGCTATGCAAATTGAATTCCATTCAACGTGTAGATCGATTTCAATTGAAATCGACCTTCCCTCCTCCTATGCTTTACACAGAAATTCAAGCATCTCATTCACATTCCATGCGCTGAGAACACAAACTCAACTACATTGACCAGTGTTGTAGATCGATTTCCAGTTGCTTCAAGTTATCGCTCCAATTTCACTGTAGTGTAAGAATTTACAAACACTATACACATGCATCCAATGTCAAATTCTAACTGAAGGTCGATCTCAATATTTGCTCCCCACTATCAACTATTCCAGCATCGATTATTCAGAACGATTTTCCATTACTCTGTAAAATTTGACTCATTTCATGGCATCAAACTCAAACAACGATTTCACCACCAGATTATATAAAATGTGCATTCTCAATTTAAACTCAGTTATAGAAAATATACACCACTCCAGAAATCGAACCACACAACTCTGAGAACACTTTTCACATTTATAATAAAAATACTTACAGACTTTGTCTTTGCCGGATATTCAACATTAACGGCCTTACAATTGCCCGGAGGCTTTCAAGCTTTGGCTGTCCAAGCTTCACTTGCTCCTCTCTATTATATCCTATCTACCCTCTTATTTGCCTTTGAGGCTCATAAAGTTATACAAATTGAATTGAACCAATTTAGGTTCAAATCCCTTTAATCACTCAACAAAGTCCTCAAATATCTCAACACCCCTACAATCTAGATTTTATCCCTAAAATCTTGAAACTAAATCTAACTTAGGCTCCATCATTAATCCTTAATTATCTCAAGGTTAATTCCTCTCATGATTTCAGTTGTTTGGAAACATTTACAAATCCTCTCAAAATCTCATAAATATTTACATAAAATTAATAATTTCTCAAAAACATGAGACCCCTTAGTTTTAATAAATACAAGGTATTTTTCCGAGTCTATGCTCCTGCATCAGACTCCCAAGGTAGAAAATGATCATGATCTCCAGATCATGCGGTTTAATCTTTGTCTACCTGGATCCCACATTTTGTTTTGCAAGTTATCATCAATTTCTGCTGTCGTATGCTGCTTTTCTCCAGGTCTCAATATCTTATGTTGTCTTGCTCCACTAGCTGCACTTTCACAATCTGTCCCTGTTTTCATTTTGTTGTTGCTTCTGCTGCTTCTCTTCCTTGCTGATGTCTTCCTCTGAGACACTTTCAACATGATTCTTCTGATTAATTCAATTTCTTTGTCCAATAAATCTTCAAGCTACTGATTTCTTGCTGCCTGCTAAGCTAAGACGGCTTGCTCAGTTCTTACTCGTTCAATACTTGTTTCCATTCTTACCTTCTCATTTCTTACTGCCACCCAATCATCCATGCCCTCTTGTCTTCTACAACGGAAAACTTCTTCCTTGCCTTCTCCTATCAGCAACTTACTGGACTGGTACTTTGTGTACTCCTTTTTGCTATCTTCATCTCTATGCATCTGCAATTCCCATTTCTGAAATTGAGATTCTTTCTGCACTAAATTCTGATCATTCAGCATCCTTTCCAGCAACATAACGTCCTCATCCCATGGATTAGAAATTTCCACAGAATTCCCGTCTTTCTCTTTCATTTGACTGCTCAACTGAGCCAAATGTCCTTCAACACCTGCGACAATACCTGCATTCACAAAACACTTGTTAAAACAAAAATCATAAGGAATCAGTGCCTTACTTCCCTCTGCCAGCATTTTAGTATGTTGTTCTGAATTCTCCATCTCAATTAGCACATCAGTATGTTGATTCTCTCTGCCCAAAGAATTCTCTAAAGAATTCTCAAGACTATCAACTAGTCTTCCTCTCATACCATTTGTTTCCATGATGTCTTTTTCCTCTTGTTCACTGCACTGAACTCTTTCTTCTGCAATATCCCTGTCATACTCTGGATTCTCCAACAAGTATTCCAACAATGCAATTTCTCTGTGGCATTGTTAAAGCATACCATCATCACTTATAGTCCCTGCATTCACACACAAACTTTCAGTTTGAAAATCACAAAGTTCAACAGTCTCAATTGTTGCTTCACTTATCCATGCTACAGACTTATCCACTTCTTCTACATCCATAAGAACTTCCTCTTGTGCTGTAACAGTTTCACAAGATTGCACATCCTCCTCAGTAAAACCTGTAATCACATCACAATTGTCAGCTCTAAAAATACAAGAGTTCACATTATCCAGCTGATCTGGATCTGCCCAGTAACTCAAGAAATCATCAATGATCTCCTCCTCTGTTTCACCAATGGAAACCTCCTCTTCTAATTCAGCTGCTCTGAGTTCTTCCCGTCTCCACTGTACATCCATCATCTGCTCGAGCTTCCTCAGCTCCTCTGTTAACTGCATATTTATCTGTCAATCTCTTTTCTGCTGTAGCCTCTGCCATTTCACTCCCTTCCTCATGAGCAAACCATGTCTCTGGTCTTTCACATTTTCCCGTAACAACTCCATCAATAGCTCAAGCTGAACTGTTATCTCAGCTTTCTCTTTCTCATACTCTTCCTGAGTCAACTGTTGTCTTATGTCATTCGCCTTGGCATATTTCTTCTCTTTTCTAATGTGGCCTCTTTCTGAACCTCTGCTTTCTCCTTTATGACTTTCAGTAGTCATCTCCTTCGCCATGAGTTTCTCACCCATGAGTTGCATCAAGCCTCTACAACAACAAACTCTCTTGCTGCCACTTACCTCACCAATCCTTCCCTCCAGATCTGGTCTTTTGGTAATCACCGGTCCTCTGCTGGAACCTTTCAAGCATTCTCCACTGCTCCTTTAGGCTTCTCTCATCTGCAACTTTATTCAACCTCTGTTGAATCTTTAGGTTCTTTAGGTTTAGGTTTTGTATCATTGCATTGAAGAACACAGTGATGCCTATGGATCAGAGGTAAACAATCTATTTGAAGTTGATCATATGTCATATAGTAATGTGAAAAAAAATTATTTTTCTTCCTAAGGTTATAATTACAAATTATTTTCAATTAAAGCTTAAAGATGAAAAGTGGGGACATGAAAGTGACATAGACCATTTTCTTAAAGATGTTGTTGATTGTTCTGTTGTACATATTATCCCAACAGAAGGTTTAATTGAGCAGAAACCTTCATACATGAAGAATTTCTTTTTTGAAGTTGATCAAGAACAAATTTTTTCTCATACTTTTGAAGATCTTGTGGCAGATTACATGGAAGAATTTATCAGCAGTCTACACATATCATTTTGTGAATATACTCCTAATTTTTATCGTGAGTTGCCTTCAGACATAGTTTATTGTTCGTTCAAGATGAATTGGTTTTTAAAGATTCATTGGCAGAATGGTTCTAGATTAAGCACTCAAATGCTAATCTCGTATCATTGGAAGATTGACTTCACCTGATTTAGGTCAGTCATGTACATATGTAGGAACTTGTACATAAATAAGATCAGGTGTTGAGCATTTGGTTTCCAATTGTAGTTCTTCAGTTTAATCATTAGTTGATGAATAAGGGTGGCTTTCCTAGTTGGAAACTGGTTTGCAGAGGTGTTAGACTTTAAGATTATCAGGTTTCAGTGGTCAGATTTCAGGGTTTTCACAGTTTTGGACTCCATGCCCAACTAAGGCGACTGATCTATGATTCTCAATATTTTATTATCAGAGCACAAGCATCTAATCACTGTAGATATTGGTGTGAGTTCACTATACAAATTTTTACACAGTTAAGCTTGGCGAAGCAATATATGACTCCATTCCCAACTAAGGCACTAATCTATGGTTCTTAGTGCTTCTGTGGCAAAAGCACTATCCCCAGGTGGAGCCAGATGTTGTAACATGCATTTTTTGTTACCTTTAATATTCATGTTTCGTTCAAGAATCACTTGAAAATATTTATAAAAAAAAAAGGCAAGAGGGAAATGTAATAAATTACATATCAGAATCACAACACAAAAGGAATGAGTATAAAGGAGTTGACCCATGTGATAAAGTTAAAATTGCAATATAAATGGAGCCATAACCGATATATATATATATATATATAGATATATTGGATTTACAAAGAAACAAGTGTTAAGGGATTAAAGGGTCAGACCCAAAAGGTATTTACATCGTGGTTTAAAGTCTCGTCGGGCCCACCACACCGCAAAGCTATGAACGTTGGGATCTGCCAATTGCAACTTGTGATGGCGGACCTGAAATATATATGTTATGTTTTATAAGCCCCAACGGGTCCGCAATATCACATAACTCTTGTGTGTGTGTGTGTGTGTGTGGATTGCGATATGGGTGGACCGGACCCGACAAACTATATATTACGTTTCATAATTCTGTTGGGTCCGTAAAGCGCCCTATGTATATGTTCACAACGCTGATTGCGATTTGCGATTGGGTTCCAGACCCGATATTATATATACCATATTTTATACTTCCAGCGGGTCCCCTAATTGCAATTTATTAAGGTTTTGGGTTAATACCCCAATTCAAAGCACCGATTGCGATCGCAATGAAGGATATGCCTCGATAGTGGTGTGGAACCCGTACTAAAAGCGGAAAAAGCACGTTTTATGGTATAATCTCATTAGAAAATGTATATAATAGAAAAGCGCATATATAAAGGATTTATGTATAAGTCCAATATTACCATGGTTATGCGGCTTAAGGGTGCGCAAAGTTTTGCAATAATATATCCGGCCAATTGCGATATACAATAAGATTCCATCTCCAATGGAGTTATTAAATCGGATTAATTCCTTTTAAGTTCCGGTGCTTTGCGTTAATTTCGTTATATAAAGAGAAAATCAATGTTAAGGCTGAATCTGAAGAAAAGGCAATTGGTTGGGTTTTTTGGTGTTTTGGCCAATTAAAATGTATTCGATACATGCATAAGCTCAGGTTTATACAAATCTAACATAGTGCATTATGATAAGCGGATTAAGACATATACAAAGGAACTCGGCATTGGATTAACAGAGCAAGTCAGCAATTATTGTCCATTTCTAAATTCAGTTATTTTCCTGTTATTTCATGTTCTTGGGGGTGTCTTTTACCTTCTGTAAAATCCTGTAATAGTTATTACTTCAGATAGTTAGAGAAGCAATTAAACAATTTGGGTAGTTTCAAAAATCAGCAATTGTTTCACAAATGTATAAAAGGAGGAAAATTTATAGAGAATGGGGTGGTGGTTGGAATTTTGGGGAGAACCTGGAGACTAGGCCACTGTATTCCTGATATCATTGTTGATTAATGAAATAATCAGAAGTTTCCATGAGTTGTTGGGTATAATTTTGTAACCTTCTTTGTTATGTGTCATGTTATGTTTTCTTCTTTCAAGTATAGTAATGACATTGCAGGTCTTTATTTGCTTATGTAGATAAAGTTAAAATTCCTTAAAAGAGCGCTCTTATACTTGAAGTTCCCCGCCTTCTTTTCTAAGTTATAGATAATAGTTTCTGCGAAAGACCAACATATTATCTTTAACTTCTCCCAGAGTCACAAATTGTAGTTTCTATGTTAAGCAGCGTATTGTCTATGATTCAGTCCTCATTTCCATAATTCTTCTAAGTGATAGATAGTAGTTTCTGTGAAAGATCAGCATACTATCTTTAACTTTTCCTTCAAGCTTTCTCCATTCATCATTTATATCTAGTAACAAATGGCATTCTGAGATGTTTTGGTCATACATGTACTAAGGGTTAAAGACCATGTTGGGTGTGGAGCCTGATTATCTTCTGTATTCAAAGGTCTCAGCCGGATGTATACCCCAGGAAAATTATACACCCCTCCACGCGGGCGGGTGCGGGGGACTTGTCCCCCCTGCGAGGGTTCAGGGGGCCAATCCCCCCCGGCTAAAAATAGATGTAAAATTGCCTTGTAAAAGTCTAGTAATTTCTAAAAGTCTAGTAATTTCTAGTCAATCTGGGTCATTCATTAGGCGGATGATTTGACGGTAGAAGTTATGTTTAATTTAGGGTTTTTTTCCCTAGAAGACAACCCCTCACTATATATGAGGGAATTGTATTGCATCTAGGTATATCTGTATTAGAGGAGATTGAGAGCGAAGAGGGAGTTACAGCGGATCCGATGTAGGTTGTATCTCTTCAGTTTGCTAGATAATATAAAAACAAGGACTGGCTATTTCTCCGTGGACATAGCCCAAACTGGGTGAACCACGTATATCTGTGTCTCTCTTGTTTTATGCATTTTCTGTGTTTATATTTCTGCAATATTTTATGTGTTCCATTGCTCTGTAATATATAATTTTCTAACAGACCAAGTTTCTAGGTCCTTCATTTAAGGACACAACATATATCTAAGTGACAAATAAGTGACAGTAAATAATATTTATTAATGTCTTAAGCACAATTTCCCTACAGCCAGGAAATTGGTTTCTTAAGGAACCACAGGTTCCATGACTTGTAAGCTCTTCTACTTGATTATTCTGATGATTTGTTATATTGGAGGGCAAGGGGACGCATTGGATCTTATGCAGAATTGTAGGTGGGTCTCCATTTAGGGTTTGGTCTCCCTATAGGGAGTCTTAGCCTTCTAGAGGGTCACATTGACATTTGTAAGGTGAGCGTTGAGAGCCATGGGCCTCCACCATAGCAGAGAGTACTTCATGGATCCCCAGCACCGCTCACTGATTACTCATGTTCCACCTTTTTAGATAAGGATGACGCACCTGGTTCACCATGCCCAGTCAGCGCCACACTTACACCACACACTTGGCAGATGTTCTAGGGCCCAAATGAGGATGTGTCTCATTGCTAAAGACAAAGGGAGGGTTGGTGTCATCATCCTAGCCCTTACAGATGGTTTATAGACGTTTTCGATCCACTTGGAGACCCATGAAGATGTCCTTGTGCCCCCACACCCACTTGTGAGAACCACAACGACTTGTTTGGAAAATAAGGGGCCAACCCCTTATCCACTATGTTTTGAGCTCATTCTCACATCATGGCAAACCTTGGACTTCATTAGGCCTCCTCAAAGGCCCAACGACTCATTTTATTGATCATTCTATCCTCTTGAGAGGTTTATTCTTACGTTATTGAGTTATCTTGGTGGGCTTGTCACCAAGGGATGCTATTATTGCACATTATATTATTATTTGGGGCTTAATTAGGCCAAATTAGGCAAATCAAACTCATTAGAGATTGTATAAATAGATGAGAGGTGATTCATTCTCTCATCGTCACTTGGATTTGGGTTTAGTAGCTACTTGAGAATTGTGCATTCCCTTTGGAGGACGAGTTTGGATTTCTTGGATGAATTTTGATTTATGGATTCTATCTTCTTGATCTTGGAGCTTCATTATTAGCATAATTTGATGATTGGATATACTCATTTGTACATGTAAGTGATATTTTTCATGTTCATTCTTGTTGTTTACTTGGTCACATGAATGTTGCTGGGATTTTCGCTATACAACTCTAAAATTTACTGCTTTTCTATGCAAAATTGTGGAAATTGTGATCTTTTGTAGCATTGCATCATTGCATGGGCCATGTTGTTGAAGAATCTAGGGCCATTAGAGTTAATGTGATTCTTCTTAGCATGATAACTATTTGTGAGGTATTTTAACTTTTTCTTATTAGCACAATCTTCTCTTGATATCATTAGTGTGTGTATTTTTTACTTCATCAAACAATTACCAAAATACACGAGACAAGAACACAAGATGTTGGCTTTCTGCTAGGGCCAAAACCTCTCCCACTTGGAGAGGAAAACCCACACAAATTTCTTCTTATAGAGATTCCAATTGACAAATACCAAGACCATGATCCTTGACCTATTTAGCCACTCCAAGACCAAGACACCAATCCTCTTCTTTTGTCATTATTAAGATCATCATCACTGTTGCATCACTAAGGCCATCACTACTGCACCACCGAGATCTTCATCACTGGTGCACCATAACCGCACCTTCACCGATATTTTCATCAATGAGATCTCCATATATATATGAATGAGATACCTAGGTCCACCCGGATCATGACTGTTTTTACCATAGTTGCACCTTCATTGAAGACATAACCTTGTGACTGTGTCTCCTTTAAGATAGAGATCATATCACTGAAAACCTTCTGCTCATAATTATGTCGATACTGTGACTTCATTTAGAGAGTAGGTCGAGACAGAGAGTGGCACTTCACACTGTTCCTCTTTACAAATATGTCGATATTGTAATTGTAATGTTACTTCTGTGATCACTAAGACAAGGAGGAGGTCGAGATTATGTTCATCATGAGGATGAAAACATAATGGACAGGCCTCTTGAGTGTTATCTGAAATCATATCTGCAACTTTTGATCCGGCTTTAAACAAGAACGCAACAAATTACAGAGATAACCATAAACACAGATATGCAGCGGAATAATACTTCATTTCATTAGAGTAAAATACTGGAATATACTTACAAACAGAAATGGAAATAACCAGCTAGGGCGATGGTAGCTTTTCTCTGAGAAGAGATGTGGCGACTACATGCCTCTGAACTGTGTTACAATGAGGCTTGAAGGCCTATTTATTATTGAGAAACAATGAAAAACCCTTAACATCCCAAAACCTAACCCTAGAAGATGAAATGCCAAATTGTGGGCCCCGTTTTGGGTAAATTGGTACATCAATTTCCTGGGGTCGTAACTTTGGCATATGATCTCCGTTTGATGTGTACAATAGCTCGTTAAAAAGATCTATTCGAGCACTACAACTTTGGGAAGAGAAACATCAATCCTTTGCCCCATGTTGCTCCCAGATTTCCCAAAAACATCATTTAGGGCCTCAAAATGGCTCTGGAAGCTTAGGACCTGAAAAACTACTAAAAAATAGTAAATTGTGCTACAATTACGGAAACTAAAAAACTGAAAGAGACAGTGGTGGGGGTCCAAGTGGGATAGGTGGGTGGCCACCAACATCCACCTGGATCATTCCTCCCTCCTTAGGAAGCAATGGTCCCCATTGCGTTGAGTTCCTCCATCTGCTGAACTTGGTCCCTGGTGAGCTATTTTGCAATCTTTGATGTGTCCAGTAATGGTGGGAAGCATGGTCGACGACGGTCCACATTGAACACTCGGTGCAAGTGAAGGAATGGAGGAATGTTGTGCTTCAATGCATTATTTCCCACAGCCTTGGTAATGGTGTGAGGACCATGTCGGCGTGGTCGGAGCTTCTGATGGGCTCTTGTAAGGCGTTCTTTCTGCAGATGCAACCAGACTTTGTTGCCCACCTGAAGCTTGTGTGGTACCCCTGTGGGTGAGGAGAAGTTGTTCCTGTGTTCTTTCATGACCGTATCCCTCTGTTGTTGCTGCTGCGTGGAGGAACCCTTCGCGGGGGTCATGGATGTGGTGACGATCTTCCCCTTACTTTGGGAGCGAACCAGACAGAAAATGAATTTCCTAGTCTGGGAGATGAGCTTGCTGCCTTTCTTAGCAGTGATCAAAGAGGTGGCGATAGGTGGGGCTACCTTCGGTATCCTGTACAACGAATTACATAAAGAAATAATGACAACACGAGGCCTTAACTCATACACAGCATGTCGCCTCCACAAGTATGGTTGGCCTAATAGTACATCACAAACATCCAAAGGTGTAGCATCACACAATACCTCATCTGTGAAAGGCTTGATGCTGTAGGGAAGGCGGCATTGTTGCCGGACTCGGAGATCTCGTCCTTCGCGAAACCACCCGATACTGTACATCTGCGGGTGTGGTGTAGTCGGTAGGCCCAACCGCTTCACGACCTCTGCTGAAATGAGGTTCTTTTGGCTGCCACTGTCGACAATGAATTGCAATGGCAAACCCTTCACCCACATATGTGAGTGGAAAAGGCGCTCCCCCTCTTTTGGATCTTCAGGCTCATTCTTCTGGATCTTGGCGGTGGCAACGGCGGTGCTGGGCTCCGCGTCAATGATCTACTTCCCTTTGCCATTCCCCTTGTCGGGTTTTGACTCAGGGTCGGAACATGCATCTGATTCTGAAGCCTTCAACTTGGCCACCAGCGACTGCTTGGTCCGACACTCACTTGTGTTGTGAGTGGGGCTCTTGTGGAACTCACACCACTTTCCTGTGTCCTTCTTCGACTTCGTGGTGTTGTTCTTTTCTTGTGGCTTCGATAGGTTGTCTTGGGTCACCCCGCCTTGGCTTTGTCCTTTGGTCTTTGGATTCGCAGATCCAAAGTCTCTCTTCTTCTGTTTGAACTTTTGCTCGATTTTGACAGCGTATCAATACGTTGTGTCGAGCGAGGAGATGTTCAGGAACTCCATCTCTTCCTGGATGTATCTGTGAAGGCAACCGTGGTATTTGAGTACCAGATGCAGCTCAGAATATTTGATACCCAATTGTGCGCGAAGGGTATGAAAAATGTTTGTGAACTCTGGCACATCTTGGTCTCGTCCCTACCGCAGCATGGTCCACTTTATGTATTTGTCCTCGTAGCTTTTGACAGGGTAGTACTACTCCTTGATGGCATCACGGAAGGAATTCCAAGTGGGTGCGGCTGAAAATAGTGAGCCCATACTTTCATCCTTCTACTCGCAGTAGGTTTCCCACTAGTTCTTGACGTGGGGGGCTGCTTTGAGAAGAGCGAAAATAATCTTTTCCTGACTAGAAAAATCATGAACAGAAAAATACCCATCTAGCAGATTTAACCATTTATCTACGACATCTGCGTCTATTTTACCCTCGAATATGGGGATTTCAAAATTAACTTGTACCGTAAACGGTGTGGCGTTTCCAGAGTAGCTGTTGGAAGCCGATGCGTCACCCCTGGGTAGCCGCTGAAGGATCTGGGAAAAGTTGTCCATCATCGCGTTCCTTTGTCGCTCAAGGGCTTCTTTGAGCAAGATTTTGATAGGATCTCCTACCCCCTCGTCTTTCTTTTCATCCGCCATGGGAGGTCATTAGGATTTGTGAGGCTGGTCTTGCAAAGGTTCGACCAATTCAAGCCCTAACTCCTTATATCCTGACTTCGTTGGGGACATGCAAAGAAAAACAGAGAAAGAGAAAACCGCTCTGATACCAATGATCCGGATTTAAACTGGGACACAACAAATTACAGAGATAACCATAAACACAGAGATGCATCAGAAATAATACTTCATTTCGTTAGAGTAAAATACTGGAATATGCTTACAAATAGAAATGGAAATAAACCAGCTAGGGCGATGGTAGCTTATCTCTAAGAAGAGATGCGGCGGCTAAATGCCTCTGAATTGTGTTACAATGAGGCTTGAAGGCCTATTTATTGTTGACAAAAAATGGAAAACCCTTAACATCCCAAAACCTAACCCTAGAAGATGAAACGCCAAATTGTGGGCCCCATTTTGGGTAAATTGGTACATCAATTTCCTGGGGTCGTAACTTTGGCATATGATCTCCGTTTGACACGTATAATAGCTCGTTAGAAAGATCTATCAGAGCACTACAACTTTGGCAAGAGCAACATCGGTCCTTGGACCCATGTTGCTCCTAGATTTCCCAAAAAAACGTCGTTTAGGGCCTCAAAACAGCTTTGGAAGTTTAGGACCTGAAAAACTGCTAAAAATAGTAAATTGTGCTACAATTACGTAAACTAAAAAATTGAAAGAGACAGTTATGGGGGTCCAAAGTGGGATAGGTGGGTGGCCACCAACATCCACCTGGATCAACTTCCCTCTAAAACATAAGAAGTATTCAAGTTCCCTGCTCCTCCTGTAATGCATATTGCAGACCCCTATAATCATCCAAGATTCATGTACCCATTGTGCCATCCGAAGTTGCAAAGGTATGTCCGAAAATCTGTGTTTTGTGGTGACTCTAGTTGCATATTTATAGTGGTTAGTCTCCCATATTTAGCTGATGTGTCAATGTGAACTCATGTGTCTCTATATGTGATCCGCCTTGACATTTATATTCATTTGCAGGTCAACATGACTGTGTTTTATATCATTTTTCTTGCAGACTCCTTCTTGTGCTTTTCTTGGAGGATTGTGCTTGCCTTGGAGGGTTACTTAACCTTTCTATAGACTTGTATACATTACACATAGGCTCAAGAAGAGCATGACATTGACTCTTTGACATCCTAATGCTCTCAATAGGAGCCACTAAATAAATAAACCTCTTGCTCATGAAACCCATGCAGCAAGGAATAATAATAAATTCGTTTTCTTGTTTACAAAAATCATAATTACAATGTCATGAAGACTAAACCTAGTTACATTTTCTTCAACACTCCCTCTTAACTAGGGACCTATTCATGATGGTACTTGGTCATTCTCAATCTGAATAATTTCTCATAAGAAGAATCGGATTGGTAACCCATCTGTATAACATCATAGTAACCCACATTGTGACAGCTCTATCTCTCATTAGATCAGGGCACAATGTTGGCGAGGCCAATGATTATAGACACCTTCATCATTGTCTCTCAAGGTACATACCCACCCGGGTGTTCACTGAGTATGACCTTCTAGGACTATTCTTATCTTGGGTTCCCAACCCTCAAAGAATATTGGTCTTCTTGCCTACTCTTATCTTGGATGCCCTACACATCCTCAAAGAGCATCAAATGCCAGATGATTACCCAATCCTCCCATTCTTTCTTCCCGGGTGAAGATAAGAATGTTGTGTTTGTCTCTCCCTCTTAACTAGGGAGGATATGCCCATTCATATAAAGGAATGTACCCAAGTTCCCTTTAACCAGGAACTTGCCCAAGCTCCTTATTAATTAGGGACTCTCTTTTTCATCAAAAACTTCTTCTTTGTGGGTCCTTCAACTGCTTGATCAATTTCCTTGATGTCATGAAATTCAGTCGAGCTTCTTCCTTGTAGGGCATTAGTCATCAATCACTTTCCTTCTTGGTTTGTCATGTTATTCATTTCTTCATGGAAAGTGGCCTTCTTGATACATATTTGGAACCTTCGTCATATGGCTACTTCTTCCTTACCATGTTTCTTTCAGGAATTTCCATCCTCCACGTGAATGATAGTTGTACTTGTACTCACAACTCTTGTGCTAGTAGCCCTGCATGAACTCATCCAAATAGTATTCAAGAAAAACATAACATTAAATCAAATTGTACCTTTCGAGATGGCTCTTCATCATGACATCTTTATGTAGGTATCAGCATCCTGCATACATGTTGACACATCTCCCAAAGATATCCATAGTCAAGGGTCTCCATCTTTTTCAGACTTCCATCAGAGTCTTCATATCTTTCCGAGAGATTTCCTAATAAAATCTTCTTAATCTTTTGGATATTGATCACCTTCATCAGGGTTGCATATCTCACGATCTCTTCCTTCCTCACACATTCCATTCCCATGAACTTTCAATCAAAGTTTCTTCAATGTGGTCAACCACCTCGTACTTCATATGAGGACATATTAAGTTGATTTCATCTAGTGTGACTTATGCCTTCCTGCGTCCTTTCAGAGGAGGAGATCATTTTTCTCTTGATCATGCTTCTTAAGATAGAAGTAATGATCCATGTTACCTACAACCATATGACATGACATTATAATATTAAACAAAAGCATACATACATCATTTTACCTTTAGGTCACCTAAGCTTCTTCTAAAAACTTCCTTGATTGAAAAGATCTTCAATCCCTTGACCTGCTTCATTTCTCATGTCATCATACCATCATCTCATGAATTCCATAAGTTAGATTTCCTGACGAAACACTTGCTTCCTCTCTAGATCAGTGAACCCTCTGATGAGGATTCCTTCAAAGAATCTTGAGGATCTTGAATATCCCCATTTGGCAGATGTTTCCTTTTTGTATGATGAGTCGTGTCCTAGATGACTTCATCCTTTTCTTCAATGTCCAATGAGGTTCCCAAGAGCTATATCCTTCATGTTTGTCTGCCATGGATTTTGTCCTCCATAATTCCCATGGTGCTATCACGAGCTCTTGTTTCTAATGATTCCATGTTGCCACGATGCATCTTATTATCATGGTCATATCGGTAACTAATGATTTAGGAGCTTATGATAGGACCCTTTTGTGAGGTATGCCATCTCAATCATAGTAGAGATTTGTTACTCCCTCTTTCCTTTGTCCCTTTCTTCAGCTTCCTCCATCTTTCTGGTGATATGAGCTTTCTTTTTATAATATTTCTGTAGCATTGTTTTGTCTTGTTTGAGGACCCTTTCCTTTCCTTTATGCACATGTTTGAGTCCTTTAACCTTCAACACTTTTTCCATAAACTTGTCTTTCTCTATCTAGCATAGAGACCACAAATTGTTGAATGAGGTAACCTTCTTGTTCATGGACATTTGCTACCTTGCCTATCAGTTAGAACAATGATGAATTCCTTCCTAGATTTTGTAGGTGAGACCTTCTGGAGATATCCTACATCCTTTGATACCTTTACTTTCATGTAGATCAAATTTTATGTGACCTTCTTGTTATAGACAATTTTGTGCCTTGCAGCATCAGGCATGAATTGCCAATAATCCAAGGGATCCAAAGTCCCTAAACATGATGTTCCTACCCCTAGAGGAACAAGGTCAGCAAACCAACAGCTCTCAGATCAGTTCTCCACCTGAAAACACTCAAAAACAAGCAATCCTGAAATCAAAGCAGGTGCTCCACTAGGCTTCTGCGCTGAAACTCAACTCCTCCATGGTGTACCTGCGTTGCAAAGCAGGTAGAACAAAGGCCACCTGCGCTGAGCGAGATGGGACAAGTGGCACACTGAGTCATTGCTCTGGAATCTTCCAAAAATGACACTTGGATCAGGGATTTCGCCTTGTGATGAGTCAGAGGCTCTGTTTCTCCAAGTGGAAGCAAGGTTCTCCAAGTGGACTCAAGAACTGAAGAGAGAGAGGACACAAGGCAGCTACACATCAGTTGCAAGCTGACTCATCCTTTCTCAATTCATCTATATATTGAGCTCTCTCCTATGAGCTCAGGAGGCTGGAATTTTGTGCAAAGTAATGATATGTTGTTGGTTTCACTATAGAGCTATTGGGTGATTGCTTGAAGGAGGTGAAGAGGAGAAATTCTTTCTGCTGGGAGGTGTTGCTGGATTGGGGCCTTCAATGGTTGTAACACTCTCAGAACTTTACTTCTTCCATTAATAAAAGCTATTGAGGTTCTTCTATATGCACTTGTTTCAATGATGTATTGTGATAATTGTATATTTGATTTATGCTAATCCTTGAATCAGTTATGATTGCATGCTTCTTGTAGTTTCCTTCTTTGTTATTTTGCAGGATCTCATTGTAGCTGGGCCAGCAAAAGAGCAAGGAGCTGGGAGCAAGCAAGCAAAGAGAAGAGTTTGGATTCGACATTAAGCGCAAGACAACAGTTAGTGCATTTCTTCACTCTCTCTTGCTTTCATAAAGAAGTAAACCTTAAGTAGTTTTCTTTACAGTTGTTGCTGAGGTACTATCACCCTTAGAGTGGGATAGGGTCATCCGAATCGGATACTTTTCCCTACAACAAACTGGCGACTCCGCTGGGGATCGTATCTGTTTGATTGTTTGTAGTATTTTGCTATTCATTTCCTGAACAAGGGGAGTACCGAATCGAAAAGCATTTGAATCTATCAAATGCGAAGTAGAGGGCAGCTACTCTAGCTCAGTTTTGAGCATGTTCATGATTTGAAGAGCTGATCTACAAGGACTCTTGTAAGCTCTTAGTGATAGCTTTTCATCCTCCTTGTCATCCCTTAGTGTGTACTTGACTGATAGCTTCTGATTTGAGCAAAAACCGTGAATTTTTGAGAAAACTGTGACCCGGAAACTGTGAAAACGCAACTTTCGTTTTCCAAAGCAGGCTGTACACAGGCTACCTGCTTTGCAACGTAGGTAGCCCCTTCGGGACCTGCGCTGAATGTCAAACTGACAGTGTACTACCTGCTTTGATCCAGTTTTGCCTAGTGCTGCTAGGGTTTCCTCCTGTTTCTTGCCCTGTTTTCACTATTGTTTTTTGCAGCCAGTTACCAGTCCATGTACCTATCTGAAACCAACTTTACTTTCCATTATTCCACCTCGGTTATATAAAGAAACTGTACTTGTTCTTTTGTATTTCTTACATCATTTACGGTTTCCCATAACGAAAAGTGAACTAGTCTTGTTGTGGCCTCTTAGATCTAAACCTGTGATAGGTGTCTTGCTGATCTTAAGAGTTAGTTTGTTTGTTGTTCATCGCTGATTGGTCTTTTGCTTTCATCATATGGTTTGATTTCATATATTTCTAGTGTCGAAACAAGTGAATCTTAAGGTGTCTTTTGATTTTGGACAAGCTTGTTTGTTTTCACTCGAAATTGAACTCAAAGTTATATAACAGCTTTCTTTCTGTAATACATCAACATTAAGAAAGAGAAAAGAAATACTTGCATTGTGCATTTTACATCTGAAAAGTTTGCATGTTGATTTAGGAGAAAGTGCATTAGTTTGTGCTGTATGAACTGTGTGAAAAGATATGCCTTTCTTCTCCCTCAGTAGTTAAGATTTTCATCAGTCAAAAAGATTTGAAAAAGCTTGCTTCTCATCTTAGGCTGCATTTAGGAATTTGTCACATACATCTCGTGGTGAACCTTGAAAGGCAAACTTTAAAAAGATCAACTTAAAATATACTGAATGAACCTAACAACGCTTTGAAACATAACGCAAACACATAGAGGTCTAAGCTAGAGACGTGTTCCGGCGTCGTTAAACGTAGTGACTGTCGATCTCGAAGAAGGTGGGTGATTCCTCCTGAGAGTCGGTGGCACTAATACGGACTTGTGCTCCCACGTACCGTCGAGTATATATTGGGAGACCCCTATAGGCATATATCCTTTATCCTTAGGAAGCCGTGTCGACCGCCCTACTGATCGCAATGCAGTGAACACAGCATTCACGAAGATTGACCACACGTACCGTAAAACGTATTCCGTGGTTTTGCGAAAAGTTTGGCACACCCTCTGCCTAGATCTCCAGAGCAGTTTCTTTTGGCCTTTTTCAAACTCTATAACTGAAAAAGTCCATCCGAGCATTTGTCACTTCGGGCTCGTTAAAACATCGAAGGAGACTAGAGTCATCTTTAGCTTTTTCTCGACTCTTTAAAACTGAAAAAGCAAGTTGTGTCTAAAGCGTCGTTATAAAATTTATTTTAAGCGGAATAATCATCACCCTTCCCTCGTTGATCTTCGAAGTTAGTCCACCACAAGTGGAAGTTCCTGTAGAATCGCTAAGAAATCTTTTGGATAGACTAGATATGTCTGAACAACCGTCGACATCTAGGACTGTGTCGTCCGACACAGCAGCAGCAGAGCCTCCTGCTGCTACTCCAACGATGTTCGCTGGTATACCATCTGTCCCGGCGAATTGTCAACAACAAGCCGGAGTCCAATCAGGGACAACGACATGGTTAGTTCCTATTTCTTCATCCGGATTATCATCTGGTATTTATTATGTTGAAACTCGCCAAATTGATCCATCTGGAGGTCAATCTGGGCAATCAATCCCCTTGAGTTCCGGATTGATACCGTATGGGGGGCAGTATGCCCTTTCATTACCTCCTCCGGGAGGATACCCATACGTGAGTTCAAAACAAAGTTCAGGTCAAACTGGAATTACATCCAGCGGTTGGGTACCAATACTGCCTCAACAACCAGGAGTTGTATATTCGATGCAACCAGTACACCCTGTGTCGAATATTCCCACCATACCTGCTATAGTGAATGTGTCGCAGGTACAAGCTCCACCTGTTGTATGTCAACCCCAATCTCAGGTTTCAATACAACAACCGCTTGTCTCAACGACTCAATCGCAATCTCAGGATAGTACCTCCTTATCTGGAGCGACTCAAGATCAAACAACTACTGTGACTCCTCATCCTGGTCAATCATCCAGTATTGGTCAACAACCGCCATTCCAACAATCATATCAAGGACCTGAGCAACAAGTCTTTGTAAGTAACGGGCAACCATACTATAATGGTTATGCCCATCAACCTTGTCAAAGTTGCCAACATTATGCTGGTCTGCAAAGACCCATTGCTCAGGCAATCCAATCTTATCCTGGATATGTTTCGCCTAACCTAAATCAACAGTTGCCCTTTGTAGCAACTCTAGAATTACCAGATCTAAACCGGCTGACGAATGATCCAATTGCTTATGCCCCTTGGTGGCCAGCGATTCCACATAAACTTCCATCAGATATTCCTAAATTTAATGGAAATCCGGGTGAAGACCCGTCGAATCATGTGATGACATTCCATCTATGGTGTTCATCGAACACCTTGAATGATGATTCGATAAGACTTCGCCTTTTTCAAAGGACGTTAACGGGTCCAGCGGCAAAATGGTACATTGAATTGCCTAGAGCTTCGTTCGAC
The DNA here is from genome assembly GCA_031772625.1 of Pinus tabuliformis. NCBI lineage: Eukaryota > Viridiplantae > Streptophyta > Pinopsida > Pinales > Pinaceae > Pinus > Pinus tabuliformis. Next base: position 323,310,480 of record CM062811.1, read on the forward strand.
AACTTCAGTGCCTTAGCTACAACCTTTTTAACCCATTTTCAATTACCGATAAGGTATGAAACGGGAACAGAACTCCTTACCAACTTCAAACAGACAACGGCCACTCATATATCGGATCATATACATGAGTGGCGACGTCGTCGTAGGATGGTGAAAACTTACGTTCCCGATCAGCTGTTAGCTGAATGGTTTATAAAGTCGTTACTTCCGGCTATAACGGAAGATGTGGCCAAGGGGGGAGTCGTAACGGAGGAGCAGGTCATTGCTCGTGCTCAATATCTGGACTTAGTATATACTCAGTCGGGCACGCTCTACGACAAAATACCTGACGCCCCTAAACCTGAATTTTCAATTCCTCCCCCTCCTAAATCGAATACTGATTCTCACGCCAGTAATGGCGTGACTGGCAAACGCAAAATTTCTAGTCAAAATGCAAATGAGGAACTTCTTGCCTCAGAAGTAAATGCCATGTCAACCGACAAGGGCAAACAACTGAAACAACCAGGGGGCAAGAAGAAAAAGAAAAGGAAAGGGAAACCCCCAACAGGGTGTCATATATGCGATGAGGATCATTGGACGAAAGATTGTCCACATATAGCTGAAGTTAAGAAACTCTTCAAGAGTTCAAAAACCCCAGCAGTATTGACTGATCCGTTTCCTACTCCAAGACAAAATCTGGTTGCTAATCAAAATGCTTCCCGATCCCAGGTGCTTATGTTGTCCACCTCAAAGCAGCAGAATAATGCTTTGACGAGGAATAAAGATTACAGGAATCCAAAGCAGTTGAACAACAAGGCAAATAAACAACCTAGTAGTTCAACAACAACTTTGACCAAAGTCGTGCCACCCATCATTCTTGAACCAATGATAAAGTCGCCAAAGGGAGTAGTACACAAATCGACATTTAATCCTCGAGCAAAAATAGCACAGAATTATAATATAGTAGAGGAACAGGCCCAATCGCCGTCCACTATGTCGACACTTGAGGTACCACAAAATTGCCCCTCCCAAGAGCAAGCTTTACTATCAGCAATAAGTGGGATTGGCCCAATGGATTCCAATCTTGTGGCCTTTGATCATAAAGGATATGACCCTCAGTTACCAGCTCAACTAGCTTTCCTTATTCAAGTGAAAACCCTCAACAAAACTGTTCATCGAACAATTATTGATGAGGGGGCATCTACATGTCTTATGTCGATGAGTTGCTGGAAAAATTTAGGCTCACCACCCTTGTCAAAATCGTCAACGACATTAAAAGCATTTGATGGACGATCATACACTCCATACGGGATTTTAAGTAACTTGCAAGTTGAACTGGGGGGCAAAACAGTAGAAGTTGATGTGGAAGTAATCGACGGAAACCTCGATTACAACATCCTACTGGGAAGGCCTTGGATATATGCCATGGCTGCAGTTGTGTCGACCTACTTCAGGAGGATTGTATTTCCTTTTCAAGGAAAAATTACAGTCGTCGACCAACAAACATTTCTCCCCAACAGTTCTCAAGTTACGGGGAGCAGCACAATGATCCATGAAAGTAATCAATCGATCCAAAATATTGGAGTAGGTCTCCTAAAAGACCCTGCCTTAATGGGTACTTTTGCCCTACCGCCGGCGGGTAATCTGGCAGAATTAGCCACAGAGGAAACCTACAATATGAAATCTTCTATATCCAACGGACTCGGAAGATTCCTAAATATTTTGTCAGCATGGATCATCGCCCTAATGGAAATACTGTAAATATAGTGGGCCCCGAGGACGGTTCTTATCTCATGTCAACCTCGTTAAAAAATGAAACAAGGAGTCACGAGGATAGTTCTTTTACTATGTCAACCTCATTAAAAAATGAAACAAATCCCCTTTTCAAAATTCAAAGGTAAACCTTCATTCCAACCACCAAGTTGAATGCAATGAAGCTTGGGGGGCACCCTCCTTTGACATGCGTTATTATGATGCTAGGGGCATGCAAAATCGAGCAGTTTTAGCACATAGTTCATGCTCATTAAAAAATAAACATAAGTTGTGAGCAATCTTCCCCTAGAGTTCGAGCTCACCCAGAAAAAATGAACCGGTAAATAACCTTGGTAAATGTAACCTTTGACAGCCATATTAAAGCCCTTGGTCGTGTTCTTGCAGTCTCACCTCCATCCATTCATTTGGCCAATCGTTCATCTCCATATGTTTGTTTACCCATTTTGAGGAACAGCTGCGAAGAGTGATTTCACTAAGCCATCCTTGTGACACTGCCGTGATTGGAAAATTCCAACCTGTACCTGGAATCTACTGCTACCCCTGTTTATCACTCGTTCCTCAAAAGACGAGTCTCCTTTGAGCTCTTTTCTCCTGACTCGTAAAATATGAAAAGTTTGCCGAGTTTTGGCCTTCCAACTCGTTAAACGACCGGAAGAGCTATCCCTCCTCTAGATTTTAATCTTTTTGGACCTGAGGGATTATTGCACAAAAAGATCGAGCGCTTGTTTTGTTCGGCTCGTTAAAAGTACCGAAAACTCATCCCTTCTGTATTGTTTTATACTTTTTCGGACTTAAGGGATTAGATGACGAAAAAGGAATTCTGGAGTTGACTTTATGTACCTTTTCAGACTCTCTAAAAATGAAAATGACCGAGTTATCCTTGTCGTTAGACTCGTTAAATTCATTAAATAGCGACAAACTTGTCTTTAGACGAGAACGAGTTTCCCTATCGCTAGGCTCGTTAAAACATAGCGATGGGCTTGCCCGAAGGGCAGGTTATAGAACAAGCATATGTTATCCTCCTCAAGCTTGACAAAAATAAAGAGGTACTGGTCAGCAATGACTGGGGAAAAATTGGGAGAACCTCACAGCTTTAATGGTAGCAAGTCGCTCTTGAACATGACACTTTGTCCTCCGTATCACATCGGGTTGGGTTTTTTCATTCACCGGTCTCATCACCATGGTCCTCGCCACACCATCCACAGTTGGGGTAATGCTACCGATCCATCACATCAGTGTCGTTATATGTTCAAGAGATGTTGTTCTGCAAAGAGTCAACCGTGTCCCATCCACTGCCATACATTGTCCTTCATCCATTTCATGACCGCCACCCTGAATCATACATCACAGTTTGTTTTCACCTCATCACAATCACTAGCTCCGTTCCATGTCAATAATGTGGGATTCATTAAGGCCCTTCGTTGACGGATCGCTCCTTGTCGACATCAGCTCATTATCCAAGGAGTTGATCTAGGAACAACCCCTTCAGTACTTTGAAGCTTGCATGCCTCAATGGCAAGTTTCTCACTTCCGGCGACAGGTATACATCAATGACCTTCGACCAGAAGATTTTGCATGGTGGTCGACGTCAAGTCCTTTATTCCCACCATGTGAATTGTACTGCTGTACCTTGAGGGTCATCATCCTTATCGGTGATTCCTCTCGCGCTTGCTAACGGTTTACATCATTGACTGGTAATCAAGCGATGTCTTTCCATGTTCGACTTCAAGAAATTCTCACATGGATCGACTTGTACATCGAGTGAAGATCGGAAGAGATTGAAGACCCCGGATCTAGTTTCATCCATCCGGGCTGCGATATATATTCAGGATATAAAGCCATTTGATGTGTACATCATTGCAGCAGATGATCATCCTTCTCAAAGGATGATAATTTCAGCAGAGAATTATCAGTCTACCATCAGACGATCGTCTGTTCTATGTACCAAAATGAATTTATAAAGCTGAGCATGGGAATGCCCGCCTCAGCTAGATCATGAAAAAGTACGAAAAATAATGTATTGTATTGTATCTTATTACAGGACACTTCTCAGCAGATTGAATGAACTTCGGATCCTCCTAATAAAGCATTTCACCCGATAAACGACCTCATACTTTAGGGGGCATCTGTTATAGACAATTTTGTGCCTTGCAGCATCAGGCATGAATTGTCAATAATCCAAGGGATCCAAAGTCCCTAAACATGATGTTCCTACCCCTAGAGGAACAAGGTCAGCAAACCAACAGCTCTCAGATCAGTTCTCCACCTGAAAACACTCAAAAACAAGCAATCCTGAAATCAAAGCAGGTGCTCCACTAGGCTTCTGCGCTGAAACTCAACTCCTCCATGGTGTACCTGCGTTGCAAAGCAGGTAGAACAAAGGCCACCTGCGCTGAGCGAGATGGGACAAGTGGCACACTGAGTCATTGCTCTGGAATCTTCCAAAAATGACACTTGGATCAGGGATTTCGCCTTGTGATGAGTCAGAGGCTCTGTTTCTCCAAGTGGAAGCAAGGTTCTCCAAGTGGACTCAAGAACTGAAGAGAGAGAGGACACAAGGCAGCTACACATCAGTTGCAAGCTGACTCATCCTTTCTCAATTCATCTATATATTGAGCTCTCTCCTATGAGCTCAGGAGGCTGGAATTTTGTGCAAAGTAATGATATGCTGTTGGTTTCACTATAGAGCTATTGGGTGATTGCTTGAAGGAGGTGAAGAGGAGAAATTCTTTCTGCTGGGAGGTGTTGCTGGATTGGGGCCTTCAATGGTTGTAACACTCTCAGAACTTTACTTCTTCCATTAATAAAAGCTATTGAGGTTCTTCTATATGCACTTGTTTCAATGATGTATTGTGATAATTGTATATTTGATTTATGCTAATCCTTGAATCAGTTATGATTGCATGCTTCTTGTAGTTTCCTTCTTTGTTATTTTGCAGGATCTCATTGTAGCTGGGCCAGCAAAAGAGCAAGGAGCTGGGAGCAAGCAAGCAAAGAGAAGAGTTTGGATTCGACATTAAGCGCAAGACAACGGTTAGTGCATTTCTTCACTCTCTCTTGCTTTCATAAAGAAGTAAACCTTAAGTAGTTTTCTTTACAGTTGTTGCTGAGGTACTATCACCCTTAGAGTGGGATAGGGTCATCCGAATCGGATACTTTTCCCTACAACACTTCTTCATTGCACCTTTAGAGTATGAATTTACCATATACATTTATTTGATATCTCCAATGTTGCTATATGAGGGGATCTTTCATAAGTATCCCTTTCCATGAATTCAGAGTAGCCCTTTTGATATGTTCAATGACTTCAACTACTTAGAGGACTATGTCCATTCTCCTCCTTCCTATAAGGAATCTTGATGACCCATCCAACCTATAGATCTTCTTGCAATCATGAAGTCATTTAACCAAACTTGATTATGGAATGAAAAGATACTTACCTGTCATGTGAAGATGAAATCTTCACCTTGATTGCTTTGATGATGGTTGAAGAAGATATATTAGAGCTTCTTCTTGGATGACCTTCTTACAAATGAGAGAGCATATCCTCAATAGAAAAGGTTGCTCTTGTTGATGAGGATGATTTGTTGCTTCCTCGGATGATCTTCTTCTAGGGCAAGGAGATGATCCTTTGAAGGTGTTCATGCCTTATTACCTTCAATTTGTCTTCTTGTGTAGTGTAGACCAAGATGGTTTCTAGGGTTTCAACTTGTTCCAAGATGATGTGATCTCAGTTTTTTAGGTCCTTTGAGCTACCTTGCTTTGTAGACAACTTGATGAGGATCTTGATGGCCTTTTGATGATGACTATGGAGACAAAAGCTCTTATTGTTGTAGATTGTTGTTATGGACTGATTTTTGTAGATCTTGATCCCTTTCCTTGATATGCTTCTTGGAGCTTGATTCTTGAATGTCTCTATGCCTCCCTTCCTTTGACTTCAGCACCTTAGCTCTGATACCATGTTGAAGAATCTAGGGCCATTAGAGTTAATGTGATTCTTCTTAGCATGATAACTATTTGTGAGGTATTTTAACTTTTGCTTATTAGCACAATCTTCTCTTGATATCATTAGTGTGTGTATTTCTTACTTCATCAAACAGTTACCAAAATACATGACAAAAACACAAGATGTTGGCTTTCTACCAAGGCCAAAACCTCTCCCTCTTGGAGAGGAAACCCCCACAAAATTCTTCTTATAGAGATTCCAATTGATGAATACCAAGACCATGACCCTTGACCTATTTAGCCACTCCAAGACTAAGACACCAATCCTCTTCTTTTGTCACAGTTAAGATCATCATCATTGTTGCATCACTAAGGCCATCACTACTGCACCACTAAGATCTTCATTACTGTTGCACCATGACTGCACCTTCACTGATATTTTCATCAATGAGATCTCCATATATATATGAATGAGATCTGCACCTAGGTCCACCGAGATCATGATGTTTTTTACCATAGTTGCCCCTTCACTAAAGACATAACCTTGTGACTGTCTCCCCTTTAAGATAGAGACCATATCACTTAAAACCTTCTCCTCATAATTATGTCGAGACAATGGCTTCATTTAGAGAGTAGGTTGAGACAAAGAGTGCCACTTCATAGTCTTCCTTTTTACACATATGTCGCGACTATAATGTTACTTTTGTGATCACTGAGACAAGGAGGAGGCCGAGATTATATTCATCATGAGGTTGAAAACATAATGGATAGACCCCCTGAGTGTTATATGAAATCTTGTCTACAACTTCCCTTTGAAACAAAAGAAGTATCTGAGTTCTCTGCTCCTCCTGTAATTCAGATTGCAGACCCCTATAATCATCTGAGATTCCTATACCCACTGTGCCATCCGAAGCTGCATAGGTATGTCCAAAAATCTGTCTCTGTGGTGACTCTAGCTCATATTTAAAGTGGTTAGTCACCCATATTTAGTCGACGTGTCAATGTGAACTGATGTGTCTCTATGTGTGAGCAGACTTGACATTTATATTGATTTGCAGACCGACATGACTGTGTTTTATATTGTTTTGCTTGCAGAGTTCTTCTTGTGCTTGTCTTGGAGGATTGTGCTTCTCTTGGAGGGTTACTTGACCTTTCTATAGACTTGTATACATTACACAACGGCTCAAGAAGAGCATGACATTGACTCTTTGACATCCTAAGGCTCTCAATGAGAGCCACTAAATAAATAAACCTCTTGCTCATGAAACCCATGCAGCAAGGAATAATAATAAATTCATTTTCTTGTTTACAAAAATCATAATTACAATGTCATGAAGACCGAACCTAGTTACACTTTCTTCAACACATGTATCAATGGGTGAATGTTCCTAGAGATTATTTTTGTTGAATATATCTTGATAAGTCACCAATTATTGCATATCAAAGTATAAAGTCCTTAAGTAGATGTTCTCATGCTCTAATGTCATGTGAAGTTGCTTGAAGTCCTCATTGTTTGGGTAAATCATTTCCAAACAATAAATTATCTTTGACTCCATCCCTCCCAAAGGATAAGGCACTAATCCTTCCATAGGTGATCACTGTTAAAGAATATTTCTCTCACCTCTCCTTCTCTTTCTCGGCCTAACCTCCATAGGTCACCTAGGGCATCATTTTTCTCCCATTGTAGCCATCAAAGAACTTTGATCTATTGTCCATAACTGCGCTAGGGTTTTCTCTAGAGGCCTTCCAAATTTCAAGAAATTCCGATAGTGGGATCTTCAGATATAGCAAGTCCGAGCTCAAGAATCGTTTCTTGCCCTAGGTTTCCCTTGCTAATGTCCTCAATTGGATCATTGCATTCAATTCTCCAAAGAAAATTTGTCCTTTGATCCTCTTCTCTTCCATAATTAGGTCAAGCCCCTCCTTGGTTGATCAACTCCGCACCCTTGACCTAATTTGGGTCCACTCAGTCCCGTGTGGTCCTGCAACCTTACAACTCTAATTCCACAAAGATCACATAAAGATCAATTCTCCATAAGGATTTTCGGGTCTAGTAACCTTCTTGGCAAGACATATTTCCAAACCCTAGCCTCAAAGATCCTCTTAACCCTTCCTAGAGATCCTATCACCTTGCTTCTCGAGCAAGAAAGCCATATATAATTGAGTCTCTCTTGTGAATAGGCCTTGGGAATCACCCTTTATCCTTTCATTGACATAATCATTATTGTGGTTCCTCTTATACCAAGTCTCCTCCCATTGGTGAAATTCCGTAAAGCGCAGGGAGCCTTAGCTGAGGTGACAATGGGCTATCGCTTCATTGTTGCCCCTTGACCTAGTAGTTGCTTTATATAATCCCCTCCTAGGACTCCTGCTAGTTTGAGCGGTAACAATTCCTATAAGACAAACATCTTGGATAGAATGCCTCATGGCAAGCCAAGCTAGAGATACCTCCAGCGGCACAACATTCTAACAATACCAACACTATTTGAGGGTCATAAACATGCATATGTCCGTGCCATTCTTGTTATGGAATAGTAAAAACTGTATATTTTAATTATGTCTCCAACAAAAAATGAGTATTTTCTTTCATTTCTTATATTAGTTATTAAGCCATATAAAAGGATTTGGTTGTTCATATATGCAGCATAAAAGGAATGGACAATTAATGTTTTTACCTACAGTCATATCATGATATCATTCTATCATTGATATATCTGTTTATATTGTGATTTAAAATGTGCACATACAATGATAAAAAGGGAAGCTTCTTTGACATCTCACAAAGCATGGTCATAGAAGAATATAAGAGATCCTATAATTAAATCTGAAGAATTCTAGCTTACTTCATGGTGGATAATCCAGCGCTAGATTACAAACTTAAAATGGACATAAACTAAAGTTGTAGCAAATGCCACAGAAAATACTTACGCTACGTGCGAACTTAATACGAGGACAATAATTCTCAGCCCCAAATAATATGCAATAATATGCAAGCTATTGCACAATAGAATTGCAAATAAAATTTCCAAATTTTGGTTGTTGCATGATGCTTTACTGTAAAACTGACACTCTGCAATTCGTCCAACGTCACGCATAAACTCATGTAACTGATCTTTCGGCCACGCTGCCTTAATGTATATGTGTCACTCTCGGTAGTTTTTTTTTCAGCACTGTCACTCTCGGTAGTTTGTATCTTCATATAATTATGTGTTCACTGTAACTTAATGTTAACAACCAATAATAACTTTTAGGACTTCACATAATTATGTGTTCACTGTAACTTAATGTTAACAACCAATAATAACTTTCAGGAAAACAATTACACCAGCGAAAGCAAAGAATTTGATATACAATATTTTTAGTATTGCTGAAAATGGTATTTTTACAGAAATAACTCTTTTGGGGCAGGAAAAAAATTTATCATGATGACATGGTAAATGTAAAAATAAAATAATTTAGCACAGCTATGCTGACCTGCTTGTATGTTTCATTGGGCATTGGAGTGAAATACCATGCATTACACAAGTGGGAGATGAGAGCACAGATGAAAAGGAAATTGATTTTTCAGTTCTATTCTATAGCACAAAGAGATTGAAAATTAGTACCTAGTATTAACTCGTGAAGCATAGAACAGTCGACAATAGAGTAGAGTGCACTGTTAAAGCACTCCTTATGTGAAGGTCACCAGTTCAAAACCCCATGGGTCTAGCTAACCAAAAAATATTAGAACTTAATATTACATCTTTCTTCTATAGAGAATTACTACCCTTTGGGATAAGAACATCAAAATCACTTACAATCCATTCTGCAATCTCATCATTGCCACTAATATAAACCTCAGTGCCAACATCAATTGATGACCACAACCTCTTTGCTGGTGTTGTCCCAGGATCCTGCTATCCAGTCCAGCATAACAGAGTTATTGATGCAATTTACAGTTAATAATGTTCTAAAGAAACAGATGGGATTCACAATAATTATTGCTAATCTTTGTATATTCTCAATCCAGTCCAGCATAACACAGTTATTGATGCAACTTACAGTTAATAATGTTCCAAAGAAATAAATGGGATTCCAAATAATTATTGCTAATTTTTGTATATTCTCAATCCATTGATATAAATGTGTCTGGTGTTTCTATGTATGCCTTCATCTTCTTTGTGTTCCAATAATATATTGTTTCATATATTGGATAAGTCTATAACCAGTGTAGATCCATCTTAACCTCAGATTTATTAAGCACTGAGAGGGATAACAAATAATCCGACGTGCTTAAAAAATCGAGTTAAGTTGGATCTATACTAGTTGTTTATTATTATTATTATTATTATTATTATCATCAATGTTACATGGGAACACACTCCTCAAGTTGGTGTTTGTGCTCTCCTCAATCCTTGCATGTCTAGGATGATGAAACTCCAAACAAAACATCTCTCAACATCCTCCTTCTTGCAAAACAAACTACAAAAAAATTCACAGGATTTGTGGAACATTTCTCATCTAGGGGAGCATATGAGGACATTTGGGCACTCCCTCAAAATTTGGAGATGTTGATCTATAAACTACCATGTTTATTCCACTAGAACAATTCATCAAAAGATATTTTTGTAGAATTTCTCACTGTAGATCACCTGATAATGCAATATACTAAAGCAAAATACTTGATCTACTTCTACAAACAAACTTGCGGAAGCTTAATCGATTTTGAGCAAGATCAAATAGAACACATATAACATAGAATGAGAAATCAATCACACATGAACACAGAAGAATACTCTAGGGAAAGCCTCAGCTAAAAACCCCGCTATATGTATTATCATACAAGTGGAAATATCTCTGGATTACACAAAGCTTTAGTTCACAAGCTATCCAGCTCTCAGTACAATCCCTCAATGTTGCTCATAGACTGAATAGACACAACATATGCCTTCCTTCAGTCCTCTAAGCCTCCTATTTCTTTGCGCAGTTTCTCCTGGGTCCTCTGGCTGTCACTTGTGTATATTCACCTCTCACACAACTTACCAAAACCAGAAATAACTGCGCAATCCTCAAAGAATGAATTCCTTCTGCATGCAAGAGATATCATCATGGGAATATTCCTGCAACTGATAGTACACTGTCCCTTCCTCTGATCTCAACTAGGTCTTTTTGTTATGTAAAAATTAGTTAGTTGTAGTTTATTGTTCACCAAGGGGCACCTAAGGCGGTATATAGCCAGGGCCTCTCATAAAAATGTAATCATTATTCACTAATTAACAAAATATTTATGTTATTCTGTTTATTACTAAAGTCTTTATACTTCATCTAGTATCAGAGCGACTAAGATCGTTGCCTTCGTTGTCGTCCCGTGCTACGCTGCCTCAGTTGCTGTTTGCAGCATCTAGCATCTGTGTACCTGCCGTTATCACAGGTCCGCTGCCCCATCGCCGTCATCATTCTTATTTCCATCGAAACCTTCCGCATCCATCTTTCATCCCACTGTTCTCCACCGTCTCACCACCACCGCCACCATTTTCTCTGTCTATCGTCTCACTACCACCGCCACCAATTCCCTCACACTGTTGTCGTCTGTCCACTCTGCCCTCGACGTCCCTCACATTGTTGTCGTCTGCCCACTCTGCCTCAACGTCCCTCATGCTGTTGCCGTCTGTCCACTCTGCCCTCGACGTCCCATCCATCAACATCCTTCACGTTGAGGTTGTTTCCTTAGCTATGTCGTTGTTTTTCCACGGCATATCATTTAAAATAACCCACGGAGGTTAATATATTATAACATATATTATATACGATATATAATTTATTTATATATATATACATATATTATATAGTTTAAAAACTATATGTTATATAATTAAAAAAAAAACAAAAACAAAAACTTATATGTCATATAATTAAATTAATTAATTTAATTTAATTATTTAAAAAAAAAATTAAGCTGGCAGACAAATATACACCCCCACAAACTCATTCAATGTCATCAATGTCAATGGCCGATTTCAGTAAAAGATTGATTGAATTGGAGAATAGGATTACTAGCCACTCCGATGATTTCAATAAAAAATTAGTCGATTTCGAGAGTAAGTTTATCGGGCATTCTGACGATATCAAGAGGCTTCAGGATACGACAAATCGAATAGAACTATAGCTAGGGCAGAACCAGATCCAATCCGAAATGAATCATAACCAGACCTTAGCATTGCTGAACCACTTGTGTGGAAAGCGGAATATGACACCCGAACAACTACTCCAAGAAGATGGAGGAAATCAAGAGCACAATTCATCAGACTCAATAAAATCAACAGATTCTCAAGAAAAAGTTGAATCTCCAAAAAAATCAGCGACGCCCCACCAAGGAAATAGTAACGCGACTTTTTCAAATAAGCAACTCTGGGATACATTTACCAATCAACACCCTTTTTTCGCTCAACCATTAGCGACATATCAGCAAAGGGCAAAAGTCGAGATGCCTAAATTCGATGGGAACGAAAAATACAGTGTTGCATGGATGAATAAAGCAGAAGAATACTTCGAGATTTATGACATCAACGATGATGACGAAAAGCTTAGGCACGCATCCATGAAAATGGAAGGAGAAGCATATAATTGGTATATGTGGTGGAAGAAGACGACAATCGCCATTAGTTAGAGAAAATTTAAAGATGCATTCTTTAAAAGATTCCAAGGTGTAAGGGAAGAAGAGTTTTTTTCAACACTCATCAAATTACGACAAAAAGGAAGTGTGGATGAGTACACTCAAGAATGGGAGACCTTAGTAACACGAGTACCTGGGTTATCAGAGTCTCGTCTAGTTCAATCATACATCTCCGGACTTAAAACTCATTTGCAAGTAGAACTTGACCTTCATGACATTACATCAATAGAAGTAGCAAGACGAAAAGAAAAAACTGCTAAAAAGAAATTTGAACAAATACTGTGGTCAAAACTGGAAAAAGTATATTCAAGACGAAGAATGCCCCAGTCTGTGGATTCAAATAATACAAGATATATTCCATCACATCGTCGTGAAGGTGAAAAATCTAATGTGGAAATACAAAGGATGAAAGAAGGCAAATGCAAACACTGTGGTGAGAAGTAGGACCCCAAACATAGGTGTGCTAAAGGAAAAGAATCAAAGAACCTATATAATTGTGAAGCAACTAATGATTCAAACAGTGAGGATTCTGACATAGAAGAAACAGAAGATGCCCCAGAATTCTCACCAGAATTAGATGACGGAAGTATTCCGCAAGTGTCACTATCAGCTATGATAGGTATATCACAACCTCAGACTTTAAAGTTGAAAGGACATATAAAGAAGAACAACATAGTGGTTCTCATCGACTCTGGTAGCACACACAATTTTTTAGATGCAACCTTGGCAAAGAGACTCAATATTTTTTCATTTCCCTTACCAAACATGAAGGTGATGGTAGCTGACGGTAAGAAGATTGAAAAGGTAGGGAAATGCCATAAGGTCAAATTGTAGATTCAAGACTTTAATTTAGAATCTCCGTTCTTCACTGTACCATTAGGTGGAGTAGATGTGGTCTTAGGTATCCAATGGCTACGAACTCTAGGCACTTATGCTGCCAACCATCAAGTACAATTCATAAGATTTAAATGGGGAGGTCAGAGGTACAAATTACACAGATTCCAAGCACCAGAGAATCAAATTGTATCATCATCTCAAATGATGAAGATGATTCAAAAAGGAGCACCCGCTTATGTAGTACAATGTCACCAATTAGAAATGTTATCTGCAAATATGATCAGTGAAGAGTCACCAGAGATACAAGATCTAATTCAGAAGCATGAAAAAGTATTTCAAGACCTGCCTATGAAAATGCCTCCTAACAGGGAAATTGAGCATACAATAGAAGTCAAAGCAGGGTCAGACCCCGTCAACATTAAGCCGTACCGATATCCACATCACCAAAAGATCGAAATTGAGAGATTAATCCAAGACCTTTTAAACTATGGGATCATCTCAAAAAGTAAAAGTCCATATGCTGCTCCAGTGGTATTGGTAAGGAAGAAGGATGGTTCATTTAGGTTATGCATTGATTATAGAGGATTAAACAAAATAACAATTAAAAACAAGTTCCAAATCCCCTTTATTGACGAAATGTTGGATGAGCTACATGGCGCAAAATACTTCTCAAAATTGGACTTAAGGTCAAGCTATTATCAAATCAGAATCAGGTTGGAAGACATACCAAAAACGGCATTCCGAACACACGAAGGTCACTATGAATTTAAAGTAATGTCGTTTGGGTTAACCAATTCACCAGCAACATTCCAAGCCACTATGAACGAATTATTTCATCCACATCATAGGAAGTTTGTATTAGTATTCTTTGACGATATTTTAATTTACAGTAAAACTTGGAAGGAGCACTTACAACATCTGGATAAAGTTCTTACATTACTAAAAGAGCATCAGTTCTACGCAAAAAAATCCAAATGCACCTTCAGAAAGGAAGAAGTAGAATACCTTGGACACATTATATCCCATGAAGGCGTAAAAGTGGACCCTAACAAAATCAAAGCTATAAAGGAATGGACCAAACCAGTTAATGTATCCAAGCTAAGAGGGTCCTTAGGTTTGGCTGGGTATTACCGAAGGTTTATTAAAAACTATGCACATATAACTGCACCTCTGACAAACCCTTTAAAGAAGAATTAATTTCTATGGGATGAGGAAGCGATAATTAAAGGAAGTTATGTCTAATGCCCCAATATTGGCAACTCCAGATTTTTCTAAACCATTTATCATCGAGTGTGATGCTTCTGGATTCGGTATAGGTGCAGTATTAATGCAAGAAGGGCATCCAATAGCTTTTGAAAGCAGGAAGCTCAATAAAAGAGAACGTCTCAAGTCCACATACAACAAAGAAATGCTTGCTATTATGCACGCACTGGCTAAGTGGAGGCAATATCTTTTGGGGAGTAAGTTCTCCATTCGGACAAACCATAACAGTCTCCAGCACCTCCTTCAACAAAAAACACTTTCCGAAGAATAACAAAAATGGATTGAAAAAATTGCCGCCTTTGACATGGAAATACTACATAAAAGGGGAAAAGACAATGTAGTAGCAGATGCCCTGTCCAAGAAAGACAAAGAACTAACACTACTTGCAATCTCGGTTGTTTTTCCTGAATGGCTTAACGAGATTCAAAGTGAGTATGCCAAGGATCCAGAAATAACGGCGATAACCAATAACCTTCCCAACAACTCAAAATTTGAATGGAAGAATGATATTCTATGGTACAAGGGAAGAATTTATCTAAATGCAAATTCTAAGTTTAAATTTAAGATACTCAAGGAGTCACATGATTCACCATCAGCCGGACATGTAGGATTCTTCAAGACTTACTACAATGCACGTCAATCATTCTTTTGGAAAGGGATGAGTCGCGATATTCAGAAGTATGTAGCAAAGTGTGACACATGTCAAAGGAATAAAAGTGAAAATATTATGACACTTGGATTACTTCACCCTTTAAACATTCCAAATCAGAAATGGGAAGAAATTTCGATGGACTTTATTAAGGGATTACCCATATCTGAAGGCAAGGACAAGATTTTCGTAGTGGTCGACAGACTCACCAAATATGCTCACTTTATGGCAATAAAGAAATAATACTCAGCTAAACAAATCGCTGAAATATTTTGCAAATATATATATATATATATATTACATGGTTTTCTGAAAGTCATTGTGAGTGATAGAGATGCCAAATTCAAGGGTAATTTCAGGAAGGAGTTGTTCAACCACATAGGAACCTACCTAAATATGAGTTCCGCTTATCAACCTCAAACAAATGGACAAATAGAGGTTGTCAATAAATATTTGGAGGCCTACCTACATTGCTACACTACAGAAAAACAAAATAAGTGGGCTCAATGGTTGCATCTCACTGAGTGGTGGTATAATTCTACTTATCATACGTCAGCAAAAATGACGCCATTTCAAGCGTTGTATGGATATGAGCCCCCAAAATGGAAGGATCTAGCTATTGTCCAGACAAATCTACCTGTTGTTAAAAATCAACTAGAAGAAACCCAAAAAATCGTCCAAATATTGAAAGAAAACTTGAATAATGCGAGGAATCGTATAAAGCAACAAGCAACCCGAAAGAGAATTTGAAGTCGGAGAATGGGTGTTTGTCAAGCTCCAACCATACAAACAATTGTCCTTAAAACAAAAAGGAAAAAACAAATTGGAACCAAAGTTCTATGGACCTTATCAGATCAATAAAAAGATCAGCCAAGTTGCATATGGTTTAAGCCTTCCAGAGAAAAGTCATGTTCACAACGTCTTCCATGTCTCCTGCCTTAAAAGGGCACTAGGCGACCATCAATCAGCGCAAACAACGCTTCCCTCTCTGGATGATGAAGGGTGGGTCATTCTAGAACCAGAAGGTATTTTATCTACTAGAGAAAGAAAGCTTCGACATCGTACAATCAAGGAATACTTGATTAAATGGAAGGACTTACTAGAAGAAGAAGCTTCTTGGGAGAATGAAGCATTTTGTCAACAACATCCGTCGTTACGTATGCTTTGAGGACAAAGCATTCTTTCGAGAGGAAGGCAATGTTAAGTAAAAATTAGTTAGTTGTAGTTTATTAGGCAAAAGGGCATGATCAAAGATCATGCCCGTTCACCAAGGGGCACCTAAGGCAGTATATAGCTAGGGCCTCTCACAAAAATGTAATCATCATTCACTTATTAATAAAATATTTATGTTATTATGTTTATTACTGAAGTCTTTATACTTCACTCTGACCGAACTGACATGCATGAGTTATTTATGAGAGAATATTCAGTTATCTGAAATACACTAGTTACATGCATGCATGCATTAACTAACTGAACTCAAAATCAGTTCCACAAACTGTTGGAACTAATCTAACTAGACTTAACTCAGTTAACTAAGCTAACTAATTACAACCCATCCTGATCTCCTTAATTAAGGGATAACTTCCTCAATCAAAGGGATAACTGTTGCATGTCTTCACATAGACTTCATGTTTGATTTTCTCCAACTAATTAACTCAAGATGAATTAATTAATTATTTTTCAAATAGCTGCTAAGATCAAATTCGAATTTTAATTTTCAATTTTAGTTCAGGGACTAACTAAAATTGGAATTTATCATGAAATGCTATTTATAGTAATGCTATTTTTAGCACTTCTATATTTAGCATTTCTTGTTGCTATTTTCAACACTCCCTCTCAACAAGAAAGGGATTATCTGTCACCCCAATCCTATCTCTGTGGAACTCGAATTTGCATTTTGACAATGCCTTAGTCAAAATATCTGCATCCTGCTCCTCAGTTGAAACATACTGCAACAACATGATCCTCTTCACCACACAGTCTCGAAGATGATGATACCAAATATCGATGTGCTTGGACCTGTCATGAAATACTGGATTCTCAGAGAGTTTGATACAACTCTGATTATCGCAATAGATCACAGTTGGATCCATCCTCTGATCAAACAATCCAACTAGAATTTTCCGCATCCAAATGGCCTCACATGCTGCCTGACTGGTAGCCATGTATTCAGCCTCTGCTGAGCTAAGTGCAACTGACCTCTATTTCCTGTTGTACTAAGAAACTGCAGTTGAACCAAGGTTGAAAATTCCTCCTGAAGTGCTCTTCCGATCTGATGGACTCCCTGCCCAATCTGCATTTGTGAAGCCCTGAAGCTTCACTCCCTCTGTCCGTCTGTACCATAATCCATACTGAGATGTGCCTCTGAGGTATCTCAGCACATGCTTCGCTGCCTTCCAAAACAGCTTGGTAGGCTGAACCATAGCTTGACTCAGCTGGTTCACTGCAAAGCACAAATCTGGTCGTGTGTTCACTAAATACATCAATGAACCCACAAGCTATTGATAAACAGTAGCAGCTACTACCTCACCTGAAGTAGCATCCTCCTTCCTCCAGTTACCTGCTAGAGGAGTCTGCATGGGCTTGCACCTCTCCATGTAGAATCTCCTGAGTATCTCATCGGCATACTTGCCTTGAGACACAAACACTTCCCCATCCTTCTGCCACACTTCCATGCCTAGAAAGTAGTGCATGAGACCCATGTCTTTCATCTTGAACTCTCTTGCAAGGTCCTCCTTGCAAGACTTGATCCACTAATCATCACCTGTCAATATCAGATCATCAACATAAAGAACAATGATCAATAGCGTACCTTCTACCATGATGTGGTATAGGTTCGCATCTGCTTCACACCCAACCCGGTGAAATAGTTGTTGATCCTAGTGTACCAAGCACGAGGTGCTTGCTTCAGCCCGTACAAAGCTCTCTTGAGTCGGCACACATGCGACTCACGATCGAAGGTCTCAAATCCTTCCGGCTGCTCTATGTACACCTCTTCGTCAATCTTGCCATTGAGGAACGTAATCTTCACATCCATCTAATGGATCTTCCAACCCATCTGTGCTGATAGTGCCAACATCAATCTAATAGATGAGTACCTTGCTACAGGAGCAAAAGTCTCATCATAGTCGATCCCCTCGACCTGTGAGAAACCACGGGCAACGAACCTTGCCTTATGTTTCTCCACACTCCCATCAACTGCTTGCTTTACCTTGTAAAGCCATCAGGAACTCACTACTGACTTGTTCTCTGGTCTTGGAACAACATCCCAAACACTGTTCCGAACTATGGAGTCGTACTCCACCATAGCATCAACCTAGACTGGTTGCTGCACTACTTCCTCGAAGGAAGATGGTTCGGTCTCTATACATTCCCCAACCAGGGCCATGTAACCAATGTACCGCTCGGGTGACCTCCTTTGTCTGCGCTAAGAAGATGGTTGTCCCACATTCTCTCTCGCATCCATCATCAATCTGTCAACTTCCCTTGAGCGTTTCCGCCCATCTCTGGAAGACTCTGCATGAGTGGATGTCTCCACTCCTAGATCCTCTGCATGCGGCTGCTCCGCATCAGTCTGAGGCTCCTCCTCCTTAGGAACCAAAAGTTCCTCCTCTGCATGCAACTTGAGCTCCCTCTCAAGGGAAACTCGCATGGCCTTCTGCTCATTGAACTTCAGATCTCTGCATACCATTGTCCTCTGACTGGTAGGCAAGAACACCCAATAGTTGTGGGGTGTATCAGTGTACCCCACAAGTATCCCCAACTCAACTATTGGCTCTAGCTTCTTTCGGGCATCTTTGGTCACATGGCAATAAACCAATGATCCAAAGATCCTAAAGTGACTCACATCTGGTCTCTTCCCGAAGAAGGCCTCCACTGGTATCTTCATCAACAGTATACGATGCAGGCTTCTATTCTGCAAGTATACTGTTGTATTGCATGCCTCAGCCCACAAATGAAGTGGTAGGCCTTGGTCATGCAGCATCGCCCAAGCTGCTCCCACAATCGTTCTGTTCTTCCTTTCGGCCACCCCATTCTGTTGTGGGTTATGGGGTGTCGTCAACTCCCGTTTAATTCCTTCTGCTGCACAGAAGTCCTTAAACTGTTGAGAGACATACTCTCCACCATTGTCGCTTCGCAAGGCCCTTATTTTCTTTCCAGATTCTTTCTCAACCAAGGCTTTGAACTCACAAAACCTTGAGAAGGTTTGATCCTTCTTCTGCATGAAGTAGATCCAACATCTACGAGAAAAATCATCAATGAAAATAACATAGTACCTTTGTTTAGCGGTGGAGGCTGTCGAGAATGGTCCACACACATCTGTATGAACTCGCTCCAAGATTGCTCCAGCTCAACTATCTCGATCCTGAAAGGAAGATTTTGCATACTTACCCAAGGTACAACCTTTGCATGTATCCACTTGCTCCAGTTTACCCTTGGGAAGTCTGGTAGAAATTTGCTGCATGATCTTCAAGGCCCCATGGTGCAAGTGGCCCAATCTTCTATGCCATAGCTTGCCAATATCTTGGCTTTGCACCAACTTTGCTTTGGAACTCAATGCAGCACAGTCATCTACCTCCAGCTTGTAGAGATTCTTTACTCGAATCCCAATCCTCTTGGTCTGTCCAGTGCTGATGTGCCTCAGGAATGCCTTTCCTTTACTAAAGACTACATCATAGCCTTTGTCTTCCAACATAGCGACGGATACCAAGTTCTTCTTCAGTCCAGGCACATACTTTACATCAGTCAGGGTGAGAGGAGCTCCATGCTCCCTCTGAAACACAACCGTGCCTTCACCTGAAACACGGTACTTTCCATCATCACCCATCTCTATGCGCATCTGGAGGTCCTTCTCCTCCAAGGTACTGAATAAACTCTTGTCGTTGGTCATGTGGAATGAGGCTCCATTGTCCAGGTACCAAACACAACCCACCATCGATGAAACCATGCATGCGATGACAGTGAAATCCAATTCGAACTGTGAGGCCAGTGCCTCATCATCTGATCCTTTCGAAGATCCCTTCTTGGATTTCTTCTGTGGACAATTCGTAGCATAATGGCCCACCTCATGACAATGAAAGCAACGCACTTTCGATTTGTCAATCTTCTTCCAACCATGGGAAGAACTCAATTTCGAATGGGAAGCCTTCCCTTTCCCTTTCCTCACCTTACTCGCTAAGGCTATATTTTCTTCATCATCATGCTTTGATGAAGAACCATCTCTGGTGCTTCTCCTTATCTCCTCCTGCATCAGATCCGACCATAGTCATTCCTAATCTGGCAGTTTCTCTCTTCCATTTATTGAGTCTTGGTAGATATGCCAGCTCTTAGGAAGACCGAGGAGAGCAAGACTCACCATGTCATCATCGGCTATCGTGATTCCTACACTTCCAAGCTCATCCCTGTAGGTGGTGAGCTTGTTCAGATATGTAGAGATCGTGTCGCCCTTTTCACACTTGATTTTCCGAAGCTTGTCTTTCAGCGCCAGCTTCCTCTGATCGTTGTTGTTCTGATATAGATCCTTCAATGTTTTCCACATTGAAAACGATGTCTCCTTCCCATGGAGACTCGAGACAATGTGGTCTCAAACTCCCTCCAGAAGAATCCTCCTCGCTCTAGCCACACATTTCTTCCATTCCGCCAATTCTTGGGCATTAGCAGCTGCTGGCTTGGGGACTTCTTGATCAATGAAGTCCTTCAAACCATTGTCCTCTAATACCGCTTCCATGCGATCCTTCTAGGCTATATAATTCGAGCTGCCATCCAGGGCATACTCGAGTCTCAAACCGTTGAACGCCATTGGTGAAATTTGAGATGTGATAAGAATTCGATTTCTATAATCAGGAACTTCAAACTTCGAACTTCTCCCTTCTTTGTATACTGTTCTCCGCTTTGATCACCTTTGCTCCGATACCATGTAGAATTTCTCACTGTAGATCACCTGATAATGCAATATACTAAAGCAAAATACTTGATCTACTTCTACAAACAAACTTGCGGAAGCTTAATCGATTTTGAGCAAGATCAAATAGAACACATATAACAGAGAATGAGAAATCAATCACACATGAACACAGAAGAATACTCTAGGGAAAGCCTCAGCTAAAAACCTCGCTATCTGTATTATCATACAAGTGGAAATATCTCTGGATTACACAAAGCTTTAGCTCACAAGCTATCCAGCTCTTAGTACAATCCCTCAATGCTGCTCATAGACTGAATAGACACAACATATGCCTTCCTTCAGCCCTCCAAGCCTCCTATTTCCTTGCACAGTTTCTCCTAGGTCCTCTAGCTGCCACCTGTGTGTATTCACCTCTCACACAACTCACCAAAACCATAAATAACTGCGCAATCCTCAAAGAATGAATTCCTTCTGCATGCAAGAGATATCCTCATGGGAATATTCCTGCAACTAATAGTACACTGTCCCTTCCTCTGATTTCAACTAGGTCTCTGACTGAACTGACATGCATGAGTTATTTATGAGAGAATATTCAGCTATCTGAAGTACACTAGTTACATGCATGCATGCATGCATTAACTAACTGAACTCACAATTAGTTCCACAAACTGTTGGAACTAATCTAACTGGACTTAACTCAGTTAACTGAACTAACTAATTACAACTCAAAGTACAACTCATCATGATCTCCTTAATTAAGGGATAACTTCCTCAATCAAAGGGATCACTGTTGCATGCCTTCACATAGACTTCATGTTTGATTTTCTCCAACTAATTAACTCAAGATGAATTAATTAATTATTTTTCAAACAGCTGCTAAGATCAAATTTTAATTTTAATTCTCAATTTTAGTTCAGGGACTAACTAAAATTGGAATATATCCTGAAATGCTATTTATAGTAATGCTATTTTTAGCACTTCTATATTTAGCTTTTTTTGTTGCTATTTTCAACAATTTTACAATACTATACAACGTTTTACATTATATTCATATCTAATATTACTATCTTAGAGCAAACGCTGAAATAAAAAACGCTAAGCAAACAGGACACCATCCACACAATGAACACAAGATATACCCTCAAAAACACAATCAAGGAAAAACCCAGCTATAAGTTGAGGCATGTGCCTTGGTCTTTTCTTCTCAGCTATGAAATGCAAATACAAAGAAAGTGCATTCGCCACGGAGTTTCCATGGACACTATGACCTATATGGCTGCTATAGGATCTACTTCCTCTATTTTGCTTCAATATCCACTTTTAATGCTATACTCTACTACAAATAATAAACAATACAATAAGAATAGAACCCCTTCTTTTCTAAGTAGCCCAATGTTTAACATACCCTATTTATTGTCTTGGGTTTGTATTAGGGTGTTTGCATACCTCAACTCCTGATTAGGGTTAGGGCTTTTGACCCTCTAGAATCTTCTTGAAATTATACACATGACTAGCTCCACATGTGTGAATAGTGTAAATTGAAATGGCATCCACTAGGTGTCAAGGTGGTCAATAGGATAGGTGAACTTGCATGGAGCATAACTTCCTCATATGAACTCCAAGTGAGGTGATCTCCATGTCATTGGAAATTTCTCGATGTGTAGAACAACATCAAGAAAATAGGAACTATGTTAGCAAAGTTTGATCCTAACAAGGTCCACTTAAGACCTCAAATAAGCTCTAGAAGTTTCTAGATCCCAAATCACCAAAGTAAGACCTACCCCTAAAATGGGCCTAATAGCCAATAGCTCCCGTTTTTCCACTCAAAAAGTACCAAAATAAATGAATAATTATATATTTTGGATCATAGGCCTAGCCACCCAAACCAAAATTCAACTTTCAAATTTAAAAAGAAGTGGAAAATAAGAAAACCTAAAACTTAAAATGTCTAACCTAAGTCAATTCGCCTTATCAAACTCCTCCCCAAAAGTGACTTTTCATTTATGTTTTAACTTTTCATATCTTTAAGATTGTTTTATGATTTCACAGACAACATCCCCTATGCCACAAACCTTGGTGTCCCCTATCATGCTACCAAAAATTTGCAGGGTGTCTCCTCGCATCCCCTAGATGCATTTCCCTACACCCATGCCCCATGTCCAGAAAAAATGGTCCAACATTGATTATTAATATGGTCAATGTTTTTTTAGTTTTTAATTTTTACATTACAAATATCAACTTTCATTTCATTTTAAATTTTTAGCGTTGTGAGAGTTACACTATACATCTTGTGACCTCCTAGATTCTCACTTGGTGCAAGAGTCCCTAAGCACAATTTGTGAGACCTCAAGGAAAACTTATACAAGCTACCTACTATCACCTCAGTAGCCTTTCCTTTCTCTCTTTAGAATAGATGAACTATGGCCTATCGGGGAATCCTTAAGGTTAACTAGGCTCAATATTTTGTAGTATAAAGTGGGACCAATGGAGCTTAGAAAACATAAATAGAAATTGAAAATGTTTGTATTTTGGTGGTAGATGAAAGGGAAAACTAGTTTTGCTTGGGATATGGGGTCATGGATGCAACTTCAAAGGGTAAGATAGAGGCTGGTTTTGGCTGTAAAATATGAGCTAATGGCAGCCCTAGATTTGGAAAAGAAGATATTACAAATTCATGAAAGGCAAGGGATTCTATGGTGAGCTCCACATCCAAATCAATCCAAGAGGAGTATTATCTAAAGATAAAAACTATGCATTCACTCACAAAAGGACATCTAGAGCATCAATTGCTCCTCAAGACAAAGTGACAAATAGATTTTACGAATACCCCTTCCTAGCTCCCAAATTGACTTTTACAATCCAAGCCTACAATATAAACTCACCAATATGCACCAAAAATATCTACCATACATATAACAAAGTTGTACATTCATTCCACAATAGCTTATACAAAGATAAAACACTTTTTATTCAAAAGCTTTGGAGCTCTTTTACTCAAACCTTACAAATGGAGAGAGTAAACCCTTGTACAAGTTTCAACTCTATCTCCCTTTAAAATAAACAAGTATTCGTTTTCCTAGATCCATTAGTCCTCCTAGGAATAGCAATAAAATAGCCCTCTCAACAACTTATCTACTAAAAGTACCATTGAGTCGTTGACATCCACATTTTTCTCAAAGGAGATACAATAAAATAATCATCCTCTACAAGGAAACCAATACAATAATGTTCTCAGCCCATACTAACTCAATGAGAAAGTTTCAACAATAATAAACTAAGAAAACAATAAGGTGGATATTCAATCCCATGTTCTTGTGGCAAGCAATACATTGTTAAAATCAGAAGACTGTTTCTAATAAGGTTAAGTGAGCATTGCACAGACCTGAGGCATAATAGAAATAAAAGATCACCTTTGGCTGAACACTCCCATGATATTGGTCACCATATAAGTGTGGAGGATGCAAAGATCATTGCAAGAATGGATCACTATGGAAAAATAAAGATATGAAAGGCCATGCAAATTGAATTAAATGAGAACAATTTTAACAGAGACGATAATAAAAATCTAAACAAAACATAGAAGCTTGTCCTTCAAAAGCTTAAATGAAATATTAATAATAAGGCCGGTTTTAAAGTCCAACATCTTAAGAAAAGGATTATTGCTATTAACATTTTAAGATAAACAAACCATTCACTTTGTTAGGATATTCCGACACATAGGAAATAGTTAAGTACAACTTGGTCTAGTATAGAGTTAGGTATAGAGTTAGGTATAGAGTTAGGTAAAGTGTGTTTCTTTACTATGTACATTTTGTAACTTACAATCCAACGGTCACGATATGTAGTGATCCGACGGTTCATTCTCTCCTCGGTATTACCGACACTTGATCCGTGGCTTAACACCCAATTGGTCCATGATCTCTATTTAAAGAGCATGGAGGGTCATTTGTAGGTCAACCATGCATGAGAGAAGCTTATGTAAATTTTCATTCTTTTATTAATAAATTGCCTGAAGTGGCCGCGTTGGCTCAGGCCGTGGACTGTTTCCCTCTTTGAGGGTTTTAACCATGTCAAAATACTGGTGTATTGATCTGTGATCTGTTTGTGAGCGGTGTCCTTTGGTGTTCTGTCTGAGGAACTTACCCTGTAAATTCCTACATGGTATCAGAGCTATTTGAGGGCCGCGTCCATTGGTGATCCAAATCTGAAGCCGCTAGAACTGCATCCGACTGCCGTTTCCTAGATCTACTATTTTTGACTGCTTTCGAGCCGAGAGGATTGCTCTGTTGTGTTGGGAGCATCTATTCCAGTGAGGAACCCCTTTCGTTTCACACGAAAAGGTTTCCGGTAGCCCTAGCTGCGTCATTTTTAAGATCTGGAGGTATACAGTGTTTATTTGCAGTTTACAATTATTTTCTCTCTGTTTATTTCGGTTTCAGTTTATTTAGCTTTTTTATTACCGGATCTATACCTTTCATTTCTGCGTATGCTCTTTGCCCTGCAACTCTGTGCGATCTGGGCAAATCAGAAACAGAAAGGAAGGATTTTTCTCATGCGTATGCTCTTTTCCGTTGCGCCTTAGTGTGATCTCGGAAAATCAGAAACATTGAGGAAAATATTTAGTTTCCGGCTAAAGCTAACTTCGAGCCGCAAGGTTCGTTTTTTTTTGTATGTTCGTGTTGGGTTTTGTGTTTTTTGTTTTGTAGGGAAAAAGAGCTTTCTCAAAGCAAGCACGCAACCCAAAGCGTCAACCCCCCCCTCTCTCTCTCCCTCTCTCTCTCTCTCTCAAACATTTTGTATAGCGCACTTGGTGCAAAGCTAATTTATGAGTAGAGGTCTTGGGTTCAAGTCTCCATTTTGTGGGGGCAGATTTTTTCATTTCCGCACATTCTTGCACTTCGTCGGCGACTTCGTCAATTTTTTTTCAAAAAGCCATAACTTCTTCATCCGGAAGCCGTTTTCAGAACCGTTTTTTTTGAAACGGAATAATTTTTCGAGATCTTTCCATTGGTACACTTAGTTTCAGCATCTACAGCTTCAGTCTCTGTTAAAAATGGAAAGTCCATGCCAAATCATTCTTGATAGCACTAACTACTTCCAATGGTGGTCCTACATTGTGGATTTACTTAGAAGTAAAGGTCTTTACAGAATAGCCACAGGCCAAGAGACCAAACCAAAAGATGAAGATAAGGCAGCTAAATGGGAAAATAGGCAAGACCAAGCACGTGGGTTGATAGGGATGTCTATTTCTCCAGATCTTAGATTCCATATTGCAGAACTTGATACCCCTGATGAAGCACTGCAACAAATTACTAAAGTCTTTGGAATTAAAAATGAACTTAAAGCCCATCAACTTGAAAATGAATTGCTTACATTGGACCCCAATAATTTTTCTTGCATTGAAGATTTTTTGTCCAAGTTCAAGACCCTTAGACTTCTCTTGGAAGGTGTTAAGGTTAAGAAAGAAGATAGTAGTCTTATCTACTCCATTCTTACCAAGTTGGGACCAGCCTATTCTGTGTTTGTTTCCACCTTCCATTCTACAAGAGAAGCCTTCATTTCTCAAGGACAAACCTACAAGTCCCCTTCCTTTGATTCCTTTTGTGATTCTTTAATAAGAGAACAAGAAAAACTCTTACACCTTGGTCTTCTTCATCTTGGAAACTCTTCTAAGAAAGCGTTAGCCGCCCAGCAGCAACCAAATCCAAAGAATCCTAAGAAGTTGTATCCTAAAAAGAATGGTCCTAAACCAAACAAGGGTCCTAAGCAATTTCAGCCTCAAAATGAAAAATCATTTCAACAAAATGATAAGACAAATAAAAACAAAGGAAAGAAGACTGATAGACATTGCAACTTTTGTAATCGAGATGGCCACTTAGAATCCAAATGCTTTAAGAAGATGGAAGCCTTGGAAGCAGCAATGAAGAAGCATAACATCCATTTGGAACAATCTTCAACTTCAACTTCATCTTCAGGAATGGCAGTTTCTGCATGTGGTTGTCAAGCATCTCAGTCCGGCTATGCACTAAATGTATCTTCTTCTTCTCATTCTCATGAGTGGCTCATTGATTTTGGAGCTTCTTATCACATGGCCAAAAACAAAGCCATGTTTTCTTCTTTAAATGATTGTAACACCAAAAATATATATGTTGGTGATGATAGATCTCTTAGTGTTGTAGGGACTGGAACTGTTCATCTAGACAATGGTCAGTTTAATAATGTATTATGTGTTCCAACCTTATCCTGCAACCTTCTATCTGTATATCAGATAACCCATTCAAGTGAAGGTTAAATCGTTGAATTTTCACCTCACGATGTTGTAATTAAGGACCTAAGAGATCCTAGACAGATTTTAGCTACTGTCATTGCTGATGATTCTACAAGGTTGTATAAGTTTCACAACTTTGGGTCATCAAATCTTCCCTCAGTATTTGTTGCTCATAATGATGAAGTGAGCAAACTTTGGCATGAGCGATTTGGTCACTTAAACTATCGCTCTCTTCAAAATCTATGTAAAGAAAATATGGTGACAGGTCTTCCAATGGTATCTTGCAGAGATGGTGTTTGTTCCGGATGTGTACTCGGAAAACATCATCGGGACACTTTTGAAAAACATGCCTCTTGGCACACCTCAGCCCCTTTACAGCTCGTGCATAGTGATTTATGTGGTCCACTTCCAGCTGCTTCATTCTCTGGCTACAAGTATTTCTTAACTTTCATTGATGATTTCTCCAAACGCACTTGGGTATACTTCTTAAAACTCAAGAGTGAAGTATTTAACATGTTCTTGGCCTTTAAGGCCTTTGTTGAAAAACAATCTGGACATCAAATTCTTAAGCTAAGATTTGATAATGGCAGAGAATATGTTAAAAACACATTCATCAACTTTTGCACTGAGAATGGAATTCAAATGCAACATACTGTTCCATATACTCCACAACAAAATGGTGTAGCTGAAAGGAAGAATCGCACCTTAAAGGAAATGGCTAATTGTATGCTTCAATCTAAAGGACTTAGTCTTAATTATTGGGCAGAAGCAATTAACTGTGCAAATTACATAATAAATCGCACTCTTACTAAGGTTTTAAAGAATATCACTCCAGAAGAAGCATGGAGCTCAATTAAACCAGATGTAAGTCACTTTCGTGTTTTTGGAAGTGAAGCATGGGCCCATATTCCAGATGAGAAACATAAAGCTTTAGAACCTAAGAGTGAAAAATGTATTTTTGTTGGATATTCTGAAGATGTCAAAGGATATAGACTTATTCCACTTAAGTCCAAAAATGTTATCATTAGAAGAGATGTAAAGTTTGCTGAAAATATATCGGCCTGCGAGCCTAGTTCGGCGGATGTGCAACCTCTCCCTATCTCTTCTACTTTTGAAAATATTTCTTCTTCAGATGATGAAAGCGAGGATGAAACTCCTCCCCCACCTTCTTAGGATCCTCCTTCAGCTCCTCAGCTTCCAAAATGGGTCCGAGCTACTCGGGATGCAGCAGGTGATCTTGCCGGTGATCCTACAGATCAGCGACGTACACGTTCTCAGTTCGATAGAGCCTCTTCTTTACTAGCTCAAGCTTCAGTGAATTATGATCCTGACACCTTTGCAGAAGCTTCAGGCCATCCAGATTGGGAAGCAGCTATGAATGAAGAATATCATTCATTATTGGCAAATGATACATGGGATCTTGTTCCTCTACCAAAGGGACGAAAACTTGTTAAATGCAAATGGGTTTACAGAACCAAGTATGGACCAGATGGGAAAGTTGATAAACATAAAGCTCGTCTTGTTGCTAAGGGTTTTTCACAAGTTGAAGGCATTGACTATACTGAAACCTTCTCCCCTGTTGCCAAAATGAACTCTATCCGCCTTGTTCTTTCCCTTGCTGCTTCTTTCAAATGGGAAGTCCATCAGATGGATGTTAAATCAGCCTTCTTGCATGGGGACTTGCATGAAGAAATCTATATGGAACAACCTATTGGCTTTATACAAACAGACTCTAGCCTTGTATGTTGGCTTAAGAAATCCCTTTATGGTCTCAAGCAAGCTCTTCGAGCTTGGTATGCCAAAATGGATAACTTTCTTTTAGAAAATGGCTTTTCTAGGTGTCATTCTGACAATACCGTCTGCACCAAGAAAGTGGGCAAGTCTCTTATCATTCTTGTTCTTTATGTTGATGATCTTATCCTGACTGGTAGTGATCCCAACCTTATAAACCATGTGAATTCTAGCCTTAAAAGGAAGTTTGAAATGACAGACTTAGGACACTTACATTATTTTCTTGGTCTTCAAGTCTTGCAATCCAAGGAAGGTATTTCCCTTTCCCAATCCAAGTATGCCTGTGATATTCTACGCCATTTTCACATGAAAGACTGTAAGCCAGCCCCTTCTCCCTTTCAGTCTGGAGTCAAAATTTCAGTCACTTGTACTTCTCCTGAAGTTGATGCTACCTTATACCGTCAACTTGTAGGAAAACTTTTGTATCTAACCCATACTCGTCCTGACCTTTCCTTTGTTGTTGGCCTTGTTGCTCGGTTTATGCAAAACCCACGTGAAAGTCATTGGAAGGCAGCTAAAAGAATACTTCATTATGTTCAAGGTACAGTGCAGTTTGGGATTCATTACAGTGCCGAAGCATCTCCTCTATTGGTTGGTTTCACTGATTCCAATTGGGCTGGTGACCCTGATGATCGGAAGTCTACTGCAGGTTATGTGTTCACTCTTGGTTCGGGACCTATTACATGGGCTTGCAAGAAACAAGGTGCCATTTCTCTTTCTTCAGCAGAGTATCGTGGTGCCGTAGAAGCTAGTAAGGAAGCCTTGTGGCTTCGTCAGATCCTGTCAGAATTTGGCTTTCAGCAGCAGCATCCGACTACACTTTGGTGTGATAATCAAAGTGCCATTCAGCTATGCAAAGATCCAGTCCAACATCAGCGTAGCAAACACTTGAACTGCACATGCACTTCATCAGAAAGCTCATTCACGACCATGTTCTTGAAGTGCAATATTGTTCAACAGATGATCAAGTTGCAGACATCTTTACAAAGGCTCTCATAGAGGCGAAGTTCACTAAACTTCGATTATGGTTGGAGTTCAGGAAGTTGTCACTAAGGGGGGATAGGCTCTAGTGCCTCCTTCCTTCTCCTATTGTGTCATATTTGTAAATCCTTCAATCCTATCCCAAGTTGTTCTTAAGGGGGGATGTTAGGATATTCCGACACATAGGAAATAGTTAAGTACAACTTGGTCTAGTAGAGTTAGGTATAGAGTTAGGTAAAGTGTGTTTCTTTACTATGTACATTTTGTAACTTACAATCCAACGGTCACGATATGTAGTGATCCGACGGTTCATTCTCTCCTCGGTATTACTGACACTTGATCCGTGGCTTAACACCCGATTGGTCCATGATCTCTATTTAAAGAGCATGGAAGGTCATTTGTAGGTCAACCGTGCATGAGAGAAGCTTATGTAAATTTTCATTCTTTTATTAATAAATTGCCTGAAGTGGCCGCGTTGGCTCAAGCCGTGGACTGTTTCCCTCTTTGAGGGTTTTAACCATGTCAAAATACTGGTGTATTGATCTGTGATCTGTTTGTGAGCGGTGTCCTTTGGTGTTCTGTCTGAGGAACTTACCCTGTAAATTCCTACACACTTGAGCCTAAAAAACTCCCAACACTGATCCCTACTCTGCAATTGAAACATCAAGTATATTCTCACAAAAACTAATGCAGCCTCCCTCCAACATCACCAATGAATTAGTTATGTACAACCTCCTCAAAATAGCCTATGGACTATATCCTCCCAATGTCAATGATATAGGGAGATTGCTCTACCAATGAGTAACAAATATGCAAATAAACTATCCATAACTAGACGCCTCCATACAACGGTTGATTCCATCCCTCCATCCAACGAAATGTCCACGCAAAGGTTAACTCCATTTAAGACCTTCAACAAAGAGTATTCATGATTCAAACATGGCTTCATAATGACAACATTGTTTATGTGGTACACAACTCCACATGTCATGCATTCGATGTTAAGTGTGCTTAAAGGGAAATATGGCGGCTCAATCTACATCTTCATGTGAAAAAAAAGGACAATAAAGATGCCGCCATTCAATCAAACACCAACTTGGCTCAGTTCAGCTCATGTTCATGTAATGGGGCATGGACCATATCAACTAGGCAGCTCTACAGAAAATAGCCTTTGTCCCCTTCAC
Source organism: Pinus tabuliformis (assembly GCA_031772625.1). NCBI lineage: Eukaryota > Viridiplantae > Streptophyta > Pinopsida > Pinales > Pinaceae > Pinus > Pinus tabuliformis. The sequence goes on from CM062811.1 coordinate 323,341,710, forward strand.
AAATTCAACCGACTCATGATTCGTGGGCTAGGTATGATGGCGGCTTCACGCAATAACTTAATGTTCTCACTGCCCCACTCAAATGATGTGTGACGGCAACCACATAAAGACAAGGCAGAGTGAACTTCGTATGGCGGCTTCCCCCTCATAGCATTGTAGCTTTAATGTATATGCATAAGATAAGCCACCTCATGGGATAAGGGAGAGGGAAGCCCACTCTATATATGCCATGACATCATTGTCGACCGGATGGTGCCCTCTTCCCATAGTTTAAAACTAAGGCATATAAAACAAGCTCTAATGCATGTCTCCCAAGTCGAAAGGGGCACAATTGATACACCGTGGTTATGACAATAGCGGACAACAGCCCCTCCAAAATAATTTAGAAAACTAATAATGACATCATTTCCACTTTTGGGCCATAGCGTAGCTTAACTTAGTGGTTGGGCTAGGTAATGGGGGGTGGCCCATTTATTAATATGATTTTAAGTGTGCTTTTTGCATATATATATATATATATAATGCCTTCACTATGATGAAAGTACAAAAGGTGGATGGTCTCCTTAAAATAGTCTTGCCACCACATTTGTGCCCATGGTTGGTATAAGGGTTTGCATCATGACTATTGGAAATGGTATTTTCTAGTAAACTCTGTTATAAGTCAAAGTTATAACACGATAAAGGGCTAAGTAAAACATTATAGTATCAAAAAGCATATCAGAACTATCCACCGAAGTATTAAATACAACAATGAAGAGAGAACCAAGTACCAAGACAATTCACCACAACAACTACTTCACATACCTTTCCAACCCTTGGGGACTAGAACCATCATGTATAAACCAATGTATAATATCCATTCAACACCATGATGAGGCATGAGCACTCATAATGTGCTCGACCAAAATGCATCATCTCCAATCAAACTTGAAGGTGTATAACTCAAGTCCATTGACATCTCCATATGTCAACCTAAGAACCCTATCATGTGATGGCAATCATAAATTTACCTTAATCACAATATGAAGGGTGACATATTTCATCCATATTGCACAGTGCAACTTACTTCTCTTGGATGCAATGGAAGTGAACAAATTAATATTGAATGTCTAGCTCTCAGTTAACAGTAGCAAATAATGAAATCATGGTAAGTTTACCTCTGCCAGAGCTTCATTTTTCAATAACATCTATAATGAGCTCGAGCACATTAAATGAGAAATATATGAGTTTCTTTTGGTAGGGTAGCTTCATAGCAATTGTATAAATTTTAGCCTTCACAAATTATATCCAGGCAACATTGTTTGTCTGACACTTGGAATATTCTAACCAACAAAACCATTGAGGTTGTCCAACCAACAAAACATCATCACAAGATCTCCAAACAGGAGATGTATCAGAAGCCATATAATCCATTTCAGATGAACTAGCTTTCAAATTTGTAATTTTAATGTTTCCCTTACAGTCACAAACTGGTCAAAGTTCAAAACCCAAAGACAGCAATCAGCTGTAAATTGACTATAAATCAAATTGATTATTGTTTTCTTAGTTTCCCAGAAAATAACTAAGGCTGCTAAATCCACTGATGAGCTCTTAAATACATTTTCTATTTTAACCATGTTACACAAGTTTTTGAAAACAGAAACAGGAAACAACAGGAAAAGGCTTTTCAGAAGAGGAACTCTGAGAAACTTAACATAGGAAACAACAGGGGTAGCGCAACAGGGAATGGCGAGAAACTCAGAAAAAACTTGGAAACTGTTTCCGGATATTGGAAAAAGATTTAAATTTTAACTATAAAATTAAACAATCAGAATAAACACTAGGAAACTGTTTCCAGAAATTGGAAAAAGACTTACATTTTAACTATAAAATGAGACAATAAATCAGAATAATACATAAAAACAAGATTAAATTCCATATATGATTTCAAATTTTATTATTTCATATTGCATACCACCATATAAGATAGATGAACATTGCATACTGATTTATGATTTGTATGGAACAAAATCACAATTTTAAATAGAAAAATGAAAAAAAAATGCCAAAAAAACTAGAATAACAATGTTTTAAAGTTTCTTTTAAGTTCAAACACTAATTGTGAACAGTAAAAGATATCTGGTAAGGCTCAGTTATTAACTGCCTGGCAACTCTCAGGTATGCATCAAGATCATGTTGAAAATGGTTGTTATTGATGTCAAAGGCTGTCCAAGCAGGCCCCATTTGGATACACTCTCTCTGAAGGCATTTTCACTCCAATCACCTAGCTCAAATGGGAACATAGAATATATGATTAGAAAACTTGCTCTGAGACCTTTCCAACGATATATGGCACGCCTTCTAACTCCTCACAATTGAAGAGAAAGGAGTTTTTGAAAATTCATTCCACTAGTTGCACAAGTTGGCCCAACTAGTGGACAAATCGGCCCTACCCTAGACCCCAAATGCACTATAAATAGGCATGAGAAAGAGCATTTCTAGCCAGCACTCAAGTATTGGGATCTATTTTTAGAAGATCAAAGGAGTCGGCCTGAGGTTCAATGTTTTGCCCACGTGCTAACTTGTAAGTCCCAGCCATCTTTTGCATTTTGATTTTTCCTTTGTTTTTCTTGTGGCCATCATATTATCTTTTCTTTTCTTTTAGCTACATCAACCTCCAAATGTGCATTTCCAGGCCCTACCCAAGGCATGAGGAAATGTGGTGGCCAAATCCCAATGTGAATGAACCAATGGTCAGTTGACCCGAAGAAGGGAGGTGGAATAGGGGCTCATAATTTAAGATGGGCAGTGGTAAGTATGGAATAGGCATAGATGGAGCACGCTATGTCAGTTTGAAACTGATTTCCTTAGAGCATATCTTCGAAAATATAGTGAACCAAGATCTGAAATTTGAACCAGATATTACCCAAGATTTCTCCTCAATATTCTTCATTATTAACCATCTGAAACCTTCCAAAAAAAATTATAGCAAAAGTGCCAAGATGACCCATTTGAAGTAGGATAACCCTAGGATCATAAGCTCTACTACTAAATGTTATGAACCTTGCGCCTTTAAAATTATAGAAACCAATAATTACAATACTGTTCAAGAAGGAAACCTCCTTTTACAATGAATACGATGTACAAGACAAGATTTGATGATCCTAAGACTATGTCTCCTTAGTGTATATATACGAGACGAAGGGTACAATTGTAATAAAATGGGACTATGCTAGGTTCTAGCATACATAACAATATAGCAATAGAAATGCAATCACTCAATATCTAGGGCTTCATAAGTGGTTTTAGGGTTACATGGGCCATATACAAGGCTTAACACTAGCAGTGAACCTATTTTGTTGATTGTAAGTGATATGTTACTTTTGATATTGAGACTGTTATTAACACTGCAGAATAGAATGTGCTAAACTAAACTGCAGAATGCAATGAGTTATGCATATACCACCATGACTTGATCCTTGGCATGACATACCAATCTGATCACAAGGCTATATACAACAGCTACCACAAAATTTAAATTGCACAAGAAGAATAAGGTGCACAAATTTAGATTTTCATCAAACGATGCAGAAGCATGCAACAAAAATGCATCCAAGTAGAACATTTTTCTATTTATACTGTCAAGAAGAATGACACACAAAGCAACGAGCCTAACATTCCACGAGCCTTTGAATGGATCCATGACACACTTTGTTCTACACCAGTACTTGAACTTCTTGGCATAGAGCAGTCTTTGGCCATAGGTGTTATGCTTAAGCCAGGAGGACATCCAGTAATTTATCATTAGAAGACATACGAGCATGACACAAAGTTCAAACCCCCAGTTCAAGCAGACCAAATTTTCACCTCCTGAAAGACGCGTTGGTCTATAGCAAGACAGCAACAACTAAAAGCAAGCAGACCATTAGATACTTGGTTGGAAAGGGAGCTTGTCCTTTGATAAACAGTTTTATTATTTTTTGAAGTAATTGGGAACAAATTTCTCTAAGCAGGAAGGAAATAATGAGCAATAAAATTACATTTTGTCTATTTTCAGCACCATTTTTAGCACTAAGTTATTTTTATTGCTTCTCACGAGAAAATCTAATTTTGACATGTTAGTTTATCAGATATGTTAGGTCATACTCATAACAAGATATAGTTAATAATTCCATCTTCGTCTCCAGTCTCTGAAACAATTTTGTACTAATTTTTTACTATAAAAATATGTTAATGCACTCACAATGAATTTAAGAGAGTCGCCTCTCTAAATTCCTCACTTCTGCTGTGTGCTTGTAACAGTATTACTTTCTTTGGCCAAATGATAAATCAAAGGACCACATAATAGGTGGGATCATTGGTTCAAATGTTGCCTATCCAAATCATGCCTTGGCCTTCTCTGAATTCATTTAGGCAAGCTCTTGTGAGTAGTATGCCACAAACTACTAAAAAGGATAAACTACATAACCATTTAGAGCCAATGAAATCACTAAAGAATCAACGAAGTGGTCCTTATTCACACTATACATTACAGCAATATTTACGTAAGTGTTTCCTAACTAAAATTCATTAACAACTTGTCCTGCAGATTGAATTGACCTATGAGTTACTTGAAGGATGGCTTATTTATACATAAGTTACTGATAACACTGCTAAGGAATTCAAAACCCAACAGAAATCAGAGATACAGAAATCAAATTTGTAAGTTTGTGACTAAACTGACAGATACATATTGGTATGTTGGAAGAGCCCTAAATCAATCATGAAAGGTAATGGAATTCTATTACTAAAGCAAATGCAACAGATTGATATATAAAATGCAAAACTTACTTGATAAAAGTATAAACGACTTGACAGCGCCCCAACATCTAGTTCCCATGTTCTAGGATCTTCAATCCACCCTTCTCCCTTATGAGCTGGATAACCATGAATAGCCCATTCTGGATGTGGTAATAATTGCACCAGTTCTTGTGCCTGAGGATTACTATATGGATCACAAAGATCAAAAGGTGCCTCAAGATATTTTGCATTGCCCGGTGCACAGTACAAATGATAAGCAGAGTATGGAAAATGAGCTGTATCATTTCTGTAGACTTTGCTACCATTGGAATTGATGTGATAAGGTGGACAGACAGCAAGGTTATCAGGTCTACACCAGCTCGTCACCTCAGGATTTATGATCATCTCACTGTATCTAGTAACATCTGTTTCAACCTCACCATCACATGGCTGTCCATCATTCTTCCAGCAGCTACCGATATCAATCAAATAAAACTGGCTATTTGAACCACCTCCGCGTATAACATTGAGTGTCAATCTTACCTTGAAATTTGGTGACTCTGGCAACTAAACGAAAAATATTGAAGTGAGCATATGAAGTATGCTGAATGCATTTTCCTAAATACTAAACAGTAAGACAAATAAGGACTCAGGAAAGACCTTCAACATCATCCCACGAGTGTCGTAATGATATCCCCCAGAAAATCCTTCGGTGGCATCAGCACGCAAATACAGCATCAACCAAGGATATTTCTTGGACGTTTTCAATTTATGGGAAAATATCCATCTGCCTGTGCTAGCTTGCTTCTCCCAAACAACAGAAAAATAAGAAATATTATCAATGTCAGCTCCTAGACTTGCATTCAGATCATAAGTGCCATAGAAGCTTCCCCTTAAACTGGGTGATTGTGAATCACAGGAATAAATTGCATTTTCTTGAGGCTTTGTCCAGTTGTGGTACACAAGAGGCTGATTCATGCAGCCTTTCCCAAAACACGGAAAGGTCCTACTTGTAATGATCGGACTGACTTTTCTACCATTCTCTGGACACAATTCAGATTTAGTATCAAAGTTCCCATTCTTCAACATGATCATCCAAAACTGCCATGGATTTGATGAGTCCCTTACTTCACAGAGGGAACCAAGATATAGCTCTTTCTCCGCAGCATATTTGTCTGGATTACTCTGAGACTCAAAAGAGATATTTGGAAATTGATCCCCACTCCTTAGTTTATTGTCTACCTCAGTGACTTTCTGATTTACTGTGCAACCATTTTGTTTTCCATAGAGGCAACCGCCCACAGGATCTGACATGAAATAAAATAAGAGGTTATTAAGCAGATTGTAGAGAAAGCTAAAAATTACATAAAAATATCAAACATACTGTTCCTCAAATAAAAGGCCCTCTGTTTTGGCCTGTAAGGGTAGAAAGATAGGTAAGAGTTCACCTTGCTGTCACATTATCGAGACATCAGCTTCCCTGACCAAAGGGGCTGCAGTCTGGGTCCAAGCACGCTATCACCACTTACTGCTGAACTCAACTCATTGTCTTCAGAACAAAAAAGCCCATGATTGTGAATAGTTAAAAATAATTAGTCCTCTGAGAGATCAGATGTAGTCATGGCTGATGAGACAGTTCCAACAGATGTGGAAATTATGGAAATTGTGGGTGTCAAGGAAACCATAATACTAACTGGGTTTTGTGGAAAAATCAGAGAAAAACTGGTGTTGCAACTGTCTGAATACGTATTGACGCTAAGAATGCAGGTACTAGGAAGTAGACAATGTGACAACAGCTGGAACTAATTCTTGCACCAGAAATGGATTCTCCTCTGCTGGGTCTGAAATTAACTGGGCTTTATCATTATGGTCATCATTCTGATTATTTTTTCAATTGCCCAGTTGATTTCTTCCATTGAATTCATCTTTTCCTGCTTTCATTTTGGGAATGGTGCATGAGGAAGTTGCAGCTTAAGCTTCTACATTAGCATTACAAGGACCTTCCTTTTGTTGGAAAGCTCACCATCACTTCCAAGATTCTGCAAGATGGTCACATGTATTATGCTTCTTGCTGGTTTCCAATCCAATCTCAATTTCTGAAGCTGGAGAAGATTTTAAGAGCATTCTTATAGGCTAAGTATGGAAGATAATGGGGTCTCTCTTCGCATCTCTGCATCATGCCAAAGCTAGAAGGTTGACAAGGGCTTATTGATATCGAAGATTCTGGCAACAATGTGGGTAGTAAGGAGTCTTGTTGGAGAGCCCCATTTGTTGAAAATGCAACAAGATGATGGAGCTTAGTGGAAAGGAGTCGCCTTCACTAAGTGGGCCCGCAAGCTATTTTTGGCGCAAAGTCTATTTTTAGACTATGTCTATTTTTAGACATATGGATCACGGTCTATGAGTTGCAGGATGTTGTTTATGGATGATTGGTCATGTTGGGAAAAATAGATGGACTTCTATTTTTGGTTCACAGCGGAGTGATCAGAGTCTATTTTTAGACTGCCAGGCTAAAAATAGAAACAGTCAAATATTATTAGCCCTTAGTAATATTTGGACTCTAAACATTATCTTATTCTCTTGGAGCACTTCAGTTCGAGCTACGGATGTGGCACATGCAGCTGACAAAAGGAATCACGTGGTTTCTTATGTGTTAGTTGAGCTATTGCATGGAGGACTTCAGTTAGAACTCATGCATGTGAGTTCTGTGGAGTTGGATGTGGAGTTGATGGAGATGTGTTCAGTTTGACTTAGTTGAACTAGTTGTATTTAGTCTAACTAAAGAATACACTAGTGATGAGTTGTGTGAATTAAATATTAATTAATTCACTAATTATTAACTCATAAAGAAACTAAATAATACATCAGTTAACTCAGTGCATGGACAGTTCAACAAAGACAGGTGTTAGAGGTAAGTGAAAGGGTGAGTTGTGACTATCAGTTGTGCATGAGATTTGCACATGCAGGGATTGAGTTATGCCAATGAGGATTGCGCAGTGTGGGCCAATACAAAGGCAATTGTAGCTTGTGCTCACATGATTCTCTTGCAGGATTGTGCAGTGGAGGCAGGCAAAGCAGCGGAGAAGATTTGAACCTGTGACTTGTTCGGATCTGAGCTAGTTTTGTGTGTAATAGGTGGAGATAGCACTGAGTACTTGTGAGGAGTATTGTACCATGTATTGTTACATGTTCTCAATCATTATAATATACAGATAGTGTGGGGTTTTCAGCTGTATGCTTTCCCCGGGTTACATACTGTGTTAATGTGCGCATGCGATTGATGTTTCATTGATTTTAATGCTGCTAAATTGATGATCAACGTAGAGGAGGTTATGTATTATGCATGTATTCCGCAATAGTGTATAATCGGGATAATCTCTGTGAATAAGTGTCATATTATTCAAAATTTCTACACCATTTGGAAAGCTTAACTCATCCACAGAGACTATGTAATGCAGTCATATCAGCAAAATTTAGGGTCACTTTTCACTATGTGGAATCATTTGTGCTCCTCAATACTTCAGAATATAGGAATTTCTTGTCCTCAAGAGTGTTTGAACTTTGGGAAGCCTGGAAGCCCATGACTAAGTGTATTTACTGGGACTTTATTGGCAATAGGAGGGGATCAGATCTCACCTTCCATCCTATTTAGATTTTGGAGAATGCAATAACAATGCATTAGAACTCACAAGATTTTAGCCAAGGGAACTCAACAAGAAGGGTGTTTTTCTGTGGCATGGTTTTTGGGATACTGATCAAAGGACATGGACAGAGTAGAGAACCCTTGCCTATTCTAAGAGTTTGTTTTCTTCCAATAGAATGATTATCAGAGAATTACATGCTACTATTGATGTCGAGGATCTGTCCAAAATGATCTTTCTAGAAGGGCAATTGGAGAGATTACGGATGATCTCTCTTTTTTTTAAATTTGAAAAATACTTCTTATATTTACAAAAATAGATATGTCAAGAGAAAACAAAAAATAGAAAGGTACATAAAATGGTATTTACATCCTCTTCTTTAAAGCAAGACAAACAGTAATAAAATCTGAATCATGGAGCAATACAATCTGAATCTAAATTTGTACACATTAACTTACAAGTTTACAACACAATCATGGAGCCTAACATTAATTTAAAATTGTCCATAGTAGAGGTACTAGAATTCAAAACTGCCAAGCTCTAACATGTAGATCTGGTCAAGGGATATGAAATTAATTGGTTGTTATATACTTCATGGAGTTAATGGTCCTCCAAAGTTGAGTCAATTTGAAGAAATGAACATTACAAACCCCTTAACATCATAAAATATTGTTGAAGCCAGAACAACCTTCACTGGAATAAGCAACTTTCTCTAATGCCAAGGACGTATTTTGAATACGCCAAGTGCCTTTAGATTTTCCTTTACCATCCAGAGTTTGCTAACAGCGTTCAAGATAATTACATGCTTTGTGTTTCCTATAATGTGGAAAACCATGCTCTATGTTTCCTAGCTCTAATTAGTACTACCACTGCTACAGCTTTTCTCTACAATCCTGAAACACAGGCATCAAGAAGAGAAAGTGATGGTTATAGGATTATTGTGCATGCATGCTTTCTCAAGCAACAATGGGTGTGAGATGCCAAATTCTAGAATTGTTTGGATGATTGTGAATTGGAAGTTCTCGTGCCCAAAGGGAAAGTTTTATGGCTAGTCGCTCCTCCCATGGAATCCTTTCTCCAATGGTTCACGCCACATGGGCCATTCTTCTCCAAATTGTACAAGAGAAATAACTTGCACGGAGTTCAACTCTTTGTCAAAAGGATACAGGTACAAGATGTCTAGTCACAATTCCTTGGAGCTCCTTACCCTAAATGGTAAGAAAATTTACAGAGATGCCAATAGGAATGACTCCTCCCTCACCCTACTTGGAAGTTCCATCCTCGAAATGTGGACAACAAGAAAACTGAAATCATATCTTAGAATTGTAAAACCCCTAGCCGAGTGCCAAGCTGAACACAGTTAAAAAATTATATATAAAAGCATGTAGCTGCAGCCTGTCATTTCAACCGACTAGGTGTCCATGTTGCCAGCATGGACCTCACTGTGATCATCATGTTCACAATGCTTTCTAAATCACTGCATCACCCCAAGGCATAATATCGCCATCGCTAATGATAATGGCAATATGCATGCAATAATCAAAGTTTATTAATGCCTAGACTAGGTTGTGGCTCCATAAGTGTGGGTCCTTACAAATATTAACCAGCAAGTTGTATTCCTTTATCCTTCCAAATATGCATCCTACAGACCATAATCTGCAAATATTCACGCCATGCCGATTCTGGCAGCTTCTTGTAGTTCCACTATATACTGTAATCCCAAACATGCAGATCACAATCCAGATTCGTGCAAAAAATGCAAGCTGACACCCTTATTCTGGCATTAAGTGTCGGTGACCTCCTCACACGCATGCCACTCGGACAAGCCTTCATAAATTCCTAAAACTAGTGATAAATGTGGATAATCAGTTGTAAACACAAGTCACTGTAATGAAAAAAAGGGTCGATCTCATTATGCTGTTAGAATTTTACTATAAATGTGTGATAAATGCCCAAAAATGCTTTCACAAATAAAGCATCTCGCTTGTAAGGAGGCTGTTCTCCTTCAACCCATTTAAGCGTGCCATAATTGAACAGGGTAGTTCTCTTTGTATTGGTGGATGGAAATTATTTCATGCCCACAATCAAGTTCTAAGTATCAATTATAATAAGACTAATTTCAGTTTTCTTACCTCCATTTTCTGTGCTTCATTCATTGATAACTAGCTATCACATTGCCATATTCAAATACCTTTACATAAGCTTGATTATCAAAAACAGGATCTTTCCATGGAATTAAACGATCAGTTCACAGAGTTGGACTTTCCCTGGTCCTGTGTTTTGAGTCACCAAGGTTAATTTCTGTCCGAAATCCGTTATAAGGTATGTTAGGAAATAGTTAAATATATATCCTTAATAAAAGAAGGAAAAGGAGTAGAAACATTAGGATTGCCCTTATCAATGAAGTTATTAGGTACTCTTGCTACTTGATTTTAGCTCCTTGCACATCTACCCAGTTATTAAGACTACAACGACATTTTATATAGGCACCTTTTTTTTTTCAGCATGAAAAAAAGCGGTATGTTGATTGTATTAATCAATAATATACAAAAAAAACGTGTACAACATTTTGATATGTCAACAGTTCAGTACATACTGACAGGCATATGAAGCTATACCAAAAAACTGAAACATAGAGAGTGCAGACAAAAAAACAGACCTATCTGTGGGAACCGTTGGTCCAAAATATAGCATAAATAACAGCATATGCGAGAGTCATAAGTAGGAGAATAGAGAACTTATCTGTGGACATCACAAAATTTGGAGATGTGTACCCGTTATGGTGAAATCTTGGATCTGGCAGGCGCAGTTGTCCACATTTATCTGCAGTCTCCATATGCCCGGCGGAGATGTGAGTCCTTGCTTGGACAAAAAGTCTGCTCTTCGATTTTTCCCTCTGGGAATATGGGAGATGTTGTAGTCCGTCCTGGTGCGCCACCAATCCATAATCCTGTTTAACCAGCCTGAAAGATGTATATTTCTAATTCGGCTTTTGGATAGAACATGCTCGATGGTGACTTTGGAGTCTCCATATATGTGGAGGTTTTTGATGCCAAGGAAATCAGAGAAAGCAATGAGACCAGCGAGGGCCATAATCTCCGCTTTACTATTTGTACCGGGACCTCTGTTCCAATAGATGTCATATGATTGTCCTTCTTCCGGAATAATGTGAATCCCACAGGCACAATTGTTCCTCTGGGCTGCGCCATCAAAAAAAGCAATTGGATAATCATAGAGATCATTATGAATCAGCATCCTTCGCTGTTTGACTGTGGGTTGTTGTGGACGAGCGATAGCTTCAAATAATGAAAGGATGGATTCATAGATAGAATAAATCGGGTCCTTTATGGCTTCAAAAATGATACGGTTCCGCCATTTCCAGATGGTCCAAATAGTAACCAAAGGAAGCGGCCTCCACATGCAGCGCATGTTGCTCCATGAATAAAAAGCATCGCAGATGGAAGGGGTGTTGACCATATCGAAACCAAAATGTGTAGCCAAGAGCTGCCAGATTTTTTTGGATTGTGGACATTGGAGGAAAATGTGCAGGTTATTTTCAGAATTTATACCACAGAGTGAACAGATAGCAGGCCCATGCCACTGACGCTTCTGAAGATTTTCCCAGGTAAGGTTTCTGTCATAAAATACCAGCCAAGCGAATATAATAATTTTTGTTGGGCAGCCGGTTTTCCAAAATGCCTGTGGAAATGTCTTTTCGCTCGAGTCCCAGTCCGAGAGTAGTATCTGATGGTATATGTGCTTGGCGCTTACCACAGAAGAACCGCCAAGTCCTCTCCAACTGATATTGTCATTTTCCATCGTTCGATATATGCCTGAGAAATTTAAGGACCGAGTGACATCGTTCCATTGTGAAGCCAGATCTCCGGGGAGATTTAAATCTGCAGCAGATTTCCATATCGGGGAACCGTCGTCCCATCTTTTTATAACACTAGCCCAGAAAAAATATCCTTTGTTGTGCAGATGTCTCAGAAGTGAAGGAGAGATATGGATCGGCCCACTCATACCAGCAAAATCATCAATGTCGATGATGATCTTGGAACCCGAATGGAAATTCCAAATCAAGTTTTTTCGGACAAACGGAAACAATCTCTTGAAACCCCTCCAGATGATAGAACCACTGTTGGCACCGAAAGTGGATTGTCTGTACCAGTAAATAATGTCGTGACCATACAAATATTTGGCCCTGACAGTTTTGCTCCATAGAGATTCCCCCGACAGCGCATTCCACATGGTTTTACACAGCAGCGCCCTTCGGAAAGACTGTAAATTCATTAAGCCCCAACCTCCCATGGATTTTGGGCGGGACAGCTTTTCAAGTCTACAAAGATGGAATTTGGTCTTTTCCTTCTGGCCGCCCCAAATGTAATTTGATATCATGCTGTTTAGACAGTTGATAACAGAAGACAGAATATAGAAAAGAAGTGCCCAGAAGACCATGATTTGGACCAACACGGCCTGGGCAAGAGTGGCACGTCCTCCGATAGACAAACATCTGGATTCCCATGATGTTATCTTCCTGTAGAAACGGTCTGCAATCCACGACCAGTCAGCAGCTTTGTAATTTACAGGTTTCAAGTGAAATCCCAGATATTTGAGACCCTCCCCGATAGGCATCGCCTTGATATGGAATAATTCAACGAGGTAAGTGATCACCTCTCCATTCGTATCAGCTACGTGGAAAGATGACTTTGTGTCGTTTATGAATAGACCGGTGGCACTCTGGAATCTTTCTAGTGTATAGAAAATACATTCCCAAGTAGATCTGCACAGCATGGCCGACAGGAGGATATCGTCCACAAATAGGGAGTGAGACATGGAAATCTCCTTGCAGATTGGAAGAGGCAGAAATCTCCTTTGTTGGATAGCAATTTTAATGTGTAAGCTCAAAGTTTCCATGACCAGGATGAAGATAAGTGGAGATAGGGAGCAGCCCTGGCGAAGTCCCCTGGCCGATTTGAAAAACGGAGTTGGCTCACCGTTAATGAGTACTGCAAAATTTACATCCACAATACAGGCCATGACCCATCGAATGCATCTGACATCAAGCCCTATCTTTGCTAGAAGACATCTTATAAAAACCCAGCTCACACAGTCGTATGCCTTCTTTAAGTCGATCTTTAATAGGGCCGCTTCAAGTTTCCTGCAATGCATAGAGTGCAAGCATTCCTGGGTGAGAGCCACCGCGTCAAGAATGTTTCTGTTTTTGAGGAAACCGTGTTGTTCTGAGGACAGGTGCTGAGAAAGAGTATCCCTGATGCGCATTGCAATAATCTTTGAAATGATCTTGTACAATACGTTGCACAATGATATGGGCCGAAAGTCAGCAAAGGTGGATGTGCATTTTTTCTTAGGGATAAGGGCGATAAAAGTAGAGGAAATCTTCTGACTGATGGTGCCCTGCTTCCTCGAATCTTCGACCATCTTGAGGATATCATCCTTAAATAGATCAAAGAAATGGATGAAGAAATCGATGGTCCACCCATCTGGCCCGGGGCACTTATCCTTCTGGAAAGATTTCATGGTTGCCAATAATTCTTCTCAGCAAATAGTGCATTGTTCTGTTCTTCTTCAAACATAATGGGAAATGGTTCAATGCCCCACATAACATCCTCAATATCGGATACGGATACAGCACTGTAAGCCCTTTTAAAAAACTTAACAGCTTCCCCGGAGATGGCCTTCTGCGTGGATAGTGCATTTCCCTGTTCATCCTTGATAGTCCAGATGGCATTTGTTTCTCTCCTCTTATTTGCAAATATGTGGAAATACCTGGTGTTTTTATCACCTTCACGAATCCATAAAGCTCGGCTCTTGAGTCTCCACGTCTCTTCTTCTTGTTTTAATATCTGTTGTTTTCTTTTTTCTAATGCCCAGATCCAGATTCTAGTGGAGGTCGCCAAGGGGGGATTTTTAAGGAGGGCATTCAGTTGTTCTAATTCCAAATTTAAATGCAATAGCTCCTTTCTATTAGACGCAGCCTTTGCCTTTTGCCATTTCTTAACCTCCATACGAAGAGCTTGAAGGCGGTCGTTGAAAGTCCGAGGAGAGTCAATAGTCAGATTGGTAGAATGCAACCAAGTATCCTTTATAAATGAGTTGAAACTGTCATCGGCCAACCAGGTACGATTGAATTTGAATGGGTATCTTCCATGGCGCTGTTCCTGTTTCCATTGCATGATTATGGGCCGATGATCAGATATAAAGGCTGGGAAAATTTTCATAGTTGGCGGCCCATATTTATCAAGCATTCGCTCATGTAACAAGAATCTGTCGATTCTTTTTGCCAGATAAGCACTGTTGGACCGTCCATTGTCCCAGGTAGGACCATGATCAACCGGCAGAAGATCAATGAAATTCTTTTGGATAATGGATTCCCGGATATGTCTTCCCACAGGGTCAAGAATCCTGCCATTACCCCATATCTCATCACAACAAAAAGTACAGTTAAAGTCTCCGCCAATAATCAATGAATCAATCTCAAGAAGTTCTGAAGAAAGCAGATAATTCCAGAACTGAGTCCGCTGCCTGTATGGCGCATATATATTCAATATGTGGATGGGATCATGGGACCCCCGACATGAGCCAGCACAAGGATGCCAGCAAAACATTGAAATGCAGCAGCGGAGATCCATCTGGGGTTCCATAATACAGCCAATCCCCCTGACATGCCCACAGCGTTGGAGGCAACCATGTGCCAAGACGGGAGCATATGTCTGAAATATGAGATGGTTTGAGCACAGTCGTGCATGGTTTCCTGAATGAGAATCATATAAGGATTCGAGGAAGCAAAAAGATGTTTGAGGGCCAAGAATTTTGGTTCATCACCAAGGCCTCGAATATTCATGGATAGAATATCAATCATTTAGGATCCACTATGGGCTGGCATGCTCTAAGAGGCCCAGAAACAGAAAGGTCTTCCATAGCAAGTTCAGTCACAGGAATATCGATTAAGGATCGGCCTTCGGAAGTCAGATCACATCTACCGTTTCGTCACCTTGAACCTTCTAACTTGAACAAGATATTATATTTATAATTGGATAAGGTTGTGTACATAGACTAGAGTATTTTCAGAAAATATTTGTCAGGGACGGAGGATACATTTAGGACTGTTTACCTGCAATTGGAATGCCTTTTATATTTTCGAGTCTATTATAGCACGTCCACCTGCGTTGATCATAGTTGATTCGTTTACAAGTAGGAGAGGGTCTATTTCACATTTCTTGTCAATTAAGATAAAACCTATCTGATTTAGCTGCTACTTCACACAGAATTCTGTCAATCAATTCTGTGTGCATAAACCAAACTAAATTTCAACAAAATATCTAACAATTCTGTCAATCAGTTATGCTGTTTTTATTGGTCTAAGCAGCCTATGATCTAACTTAAAATGTGTATGTCGTTCATATCAAATTATTTTTTAGTAAAATATGTTCTTGTTATTTTTGTAATTTGAGTAACTGATGACCTGCTTTAAAGATTTGCAATTATACTACTGTAATTTAATTTGTCAGACGCTATCTGATATGATTTATTTGCAGAAAGAGGCGCCCTCATAAAAATTTATTTTGAAAGTCTATGGCATCTTGAAAATTCACTTAATTAAAATATATATGCGAGGATAATGTAGTCGGTTAATTACCTGTGAGTAAAGGGCAGAAAATGTCTGCGCAGTCAGCCTGCCTTGGACTACCTATTCCAGGAGCCTCCTCTCCGACTTCATTGCAGAAGTTCCATCCTTCCAGTGCAACCCTCAGCTTGTCACTCTTCATTCCAGGGTCCCCTACAATAGACTCATACTCGACACCTCCCTTCTCCACATAAAGCCCGGCATCACACACCACTTGTGTAAGAAAAATAATACTGCAGAACACGTATAAACTTAACATCTTGTACATGTTTACCAGAGGATTTCAGAAGGTAACAACAAAACAAATATGGAGAAACAAATATGAAAAAGAATACAGGCCCATAGACCAACGAGGTCTGCATAGAAAGAAATAATTAAATGGACCCCTCGCACATATATGCAAATCATCAACCCTCACTGTATATTGCCGTATAACAAAGTTAGGCAGGCACTCATTCCTTGCAGGTGGGTCCTGTGTTACTAGGCTTCCAACAAAAGTTAAATCGTCACTCATGTCTTACAGGTGGGTCATGTGTTTGAGGGCTTCAGGCGGAAGGTACATGTTGACTGGTGGTTTTGAAGAAAGGAAAGGAAAGAAAAGCGTCATATCGAAACAGTGGAAATTGAAAATGATAAATAATTAAAACTATAAATTAGTGCTTTCGTTGAAATGATTTTCTAAGTTTGTTGGATGGATTGGATAAGATTTATTGAAATTTGAATGAAGAAAACTTTATAACAGCTTTCACTTTCCAAAAAAAATATAAATTTAATATATTACATATTATATAATTGGATATTTGTTTATAATTATTATTAAAATTTAATTATTTAAATTATAACTTTTTAAATAAATAGTTGAAATTGAAAATGATATAATTAAACTACAAATTACAAATTAATGGTGTCCTTGTATTTTAAGTTTGTTGGATGGATAGTATATATTTTAAGTTTGTTGGATGGACAGTATAAGATTGATTCAAATTTAGATGATAAAATATTTCAATAATATAATTTTTAATTATTTAAATTGTATTTTTAATATGTAATTAGATATAATATTGTTATAATTTTTATTATTTTGATTATGTAATTTTAATAATTGTATTTTGATTATGTAATTTTAATAATTGTATTTAGTTAGATACTTTTTATATAAAAAGTAATGAGTTGCTTTATAGTTTAACATAAAGAAAATGTTATTAAATATAAAATTTATGTTAAAAAAAATAACTATAAATAAAACAATTTAAATCTAGGTTAAAATTGCAAGGTTGAATTCTCAGCATTATGGGAATTTACTTATGTTGTAAATTTTTACAATGTTAAAAAATTATAAATTTTAGGTGATTTTAATTTTGTAGTGGATTGGGTGTATGATACAGTTGGAATAGTGGTTCCATATTTAGAAGATATATTTTAGGTGATCAAATCTAAAACAAGAAGTTTGAAGTGGTTCAATTATAGACACATATATAGATAATTTAATATGATAATAGTGTGTCTTTCTAAGAAAGTATTAAAGATAATCAACCCTTAGAGGCTCTTATTATCTAGTTCTAGTTTATAGTTTGCTAAATAGTTTCTACATTTATGTGGAGGATTTTAGATATTTTGTTGTTAATATGTTTTTATGATCCATTTTTTAGACATGTTTTTAAAAAGATTAGACCTTTACAATAATCATTATGTGTATTTTCTTTTTTAGAAATATAAGGATTTTTCTGGAGGAAAAAAACCTAAATCCATATGTATGAAGCATCAAATTTATTAATTTATAATTTATTTATTTATTTAATATGAAATAATTAATACGTGACATAGATAAGTATATAAATTAAATTGTTGGTGATTTCGATATGCATCAATTCATAATAAACAATCAAAGAATAGAAGAGTTGGGAAGATAGTTTTAAAAAACTAAATCACTAAATATAAAAACTCTTATTTCTAACCAAATAAATATGAGATAAAGTTTATTTTGAAAAAATTTAGAAAACTCTATTACTAAGAACAACCTTCTACTTAAGGGGTTGTTTATTTGATGATGGAAATTTGCAATTGTAGTATTTGGTTATGCCCGGAGTAAGATGACTAATGGGAAAATATGCAGGAAAATAGCTAAATGACCACAAGATTTATACAATTCTTTATTTAATTCTTTGAGTATTGAAGAAATTGTTGATTTCTTATGTTGGCATGTTGGACAAGGAAAATTGTGAAGACAAAATGAATTAGTTTTCACACAATTGCTTATACCAATTGGGTTAATAAAACTCAGAGAATAACTTCAAAGAGCTTAACAAAAAAGTGACTAGGGAGAGGTTTCCCAAGGAGAGGTTTCCAAACAATGATTATAGATCTCAGTGACATGCCCATCATTGGGAGATTGGGAGACATACAGCCACTTCAAGACTAATAGAATATATATTGATATTTTGCTCATTGGGTAACTTTTGAGTTTGTTGGTATTTACTTTTAGGGAAATGCCATGTTAGCCCTTGATGACTTGTTTTAGTTTCCACCTGGTATATCTCTAAAAGACTGATAGAATATATATTGATATTTTTCTCATTGGGTAACTTTTGAGTTTGTTGGTATTTACTTTTAGGGAAATGCCATGTTAGCCCTTGATGACTTGTTTTAGTTTCCACCTGGTATATCTCTGAATATTTAACAATCTGTCTTTATGTAACATGGTTTTAATAAAAATATGTTAATTTTTCTTGTTGAAACAAAATAAAATTGTTTATATAAATAAATTTCCATATATAATAAAAAAATATTAAATTTCATTATAAATAAAGAAAATTCCATATTAAAATAAAAAAAATAATGTATGTACAATTCAAAAAAAAAAAAAAAATATATATATATATATATATATATATATATATAGTTATATTATGTTAAATTTTTTACATAAAATTAAATAAATAATTATATGAAAAAATAATCAAATTATCATTTTGAAGAAGCTTAATCATTTTTACATGATAGTAAAATTGATCTCATATAAAAAGGAAGACTAATTTGATAATTATGCAATTTAAATTGTACAATTCACAAGCCAAATTTTTTTGAAATTTTAAAAACTAAAATTTAAATCTCTATCACCAGCAAAAGAATAAAAACTTTTGAAAAGTTACTGAGCTCTCAAGAGATTTGTGAAAACTAATTTGATAATTTTGCAATTTAAATTGTGTAGCTCTTTGTACAAATGAGAGGCCATTAAATTTTCAAAATTATCTAGAAATTATAAATATCTATCACTAGGTAAAGAATAAAAAAAATTGAGAAATTTTCAAAATTATCTAAAAATTATAAATATAAGGTAAAGAATGAAAAAAAATTGAGAAATTTTCAAAATTATCTAAAAATTATAAATATATATCACTGGGTAAATAATAGAATTCTTTGAAAGGTCATTGAGCTCTCAAGAGATTTTATAAAGGTCAAAAAGAATAAAAATTATGAATTGGAAATTTTATAAATATAGAAAAGTGGATTAATAGGTTTTCTCCATTCTGTGGTTTTCATCAAATAATGATAAAAGTATAAATACAAATGTAATAAAATGTCTTTTACTTTTAATCTTTTCGAAGAAAGGTTATTGACTAATTGTAAATTAGAGAGTAATCTGCTCTGCAAAAATTAAAGTATGACAAGGAAATTAAAGGTTGTTATCTGAAACTTAAAAGACATAAATACATAAAAATGAAAGGTTGCTCTATGAAACTTAGAGACAGAAAAATGAAAGGTTACATAAATACATAGAAATGAAAGGTTGCTCTATGAAACTGAGAGAGAGAAATACAGAAAAATGAAAGGTTATTATCTGAAGCTTAAATTACTAATTTCTTAGTCACATCCATCAAGATTCAAACGACGATACGCAATATTTGAAACTCCTCTCAGACAATACACAATATTTGAAACTCCTCTCAACCAACACGAAGATCAAGATTGTACAAGAGAATAAGTGGGTATACTTATCATTGTGAATCACATTTTTTAAAACTATAGAATGCTCAGATAAAGAAATTTATCGGATTTCAAAGACTAGAAATCCATTGGTTATCAGAATCACAGACGAGTGAAAACCTTGCAAGTGGATAATGCCTTTTGGTTGCCTCCCTGACAGAAGAAAAACAATTCTAGGCAGTCGAGCAGGCAGTTATCCCCAAATGTTACATTTACTTCATTTGGTGATAAATGCATAAAGGGGGTCGAAGTTTCTTCGAACAGAAATTTGCTGGCAAGAAACAATAGAACCAAAGGCTCCTTGCGGATGATACTAGCTAAAACCCCCTTTGCATATTGGAGGGGGATTGTTCCTATGAAGTAATTGTACTGCAAATAAAGTGCAGAGAGGTTGGGCATGGTTGCCATGAATACGAGCAAAGGGCCATGTACTATGTGTACCTTAAGATCACTTCAATCATCTGACTATATGTGCCATAACTACCGGGAACTTGTAATGAAGTAAATCATTTATAAGACAAGGTCAGTTGTTGCACAGTCGAATGAGCGAAATATCCGAACGACAAAGGTCATGTCAGTTCATTATGGCTCAGGTCTACCACTTGAAGAATTCCCGACTCACTTGATTAAGCCACAGTTATCCACTTAGTCCATTGTTTTTAAAGATAAGCTCCACCATAGAAGGGGGCAGGTCTACCGGAAGAGATATGGAGAACCAATTATTGCTCTCGTCCAAAAACTTCAACTTCCCTAGGGTGCTTAACACATGGAACCTGTCGCTGAGATTGTTGTCGTTTAATTCGAGTTGAACGAGACTTGTCAGATTGTTGAATGGTGCAGGAATTGGGCCATCCAACACGTTTTCATCGAGAGATAACTATTCTAGATTTGACAGAGAGGCAAGGGAACCAGGGATGTAGCCAGAGAAATAATCCTGGGAGATTAGGAGATTAGGTCCAAGATTTACAGAGAACTTGATTAGCTAATGTCTAGCAACAGAGTGTCGTTATATCCTGACTCGTCCATAGGGACTTATGTTACTCTCCCTCCATCGCATCAAGCCACTTATGTTACTCTCCCTCCTTCACATCTCAAGCCACAGGCGAAAATCTCTCTGAAGGCCGAATCACAGCCACAGGCGAAAATCTCTCTGAAGGCCGAATCACAGGGATTTGCTGAAAATTTCCATGAGCTGAGACATGAACCTACTTCAATAAAATTCGCATCTATGGAATCCTTTAGGGCCTTGAAATCTCTACATCCCATGTTACTGTGAAATAATCGGTAAAAATGTGTACGACAAAATGCAAAAAAAAAAATCCATGTGTCTGTTTCTCACTTAATTGAGGGAGATGAAAATGAACCCCTCAGATTGGATGGGATGAACAGTGTTTGCCCAACCAACTCCATAGAGGAACACCTTCGGTGTAATTAACTAAATTATACCATATTTTAAATTTTTATTATTATCAACTATAAAAATAACTAATATATAAGTTAAACATATACACATTTTTAAAAACATGTAACAAGAATCATAACCACATAGATTCATCTCCACTTTGCTACAAATATTCTTAATTTGTAAACAAGTTGTGTCACGATACCATAGCTTATTGATACCACATGCCCAAAAAACCATAACTCACATCATATGACATTTGTTCATATAACATTTTCTTAAAATTAATCAATTTAATTAAAAGGAATAAAGGGCATAACTACTTTTGAGATAAATATTAACCTTTGATCTGTGACTATGTTGTAGTTGCTACAACACCCCCAAAAAGTTTTAGCCTGTATACCTAAAATTGTGGGTCCCCCTTGCTTTTCAAGATTTTAATAGTTATTCTTATTGCATGATTTGGTCGAAATCCTTAAATTAGCCTAGTTATTGTAACAACCCTTGGTTGATTTCTTATGTAAATAAAAAATAAGACCAAGGTCATGGGACACATATTCCAAGTGGAATGTTGGGAAAAACATAGTGATGGGTATCACGCGTGATTAATTTATGGCTATGGAAATTGGCAAACACAAGAGGCATTAATTGACATTTTATTTATGAAATAAAGGAAAATATGAGAAAAGGGAGATGAAGGGTCACAAATTTGCATGTGAGGAAAATTAAAAGAAAAACGAAGAAAATAGAGGCCTCAATGATAAAAAGGCTTTTGAGGATCAGTTCACAGCTTTTGTCAGTTCAATTTTGGGAGTGCTTTTCTTCTTGCATTATCTCATACTCTTGCACACATAGAGAATTCTTGGAGCATGCTTGGATCTTTTTAGCATTCAGTTAGATTTGGAAAAAGAAGGCAAAGGAAAGTAATAAAGTGCAAGGGAATAGGTGGATCAGCAGCTACAGCTGGATTGCTTTGCAGGTAACAAGTCGCATTTGTTATTTCCTTGCTGGTTTATGGATGTATGGTATATGCATTTGATTATCTAGTCATGTGTTGTCATTGACATGGGATTTTCTTGGATTGACAGTGGTTTTAGCCTTTCCTTGTCATTTCATGGATAGCCATGGGGTTGTGGGTTTTTCCACTTCATTGTTTTCTGATTGGTGCTCATAATTCCTTATGGTTGTGGGTTGGAACAAACACTATGGAAGCCCTAGAACAACTTGGATTGAGTTACTAATCCTGGAGCCTAGCTTGGGACAAACGCTCTAGAACCCTTGGTGGGTTGAGTTACTAGTCCCTGGAGTCGAGTTCGACAAATGATCTGGTATACCTGGAAGGTTATGGGTTGAGTTATTAGTTCCTAAAGCCCTGGACAACGTGGGTAAAGACTAATATGGTTAGTGTTAGTCTGACTGTGAGGTGGAATCACTGGTTGAGGGTTGAGGTGATTTGGCCGCTGGAATCCCTGGTTTGGTTTGTCTTGGTTTATTCCATGAGATTCCACATTCATGCTTGGAATATGGCATGAGGGTGATTGGTTGAAAGAGAGATTTGGTTTAGCCCAATATATGGTTGAGTGGTACATGGAAGTTCCTAACTTGGTTGGTATTTCCTATCTTAATATGAGACATTTTCCTATGGTGATCTATGAGTATATGTATTGATTATGATGGTAATCTTATGGTTGTTCTACCATGGTTTATATGTTGGTTATTTTCTGGTTATATGTTGGTTATATGATGTGTATCATTTATGGCTCTTGTCATGAATTATTTAGCTATTGATTAGTTGATGAATATATGGACTAATAAGTGTTGTTGCAACTATGTGGAGAGCGCATAGGGCCTTCTCAGCGACTCTTGGATGAATCTCATACTTTTATGATCAGATATGCATCCATGACCTGTAGCTTACATGTTTTCCATGTGTTTGATGAAATGGCTAGTATGTTCTGGTCACTCTAGGTCAAGTTTGTATTCGAGTTTGAAGATTTAACCTTGTTGTCATGTCATTAATGATTCTGAGAAGTATCAAGCAGTTCTAGGTAGTTGTGAGAAATGCAGCCCAACTCAAGGTTTGGTCACCTGGGGTGGTCCTTTGGCCCCTAAGTGTCTTGTAGCCCTGAGGGATGTTGTGAGTTGTCAGTTTGTGGTCAATTTATAGGCCCCACTTCCTTAAATGAAGCTAGGAGGTTGGATCATGTCATAGTAACTCTCCATCTCATGTTTACCCCTGTAAGCCGATGAAATTGGGTAAATGTGGGAGGGGATGTTACAACTATCATCAAAAGTTGTGGGTGACCATACTTTCACAAAGCACGTCATTTATACCTGCATGATGTTCTCCACCGTCATCCTCATTTTGCATGAATGCATTATGATTTGTGGCATGTGTAGTTAATCATCTTTGCTCTCAAGACTCATGCTTCTTTGGGACACACACAATTGTTAATGTATATATGCTTGAAATACAATGGAAGAGGAGGCATTCTTAGAAGAGAAATTGACAGAAGTAGGATTGTAGTTCCGGAAGTAAAAGGAGTTCCATTCATTAAATAAATTATTCTGGGGTCGAGCTACTGTTGTTGTGGCTTTTGAAGATATAATGGTAGTGTTTCTAGTTACCATTTCAGTTGGAAACAACATTGTTGAAAAGAAGTTATTATACACAACGGGGTCAATAATGCAAGTTGTTGATACAAAACAAGGGTCAAGAAGAATTAGAGAAACAATCACAAGATGGAGTACAATTTGGAGTATGATTTTTGTTGCAATTGAATACAAGGCTTCATGCAAAGGAGGGTTCATTCTTATTTTAGATATTATCCTTCATAGAAAGGGGGTTGTTTTAAATAGATTGCAAGTGTTAGTGTGTGACACCAAGGAAAGGATTATTTATTTAAGGTCACGATTTAGTTCTCCTAGACACCTAGCATTAAATGTGTCTGGTATTCCTGCTATTCTTGGGTTTGTATTGTTGTTCAGAAATGATGACTTCATCCTCTTGGATTTAATAGACTCAAGCAATCTATTTGTCGTTTCTCATGTCCATTTAAGCAGACTTATTGTTGATGAAGAAATGAATATTTTAGAGGATTATGGAGGTCAAGAAGGTAATGAATAAGGAAGCTTCAATGTTGCAGCTTCTAATTTACTAGATTTAAGTGATTCATTCACAAGTTCTACAGGAAGAGGTGACATTTTGTGCATTAATAGTGAACAAAGTAATGTCAACTCATCCTACACTATTATATCCTCATGGAGTTGGGAACCATGTCATTTTTGAAATCCAGGGATTCTTAAGATGAGGATTCAATTATTATCATAAACAAAAGAAGTTTGTAGGACACAAGCCTTGTAGCGGGCGTCACGTAAGAGGCATGGCAGTGGACATGGTCATGACCTTCATATTGTAGTAGTTGTTGGATATACAAACGTTGGGAAATAATCGCTAGTGGAAACTCTTTCACAAAGTGATCTTTACATTAAGGACAAAATTTTTACAACATTGGACCCACACCTACAAATATATTTCTTCCTTCAAGGTGTAAATCACTTCTAAGTGATATAGTTGGCTTTATATTTGATCCACCAATGTAGTTATTATAAGTATTTCATGCAACTTTAGAAGAAGTGACAGAAGAATATATTCTTATGCATGTTATAGACCACAACTCACTGAATGTAGAAGAACAACGACGTTATGTTTTAGGAGTCTTGGAACATATACATGTATCCTTTAAGAAATTTGAAAAATATGGCTGAAGGTTAGAATAAGGTGGACTTTCCACAGTGCAACCTAGTAAGTGGTTTACCTATTGAATCTCCCGAATGTGAAAAGCAAGAGCCATGCATCAATAAAATTTCTTTAGAGGTGTCTCTTGAAGAACATTCATTCAAAGAAAGAGATGTAGATGAAGAATCATGCAATAGAACCAGAGTAAGCATGGTAAAAACTGAAGACATTGAAAGTAGTGATAATTCTACTGGAAGTGAAAAAATTCATTGGTCTTCCAACAACATTGCACGTATGAATATTATGCTACTATGGGCATTGATTTACAAGAGTTTCTTCATCTTTTAGATGAAAAGATAGAACTTATTGTTGACTCAAAAAATAAAAAAAATTGTTAAGTAAATACCCTCCTAAGTCCATTCATATGTGATGGTCGTGGGAAGTAACAGGCTTGCACATTATGTCAATGTTTCTTTCTTAGTTATGGTTGCCATGTATGAAAAATGATATTGGTAAGTGGGGCCACATTTTTATCAAAGTTGATTTTATAGCTATTAGGCATGCTTGGAGGTTGGAAGCCTTAGATATACTTCACCCTGAAATTGAAGAAAGTTTTATTCTTTGCATTCCAAGCTTTAATTTTTTGTGAGGGTTGGAGGTTTCTCAGTGCCTTGCTTGTCAAAATTACAAGTCTCACTATGAACAAGTTTCTAGGTTTTAATGGATGTGATGCAATGTATCCTGGTACAATTATTTTGGCTAAGGTGTACTTTGTATCACAATTAAATATAAAATTGTGTGACATATCTTTTGTTTCTCAGTATACCTTGCTACTTTGGGGTCCACTGTCCAAGTTTGCCTTTGGTATCTAGGGACCTAAAGTGGATAGTGGCATAGAATCAATTTAAGATGTTCAAATAGTTGAGTGTCTACTGAAGTGGATTAAGAAAATATTGGAAAGTCATATTCTTGGATGATGAGAAATTTGAAAATGAATAATTACCAACAAATACTTCTGATCCAGCTGAGGTTGCTTGACCCATCTACGATAACAAAGAAGTGACATAATATTTTTGATATCTTCTTGAGAAATAATATATTCAATTATGATCCTTGATTCTCTTTCATAAGATTTTGCAAATTATAGTAGTGCATCATCCATTTAAAGAGTGTCGAACCAAACTGGAGAGATAATTGTGAATTTCAATGAACTTTGGTCTTCATATCCATGGTTAGTTGATAGTAAACAAGCTAGAAAGCTTCTTGGAAAGGATGCCTTTCAGAGTATGCATATTTGTGGAAAATAAATCCCTTGTAGGTACTGGATTTTATACAATGACCGCAAAATGACACTTAAGAATTTAGTTATGGTCTTGAGCTACTTTTTCATTCTTTGTCAGTGAGGATTGAAGACAATGAAAGCATGACTACATTCACAACAATTTGTGATTTTGTTCACAATTTTTGTGCCATCGATAGTTCTTTAGGATGTTGATCCAGGTGGATATGGTGGCTACCTGCCTATTGCACTTGGACCCCCAATGTTTTTTCTTTTAGTTTTCTTAATTGTAGCATATTTTACTTTTTTGGAAACTTTTCGAGTCCTTAACTTCCAGAGTCGTTTTGAGATCCTAAATGATGTTTTTTTTAGAAAAAGGGCATACCTATAACTTATGTTGCAGGATTGCAGTCAAAAGTTGTAGTCCTTGAATAAATATTTCTAAAGAGGCATCATATGCATCAAACGAAGATCATATGCCAAAGTTATGACCCCGTGAAGTTGATGTACTAATTTACCCCAACGAGGCCCACATACTTTTGGTGTTTCATCTCTTAGGGTTAGGTTTTTGGATGTTTAGGGTTTTCCATTGTTTCTCAATAATAAATAGGCCTATGAGAATCATTATAACATAGTTTAGAAGGCATGTAGCTACCACATCTCTTCTCATAGAAAAGCTACTATCGCTCGAGCTAGATTATTTCCATTCTACATGTAAACAATTTTTAGTGCTTTGTTTTAATTAATTGAAGTTTTGTTTTCATTGTAGCTTTGTGTTTCTATTTAAATATGTATTTCATTTCATTCCTTCATAAATTTGAATCAGTGTTATCACAACGATCTGCTCTTTATCTGTTTTTTATGCATGCCCCCAATGAGGTTGGGGTATAAGGAGTTAGGGCTTGAACTGGTTGAACCTTTGCAAGACCGTCATCACTGACACTAGTAACCTCCCATGGCAAAAGAAAAGAAAGATGAGGGAACATGAGATCCTTTCAAAATATTTCTCGAAGAATACCTTGAGTGACAAAGGAATGAGATGATGGAAAAATTTGCCCAGATCCTTCGGTGGATGCCCACAAGCGACGCATCTTCATCCAACAAACAACTTGGAGGTGCCACTCCCTTTAAGGCACAAGTCAACTTTGACATTCCCATATTTTAAGGCGAGATAGATGCAAATGTCATAGATAAATGGTTAAATCTTTTGGAAGGATATTTTTGGTTCATGATTTTTCCAATAGGGAAAATATTACTTTTTCACTCCTCGGAAACCTAGGAGTGTAGAGGGATGAGAGGGAACCCTAGTGTGAGTAGAGGGATGAGAGGGAACCCTCACTATTTTCAGTTACACACACTTAGAATTCTTTTCAAGAAGCCATCAAGGAACAACATTACATTGTCAGGGCTATGAAGATAAGTACATAAAATGGACCACATTGCGGCATGGAAAGGACCAAGATGTGATGGAGTTCACAAATATTTTTCATACTCTTTGCACGAAGTTGGGTATCAAGGATTATGAGCAGAATTTGGTACTAAAGTACCACGACTATCTACACAAATACATCTAGGATGAGATGGAGTTCCTAGACATCTCCTCTCTTGGCACCTACGGATACACTGTCAAGATCGAGCAAAAAATTTAAACAAAAGAAGCGAGACTTTGGATTTGCAAATCTAAAGCAAGGAAAAGGCACCCCCAAACCACAAAAGGAAGGACAAAGCCAAGGCAGGCTGACCTAGGATGACCCATCAAATCCAGCAGAAAATAGTAGCACCACGAAAACAAAGAAAGACACAAGGAACTGGGGTGAGTTCCACAAGAGCCCCACTCACCACACATTTGAGTGTCACGCCAAGTAATCATTGGTGGCTAAGTTGAATGCTTTGGAGTCAAATGCATATTTCGACTCTGAGTCAGACCCCGACAAGGGGAATGACAAAGGGAAGTAAATTATTGACACAGAGCCCAATGCCACCGTTGCCACCAACAAGGTCCAGAAGATCAAGCCTGAAGATCCAAAGTAAGGGGACCATCTCTTCCACTCACAAATGTCGATGAAAGGGTCTTAGTTGTATTTCATTGTCAACAATGGGAGCCAAAAGAACCTCATATCAGTAGAGGTTGTTAAGTATTTGGGCCTATTGAGCACACCACACCTATAACCATACACCATCAGTGGCTCCACGAAGGATGAGATATATGCGTCAGCCAACAATGTCATCTTCCCTACAACATCAAACTCTTCATAGATGAGGTATCGTGTGACGTTTCTCATCTTGAAGTTTATTATGTATTATTAGGCCAACCATACTTGTGGAAGCGTCATGTTGTGTATGAGTTCAAGCCTCACACTGTTATTGTTACTTTGGGCAACAAGTTATACAGGATACCAGAGGTAGCCCCGCCTACCGCTATCTCTTTGATCTCTTGTAAGAAATGCAGTAAGATCATCTCCCAAACCTAGAAATGTGTTTTCTTTCTAATTCATTCTCAAGATAAGGGGAAGATCATGGCCACATCCATGGCCCCCAAGAAGGGTTCCTACATGCACCAGAAGCAGTTGGATAAGGTCATGGAAGAATACAGGGACATCTTCTCCCCACCCATAGGGGTAGCCTTGCATTATCAGTTCAAGCATTCGATTGATCTGAATCTTGGAGAACCTCTACCCAATGGGTCGATATATCACTGCTCCATTCTATAAAATGAAGAGATCAAGCAAAAATGTAGGAGATGCTACAAAAAGGGCACATCTGACCAAGTTCCTCACCTTGTGGGAGCTCGATTGTACTATTATAGAAGAAGGATGGGACCTGGAGGCTCTGCATTCATTATCGGGCACTAAACAAAATCATTATCAGGAACAAGTATCCAATCCCATGGATTGTTACCTTCTTGACTAGATCAAGGGGGCCAAGTATTTCAGCCAGATCAATCTGAAGTCTAGCTATCACCAAGTTCCAATAGAGCCAACAAATGTATGGAAGACCCCTTCAAATCCAAGGAGGGCCTTTTTGAATGGTTGGTCATGCCTTTCGGGTTGACAAATGCCCCTGCAACTTTTATGAGACGAATTAATGACATCTTATGGCCCTTCACCAACACATTTGTGGTTGTATATTTGGATGACATCCTCATCTTCAGGAAGAGTTGGGAAGAGCACTTGCAACACATTCGACAGGTCCTTCACACCCTATGGCGACATAAACTATGTGCCAAATTAGAGAAATGCACTTTTGGCATGAGCCAAGTCCAATATCTAGGTTACATCATAGGTGAGCAAGGAATGCATGTGGATCCAGCTAAGATCCAAGTCATTCGGGATTGGCCAGCCCCAACCACTGTAACAGAGCTTTGTATCTTTTTGGGCCTTGCCAATTTTTATTAGAGGTTCGTGTTGGGATTCTCCCATATCACTTGGCCTTTGAGTCAGGTTACTAAGGGCGAAGAAAAACAAAGTTCTCCTAGTCCAAGTTCCAAAAAAAGGTGTTCGTTGAACTGAAGCACTGCCTCTTCTATGTACCTATACTCACATTTCCAGACCTGCAACAACCATTTGAAAATGATACTAATGCCTCTGACTATGCTATTGGTGCAATACTCACCTATCAAGGGCACCCAGTGACCTATCATAGTGAGAAAATTTACGATACCATTTGGAAGTACCCCACTTATGATAAACAGATGTATTATATTGTGCAGGATTTACGACAATGGAAATATTACAATATGGGGAAGGAGACAAACATCCACATTGATCACCGACCACTTTAGTTTATACAGACATAAAGGAAGTTTCAAAACCATCACCATTAGAAGTGGTCTACATATCTACAACACTTCAACTTGAATATTAAATAAAAGAAGGGCAAAACCAATCATGTTGCATATTTCCTCAATCAGCCCCCAGCTGTAGCACTAACTACTGTTCTCAACTCTTGTGGCCATGAGACCTTTGGATGGCAGCAGTTGTATAAGAATGATCCAAAGTTCACCACCACGTACCAGATGATAGTGGATGGCAAGCAAGTTCTAGAGTTTCCACCTCCAAGACGCATTATTATGCTACTTGGGCCACCTTTGTGTTCCTTCAAGCGAGTGTGCCAAACTGATTTGGGAGGTGCACTACAGTTGGCTTGCAAGACACTTTTGTGTGGAGAAACTATGGCTATATCACAAAAGTATTTTTATTGGGCAAGACTTTGAGGGGATGTTGGAAAATATATCATATCATGCACTGTCTATGCCATCGCCAAGACAACCATTAAAAAACTAGGCCTATACACTCCTCTACCTACTCCCAGCCAGCCCTCAGAATCCATCTCCATGGATTATTTATCTGGCCTCCCTTCTACCAAGCATAGGAATGACTATGTATTTGTGGTTGTGGACAAAATTTCTAAGATGGCTATATTGGTGACTTGCAAGAAGAGTATCACAAAAAAGGACACTGCAAGACTCTTATTTGAACAAGTGTGGGTACATTTTGGGATCCCGCAAACCATTATATCGGACCGAGATAACATGTTCCTGAGCACATTTTATTCGAGCCTGTAGACATTATCAGACACCAAGCTCACCAAGTTGACTACATTCCACCCCTAAACTGATGGCCAGACAAAGTTCGTTAACAAGATGATAGTGCACATACTACGGATGTACAACTCCAAGCATCCACAAACCTGGGATGAGATCCTTCCTTATGTGCGACACAATTATAACATAGCTCTCCATAGCTCGACTGACCGCAGTCCCTTTAAAGTGGGTCTGGGATTTCAACCATTGTGTCTGATTGATGTTGCCAGGCCTCATGCAACTACATAGATATAATCCACACATGTGCAGTATGAGGCTGATAAAGCAATGAGGTTTATTGAATGCATCCAACACATTTGCTAGTAGGTGCACAACATCTTGGATAAGTCTAATGCAAAATACAAGTAACGACATGATCAACATCGGGCACCACATAAGTTTTAGGTGAGCAACAAAGTTGTTTGCATTTACAGAAAGAATACCTTGTTGGATACCACTAGAAACTCCGACCACTCCGATGCGGGCCTTACACCATCACCAAGGTTGTGGGAGACAAATATTTCGAGCTCAACATTCCCCCATTCCTTGGCTTGCACCAAGTGCTCAATGTGGACTACCTTCGGCCATACTTTCTGCCATTGTTGGACACATCATACATTGGAGAACAACTAACACCAATAGAGCTCAACCCAAACTGCATGGAATATGCCACAATTGGTCGCATCATGGACACACAGATCAAGAACACTCACCAACAGAAGATCCAACTGTATCGAGTTGTCAAATTTGGCTAGCTCCTACACCAGGGCAAGTGGCTCACCAGGGACCAAGTTCCACAGAAGTTTCCCCATCTCATGAAGGAGCTCAACACAATATGGACCATTACTTCTTGTTAACACCAGAAAACCGTACACATGTTTATACAATTTAGAAGATGCCTAAAGTCGTCCAATAGAATGCATAAGTGAATATTTTCTAGCTGAAGACATTATGAAGTTCAAAAAAAATAATTTCTCCTAAGGTCCAAAGTATATAGAGTGAAAAAAATTGAAGTTTGTGTGGTTGTTTCTTCGATAGCCACGCACTGCGTGGTATTTCCTTCGAAAGTCGAGGGGTCAAGAAAATGGCTAATCAACGAATTTGGGACCACTTCCCACACTTGGGAGAAGATTCCCTGACAAGATCTCAGTCAAGGACAACCGAATTTAAATCGCCTTGAAGATATGCAGCCCTCAATGGAATAATCTTTTCCTACACATAAGTCATTATCATTAATGAACCAAGAGAGAGAAGATGGATTCAAAAATTCTATATAAATAGGCCATGGGAGAACCAAAACATGAGACAATGTTATGTTGGCCAAATTGTTATCAGAGCAACCCCACATTTCATTTTTGAAGCAAAGAAAGTAGGAGAACTAGCATGTTGGCCATATTTCTTCTAAGCAATCCATCACCTTAGTGAGAGAAGAAGATTCCACCATTAAGAAAGTCTTCATACTTCTTTGAGAGAGAGGAGAAGTTTGCAAAGAGATTGAGGAAAGGAACCTCCTTGCTGAGGATTTTTGACCACCATAGCTCAGAGAATCCTCTTCAAGTGTTTATTATTAATCTATTGTATTCATCTTCTACCACCAACAGTCAATAAAGGGAGATTTTTTCCATTATTTTCCATTATTTGTGTATTTATCTCTTTGTTTTAGTTTATTTTTGTATATGCATTGTTTTCACTATTTGTAGTGCCTTTTTTTTATCTCAATATGTTCACTAACAACACCAACTCTATCTGTATTCCTTTGCAGGGAACAACCAACTGCTAAGGAGGTTTCTTTTGGTACACCATTGCTACAAAAAACTACTATAGAAATCGCAACCATAGTGTTGTCTTTTATTTAATTTGAAGGTTGTGTTTGCATGAACCTCTCTCTGCATAATCAACTTACAACCCATTCAACACCTCTCTAGAATTTTTGCAGGACCCTGTGGACCTGTTGTTGGCCGAGAAGATTTTATAGTTTCTTGTCAATCACGCACCTTCTTCTCAAACAAATGCGCACTGTGCAGATTTTCATCTTACAAACGTGGCGTCACATCTGTGCATAGTGAAACTCACAAGCTTTCTAGAAAATGTAAAATATCTTGTAATTTCTCATGTTTCAAGTGATTGACAACCTTTAATGAATTGCATTCACCTCTGCAATTTTTTTCTAGTCATTTTAGATTACCTAACTATTCTAGTAATCATAATTTGTTGGGTAATTAGATTATCTTTAATTTTCAATTCCCATATAGATTAATTAGAGGGAAAAGTAAGTGGCCAAATTCCACACATATTTTTCAATCTATTTTGCTAGTTTTTCACATAGCTTAATTAGTAAAGGAGTAAGTGGCCCATCATCCACAAATCTTGTTACTAACCAAAACATTCATTTCTTTCATTTTGTGGGACTAGGAGAAAGTGTTATTACAAAAAGTGAGTAATATCTACTTCCCTTGTGTCTCTTAGACAAACTTGGGTTTGCATATGAAAACTTTCTTAAAGCACTTGAATCTCCATCTCCCTATTTTGAATTTTACATAGTGTAATAGGAGAAAGAGTAAGCGACCCATTATCCACATATCATTTCTTTTTCATGCAAGGAACAATTTAAATCTAGTGTAATTAGGAGGATATTGAAATGAATCACCGAATATCCACATCTTCTCACACTTTACATGCTCACTTGATCACTTACACACAATTACACATCACACACTAAGCTTCTATAAAATTCGTATTAGAAGGCATCCAATTTCCATAGATTTTGATACTTAGTTTATTTTATCTTACATCTCACACCCTAAATAAAAGTAATACCCTTAAAAGAAACCATAACTTGAACCAACTAAATTCCCCACAGGGGCCACCAAAGAATTTATAGTTCAGGTTAGGACCATTGGGGGTAGGCATCCCATAAGTCGCCATGGTCATGTTACATATTTGAGAGATAGCAGCTGAATTTTTAGGGAGCTTAAAATCCTTCAATCATCCCATGGAAAATAATACCCGAGCATGGCAAAGACATGATTTAGGGGGGTTTCAGCTTAGGTCTAGTGTGTGAAGTACTCTTTGGGGCTACTTGACCCATCTAATGCTCAGTACTGGTAACTGAATACCAAGAAGCTAAAGATTGGAATGCTCATGTGGGACAAAGGTACTTTGGTGGCTAAAATCTAGGGCATCCTTTCCCTATAGGTGACGGTGCGTGCACCATTCTCATTTCATTACCTTGGTTGATTATTCGGCTACTGGAAGGCATGGCTAGTTCTTTTGGGACTTTGCCCCAAGTACTCATAAGAAGATATATTTGAAGGCCTGGTTCCTTTGAGAGTGGCATGGATGAATAGGTCATCATAGGATCCTTTATCATATGCAAAAACAAACAAAAACCATATTTTTTGTTTGATTGATCACATAGGCTAAATTTAAAGGGAAAGTAATCTTTTTATTTTCACTTTGGTTTATGTATGTGATTTATTTGCTTTAAGAATCATATCCTTCCCTCAATAAAATAAAGTAGCAAGCACTCTAATCGACACCATAGGGGACCCCACGACTCCTCGTTGATCTAGACGTTTTTTAAACCTCCGCCCATTACCAGGAGGTGTGCCAGGCCTCCCACCATTTATGAATAGAAGACGTCACGAAGCCACCATTATAGGATATTCCTTTATCGATGCAACTTTTCTCAGGACCCCTCCCCGTCAAAGCACACCTTTCACGACCCCACATGGTCCCCACATGCTACCCCTTTGAGGAGCCCACATACCACTCCTCCGGAAATTCCATGAGACACCCATCAAGGTAGTTCTCCTGACACTTCCCCACAGAGAACCCCTTTACATATAGTTGTCCAAAATCGTTTCCCGATGGTGGAAAAATCGCAAACCCATTATTAGCTTCTTTAAACCTACCGGATTTGAGTAAGCTAACCAATGACCCGATTGCACATGACCAAAATTGGCCAGCCATGCCCACCAAGATCCCTTCTGACATTCCAAAATTCGAAAGGGAAACAAGGAGAAGACCAAGGAAACCATGTCATGAATTTTCACCTGTGGTGTTCATATAATAGTATAAAAAATGATATGATTCAATTACCACTATTTCAATGAACCCTCATTGGACCAACAACAAAATGGTACATTGAGCAGCCTTCTGTGTTACATGGAAAATTTAGCTCCCTAGCTACAACATTCCTCACATTCTTCTAGCTCTGGGTTCGTCATGACTCGAGCGTGAAACTCCTCACCCACTTCAAATAAACACTTACTACACACATATTGGATCATATCCATGAATGGCAGAAATCTTGTAGCTTGTGTAAAGCATAGTTTGAAGAAAAAGTCCTCCTCGACCTATTTTTTAGATCCCTCACATCAAAAATTTCAAAATACGTGGAAGATTCACCACTCCACAATGAGGAAGAGTCCATCAACAAAGCTCAACAATTAGAGATTATATACATCTAGTCTAGATATATCTATCATGTGCTTCTAGATGCCCCACGCCTGTAGGCTTATAAAGGGACACTAGACGCATCCAATGTTGTTGATGGATTGACAGGGTCCATAACCCAAAACCAACCCAACAACACCTACCAGTACCCTGGATATTCGTTCAGTGGCTAAGCATTTGATGCTACACAAAACACACCACCACTAGAACATATAGGATACTACCCCAGTCAACCCACGCTGATGCGAAATACAGTTAGTAGGGTTAACCAATATCATCCCCTACATGGAGGCCCATACCCTCCCCCACAGGGGAACCAATAATCCTCTAGGAATATAGATGCAATGTCCTCTTCCCAGAATCCATATACCAATCAGGGACAAGGAAATCAATATTCTCTTTGGCCCGCACAACAACAAAATAACCCACCAACAAAATAAATCAAGGTTAATCTAGTGCAACCTTCTCTCGCTCAATAATAACAATTAGAGGAACAAATGAACACAGTTAACACACCTAATGTTGCTAATAAAAAACCAAAGAGAAAACCAAAGGGAGAGTCTGGAAAGGGGGGAAACAATCAACAAAAACCCCTGTGGGCATTGGAAGGGGGAAACCCCAACCAAAATCAAAACCAAGGGCAAGTCAATAACAACTCACAAAGGCAAAACAAGAACACAAGTCTACAAACTAATCATTCTTGTGCCATTTGTAGTGAATACGATCATTATACCCATCATTGTCCTCAACTCCTTGAGTTGAAAAGGATATAGAACAATAGGGGGCAACGAGGCAAACCGACTACAGTAATGCAGGACCCTTTCCCCCATCAAGGAGTGGTTAACACTCAGCAACAACCATCCCAGCCAAATCCTTCTAGAGGGAGGCCACATAATATTTTTAATCACGACATTTTCATGACTAGAGAAGACGTTCTCATGCAAATGCGAAATAGAAATTATGAAGCTCCCCCAGAAACCAACCCATCCACCCTGACCAGGGAAACACCTATAACACTATTTACCATCCCTCTACTTCCTAGACAACCCATGCTGAAGATGGTCAAAGGACCTTTACGGCGAGCAGGACATAACTCTAAAGTTGCTCATAGCTGCAACATAGGCGACGACTTAGCATAATCTCCCTCATCTATGTTAGCATTAGAGGTCCTACAAACATGCTCAACTCAATGAAAAGCCCTACTTTCCACCTGATGTGAAATCGACGCAGTGGATTCTCGTGTAATGGTCTTTGACTTGGATAAAGCTACCCCATGACTACCATTAGCGATTTCTTTTCAAATCCCAATATTAATCCAAAATATCACCATCCATCATTGCATTGTCGACAAAGGGGTGTCCACATGTATAATGTCCAAATCGATTTGGTAAAAATAGGATCCCCCAAACTCAAACCTTCTAACATCACTCTTAGAGTGTACGACGGGTGCCCTTCAACTCCCATAGGTCTATACCAAAGTGTTCTAGTACAACTGGCTGGCAAAACCATGCTAATTGATATCGAAGTATTGGATACACAATTGGATTACAATATCCTGTTGGGCTAAAATTACATGTACAAAAATTCAACAGTAGCCTCTTTTGTATTCATCGTAATGATTTTCCCCCATGACAGAAGAATCTTTACAATAGATCAACTCACATATTATGAAAAGAAGACATTACTTTCACTGGATGGTGTGCTACCTTTCATTGCATCTTCTCATGAATGGATCACCACTTACACTAAATTCAGCCTAGGCCAATTTAAACCATCAACCATAGGACCACCAGTGTGATAGAGGATATTCCTCCAACCACAGGAGCACTGGTGTGATAGAGGATATTCCTCCAACCAAAGGAGCATTGGTGTGCATGACAACTTCATCAAACACCCCCCAAGATAAAGAACCAATTTCGGATACCAACAACAATGTTGTTATCGATCCTACTTTCTTACCATATGTCATCACCCAAACACCCTTCTTATTCCCCCACCTAGTTTTGTCTCACACCAAGTCATTGCAACACTCTCGTTGCCCAATATGGCTCTGGCAATACTGGCCTAGTATTTGGCCCCTCAGGCCATGTCAGTAAGCTCAAGTATCACTGCAAAAGGCATCAATCTTATTCATCCTCAGGGAAACACACTGCAACAAGCAGCACCTACACCGACACAAATCGGTGCCAGAAAAAGGGATAAGCAAAAAGGCAATAAGGTGGAAGCTTCAAACACTCCCTCCTCTAGGGTTCCTCAACCCCGTGCTTTATGTGAAATAGTTGGGCACCCCACCAATGTGTACCTTGAGTTAGATGAGATCAAAGCTCTTATGCATGTCCCAAAAGCGCTAGTGAACCCTCATCCCTCTGTTGGCAAAAAGAGCACACCTGCACATCAGAAGGCATTGTCCACCAACTATGCATGTGGCATATGCGCAGAATACAGGCATTACACTCATAATTTTCCCCGGAATCCCTCGATATTGAGATGTGTTAGTACACTCACCAAAACCAATACCCCATTACTACTAGTGAAGGATGGGTCTAAAACCATTTTTTACGTCATGAGGGAAGAAGCTTCTTGATCCTATCCCTCTTCTGGTCCCTCAAACTCCCACCATGATCAGAGACAACTTGGATTAATGACACCCCTAAATAGACCCACGTGCGCTTTAAGCGATGGACCAGATCATTTGATTAAGAAATGTCCTGAATTAAGGGCATTTAACTAATTATATCCAGTTACCTGCGTTGCCCAAAGCATCATACCCAAGAATAGATGTCACACTTATCATATTTGTGCAGGAAATCATCACGTGCAACATTTACCCCATCTTTCCTAATTCTATTCTATGTTGGGATTCATGCGATGATTCATCCCTGAGAATTCTGATTTTGTCAGATCAGATACCGAATGAATAAATCAGATACCGAACCATCAGATCACACCACACCATAAGGGAATGAAGCATCTAGGTCCATCTTATGTGTGTTTGAGGAAAAAAGGTCGCGAGCAGTTCAGTAAGCCCCCCATCGTCACATCTCCTCTCACCATCACCATTCTAGATCAGACAAAAAATGATCTAAGGCCACCTAGACAAAAATATCACCCCTCACATGTGCCCTATGCAATAGACCCAACCACTTGGTAAATTAATGCATAAAATTGGACAACTTTAATGACATATTTTGCTTAGTGGTCGAAATTCCACAAATTCATCTCTCCAACCAAGAGAAAATCATATTTTTTTATTACCGCATATGTGCTCAATCACATCATACGAGGTATTATCAGTACCTTCCACGTTTCCGTGCAGCGAGAAGAACATTGAGGCACACCCACACTAGGAAGTCATGTCACGCCAATACTAAGATCCAAAGATGGCTACCACCCCAAGATACCCCATCTCGTGACGTTAACTAGGCGTCATCATATTAAACTATGAGCAACGCCACCACCCACAATATCTATTCAGTTAATACTAGTCTTGAGTGCAATATTTGCATCAGTACCTCTCATAGTGTCGAGAAATGTCATATGTTACAAACATTTATACAAATTAGAATTCAACATTAACCTCCTACTGAGGAAGATACTTTTTCCCCTTGTACACCAACAAGGTCGCAAGAAATTCCTCCCACTTGTTATCAACCCACCATAACTGAAATTCTACCACCACCTAATGTTAACGACACACAACACCATGTACGATTCATTTCCTCATCCGTAGGAACTCTGATTCATTTTTCTGCTCATCATCTTTTGGTTTTGAGACCACAAAACCTACCACATCAGTGGTAACACCATCGACAGTATAGAACCATCTCATCTGAACATTGTCGACCTCGCTTGGTTCTACAACATCAACCACCGAATCATATTCTTGCTTGTCGACTAGCACAACTAGGTCTGAACCCCAACCTCAAGGCCTAACACAACCTAATTCAATGTTAGATAATCTTTTTCACTTAAATGAAGATATTCTAGAGGCCATGAAGAAACACGAATATTATTGGGATGTCATGCACCATCGTTCATTTTTTCTACCTAAAAAATCATTTTTGCCTACTAACGCACCAACCCACAATATCTACGCCATAGAGTCAACATATTTCCTACCACCAGGAAAGGTAGATTGGTTCAAAATCCCATCCCAACACCTGACACGTTTGAGGAAGTTGTTGACAGTGTTGGACTCGCCAACATTAAGGGGATCTGCCCGATGTGAAGTCCCAATTAGACCTCACACCGTTTGGTGTAGGAATCCCATCCGTTATAAAGGCTCGGTTTCTGAATTCTTAAAGAATTTCCTTCTAACTATCAGCAAGAGAAAGGGGTGCAAAGGTAACTTTAGAAACAAGAAGTTGTGCCTAGTGAGTGTTCAGCTGCAACTATGTCAAGGTTCTTCTACTGCAAAGGGGGGTAGAAAAGTGAGCCTCTAGGTGAGAGGTAATAGTACCACCCAAGAAGAGACACACATGAACTAGAAGGGTCTGTCTAACACCCAGCGGAATACTCCACAACGGATGCAACAATTGTTACAACCAACAAATAAATAAATGTATGTCTAATATCTTGCGGAATAGTCCACAAGGATGGGACAACAATAACAACCATTACAACACATTATCAATAAGATATGTACTAAAACAATGGAAATAGTTCAACTATCTTAGCACACATGAAAGTAAACATGAAATACAAATATATGCATAACAGTCTTATAAGCATTCATAGTACATGGATGAAGAACGTGCTGGCCTTGAAAGCTTTTGTAATTAAGTAAAATTTCTAAGACACATGTTTATAACGTACATCACTAGCCCCGTGGAGCATTGGAGCCACTCCTTGCTCCTCAAAGAACCAGCTGATCTCTCTAATGCCTTGCGGGAGGAGCCAAGGTGAAAAGTTCTTTTCTCATACAATGAGGGAGTATATAACCAAGGGTGTCTCTTTGACTACCCTCGTGACTTTTTGAATTTCTAAGACTTTTCAACTTACATGACCCTTTAGATTCCATGTGTGTCCTTTGGACTTCCACTTTACAATACATTTGAATACAATATACATGATCCACAATAATGATGTGGAATATGACCACTCATGACATGACATGACATGAAATTGTTGACATGGACTTCTTGATGATGTGGCGGTGTCAAGTCACTGCTGCTGCTAAGTGTTGGATGTCTTCTTGAATATGCTTTCTCTTCACCTTCGCATGGCTTGGTGATGTAGAATCTTTAATGATATTTAGTCTTGGATAGTGGTCAAAAACTTGTGTCCCTTTGCTGTCCCCCGTTGATCAACTTGTGAGTTTAGCTACAAGAGAGTCTTTGGGCATGCTTCCCTCCTTCTTCTCCTTCTCCATCATCTTGCCATGGCATGATAGGGTACTTGTTCTTGCAATTCACTCATGACAAGACAAAATTAATCTGAAAATCCCGTAGTATAGGATGATGCCTTTTGATCCACCAACTGAGCCTAGAATAAGCGACAGGTTGGGAATAGGGGCTCAATGACTTTGCATTTCATAGTTCAACAACCAGGGAAAATCTTGATCTCTGAGACTGCATAGTGTGCAGCTTAGGGAGGCCTAAAGGACAAGAGTACGTAGTTTCTAGAGATAGTGGGGTCAGGATGAGGGAATGGACACTGAGAAAGCCAACTACACAGTTTTGGATGTCAAGGGAGGTTACGCTTCTGTGCATTGCACATTTCTAGTAGCTAGGGGAAGAGCTTGAGGCTTGAATATGCAAAGTGCACAGTTCAATCCAAGCTAGAGGATATAACTACACAATTCTAGGGGTCAAGGTTGGGAGTCAGGCACAGGTATTGCGCAATGCGGTAGCCCTGGGAGATAGGGATTGCGCATTGCACAGTATCAAGTAGCAAGGTCACAACTTAGAGGGTTGAGACTACACAGTGAGTAGTTCAGTAGGGGCGCGGTGAAGCTAAGTTGCTAAGTCATGAATATTTTTTGAAAATGGCTAAGCGTGGGATAGGTGATGAACTATGATGAACTATACCTTGATTGTGATAACACACTTAGAATACTTTGAAGAAATGAAAACATAGATCATCCAAACACATGAACAAAGCATTTCCCTCTATGTGACTGCCTTACAAAAAGATATACGACAAGTGCAACAGATAAGATATAATTTAGGACGACCACGATGACACTTGTGTGACAATGCTCAAGTCTTTATGTATGGGTGTGATAGATGTTTACATAGTTAGAACAACTTGTATACACAAAGACAAACCTTTGAAACCATCAAAATAGGCTTGCAAACATTACGCGACAACCAATGATGCCAAAAGATGACAGTTAGCCCAACATGCAAAAGGGACTAAAGCACTCCAAGAAAGTTTGTGAAATAAGCTTTAGTGTCCACAACAACAATGTAAAAGACCAAGGAAGGATCCTAAATTGAATGTAAGACAAATTTTTGGAGGGTGTTGCAACATTTACCATACTTGATGACACAATGGTTGAACTTCAACTTCTCTGCCTTGGTTAACTTCTTCTGTGCAGGGCCTTGTTTCTTTAGGAAGTATTGATTCATCGTGAAAATTACTTTAGCGTTCCCACTTACCCCAGGATAGACATGGTCCCCTCTATACCTTATCGGTTGAACGCAACATAAGATTCAACAAAATCAAAATGTTTTGAGTTTGGAAGGGTAGTGTAGCTTGTGAGCTTAGGATTTTCGAAGTATAATTTTTCATCTTTGGTGTTTCTCCGCTGCCAGCAGGCCTGGACAGTACCTTGACAGAGTCATGCAGGAACACAAACATTGCTTCGCTGCCATTGAGCTTGGACAGTACCCTGACGGAGTTGGTTGCTTCACCTCTCTGTGCAGGAAGCCTTTTTCTTCTTTCTCATTTATTTATTTATTTAAAGAGAAATGTTCATCGACACTTATTTATTTTGGGCCGGAAGAGGGATCTCGACTTATTGATAGTAGGAGAGGTTGTTGCTTCAGAGAATCATATAGAGACCTTTGATTTAGGTTTTCTCGTTTATATTTTTCCCTTCTCTTTTTCTACTAGTTGGATGAGCTTGAGGACACTAGAACATAAAAATCAATTATGGGCATGAGGTTTT
This sequence comes from Pinus tabuliformis, assembly GCA_031772625.1. NCBI lineage: Eukaryota > Viridiplantae > Streptophyta > Pinopsida > Pinales > Pinaceae > Pinus > Pinus tabuliformis. The sequence goes on from CM062811.1 coordinate 323,384,315, forward strand.
TGGACTACACATGGGCTCATGGTTGGACCAAAACTCTCCTTACAGATGGATTCGTATTTTCCATCAGAGCTTCATTGGCCAAAATATGCAACCAACACAAGGAAGACGAACGGAAGGCTAGCGAAATGTTGAAATGTCACAAGACTCTTTATATGCTGGCCACACACATACTTAGAATCCACAACATGTTCATGAACAACACTTATTCACATAACAAAAAGCAAAACAAAATTCAAACAAACTAACTAACAACAAAATAAAGACTATGTACATAGTGTAGGGCACAACCCCAGATCTTCATTGAAAATATTGTTTTAGGTCTTGGCCAGTGATAGGGAGAGATTCAATCTTCCTGTCAAGTGATTGAAGATGATAGTGTGTTTTCTAAGCTTTTCATGCACCGTGAATGAACCAATCCACAGGGACTGAAACTTAGTGTGTTTTCCTTTGTCCTCCCAGGATTTGTACCACTTTAAGACTAAGTAACCCACACTGAAGTTGCTTTTCCCTATAGACTTCTTGTTAAACCACCCCTTGATATGATTCTGGTGAAGTGAAAATTTTTATTTTGCTTTCAACATTTCTTCTTGTAGCTTATGAAGGGTATCCATCCTACGCTGAACTAACAGACATGGCTTGCCTTGGGGTTCTTGTGAGAGTTGTAAAGCAGGCAAGTAGATGTTGGGCAGGAGGATGACTTCTTTTCCATACACCAAGAAGAAAGAGTAGATGTTCAAGGAAGGTTTCGGTGTGACTCGGTCATCCCATAAGGCATTTACCCAAAGCGGAGTGTCAGTTTTGCTGCTCAGAGAATATTGTTTTTTTTATAACGCGGATTAGGTTCTTATTCATGGATTCAACAAGACCATTCCCCTATGGATAATAATTAGCTGAATGTTTCAATATGATACCATTTTGCAATGCAAAATCATAGAGTCTTAACGATGAAAAGTATGTTGCATTATCTAAAACAAGTGAAGTAGGAATGTCGAACCTAGAAATGATGTTCTGTTGCAGAAATTTGATGATTTCCTGATCATTCACCTGTTTGAGTAGAACTGCTTCTGTCCACCGCATGAAGTAATTTGTGGTATTTAGGATGTAGCGGTGTTGCTTCGATTAAAGTAGGAAAATTTCTCCAATAATTTCCAAGCCTCACTGTTGAAAAGGTTCTTCCACTACAATGGGCTACAGTGGGGTGACTGACTTCTTGTTTCTATCAGCACACCTTCAACAGACCAGACACTTGCGGGTGTAAGCATGAGCATCGCTGAAAAGTGTGGGCTATTAAAATTTGACTTGCATAACCTTATGCATTATAGTGTTGCATGCGAAGTGTCCCCTAGCTGGTCCGTCATGGAGATCATGCAATACCTTTTCTGAATCATGTGCTTCCAGACACCTTAGTAGTACTTTGTTGTGGTGCTTTCTAAACAACACCTAGGCACCAACTGATAAGATAAATATTTAATTATGAGTGCCCTCTTATGTCATACAAAAGAGTGGTAGGGCACTGTGATGTGCTCAAGTTATTGATGCACATCTATGTACCAGGAGTTTGTGCTAGTAGTCGGGGAGGCTTACTCAACGCTATACATCTCAATTTCTTACTCACGTCTTGAAATATCTTCTTCTTCCTCATGCGGCTAGTCAATAAAGACCATGGCCCTCGATTGTGTGAACTGGCTTGATTTCTAAATCATATTCTTACAACCAGGTCATCCAATTCACTATCCTTTCACCCAACTCTTGTTGAACAAGCAATGATTTGACCACTGGGTGCGTGACAAAGATAACACATTGATTTTTCAATAGATATGGCCAAAAATGCTTTATCCCTTGTATACTACATAAGCTTGTTTTTCCATTGTGGGATAGTTAAGTTTTGGTCCTTGTAGACTTGCGCTCATGAAGGAAATAGGTCGCTCATTATTCATTTCATCCTTCTGAGTGAGAACAACAATGAGAGAAATATCAGAAGAAAAAGTGTAGAGTTAGAAATATTTATTGAAATCTGGGTTGTATAATGCGGGTGCTACTGCTATAGCCTGCTTAATATGAGAAAACACATCCTTTTCCTTTATATCCCATTTATAAACTACATCCTTCCTCACCATCTCCTGTATTGGCTTGACAATCTGGGCCTAGTTGGAGATGAACTCACAGAGGAATTGATTTTTCCCAAGGAGTACTGCATAGCCTTTTTATTCTCCGGGAAGGGAATTTGTGTGATTGTCCTAACCTTGTCTGGGTCTACCTTAATCCCACTCTTAGCAATAATGTGGTCCAATAGATTACCCTTGGACACTGTGAAAATACTTTTCTTGGGATTTAAGGATATCATGTACTTGTGACATCGCTCAAAAATATTCTTTAAGTGGTGTATGTGGTTTGACCTTTGTTTGGAGAACACGGTTACATCGTTAAGATAAACCACTACGATCCACCCAATAAGTCTGCGCAAAGTGATGTCCATAACTCGTTGAAATATTGCACTAGCGTTGATTAGCACAAATAAAATTCATCTGAATGCGAACGTGCCCCACTTCGTTTAGAATGTGGTTTTAAGTCTGTCAGACTTTGCAACCAAAACCTCGTTGTATCCAGAATAACCAACTAATAGAGAAAACTTTTCAAACCCTAATATTGTTTGCAATAGTTGTTCCATGGATGGCATGAGGTAGTTGGACTTGTCTGAGGCATGATTGATATTTCATAAATCTATGCACAGGCTGATTTCCCCAGACTTCTTCCTCACTGATACAAAATTTGACACCCATGTTGAGTGTCGCACTCTGTACATGATCCAGGTATCCAACAATTTTCTCAACTCTTTTTTAATAAGAGGCTCTAGTGTTGGATTTACTTTCCTTAACTTCTGTTGAAATGGCTTGGCCCCTTCCTTTATGAGTATCGCATGCTGGATGATTTACGTGTCATATGTCTTAATCCCATCGTTTGTCCATGCGAACACATCTCGGTACTGCTTGAATAAGTGGATAAAGGCTTGCCACTCTTGTTATGTACAATAAGTACCGAGATTGTCATACTTTGGATATTTTTTTGTTCCCAAGTTAATATGCTTATGTGACAGTGTGGAACTGTGGGTCTTAGCATTGACAGGTCCCTAGAAGTGATTTTACAGGTCATACAACTTTTCCAATGTTACCACACCCTTAGGGATGAGGTTTCCTTCATTTTCACTGGCTGCATCCTGTAATGTCCTTTCACGCTCGTCCTCATTGATCGTTGTGTCTTTGAATACATCAACATTCGCCATGAAGCGTAGTATTTGTTGGTCATCATAAAAAATTCAAAAATTAGTGATATTTTTGGGAACGGAAGGCTTATAAATAATTTCAACCGAAAAATCGTCCCTTAATGGTGACAACCTAGCAACGACATTTTCTAATGCATCCGCAACTACGGTATGCATTATTGGAACAAAAATAATATTGAAAGCTTGGAAATGTGAAATTAGACACTATACCTCTTGTTGATAACTTCTAAGATGAGGTGACACACAATTTATGGTATTATGTACCTGTCGCACCACAATTTCTAAGTCACCTACCGCTTTCAAAATGGAAAAATTGAGGTCAATGACTCTTTTCATGCCAAAGATGAGTGCTTCATACTCTGCAGTGTTGTTCGTGCGCTCAAATTCCAAGCGGCTAGAGATAAAATGCTTTCTTTGCAGTGGGTTTATTAAAATTCAACCAACTCTAGAGCCCTCCCGTGTTTTGGAACCATTGAATTAAAAAGTCCAAAAATCATATGTACATGAACTGGGGACTACACTAGTACTACTACAACTACTACTAACTATATAGAGGTCATTATCACTAGTTGGACAAGGAAGGATATCCAACTGTGTATTTGGTGGAACTAGGGATGGTTGCACAATATAACACCCCAGTTGGGTTTCCAAGAAACAATTGTCGAAAAGTAATTCTGAAAAAGACATTGGTTCATTATGTCTATCCAAGGGAGTGACAATGTGTTTAATATATCTTTCTGATTCAACCTGGATTTGATTATTTCTGCCCTTATATGGAAGCCATAAGTGTGACCAGTCTGTGGAAAAGTATCCTTGTAGCTTACTAGACCATTCTTTGCTTAGTAACACTCCATATGCTTCCGAAATGCCCACAATCACTATGTTGATACATTGATGGACATGTCCATCAAATGATAAACGAATGATGACATCTTGAAGTTCACCAATTGCCTGGACATGAATTTTGTCCAACTGAATAATATTTTCCTTTGTTCTGTCCCATTTTGCATTAATTTTCTTGGCAACATATAGTGGCATTACGTTCATCGATGCACCAAAATCAACCATGAAATTGTGTACATTGAAATTAAAGATTTCAAAAGTTAACAAAAAAGGTGGGTAGAGTGTATTTTCTTATATTGTTAGAGTTTTGAGTACAGATTTGAAAGAACTAGGAGACTTACCAGTTCCCTTGTCTGAAAAGGTAGCATTACCTGTAGGGGTTTGCCCAAGTGCCCGTAAGAAGATGTCCTGTTGGCTTGTGATCTTTGTTAATTCAAACATTGAAATGTTCACACGAAAATTCTCCATGTCATCAACTATGTTGTAGTCCACAACGGGAAGAATGACTTAAGTGTCTAGGGATGTAACTTGGTTTTTGATTTCCAGAGTGATGGTTCTGTCCTTACTGCTGATGGAAACACTTTCTGTTGAGGCTGCTTTCCCATACATGCTCTAAGTGTCCTGCATTGAGTTGACCTGTGGGTTGATCTTCCTTAACGAATTTTCTTTAAATTTCTGGTTTGGAAACTCAGCTATAGTGGATGGCCCTTGGATTCTCAAGTTGTACCGGTTGGTCTGCTTCTGGGTTTGACCGTCACTCAGAGGCTACTTATTGGCAGTACACTTTTGGTTTGTAAGTATATAGTTAAAAATGTTTATTGCATGCCCAACATTGGGAGTTTCATTTGCTACAAGAACTTCTTCCTTTTCTTTTGTTGGCTCAGTCTGCTCTTCAGCCATTACCGCATCAACAAGATGTGTAGCAAGCATGCTTGTGGCTTTATTCCACTGTGGGCACATTTTATATAAATGATGTTCTTGATGATATGAACAACATTGATCTGTGCCCAATTTTTCAATGTTGAATACAACGTTGGAGTTCTACACAAAATTTGTTGGTTGGTTTTTGTTACTGCTAGAAGTTGTAGTCCTTCTAAACATGTTGAATCTGGGAGGCTTACTGCTCACGGTGGTCTCACTTAACCTCTATTTGATCTCTTCCATCTCATTAGACAGAGACTTGACAAGACAGGTCAAGCTTTCAAGATCATATGATTCTTTCTCTTTGGCCCTACTCATAGAGGCCTGTGACCTATTACACGTGTCTTTGGAGTCCTTTGTTGGTTCATCATCTGAGATGACTCCGATTGCACGCAAGTCCTTCTCAACAATGATAACCTCTTCATAATTTTCTGTTAATGTTTGTTTCATAGTTCACTTTACAAACTCTGCAATGCTTGCTAGCAAGGCAAAAGTGTAGTAATCTATGGTGATGGAGTCATGAGGTTTCGTGTTTTTCGAAAATTTGTTCAAGATGCGATTGAACCTCTAATTGAAATATTTCACTTTTTCCTTTTTCTCCATCTTAAGATTACCCAACTCTTTCAATAACATGGCGGGGGTCTTATCATCAACAAATTTTTCAAGGAAGATCTTCTTAAACCCCCTCCAATTCTAGATGGAGTTCGGAGGAAGGTTGTGATACCATACAACTGCTTTACCATCCAAGGTACATGGAAAAAGTCTACATGCAACATCATCGTAACATACCTCGTTTGTTTGTAGATTTAGGTAAGAGTTGTCTAGATGGTCTTTAGCCTTCCTTCATTGTTTTATCAAGGTCATACTTCATTAAGAGCTTCTCTAAATTCTTTGGCATCTTTTGTAGAACACCCAGAAGTGAAAGTGGGCCCTGAGTCATCCAATCTAGATTTTGGTCTGCCATGTCTTCTTCTTCGTTGTCCTCCTCTTCTTTTTCATAATTTGATGTCTCTTCTTCTTCTTCCTCCTCTCCGCCTGACCCATGGAAAGTTGTGTCCAAGAGTAGAATGTTGTCTCTGTCACCACCGTGAAAGAGTGAAGGCTCTTCTTGTCTTTACACATAGTCTATTAATTCTTCAAGAGTGGCAAAAACCATGTCTTCAAGAGAAGAAACTAATATCCCCGTGGGGGTGGTCTTGTTTTTCTTCAGATAATATGGAAGACTGATTACTCCCAGGATCAATCCAATAACTTTTTCAAATTGATGGCTTATATGATAGATGGCTCAAATCTGATCATATGGGATTTCACATTCAAGCTTGGGCTGCGAAGAGTCACATACTTTAGAAGCATGAGTAGGGGAGGTGCAATGCACGTTGTTGGCTTGAACAGAAGATCAGATGATGGGGTCGGTGGGGTTATCAACCATAAAACACTAGCTTCCATCTTAGTGCCAAAAATGTTGACGATGCTGGACCCGCCAATATTCAGGGGATCTCCCTGATGTGAAGTCCCAGTTAGACCTCACACCGTTTGGTGTAGGAGTCCCATCTAGTATAAAGGCTCGATTGTCAAATTCTTAAAGATTTTCCTTGGCTCTAACTGTCAGCAAGAGAGAGGGGTTCAAAGGTATTTTCAAAAAGCAAGAAGGTGTTCCTAGTGAGTCTTCAGTTGCAATTAGGTCAAGGTTCTTCTACTATAAATGGGGGGAGAAAAGTGAGCCTCTAGGTGAGAGGTAATAGTACCACCGAAGAAGAGACACACATGAACCAGAAGGGTCCATCTAACACCCTACGAAATAGTCCGCAACGGATGCAACAATGGTTACAACTAACAAATAAAGAAAGGCCTGCTTAATATCCCGCAGAATAGTCCACAAGGACGGGACAACAATAAGAATCATTACATCACATTCTTAGTAAGATAAATACTAAAATAACTGAAATAATTCAACTATCTTAACACATGTGAAAGAAAACATGAAATAAAAACATTCACATAATGGTCTTACAAACATTCATAATCCATGCATGAAGAAAGTGTTGGCCTTGAAGGCTTCTATTATTAAGTAAAATTTTGAAGACACCTGTTTACAATGTACATCACAGGCCCCAATAGTGGAGAATTGGAGCTACTTGTTGCTCCTCAAATAACTAGTTGATCTATCTAATGCCTTGTGGGAGCAGCTAAGGTGAAAAGTCCTTTACTCATACAATGAGGGAATATATATAACCAAGGGTGAGTCTTTGACTACCCTCATGACTATTTGACTTCCTATAACTTTTCAACTTACATGACTCTTTACATTCCAAGTGTTTCCTTTGGACTTGCACTTTGCAATACATTTGAATACAATAAACATTCCACAATAGTGATGTGGCATATGACCACTCATGACATGACACTGCTGACATGGACTGCTTGATGATGTGGTGGTGTCAAGTCACTGCTGCTACTAAGTGTTGGATGTCTTGTTGAATATGCTTTCTCTTCACCTCCGAATGGCTTGGTGATGCAGAATCTTCAATGATCTTTAGTCTTGGATAATGGTCACAAACTTGTATCTCATTGCTTTCCCTTGACTGATCAACTTATGGGTTCAACTACAAGAGAGTCTTTAGGCATGCTTCACTCCCCTCTTCTCCTTCTCCATCATCTTTCCATGACATGATATGGTACTTGTTCTTACAATTCACTCATGACGAGACGACATCAATCCAAAAAAACCCTAGTTTAAGATGATGCATTATGATCCACCAACTGAGTCCAGAACAAGTGATAGGCTGTAAAGAGGGGCTCAGTGACTGCACATTGCATAGTTCCATTAGCCAGGGGAAAATATTGAGCTCTGAGACTGCACAGTGCACAACTCATGGAGGCCTGAAGGACAAGACTGCACAATTTCTGGAGATAGTGGGGTTAGGTTGAGGGAATGGACACTAGAAAAGTTAATTGCATAGTTTTGGATGTCAAGGGAGGCTGGGATTTTGCACATTATGTCATTCTAACAACCAGGGGAAGAGCTTGGAGCTTGAATATGCAAAGTGCACAGTTCAAGCCAGGTTGGAGGACATAAATGCACAATTTCAGGGGTAAAGGTCAGTCACAGGAATTGTGTAGTCCAGAAACCCTGGGAGGCAAGCACAATATCAACCAGAGAGGTCACAACTTAGAGGGTTGAGACTACACAATGCATAGTTCAGTTGGGGCCCGATGAAGCTAAGTTGCTTGGTCAGGAATATTTTCCAAAAATGGCTAAGTGTGGGATAGGTGATGAACTGTAATGAACCTTGACTATGATAACAGACTTAGCATACTTTGACAACACGAAAACTTAGATCTTTTGAACACGTGAACAAGGCATTTACCTCTGTGTGACTTCCTTATGACAAGATATGATAGATGCGACACTTAAGATAGAATTTAGGATGACCGTGACGACACTTGTACAACAATGCTCAGGTCTTTGTGTATGGGTGTGACAAATATTTACATAGTTAGAAAAACTCGTATACACAAAGATAGACCTTTGAAACCATCAGAATAGGCTTGCAAGCATTGCATGATAACCAAGAATGCCAAAAGGTGGCAATTAACTCAACATGCAAAAGGGCTAAAGCACTCCAAGAAAGTTCATGAAATAAGCTTCAATGTCCACAAGAACAATGTAAAAGACCAAGGAAGCCTCCGAAATTGAATGTAAGCCAAAATTTTGGAGGGTGTTGTAGCAACTATAACATAAGGGAACATGTCAAATATTTCACCTAACATCAAGATAAATATTTCGAACAAACCTGGCAAAGTCGAAGAGATATTCCCAGGGGCAACATGCTCTCTCGAGCAAGTAACTGTATACACATCCTTGTTCTAAGAATACAAGGATATTTTTGCATGGGACTACATTGAGATGTCAGGAATCAGTCTCACCATTGTGTAACACCATGTTGACATATGGCTTGACACCCATCCCATTAGGCAGAAACAATGCCAGTTACATCCCTCTAAGTCTGAAGCAATCAAAGAGGAAATTGATAAACTCCATAAAGATGGTCATCTATCCTATCACTTACATGTCTTGGATTTCTAACCCTGTACCCGTCATGAAAAATCAGGGCACCATCTATGTTTGTATTAATTTCCGATATCTGAATAAATCTTGTCCGAAAGATAATTACTCTACACCATTCATCGACCAAGTCATTGACGCTTGCGCCAATCATGAGGCCCTATCCTTCATGGATGGGTTCTCTAGGTATAACCAGATCTAGATATGCCATACAAATCAGTACAAGACTGCATTCAAAATCCCTTGGGGTACATTTTCCTAACAAGTTATGCCCTTCAGTCTTAAAAATGTTGGTTCCACCTTCCAGCAGGCAATGAATTACATCTTCCACAAATTGGCTCATCTTATTCTTGCGTATTTGGACGACCTTATAGTATGATCCAAGAAACATGCTAACCATTTGGAGGATATCTACATGGTTTTTCATAGATGTCGACAATATAACCTATGCTTGAACCCTCTCAAGTGTGTGTTCTATATCAACACCTGAATACTACTAGGATTTATAGTTTCCTAACAAGGTATTAGAGTTGACCCTCTCAAAGTCTAGGCCATTAAGGAAGTACCACCTCCAAGAACATTGAAACAATTACAAATCTTGCAGGGTAAGGCCAATTTCTTACGATGCTTTGTCCCCGATTATGCTACTTGCGCGCAAGGCTTTCTGCACCTCCTTTGTCAAGATATTCCCTTCCATTGGGATGATCAGGCTCAAAAATCATTTGAAGCTTTAAAAGATGCATTATCTCAAGCTCCTTTGATTATCTTGCCCGACCACAATAAAGACTATACCCTATATCTATCAACATTAGATGTAGTGATCGTTAGCGTATTAGTCCAGGATGGACCAGATAACAAGGAGCACGTAATTTATTATGTTAGAAAGAACCTATCCTACATTATATCATCCTTCGGACCACTACCATAATAGCATCCATTAACCCCATGCGATATCTGCTCACTTGCCATATGATGAACCACAAATACACTCGATGAATTCTTATATTGCAAGAATTCGATCTACATTTAATTCTCCTAAAAGAAAAAAGGTCCTCATCCTCACCAAGTTCGTAACTGATCTCCCAACATAAACCCAAGGATCTCCCATTAATGATGCTCTTCCCAATGAACATCTGTTTTTAGTATAAATGGATGACCCTTAGTATGATGATATTCTCCTCTTTTTATGAACTCAAAAGTTCAAACCCCAACTTACACATGATGATCGGAGGCACATACACCACCAGGCCCCCCGTTGCCTTCTTCTGGGGGATGTCCTATATTGAAGGGGCATTGAAACTATCCTTTGTCAATTCCTCAATCACGAACAAGACGAGCAGGCCTTAAATGATTGCCACAATGGGGCTTACGGTGGCCACCTCTCGAGGATGGCCACTGCTAAAAAAATCCTTCATGGTAGTTATTTTTGGCCCACCCTTTTTCATGATTAAATATAGGCAGTCAAAATATGTGAGCAGTGCCAATGATATGCTCATAAGGCGTGAGCCCCACCTGTTCCCCTACATTGGGTCATAATTGTCGGCCCCTTCAGTAAATGGGGAATATACTTCATTACCTATAACCCCACATCATTCGGCAACCATAAGTACATTGTGGTTTTCATCAACTATTTCAACAAATGGACAGATGCAATGCCCACATATAATAGCACCGCGGGAAACCACTACACAATTTTTCTTTAACCATGTCATAACATTGTTCAATGTTCCCAATGAGTTGGTTTTTGACCATGGTAAACATTTCAAAAAGGAAATATTTTAGGATTCTCTCATGAGTTCGCTTCCACATACTACCCTCAATCCATTGATTAGGTAGAAGTTGTCAACAAAATTCTCAAAACAATGTTGCAGTGTATGGTGAACAATCACAAAACCAATTGGCACCACATGGTTTTTTCTGCCTTGTGGGCCTATCACACAACACTCAAAGCATCTACAGGGTTCACACCCTTTTAATTAGTATATGGGGTTGAAGTTGTACTCCCATTGAGTGTGAGATCCCTACCTTGCAATCAGCCATCAAGATTTTCACTAACACCAAACCTTTGGAAGAAAGGTTGGTACAACTAGAGCTTGTCGATGAAGCACACAAAAAGAGGGTCAAAGCCTCATTTTATCGCAACATCACCCCTCAAACATTTTCCATAGGTGAGTTAGTTCTCCGTTATTATGTTGCCCAAGAGGTTCTAGGGCCCAGGAAGTTCGAGACATTATGGAAGGGTCCATAAATTATCAAACATTGCCTCCTCAAGGGGGAATACATCTTATCAGAGCTTGATGGGACTTGCCTAAAAAATCCCGTCAATGGACTCTACCTCAAAAAATTTCACCCATAAGAATGCTCGAGTAGCCTTAGAATGTACATGTATGCACCATGACTTATTTTTTATGATGATCACCTTATCATGGACCCACTCTAAAATCACTCTCTCATCATGTGTTACAGATAGATCATTACAGATTTACTGATGGTGCTTCTCGATGGTCACAAAACCTTATTGTCGCAGCGTGGGACATATACTCTCCTAACCAGACACCTTGTCTTTTCAATGGACTTTGTATCAGGTCATTAAGGGAATTTTGAGGTTTAAAATGGGCCTCCTATGAAAAATATACAACCAAAATAAAGTTTATAAGAACTAGTAGGATTCAAGATGATGATGTCAACCATGGGGGATGATTCCCCATTTTTGGAGTAAAGAAGTAAAAATATTAAAAAATAATAAAATAATAAAACTACTTTTTCAACTCGTATTTTCAACTTATCTCCCTAAGGTTTTACTCAAATTTCGAGCGGGACTACTCGTTGATGAAAAATTTAATTCCTCATCCATGGAGTACCATGTTGCATACTTTCGATGGACCCTGCTACATGAAATATGAGAAATACATGAAAAAACACCTTGTCTTTTCAATGGACTTTGTATAAGGTCATTAAGGGAATTTTGAGGTTTAAAATGGGCCTCCTATGAAAAATATACAACCAAAATAAAGTTTATAAGAACCAGTAGGATTCAAGATGATGATGTCAACCATGGGGGATGATTCCCCATTTTTGGAGTAAAGAAGTAAAAATATTAAAAAATAATAAAATAATAAAATAATAAAACTACTTTTTCAACTCGTATTTTCAACTTATCTCCCTAAGGTTTTACTCAAATTTCGAGTGGGAGTACTCGTTGATGAAAAATTTAATTCCTCATCCATGGAGTACCCATGTTGCATACTTTCGATGGACCCTGCTACATGAAATATGAGAAATACATGAAAAAACGTGATTGTAATCACGTTTTTCATGTATTTCTCATTTTTCGTGTAGCAGTGTCCATCGAAAGTATGCAACATGGGTACTCCTTGGATGATGAATCAAATTTTGCACCCAACGAGTTGATCAAGCCCATAGGGAGATAAGTTGAAAATGCGAGTTGAAAAAATAGTTTTTTTCTTTTTCCCTCTAAAATTTCATGATGTAATCTAATCTTATTTTATTATTTCGACTATTATTTTATAATTTCCTTAGGAGGCCCATTTTAGACCTCAAAATTACCCTAATGCAACCACCAACAATTAAGCTAAATATGACGCCATCATAGGAATCTTGGCCGATGTTTCCCTCTTAGGTATCTGTCACCTACATGTGTTCCTTGATTCCGAGCTTGTATCACAGTTGAACAAAACCTTTCAAGTTTGTGATCCACACCTTTTTCAGAAGTTGTTGTAGGCACAAAGGTTAGCTCGAAATTTTGATCATATCACATTTACACATATAGCAAGGGATCAAAATCACACAGTTGATCACATAGCTATTCAAGTCCTAGACTCACATGCATCACATATATATAACCATTAAAATACATAAATCATAAGAATAATATCCATCTAAAAAAAACAAAGATACATCAAATGTATAGAAGCATAAGGCACATCATAAGAGCCGCCAAAAAAATTGCAATTCGTATATACATATCAAAAAATATATATGAGTGCAAAAAATAATTGTACATCCACTACTTTTTGGCCTGGTAAAATAAGTCCTCAAAAACAGGGGAGCATCCTCGTAATGGGTGCTTGCCCTGGTACGTACATCAGACAATCTACATTTATGGACAAGTCCCTTCCCCCCTCCCCTGAGGTCCAATCTCCACATCAGGTGCCAAAATAGGACCAACAATGGCCACCGTCATCGCAATGTGCTGAAGAACCGGTCGACATCCCCAATCGTGTGCCATCGTCGTCTCGACCACCACCTCTCCCAGTCATGCCCTTCCATCCTCAGACATCCCCCTGGTCAAGGCCTCAGCTCTGCCCTAGGCATCCTCATTTTCACGCCCCGAATCGATTCCACCATTCGAGGCACCGTGCGGTGCCGATTAGACTCCCATGCTTAGTTTTTTTCTCATCTTCTGGACTACACCTACCAACATTATTATTCATGTTTTCTTATTGTTATTGCTTTATGTGTGGAAAGACATAAAATAGTACAAAATGCCAATTTGAGACGAAGAACAACAATATATCAATTCAATTCTTCATTTATAAAAAATTGCATATTTTACAAGTATGTTACATAGGCAAGGCTGTTGCTGCCCAGGCGCAACCCTTCGTCAAACTGTTGTCAATGGTTCGAGATGAAGCATGTACCACTCCACACAGTGCATACCATGCTGCCCATGACACCACACTCTACCTCCACAATATGTTGTTGCCACTGCTACCCACTGATGTTGCCGTTGGTACCCGCCGCTGCACACTGCCACTACATGCTACCGTTGTTGCTTGAACGTAACACTGTCAGACTATTATACTCTGCCCATAGCATGGGGGAATTTCCCACACCTATAGTGCCTATCTCGTTTAGCTTTTTTACCATGTCTTTCTTCGGCTCCCTTCACACTGCGAACTTTGAAGTATGGTTTGCGATTGTGTTGTGTTCATTTGCCAACTCGTGGCTATCAATATATATGCTTCCACCAAGTCATGTTTATCCATGGGTCGTGTTGCTTGGGGCATCGACTCATCAAGCCGACCTACCCACATTGCGTTCAAGACACCCGTCAGCCCATCTATGTGTCGACTTGCTGTCAGCTACCCATCACTGTGTTGGCCCGTCATGTAACTCCACCCACCATGACTTGTCACACATTTTCTCATGTTCGGTTTTTCACTTTTCGGTTTTCTCGTGTCACCCATGTTTGGTTATCCTCCGCACAAGGGTGGGTGTGCTGCCAGGGTGTGCACCCCGGTCGCACGTTTTACTCCGTTGCATTTAACCAAAGTTGAGTTTCCACCATCACTCAAGTTGCGTTTAACCAAAATTTTGACTAGGTGCGCTCGTCCACACGCCTTTCACCAAAAACAAGTCGGGGGTAGCTCATCATGCCCGCCGCTATGTCTGAACACCCATCGCACACTTGGGTGTGCCCATACCCACGACTCGCCTCTACGACTCGTGTCCGCCTGGTTGGGCGCTTGACTCAGGGTCCTTACATCCTCCCAAACCACGAGTCATTGTCATCCTTGAAAATCCAATCGATCATGCCAACTATTCATTAAACTTTGCAATCTGTTTTTTCCATCTCCACAATGAATCCTCCATTTCCCAACCACTCTCGTCCAGTGTGTCCTTCCTCTGAATGAATAAATCTCTCTGTGCGACAATCCTGACACCTATAGTCCTAAGATCGAATGTCTTGTCCAAAACCAAGTTTGGTCTATCCACAATCATGGTTGGTTCCCTCGGTGGTGTTGTCCTCTCAAGATGATGTGCATCAAGTCTACATCTCTTGAGATGAACCATATGGAACACAGGATGTTTTGAACGCATGTGGTTCAGAAGCTCCAACTCATAAGCAAATTCAACAACTCGAGTCTTTACTCGAAATGAACCTTCATACTTCCTCGTCAAAGATCTCACAGTCCCTTTCGGTGGCTAAAACTGATCTCTAGTGATCCTCAGAAAAACCATATCCCCAATGTCGAAGTTTGCGTCCCGTCTATTCTTATCTACCCATTTCTTCATTCTACCTGCAGCATCATGTAGGTGCACCCGTTCTAACTCTAGGGACTCATCCCATGCCGACAAGAATCTCTTCGCATGTGGACTCCTAAAAAATCCCCTCGGTAGCACTTGTGTGGAGAAACTAGCATCTGTCCATTGACCAACTCAAATGGACTATACCCAGTTGCCGAACTCTTCTACAATTTGTAGCTAAAATGAGCCACATCCAAGAGTTCAGGCCAATTTTTCTGATCATCCCTCACATAATGTCACAAGTAGTCCTCCAATAGTGCGTTAATCTGTTTAGTCTACTCGTATGTTTGTGGATGGTAACTCGAACTCTGCAACAACTCTATCCTGACCAACTTGAACAAAGTGGTCCAAAATCTGCCTGTAAATCATGAATCTTGGTCATACATGATACTCAAAGTTACTCCCTAATACTTCACAATATTCTTGAAGAAGAGCTCAGCAGACTTCTCAACCCCACATGGTCTCTTCGTCGGAATGAAGATGGCATACTTGGATAAATGATCAACAATGACCATAATCCCATTATACCCCTGCACCTGCGGTAACTAAGTTATGAAGTCCATCGAAACACTCATCCAAGGTCTCTCTGGAATTGGTAAAGGCTGCAGAAATCGTACCTGTCTCTAGTTATCCGATTTTTCTTATTGACAAATGATGCACATATGCACATACTCCTCCACATCCTCCCTCATCTTCTCCCAAAAATATCCCCTCTCCAACAAGGCCAAAGAATGACACTGGGCTAAGTGGCCAACCCATGGAGAATTGTGGCACTCCTTCAAGAGGTGCCTCCTAAGTCTAGATGACTTCAGAATGTAGAGTCGGTTCCCATAGAACAAGAGTCCATATCGTAGGAAAAACTTGTGAGTCTTCCCCTCCTTCACCTGCTTCAGTATGCTCTTCACCTGAATATTTGTCTCCACACTAGCACGTAGTCTACTCTGCATCTCATCAGTCATATGAACCCGACTCCTAATATGTTCATCATGGTCCTCTCCCTCCTCAAGTGTAGCCAATTGTCCCTTCATGCTGAGGGAATCTACAGCTGCATTGATTCTACCTAGCATGTACTCAATAGTCATATCGAACTCTGCCAAGAAGTCCTGCAAAAAGAGCCTGCTTCATTGACAACTTCAGTTGGGATGAAAAATAACTCACTGCAATGTTTTGAGCCTTGACAACAAAAGGCTTCCCAATTAAGTAATTCCTCCATACCTGTAAACATTGGATGATCACAATCATCTCCTTCTCATGAACTGGATGCCGTCTCTCTCTATCCTGTAACTTATGACTCTCATATGCCATCGGATGCCCATCCTACATGAGTACTCCCCTAATCACAAAATCAGAAGCATCTGTGTGCACCTCAAACAATCTCTTGAAGTTAGGTAGCTTCAATATCGGTGTTGTAACCATCCTCCTCTTCAAATACTCAAATGTTGCTCGACACTTCTTCGTCCAATTCCATCGCTTTTCCTTCTTCAAAAGGTCTATCAGTGGTGCAGTCACCTTGGAGCACTCCAAGGAAAATATCATATCATGGACATTCTTCGGTTCAACCCAAACCTCAATCACATGCACCCTACTTGGATCCATCTATATGTGACCTTGACCCACTATGTGTCCAAGGAATGGAATCTCGTTCTGGGGAAACATACACTTTGACTTCTTCAAGAACAACTGATTCTTCATCAGTGCCTCAAATACCAAAGCCAAGTGTTTTGTATGTTTTTACTTGTATATTCAAACTGCTTGTGTAATATGCTAAAACAAAAGACTTGAATCATTCTATTCATCAGCGGAAACAAAAATTGATCAATGAAAACACTAAGAAGAAAAGGAAGAATTTCAATTGCATTAGCTAGAATATATTGCATTAGCTAGAATATCTGAGAATAAAATACGATGCTTGTTCAACCCTGAACAATTCATGCACAAGTACAATCTATCTCTTTGCTTCACAAACCAGCTCAAGCCAACACTTAGCCAAATCTGCTTCCTGCCAAGCTCCTACTTCCTTGCACTCACAAGCTCCATGCACAAACTTGTGATTCCTATTTCTTGGTCTCACCAACTTGTGCTCACCAAAACAATGAATAAAAGTATTCCTTCATTCTTCCTTTTAAAGGCAATTTCTCTAATTAAGGAATGATTTATTTTAGGCCTTCTTCTAAATGCATGCACCACCTATACAATTTGATGCTTATACAACTTATAGTACACTTCCCTTTAACTCCAATCTCAACTGGGTCTTCCTTAGAACTGACACACATGAGTTATTTATGAGTGAATTATTAGTTATCTGATTGATCACTGCGTGTGAATTAAATCCAATTTAATTCACTGGACCTCTCACTAGTTCCTCCATCAGTTAGAACTAGTTAAATTGATTTTAACTCAATTAATTAATTTAAATAATTACAACTCAAAATAAATTGCAAGACCCCCTAAAACTTAGGGAGAAATCTACATGCCTCTAGTTTGACCCTCAACTCGAATTGACTGAGCTAACTAAGTCAACTTAACTTAGTTAATTGTTACAAGTTTCTATGAGAATGAGAATTATAATTTATTTCCCAATTTAATTCAAGGACAAATTAAATTAGGATTTTCTTGTCGCTATTTTCAACACTCCCTTTCAACAAGAAAGGAATTCAACTCTATTCTGTTCCGATACATTTGGAATGTTCTGCATGCAACACTTCTCTCTAGTGTTTTTGCTGTTGCAACTTCTGAAACTAAAAAAGCATCCAAACCAAATTAGTATGATGCATTTGTCACTAGAGTCTCTCTCTGCTAATAGCTATTGCATTGTCTACTCAAAACTTTGTGCTGTTGCGAAATCTACTCCGTGCTCCCCAATATTTGACTGCTGCTACTCTCTGCCTCTATCACTCTGACATCTGACTGCATCAACCACCACTGATCCATCCTACTACTGTGTAATATGCGCTGTCATAGCAAGGTAATGATCCATGAGACACAACATCTCAATGGACCTTGCCCAAATTTCTGCACTCTTGGGACTATTACCTCACATTGCCCCACCTCTCACCTTTAGGTATTCCTACATGTGCTCCCTCTACCCACATGGCTCGAAATTTACCCCTACTGGATGTCTCTACTTGAGTGGATGCCTCCACTCGGTCTCCTCTCTGCTTCTCTAATTGTGGCTACTCCACTAATTTCTAAGGCTGAGTGTTGAGAGGTAATTCATGCTCCTCAAAGCTTTGCATGCATATTCGACCTCGAGAATACAAGTTCTTGACTCACACATCAATATGTTTCATTTGTCTCGTGGTGATGTGTCTAAGGAAAACCTTCCCTTTGCTAAATATCACATCGTCTGGGCACTCTGGAAACTCAAATCTGCTTTGTAACTCTCCCGCTGTCACAAAATTTTCTAAAAAAGAGTTGAGTTTAAAGCGGCAATATCTCCCTCATTTGAACTCCGATTCACCCGATTTTATTTTGAAGTTGGGTATTTTTTTGCAAGGAATCTAGATATGCTATTTGGTTTTGAAATTTTTGCACAAAAATTTTCAGACCTGTTATGCAAACTCACCGCCCAAAAAATTCTTGCTTCGATACCATGTAGATTTTTACTTGTAGATTCAAACTGCTTATGTAGTATGCTCAAACAAAAGACTTGAATCTACTCTACTCAACAATGGGAAAATAAATTGATCGATGAAAACACTAAACAGAAAAGGAAGAATTTCAATCGCACATAACACAATATTTTTCTTTTGAAAACAATTGCTCAAAACCTCAACTATCTATATTGCATTAACTAGAGGATCTGACAAGAAAATACAATTCTTGTTCAAGCCTGAACAATTCATGCACAAATACAATCTATCTCTCTGCTTCATAAACCAACTCAAGTCAACACTTAGCCAAATCTGTTGTCTGCCAAGCTCCTACTTCCTTGCGCTCACAGGCTTCATGCCCAAACTTGTGCTTCCTATTTCTTGGTCTCACCAACTCGTGTTCACCAAAACAATGAATAAACTTGTGCCTTCATTCCTCCTTTTAAAGATGATTTCTCTAATTAAGGAATGATCTATTTTAGGCATTCTTCCGACAGCATGCACCACTTGTACAATTTTATGATTATACAACTAATAGTACACTTCCCTTTAACTCTAATCTCAACTGGGTCTTCCTCAGAATTGACATGCATTGATGAATCAAATAATTGATTATTTTAGGCCTTCTTATGACTACATGCACCACCTGTACAATTTGATGATTATACAACTGATAGTACACTTCCCTTTAACTCCAATATCAACTGGGTCTTCCTCAGAACTGACATGCATGAGTTATTTATGAGTGAATTATCAGTTATGTGATTGATCATGGCATGTGAACTAAATCCAATTGAATTCCTAGACCTCCCACTAGTTCCTCCATCAGTTAAAACTAGTTAAATTGATTTTAACTCAAATAATTACAACTAAAAATAAACTGCAACTGGACCCCCTAAAACATAGGGAGAACTCTACTTGCCTTTAGTTTAAACCTCAACTCAAATTTACTAAGCTAACTAAGTCAACTTAACTTAGTTAACTGTTACAAGTTGCTATGAGAATTAGAATTACAATTTAATTCCCAATTCAATTCAAGGACAAATTAAATTAGGATTTTCTTGTTGCTATTTTTAACATTTCTTGTTGCTATTTTCAACATGTTTCTTATGATCCCCCATGTTATCATTGAATATCATGATTTCATCCAAGTATACAACCATGAAAAAATCCAAATATGGACACAAAACATCATTCATTAATGTGCAACACGTAGCAGGAGCGTTGCACAACCTGAATGGCATGACAAGGAACTCAAAAATACCATACCTCATCACAATCGCGGTCTTCTTCTCCTCCCCCCTGCTATCTGCACCTGATAGTACCCATGCCTTAAATCCAGCTTCAAAAACATTCAAGCTTTCACAAGCTTATCAAAGAAATCTACAGTAAGTGGAAAAGGACACCTATTCTTTATTGTCTGCTTGTTTAGCGCACGATAATCACAACACATCCATCACTCATTCATATCCTTATTCCTCTGGAACAATATTGGAGCTCCATATGGGGACCTTGAAGGTCCTATGAAACCTACATCAGCTATGTTAGGGTCCCACCCTAACCCCCTTATTTATGTAGTGGGATCGAGTCATAGTAAAGAGTCAATAAAGCCCATATTAATAATTGTAAGTGGTTAACCCACAATTAATGGCGGGACCACAGTTAGTTGCAAATGGGCCATGGTATTAGATAGATGGTATTAATAGAATGCATGGTATTGCATGTATGAGTCATATATAAAGGATAGAAACTCCCTGCGAGGAGCATCGTGTCTTATTTTTGTATCGAGCTCTGCTCTATTCGAGGTTGCCCCCTTAAAGAGGCCAGTGAACATTGCTTTCTGAATAATAAAATATTTGTTGTTGTCTCTCACTATTCTATGTTCTAGGTATCTTTCTTCGCATATTCTGTATTTGGGTATCTTTTGCAGGTTAAGAGCATAACAAGTGGTATCAGAGCACTTTCCAGGGCCAGTGGGATCTCCATTTCTTAGCAAATTGTTTTTTTGCTAGAGACGTGTTCTGACGTCTTTAAACCACGGGATCTGTCGTTGAGCGCATAAACCTGCGGATTTGGGGAGGCATGCACACAGGAAATACAAGAGGTGGTCACACTGGTTGGACTCCCTTGTAACCCCTGTGGGTACCCCTTCGAGTAGTAGCGCATTAGACAGAACCGCGTACGGACTGTCTTCCAAGTACCTTCTGGGTATATCAGAAGCCCCTTAGCTCCTCTGCAACCTCGCCATAGATAAACCGTCAGCCGTCTTGCTACTATAGTACACCGAGAACAACACTCGGAGAGATTACTTGCCCGTACGATAGGGTAGTCAGGTTGTACGACTAAGGGTACGGTTGATCCTCCTTAGTTAGAGCCCTGAAACATTGGGCCGAGTACTACTGTCAGACCCTTATGTATATTGCGAGATGTAGCACTTGACACTCCTCGAGACCATAGTTCCCTTTTCTATCCGAGGATCACGCATCATCTCTACCAGATCCACTCGCGCAAAGGGGTGCAACAGCAGCAGACATCAGTCCCGCAGTTCCGAGTTAGCAGACCAGCCATTCCGATCTATTAGATCCATCAGATCCGTAGCAGCAATCTGTTACGCCGCTCATAGTTATCCGATCTTCCATTCAGATCTCTCAGATCCACCTGATCTGATTAGTTGTGTGGGGTTCTTGTACAGGGGCATGATTTTCGCAGGACTTTTGGTAGCATTGACATTTTGAGGATTCGGCTACTGCAGTATTCCTAAGGAAGGAGTAAAACTCTGTTAGGAGTTTTCAAAAAAAAAAAACTCCCAGGGCGCTTATTGGTGATCTAGCCCATCAAAATCAGGACGATGAGCTGAGCACGGTGGTACCATTCAATTATTACTGAATTTTTTTTTTTGGGCAGTCCTAATTTTCACGAACATCAGGTCGGTGCATGGTAGAATCTAGAGCTCAAGCTATGGCCAATGAGAGGATGGACAAACTTAAAGAATCCTTGCAATCCCTCCAAATTCAGCTTGACCGACTAACTAGCATAATCCCAAGCATAATCCCGAAGGGTAAGGAGGAAGCCCATGAGGAGGCGTATATTGGCAATGGACATAGTGAGGGTGAGTCTAGCCACTCTCTTCACCTTGGGGGCCCCCACCAACAATCTCGTCCGCGACCTCCCAAGTTGGATATGCATAAATTTGATGGTTCTCACCCGGCAGCATGGATAGCACAAATGGAGCAGTATTTCAATCTGAATAACATCTTAGATAATGAGACTCAGCTTATGGTGGGGAGCATGTACTTGGACAATGAAAGGTGGCAATGGTGGGAATGGCATCAATGTTGCAATGGACCTTTTATGACTTGGACCTCCTTTAAAAAAGCTCTTACAGAACGCTTTGACCAGGAATCTTCTTTTTTGGGTCGTCTTACTAAGCTCCGACAGACTGGCATAATGGATGAATATATTACAGCCTTTGAAGCCTTAGCCTTCCGCACTAGGGGTCTCTCAGATGTGTTCTACACGGAATGTTTTATCAGCGATCTTAAAGAAGCCATAAAAGCCCACGTCTTACTGCACCACCCTCCCAAATGGACGGAGGCTTATAAGGTAGCTCGTAACATGGAACATGCGTTAGCAGCCCAGTACAGTCGCCCAAATTTCATTGCTAAGGGTCACTCCCCACAGGCTCATAGCATGACTCAAACACTTAAGGTTCAAAAGGTGTCACCTGCAGAAATGGCCGAAAGAAGAAAGCAAGGATTATGTTACTACTGTGATGAAAAATACTCCCTAGGTCATAAATGCAAGGAGCCCAAATTTTTTCAAATTGATGCCACTGATTACAGCTCATCGGAGGAAGATCCACCACTGGAGGAACATGAGGTGGTAGAAGAGGACAACCAAAAGGACAATGTCCCTGATGAACTAGTTATTTCGCTGCATGGTTTGGTAGGGATTTATTCACCTCAAACTCTCAAAATTAGAGGTTTTATTAAACATCGCCCAGTAGTAGTCTTGATTGATAGTGGAAGTACACATAATTTCATCCATCATAAAGTCGCGGAAGCAGTGCATTGTTTTGTACGAGCAATTTCTAACTTCCAAGTCCAAATTACGGATGGGGGCACAATGAAATGTGAAGGCATTTATGAAAATGTCAAACTTCAAATCGGGGATTATCAGTTGAAGACCCACATGTTTGCCATACACATGGGAGGGTGCGACATTGTCCTTAGTGCTGAATGGCTTCGCACTCTTGGGCCAATCACAATGGATTTCCAGGAGTTAAATATGAGTTTTAAGCAGAACAACTCCACACATACCCTCCGTGGACTCCAGGTGGGAGCTCCCTCTATCATCAGCTCGCATAGGATGGAAAAATTGCTAAAAAAGGGCCATCATGGAGTTATAGCTCAATTTAATTCCATCCAGGTAGTCGAAACCAAGTCTCTGCCGATTCATCCTGAGATGCAACCGATTTTAAATAACCATCTGCTGGTCTTTGACAAGCCTCATGAGCTTCCACCCTCAAGAGGGGAACATGATCATAGCATCACCTTGGTTCCAAGGGCCCAACCCCAAAATGTGTGCCCATAAAGATATCCATTCACCCAAAAGAATGAAATAGAAAAAATAATCAAGGAACGTTTGGAAGCAGGTGTCATTCGTCCCAGCATTAGTCCTTATTCATCACCGGTGGTCATGGTGCTCAAGAAAGATGGGGAGTGGCGGATGTGTCCAGACTTCAGGGCCCTCAATAAGTTGACAGTCAAAGATAAATTTCCCATCCCGGTGGTTGACGATTTGCTGGATGAACTCAATGGGGCTCAATTCTTCACTAAGTTGGATCTTTGCTCAGGCTACCACCAAATTCGCATGAAGGAAGTCAACATTCCAAAGACTGCTTTCCAAACTCATGAAGGTCATTATGAGTTCCTGGTCATGCCATTCGGTCTTTGTAATGCCCCATCTACTTTTCAGAGCCTTATGAACCACCTTCTCAAACCATATCTCAGGAAATTTGTCCTTGTCTTCTTCGATGACATCCTCATCTATAGTTGCACTTGGGCCGCACATCTTCAGCATGTAGATCTACTCTTACAACTGCTCCGCAAGCATAAATTATTTGTCAAGATGTCCAAGTTTTCATTTGGCATGGAAGAAGTTGAGTATTTGGGCCACATTGTGGGGTATGAAGGTGTCAAGGTGGACCCCAAAAAGATCCAGGCAATACAGGATTGGCCTCAACCTAAGACCTTGAAGAGCTTGAGAGGAATTTTGGGTCTCACAGGCTATTATCGCAAATTTGTCCGTAATTATGGTCACATAGCGAAGCCCCTCACTCAACTCCTGAAGAAAAATTCATTCTTTGGAATGAGGCAGCACAACAGGCATTTACAACTCTCAAAAATGCCATGTGTTCCACTCCAGTCTTAGCACTACCTGACTTCACCAAATCTTTTGTCATTGAATGTGATGCTTCGGGTACATGTATTGGGGTGGTCTTAATTCAGGAAGGGTGACCTTTGGCCTTCACAAGCCAACAACTAAGTGGGAAGAATTTGGGCCAATCTACCTATGAGAAGGAAATGATGACCATTTTACATGTAGTAGAGACCCGATGACCTTACTTATTGGGGCAACGTTTCCAAATCCGCACAGACCATCATAGTCTTAAATATTTTTTGGAGCAATGCCTATCCTCCCCACAACAAAATAAATGGCTCGCCAAAATGTTGGGACATGATTATGAGATCATTTACAAGAAAGGGCAAGAAAATAGTGTAGCAGATGCATTATCTCGCCAATTTGAGGAGGGAAGTACCCTGCTAGCAATTTCCCTTCCCATTCCAGAATGGATTGAAGAAGCTCGCAGGGAATGGTTTTCACATCCCAGGCTCTCCCAAATCCTTTCTCAATTGCAGGCGGATCCAAATTCCACCAAGGGCTACTTGTGGTAGGATGAGATTCTTCACTGCAGGGACAGAGTTGTAATATCACCAACATCCACCCTCAAAAGTCGCATTTTGGCAGAATTGCACTCATCCCCCATTGCAGGACATTCAGGTTTTCAGAAGAAGTATGCTTGCACCAGAAGATCATTTTTTTGGACAGGCATGAAAAAGGACATCCTCACTTTTGTAACAGAATGCGATGTCTGTCAACGCCACAAAGGGGAGACTGTCAAAGCACCAGGCACATTACAATCGTTTCCCATCCCGGCAGCAATATGGACAGAGGTTTCTATGGATTTCATTACAGGTCTTCCAAAGTCAGGAAACAAGTCAGTCATCATGGTGGTTGTGGACAGACTTTCGAAGTATGCTCATTTCTACGCCCTATCCCACCCGTTTACACCGACTTTGGTCGCTCAATCTTTCATGGATCAGATCTTCAAATTGCATGGCATGCCCACTTCTATTGTGTCCGATCGCGACCCGATCTTCACCAGTAATTTTTGGCAGGAACTCTTCAGGCTACAAGGCACCCAACTAAAACTCAGTACTTCTTATCATCCACAAACGGATGGTCAAACGAAAGCCGTCAACAACTGTCTGGAAACCTACCTTAGGTGTTTCACTTCAGAAAAGCAACATCTTTGGGTACAATGGTTACCTCTGGCTGAATGGTGGTATAACACCAACTATCATGCCACCATCAGAATGACTCCCTATGAAGCAGTATATGGCCAACTTCCTCCTTCCCCTACTTCTTATATCAAGGGGGGATCAAAGGTACAAGAAGTGGATCAACTCCTACAAAACCACGCAACCATGCTCTCCCATCTTAGAGAGAATCTTCATCAAGCTCAAATTCGCATGAAGCAACAGGTAGACCAGCATCGCTCAGAGCGCCAATTTCAAGAAGGGGATCAGGTCTTTTTGAGGCTGCAACCATATAAGCAAACATCACTCAAAGACAAGGGTTGTCAGAAACTATCTCCAAAATTCTACGGACCATATCAAGTACTTCAGTGCATTGGAGAAGTAGCCTACAAGCTGGCTTTTCCGCCTACTGCAAAAATCCATCCAGTTTTCCATGTCTCATGCCTCAAGAAAGTGATTGGGAACAATTGCAGAATTCAAACCAGTCTACCTGAATTGGGCGAGGAAGGGTCAATTTGGCTCCAACCTGAACAGGTCCTAGACACACGAGAAAGGCATCTGTGTGGCCGCATGATTAGGGAAGTTCTCGTCAAGTGGAAAGACACCTCTCCAGAAGATGCAACTTGGGAACCAACCACTATTCTTCAGCAGTTTCCGCAGCTTCAGCCTTGAGGACAAGGCTATTCTTTAGGGGGAGGGCATGTTAGGGTCCCACCCTAACCCCCTTATTTATGTAGTGGGATCGAGTCATAGTAAAGAGTCAATAAAGCCCATATTAATAATTGTAAGTGGTTAACCCACAATTAATAACGGGACCACAGTTAGTTGCAAATGGGCCATGGTATTAATAAAACCCATGGTATTGATCCATGGTATTGCATGTATGAGTCATATATAAAGGATAAAGACTCCCTGCGAGGAGCATCGTGTCTTATTTTTGTATCGAGCTCTGCCCTATTGGAGGTTGCCCCCTCGAAGAGGCGAGTGAACATTGCTTTCTAAATAATAAAATATTTGTTGTTGTCTCTCACTATTCTATGTTCTGGGTATATTTCTTCGCATATTCTGTATTTGGTTATCTTTTGCAGGTTAAGAGCATAACAAGCTAAATCCTTCAACTGTCACTTCAACTCCTCCAACTTCGGTCCTAACAAACGATAAGGAACTTTTAATGATGGTTGCCTCCTTGACTCTTGCTCAATGTTATGGTCCACTGCTTGTATCAGTGGTAGTACTTTCAGCAACTCATAGGGCATCAAATCTGCAGATTTAGCCAATACATCGAAAATCTTGGTTTGAATAGCCATCCCCACTCCATAATCATCCTCAACCTCCCTGATGACTGTCGCATATGTCCCAATGTCTAAATCCCGCATCATCCTACTCATACTTAGTACAGACACATGTTGCACCTTCACTTCCCTCCTCTGCTAGTGAGTAGGAAAAGTCCACGTCTATGTGTCTCAAATCAGCATAATATCATCACAAAATGGGACAACAATTTCCTTGTTTCCCTTCAGAAAATCCTACCCCAATATCATGTCAAATTTATTCATCTCTATCACTGTGAAGTCCAAACAACCCTGCCAATCTTCAATTCAAACCGGTACATCACTTGCCAATCTCGACACTTTAGCTCTTGAGTTCACTACCTTGATCTCGACATCCTTTGGAACAATATACAACCCAAATTCCTTCGCTAGCCCTATCGTCATAAAGTTATGAGTGGCACCTGTGTCCACCAAAGCTTGGACGATCCTTCCATGAATCTCCAAGTCAAGAAACCCAAAACTGTGCAACCAACATTTTTTTCTTCTCAAGAATCCCTCCCAGCATACATCCATGGTCTATGTTGCGTTCTTTTGTACTAGCTTTGATACCATATGTCACGCCCCCAAGTCGGTTCCACTGTTCGGGGCGCTTTGTGGCACTGACTAGACTCCCATACTATAGAAAATCCTGTAGATTCACAAGCTCATGCAATGTACTAAAGCAAAAGACAAGAATCTACTTCTACTTTTAACTAGCGGAAGCTAATAGATCGATGAAAACAATATGAACAATAAGAAGACAAATCAATGGCATATAACAGATGATGTATCTGGCGAAAGCCATTGCTCAAAACCCCACTATCTGTATTGCATATATTAGAAATACGAGTGAAGATAAAAAGCTTGTTCTCACTATAACATTTCCGCACAAGTATGCTCAACTCTCTCAGCTCACAAGCAAGCTCTTGGCCAATACTTAGCCAATTCTACAACTCTCCAAGCCACTAATCTCTTGTGTAATTTCTAGGATGAATAGCCCGTATTTAAAGGGAATTCATGCTTCCAAAACTGTGGAATCCAAACATAGGATCAATCTTTGATGCATGCATGATATTTACACTCTAGTAAATAATAAAATTGATAGTACATTGTCCCTACACTCTAGTCTCAACTGGGTCTTTCTTAGAATCGACACACATGATTTTTTGATGAGGTAATCTTCAGTTAACTAGAGTGACACTTGTGGATGCACTAGTGCACCAAGTCACTGTTAACTCTCTATTAGTTCCACAAACAGTTTGGAATCAATTTAACTTAACTTAACTTAGTAAACTGAGTGATCTAATTTCCAACTCAATTTAAACTCATACTGGACCCCTAAAATCTAGGGAGAACATGTACATGACTTGAGAAAGACTTTCAAATCGAAATTCCTAAGATAATTAAGTTAATTAAACTTAATTAACTATTTACAAGTTTCTATGAGAATAAAATTCGATTTTAATTCAAGGACAAATTAAAGTAGAATTTCTTGTTGCCATTTCTCAACACATACTTTGTTTTTTTCTCATCTTCCAGACTACTCCTACCAACATTATTAATCATGTTTTATTCTTGTTATTACGTTATGTGTGGAAATACATAACAACAATACAACAATGGCAATTTGAGACTGAGAAAAACAATATATCAATTCAATTCTTCATTTATAAAAATATGCATATTTTACAATATGTTACATAGGTAAGGTTGTCGCTGCCCAAGTGAAGCCCTTTCCCAAACTGTTGCTGATGGTCCAGGCCACAACATGTACCACTGCCCACAGTGTGTATCACATTGCCCACGACACCACACTCTTCTTGCATAACCTGCCATTGTTGCGCTACCCGCATCCACTACTACCTGTCGTTGCACACTGTCACTACATGTTGTCATTGTTGCTTGAATGTAATGTTGCCAGACCGCTATACTTTTCCCATAGCACGAGTGCATTGCCCACACCTATTGCACTTGTCATGTTCGACTCTATTATCACATCCCTCTTCGGCTCCCTTCGCACTACTAACTCTGAAGTATGGTCTGCAGTTGTGTTGTGTTCATTTTCCAACTTGTGACCTCCAATATATATGCTTTCGCCAAGTCATATTTATCCATGGGTCATGTCGATTGGGGTGTCGACCCATCAAGTTGACCTACCCATAATGCATTCAACACACCCACCAGACTATCTATGCCTCGACTTGATGTTCCCTGCCCATCACTATATTGGCCCGTTGTGTAACTCTGCCCACTGTGACCGTCTCACTTACTTGTCACACATTTTCTCATGTTCGGCTTTTCACCTCTCGATTTGCCCGTGTATCCCATGTTTGGTTCACTTATGCCTGAGGGTGGGCGTGCTACCTGAGTGTGCAGCCCCATCGCACATTTTTCCCTGTCGTGTTTAACCGAAGTTTAGTTTCCGTCGCCACTCCTCAAATCGCCTTTAACCGAACTTTTCATCTGGCACACTCATCTGCATGCCTTTGACTGAAACCAATTCAGGCAAACGCCCATTGCGCCCACCACTATGTTTGCATGCCCATCGCACACTTGGGTGCATCCATACCCACGAACACCTCTATGACTCCTGTGCTCCTGGTTGGGTGCTTGACTCGGGGTCTTGACACTCATAGTCTCTGAGTTGCATCGCCAAAGTTGCTGACTAAGCCTCTGCTGCCTTGGCATGCTCTCCAATCTCTCCATTTCCTTGGTAGTAGAAGAGTTGGACCCCTCCCCAAAGGGACCACCGATATTGAGTCATCGACATTGTGCCAACCTCTCAGGTCTTGCCTCCTCTCGAACATAATGTCTTCGTTGTGGTACAACAGGATCACCGACTACTCTCATCTGTCATGGATAATTTCCTACTAACTAAGCCATCAGTCTTCCATGCCGCCCCACATTTGCAAGTACAAAGACATGATATCAACATCATATAAAAAATGCATCATAAAACATACA
The DNA here is from genome assembly GCA_031772625.1 of Pinus tabuliformis. Lineage (NCBI taxonomy): Eukaryota > Viridiplantae > Streptophyta > Pinopsida > Pinales > Pinaceae > Pinus > Pinus tabuliformis. The sequence continues at coordinate 323,413,945 of CM062811.1, forward strand.
TGTCAAAAAAATGAAACGTATAAATAACAAGTAACATACCCACTGGCCCCCAAGCGTCACTAGGTGGGAGCCCTATATATGGATCAACTATAAAGTTCACTCCATGATACGTGTACTCAAGCATCATCTGAGGGTTGGATTGAAACCAACCCTCCACCTAGGCATTCCAGTAATGCCCCACTACACCTCCACCAACTTGTGGCATCATGAGCGCCCGCCGTCTCATCCTAGGGTCCCTAGCAGGACCTGGGGGCATTGCTATAATAGGTCATAGCATCACAACCCTCTCATACAATATGCTACATAAGATACTGGCATAGAAGAGGCTATGATATTCTCCCTACCAAAATTCTGTTAATTGGGATACCATCCCCCTATACACAAAATCGGCCCAGTCAAAAAAATGCCCTGTCTGTAGCCTCTGCAATACTGCGACCTGGGGCCCTGATTCTCAGTGTGGGGCCTCCGAACTTTCCAAGCACATGATCATCACCAACATTTCTCACTTGGAGAGATATAGGATAGAATGCACTCTGATACACCCATCCTCAATAGGGTTGGGCCCGCAGCGAGCCTCTACCCATCTATGAATATCTACCTGTCCAACTGGTAGGGGATGCAACAAAACCTCTCCATGAGGTAACAACCTGGTCACAAAATATACTTCTACTGCTGCACTGATCGATAGACATGTCCCTCTGATGATGAAGATCTGTTGATCAACATCCCACAACTAGACAAAAAATCACAAGAATCCATCATGCGACCTCAAAAGGGGGTTTTGAAGGAACTTCAGTAGCCCACACCCAACTAGTGTCATGCTAGTTGTATGGTCCCTTGCGATCACTATCTGCAAGGGCTACGAATCCTGCTCTCGCCAAAACATGCCCATCCTACCATCAAGGATGACAAATTTTAAAAATCAGCCTCCTAGGTTGTAAAAAACATTTTTTCATGCACCGTGTGTTTATGGACATAATAGGCACGCGTAACATGCGCCTATTTCTCGAAAAAATGTGTGGTAAGCATGCCTTCCATGCCATAACCTGCAACGATGCCATATCTGAGCTTGTGCATTTGCTCGCTGAGCAGACACGTCATCTGCACATCTGTTATTCATACAGGCATGTAGGCAGTGCGGTCTGGGGCAACTGAGCCGCGACATCGCCAAAACAATGACGCTGTGAATTTTGGACGATCAACCGCATCGAAAGTGTGACTTCCAACCTTTTACCTGCAATGTCTCCGCATGAATCCTTGGGAAACATGCAAAGGCCGTGCAATGAAACTCAGTTGCCCGCACGGTCTAGATTTTTTCACCCTAAAAAGGTCGTACAAGGCTCCCCTCTATGGCCTACGTAGCCTAGTTTACCAAATTGACAAAGTTGGGGTTTAGTGTTCTAACATGTTTGTCCGCATGTGCTACCCAGGTGTAGAGGCTAACCACAACGACAAAAAACAACTCCAGGATCAACTTTGGACTCCCCAAACAGTAAGTGCAAATGAGGTGGCATTGGGCCCACTTTGCTCTATTTTCACCCTTTTTGACATCTTCTCGAGCCTAGTACAGGAGTTTTCAAAATTGTCAGAGACATAAGGATCAAAACACATCATCTTTATCATGGTAGCCTCCATTCCATTTCAACCCAAAACTCATTTTTGGACCTGCCACATGTTTAGAGTACCAGTTGAGGTGCACCTTCTCTTGTTTTCTCAATTCATCTTGTTCAGTTGCTTTCATATTCTTTATATGCTCAAAAAAATGTTTTCACTTGGGGTATTGGCTATTAAATCGCATGAACATCAACAAACTTCTTACCATTCTTAACACCCCAATGGCCAGTAACATAGTAGGTATCATTCATCACTCATCATGATAGGATTCTCACAAAGCTTTGCATATCTTGACATCATTTCTCTAAAATGCACCATAGGGTCCATCATCTCGACTACATTTACCATCACCTCCTCTTGCATATGTTAAACATCCATGTCGGTCGATAAAACCTTCCCAATCATGGATCGCCTCATGTTATAGACCCCCACATACTATTGGGATCCATGACCATCTCCCTAGGCTTGAGAACCACTTCATATTGCATGCCTTGAAGATTAGCCTCATTCTTCTTCGCTCATTTCTTACCAACCCCATTCCCAGGCCACCCCTTGTATGATGTGATGTATCAAGATAGACACACCATTGTATTCTAAATTTGGCCTACCATTCACCCATATTAAAATAGACCATTTGTGTCACTTCACCCACCTCATCAAACAAACACGGAAACCAACCAATGGGGCCCCCGCCCTAAACAAAAAACACCATACCTACATCATGATGCAGGTCACCATTTTCATGGGGCACCCGTCTCTGTGTCTATACATCCAAAACACCTTCATATTCTTTTGGGAAAAGGTTCCCACCATATTTTCATGTCTTCTTACCCGACGGAAGTTTCTTGTTGCCCTTGGTCAGAGCTCACACATCATCCACATTCATTTACCCTCTTCATGTCAGTCAGAACATACTTACACCTACCATAGAAATCCTACTGACTCCAAGGCCATCCATGTCAAAAACAAATTTTGACAACCACCACTTGCAATATATCTCCGACCTCAGGCCAATTTTCTATATCCTCTCATATCGTCATCTTTCATTATCATGACTTACCTGACCCACACTATTACAGTTTGTTTTCACCTTATGTTGATTTTCCGAATCAACATTTCAAGCAGTTGACACTTATTTCTTGTTGACTTCAACATCCATATTCCAAGACCGAGGCAGTACCTTGGATACTTGCCCCTCTAATGACATCCTCGGGTGTGACAATGGGAATTACTATTCTCCACTGATGTCATTGTCCCCCTTGACATTCGACAGCAACACAAGTTTTCATGTGAAGGTGGTACCGTAATTAATGACCATTACAGTTCTTATATTTAGTCGAAGACCTAGGTATCACTAAGAACCTCATTCAACAGTGCTTACATCATGATGCGGGGGAGGTACCCAAAGTTGAAGACCCATACATACTTCAACACCTCACTCAAGCAGTGCTTCACCTCTCTTATGCATGGGGGCACCAAATTCAGTATGTTTGTCAAGAAATTCCCTAGAGGGCGTCAACAATTATCATCATCAACCATTGGCCTGTCAACCACAACAATGTTGACTGGACATAACCATTTCTTGTTTGACCGTAATAATTCGTCACTAGTAATCATAATGAGCATGGGACATGCCTACCTCGTATAGACACTTTTTAATTTTTAGGTTTTCTTCAGACCATGGTTATCCTTTATGATCAGTCAAGGGGTTTCCCTACTCATCTTCGTAACAAGTTATTCTCTCTCTCAAGAAGGTTATCAGATTCTCAATAAGAGCAAAAAAACGTGATGTATTTTGGCTATATGTTTTCTCCTAACCTCATACATCAAGGGGAAACCGTTAACACCAGAAAATCGTACACATGTTTGTACAATCCAAAATATGCCTAGAGTCGTCCAGCATAATGCACAAGTGAAGTTCAAAAAAACTAATTTCTCTTAAGGTCCAAAGTATATGGAATGAAAAAATTGAAGTTTTTGTTGCTATTTCTTCCATATCCATGCACCACACATTATTTCCTTTGAAAGCCGCACGGTTGAGAAAATTGCCAACTCAGCAAATTCGGGACCATTTCCCACACACGGGGGATGATTCCATGAGAGGATCTTAGTCAAGGACAACCGAATTCAAGTCACCCTGAATATATTCAACCCTCAATGGAATCGTGTTTTTCTACTCATAAGTCATGAACTGAGAGATGGAATATGGATTAAAAAATTCTATATAAATAGGCCATGGGAGAACCAAAACATGAAACAATATTATGCTGGCCAAATTGCTATCAGAGCAACACCACATTTCATTGTAGAAGCAAAGAAAGTAAGAGAACTAGCATGTTGGCCATATTTCTTCTAAGCAATCCATCATCGTAGTGAGAGAAGAAGAGTCCACCACTGAGAGAGTCTTCATACTTCTTTGAGAGAGAGGAGAAGTTTTCAAAGAGATTAAGGAAAGGAACCTCATTGTTGAGGATTTTTGAGCACCATAGCTTAAATAATTCTCTTCAAGTTTTTAGTATTCATCTTCTACCACCAACAATCAATAAAGGGAACATTTTTCCATTATTTTATTGAGTTGTTTGCATCATTAAGCATTATTTGTGTATTTATCTCTTTGTTTTAGTTTATGTTTGTATATGCATTTTTTTCGCTATTTGTAGTGCTTTGTTTATCTTCGCTTGTTCACTAGCAACACAAAGTCTATCTGGATCCCTTTCCAAGGAATAACCAACTACTAAGGAGGTTTCTTTTGGTACACCATTGCTACAAAAACACTACTATACTTCCTAAGGAGGGAGGATTGATCCAGGTGGATATTGGTGGCAGCCCGCCTATTCCACTTGGAACAATTTACTATTTTTGGTAGTTTTTTCGGGTCCCTAATTTCCAGAGCCATTTTGAGGCTCTAAATGACATTTTTTTGGAAAACAGGCAAACTTTGCCTGTAATTTGCTAATAAATTGTGACATGAGTTTATGGTTGAAAGTTTTAGTCCTCAAATATATCTTTCTAATGAGGTATGGTACACGTCAAACAAAGATTGTATGCCAAATATACGATCTCGGGAATTTGATGTACCAATTTACCCCAACAGGGCCCACAGACTTTTGGCGCTTTATCTCCTAGGGTTAGGTTTTTGGATGTTTAAGATTTTCCATTGTTTCTCAATAATAAGTAGGCCTTCAAACCACATTGTAACATAGCTCAAAAGGCATGTATCCACCACATCTCTTCTCAGAGATAAGCTACCATTGCCTGAACTAGTTTATTTCCATTCTACATATAAACAGTTTTCAGTACGTTGTTTTAATGAATTGAAGTTATGTTTTTGGTGTAGCTCTATTTTTCTGTTTAAATCTGTATTTCATTTTGTTCCTTCATAAATTCAGATCAGATGTGTTCCAGTGTTAAGGAACCTTTGAAAACTAGATATTACCTTGTTCATTGGTATGCACATCCGGGCATTGTAAAGAGCCACATATTCAAAGGCCTTGGAGATTGATCAACAAGAAGGGTCCTTTTGCTATTATAATTTCCAAAATTTCCATTGATCGAGGTAGTGAAGTTGACACATACTCAAGGATGTTTGTCAGGGAATCGTGTTACACAAAGCTCTTAAATTCGAATGAACGATTAGAAGACTTGGCAACATTGGCTGAGAAGCGAAAGCCAAATTGCACTAATGAATATATTGTGGCTGAGCAGATGTATTTTCCATCAAATTTCCATACTCACTGTGCTCAATCAAAAAATACTTAATCACTACGTAGCAATGCAAGTCACGATTCAGATCGCTAATTGGGAAAACTAAGTGTGACTCAAATCGCAAACTAGGGAGTTAAATTGTGACAAGTAGAGGTAGTGTGTGATGAAATAAGGTGAGCAGTTATCAACATAAAAGACAATTGAGAGATGATATGGCTATGCTTAATGAGAAATTTTTTGTCACTGCTAAACTTAGAATCATTGTGTAACATCACAAATTAGGGAGGTATACTTCAATCCTCACAAACTCGCAATACAAAATGACTTAATCGTCAACTAGGGAAGCAAACACTCAGCAAGGATGCAACATAGCTCCCCATATCACAATTTCTATTCATCACAATCACATCTTTTTCTTTGTCTTCATGATTTTACATAACTAATCATGATCTCCTTCAGCATATATAGGTGCACCTTTTTTTAATAAAACAAATGTGATGCCACTCCATTGTAATTGTTTAAAGAGGGAAAATCTTGCCTCAGATTATCGTTGATAAAGAAAGTCTCCATAATGATGGGGAATTTTATTGCCTTTGTGGTCAAATCTTGGTGTAGATATATACAATATTAACAAAGTTATAACAAGTTTTGGAATGTCAATGGGTGATCCAAGAAATTTTCATGAATTCTTTCAAACAAAAATACCAATCATGCAGGACCTTTTACTGACACTTACATTTGCTTGTGAAATCATAAACAATGCATATTCTAAACAACTTAATCAAACCATCAACATTAAATAAGAAGCAATAATAATGAACACATAAACAAACAATATAATAACGAAGTTCACCCAATGTGGGCTACGTCTCTGGGCCTAGTGTCAAGAGTGGGGAGGTCGCTTCATTAGTTGCTACAAGGAGATGATGAGTACATGATGCAATCTTTATCAATAAAAGGATGAACCCCCTTAACTAAAGTGACTTGTCTCTCCCAGGAGACATTCTTCTATAAGAATTGTCACATAAAAATTTCTCCTCCAACATTACAAAGGAACAATCTCTCAGATAAAGTGGCGTACAATGACCCTCTCACAAAGTGGCATAAATGGATCTAAGAATCAAATCATCATCTCAACAAAAATCAAATGAATACATAGTAACAATGCATCTTATACCTCCAAGTCTGGGGACGACCTGAAACTCAGCTACTCGGATGAAGAAACTATTTGCGCCATCGCATTCCTTGCAAAAAAACCATGAAATTTGACTATAAACGCGACACCTTTTTGTCTTAGTCAAATTTTGGCTCCCCAGGAATCTCAAAGATTCCTCAAATATTTTCTTCTAAGGCTTGACTGAAAATCGGTGGCTCAAATGAAGAAACTGACCATGCCATCACATTCCTCATAAAAAATTGAGTCAGATGAGTTTAAGGTTGGCATACTTTTGAAAATATCCATTTTGTGCCTCATGGAATCTAAAAGTTTCCCTACAAATTCCTACATCAAGGTTCAACCTTCAAGGTTTTGTCTTCAACATTTTTCCTCTGGAAAATCCGCTGCTTAGATAAGAAACTGGCCATGCCATTAGACTCCTGGTGAAATTTTGATCAATTTGAGTGTAAACTTGATATATTTTTTACTCTGTCAAAATTCAGCTCCAAGGAATCTAAAATATTCCTCCAAGATTCCTCAATTCATGGTTCCACTGTCTCGTTCTTCGTCCTTTCTCAAGGTTTCGCACTGCCTCTCCATTTTGTTCCTCTGTTGGCTCTCTGTCCATTCGGTGAATGGTAGAGTCGAAGTTAAATAAAAAATGTCTGTAAATTAACCAAAGCCATGAGCTAGCGTGTTGGTTGCACTCTTTGCCATTAAAAACTATGGTCCAATGGGTTGTGGGTTTGGGCCTCTTGCAGATCTATTTTGAAACACCAAATGGAATAGTTTTGAATGCCTGTCGTTAGAACTGTTCAAAAATTTGATGTAAAGTTTGTTTTGAAATGGATATGTATAACCGTTGGGTATTAATGGCATATATACATTATCAACACTATGCCATAAATATTACATGCACATTGGTTTGAATAACCATTTTTTTACGCTAATATATATATTTTTTTGTTTTTATATGATATTTTTTGAAATCCATTGAAAATCAATTGTTGAATTTTATATGGTTATAACTTATGGTATGAACCATTTTTATGATATGATTTTTGTATGGCTATTTTAATAATTATATTGTTTATATATATATATATAATGAGATCTGGATTTGTAATATATACTTTTTTTTTTGTCTTTTTGCAGGGCTAGGAAAATGATGGCATACCATGTGTCGAAGGTCCATTGATCATTTCATCGCCACATAAGCTAAGCAGGTCCCACATCCCCTTACAACTTACAAACTTCTGATGGTCATAAAATGGTCATACAGACTCCAATCGAGGTGTCGTTCATGTTATTGGGTTCGAAATGACGATCTCTACAACTTGATTCCAATGTTGCTGAGTTTCAAGAACTTTTAAATTTTAGCCTTTTTGGAGCCACCTGGATCATTCCTCCCCACTGAGGAGCTTGTGGTTCTCCAAAAGAATAAACACAATCTGCAATATACCGTACTCCCTCATCTGCACAACAAGTGCCCTAACAAGCCACACTTCCTTCTCCTTCACCTTTGTATTTCGAAGCCATAAGTGATGAACCAACACTTGTATCCTATGCAAACATGTAGTACAACTTGCAAAATATATGTTCTTCTACAAGACCAAGCATGACCGAATCAAATCCCATGCTTTCTAAGAGTTTATAGCATACTAATTGTTCAAGTTTACGTCAAAATCATAACAGAAACGATATCCTAGATATAAACTAAAAGGACCAAAAAAAATATCACTATGTTGCTTTCGTAAGTGATGGCAAACACTTCAGCACTTTTACAATCATTTCGTAACATGTGATTTATAAAATGTGGCCAAGTTCAACTACTTATAAATCCCCATTCCTTACCCAAACAGGTTGATGGGTCTTCTTCCTATAGCCTCTTCTTTTGTTGATCAACTTCATCTATTGGTTCTCTTACATGTTCTTTCTGGTCCTCCTTCGGTCGCTGCTTTGGATAGAGCTTGTTGGTACCATTCCATTACCATCTTTTTCTTCTAAAAACACCATCATTTGTCTACCTTTTTCCTCCATAGATCCCTTATATTCCTTGAAATTGATTAATTAATAACATTATAGTTGTTATTTTGCATTAAAGTTAATTTATGAGTTTTTATGTTAGAAATTAGGAATTTTCAATAAAAAGGTTACAGGAAGTCACAACATCCTATAAATGGTTTATCATCTGACACGTGGCATGACAGGCAAGCCAAAGAAATGGATAGGAACGAAAACTGGAATGTACAAGCATGGTGAAAAATCGATTCTACAGCAAATCAAAAGCTCCTAGTTATGCAGTCCACGCTGGTCAAACCTCAACGTTTTGGTTACAAAGGCAGTAAAAGCCATAGTTTCCCAAACCGGTTTCATTTTGTTTTCTTTTTGGAAATTGGTTTATATTAGAAATGACCAAAAATCATTCCTTTGTAAAAGCGGAAATAACTGCTCAATGAATGTACATTCAATCCCGATAGGGACAGGCATATAAGACTGTGTAATATTTTGTTAACGGGACAGTTACGATTATTATCTTTGTACATCGTTTGAGAACAGAACTTTTGTATGTAATTTCAATCTACAGTACTTGAATACAGTCACGGTTTTACTCCAGCAATGTTTATGCGTTAAATCTCTCGTTGCTTGAGTTTACTTCAGTGTACCATTGAAATGTGAACGGGCCCTGCGTGGATTGGTATACTGTTAATTTCATTTCCTTAGCAGTTTTCGAAATCGAATAGAACGCATAGTGTTTAATGTTATTTCCATGCTTATGATTTTGTCGATTTGATTTGAAATTCTCATAAATGGTATTTATGGTGATAGCTTGAAGATTTCATCGTTAAGATCATTGAACCATATCTTGTAAGAGATTTGATCTATCGTTATATTTTGAAGCATCTCCATAGACTCCGTTTTTCATGCATTTAAATTTTAGTGTGTTTTTGATTGCTTTTGATTTTCCATGAATGCTCAAGTGTTAACTAGACAGAGCTTTTGTGCATAGCATCCTTGTAAGGGGATCAAAATCTCAGTCTAGTAATACGTTGTTTCCTTAGGACAGTTAGATAAGTTAGGTGATCCGAGTGTTAAGGTGAGAGGAAACATATCTTAACCTTCTGTAAAGAAGTACTGCAACCTATCACAATAAACACTTAGTTAGGAATCCTTTATGTCTATAGACTGTAGACGCATGCCTCGAAGTTTACTGACCCTGGTTGATAATAAATCTAGTCTAATCTAGTACCCTAGATTGGCCACTACATTTTCGCGCTGTTGCCGAGGAGGCGTAGTTAGAGGGTTTCGAAAAACAATTAAAAAAAAAATTAAATAAACAAAAACAAGCAAAAACATAGATTTAGAAGTCATGTTTACTTATGCCTAGATCTAGAGATAATAAAGGTAGATTCATAAAAACCCCCCATCCAAAAACTAACCTACCATCAGGAGCAGACCCTTTAGGAAATGTTGAACACACAACATCAGCTGAGGAAGTCACCATACAAAAGTTAGAGGATAAACAAAAATCAGGGCAAATACTCACACTAATCGAGAGGAAAATTATATTAGCACACAAATCACAGAAGAAACATTCCCCTGAATCCTCTATAAAAGGAGAAAGTAGCACAGTAACTCAACAATCTTTCCTTGAACTTCTCTTTGAAACAAGTGACACTGAACAAGAAATTAAATCAACAGAGGAACCTATCAAAATGGCTGAAGAAGGACATGGATTAGAAAGAAGACCACCAAATCAAGGTCAAGAGGAAGAGTCAACTTTTAAATTTCCTATCCAAGAACCAGAGGAGGATGATGAAATAAAAATGAAAAACATACCCCCATCCATGCTACCAAACTTTTATGGCATGGCTTTAGAAGACCCAGATTCATTCTTATTCGAGTTTGAAATTGTATGTCGAACATATGGTTACACGGATGATGCCCATAGGCTTAGACTATTCCCAGCAACATTAAAAGCATCAGCTTTAAGATGGTTCATGGGGCTTGGTGAACATGTGATAACTGATTGGGATGGCATGAGAAGAATATTCCTAAAGAAATACCAACCTTATTGTAGATCGAAAGGCTCCAAAGATGATATCTTTAATATGAACCAATAAGAGGATGAAAATTTAGAGGAGTACTTAGAGCGGTTTGTTTACAATTTACAAAAATCAAAACACAGAACCATGCCTCTTGATCTGATTCGAACAATATTTTTGAAAGGCATTCGAGAGGAATACTTAGATGATCTTAATTTGATGGGAAAAGGTGATATTTCCACTTTACCTTTTGAAGAAATTACTGAGTTATGTGAAAAGTATTCTAGGAGCAAAGCCAAAATTGGAAAAAGAACCATATCATCCAAAGCCACAAAATCTGCTTCAGCAAGTGTCACAAGGGCTGAAATAGGGAACCTGTTAGAGGAATTCAAAACAGATCTATTAAGCAGCTTAGGAACTCAAATTGACACTCTAAAAGCTAAGAAGAGACAAGAAGAGGAAGATCAAATGATGGCTATCTTTTGCCCAAAATTCCATAAGAAACATGCCTTAAAAGACTGCCCATTAGAAAACATTCAAGTTTGTGCCTTTTGTACTGAAAATCATGATATATTTCATTGCTCTAAAGTCAAGGTTTTGCAAAATTGTAATGTGGCAGCTAACGCAGATATGGAAAATGTGTATTACATGGGCGCAAAGAGACCATGGCAGCCAAAACCAGCACCTCAAGGTATGTTCCCAAACCAGAATTTGCAATTTCCTGTACATGATCAGATGTATGCTCAAGGGAATGTACCCATGCCATGGCAGCACCAAAATTACCCAAAACAACAATGGATACCATCTCAGCAATACTCTCAACAATATCATTCATATCCTCAACCATACCAACCATATTCACAACCATATCAACAATATCATCAGCGATACTCACCATATCCTCAACCATATTAGCAATATCCTCAGCAGCAAGTTGTTTACCCACATCAACCTCAACCCACTCAACAAGCATTGCCTGCTCCTCCACCAATAAATCCACCACAATTACAACTTCCATCTAACTCACAACCTCCTAGACCTACTTAAATCCCTGCTCAACCTGTACCAAATCCAAATAACAGAGCAGAGAGACCAGCCTACAATGTAGATGAGGGAACCTCATATCCCACATTACCCTTGCAAAATATCAATTTGAGGTCTGGTAAGGTACTTCACAAAGAATCTCCAACAGCTGATAAAAAAGAAGAAAATGAAGAAAATGAAAATGAAACTTCAATTCAAAGAAAACAAAATGATGACACCAAAAATAAACAAATGCAACCGTTGCATCCACCACCTTTTCCAGACCGATTGGTCCAAACAAAACTTCCAATGTCTATACCACAGTTTGATGTTTTAGAGGAGCTAAAGAATGTCTATATAAAAATTTCACTACTACAAGCCATAAAAGACATTCCCATATATAGTAAAGCCATCAAAGAACCGTGCCTTAAAAAGCCTACTAGGAAAAGAGTTGATCTACAAACCATTTATGTTATTGGACATTTAGCTGGCCTTATGACAAACACCATCTCAATGGAAAAGTATGTTGATCCTGGTATTCCCAGAGTCACTACAATCATTAACAACATACATATTCCAAATACCTTAATTGATCTTGGGGCTGCAATAAATGTCATGACTCTTGAAACCATGAAAACACTCCAGCTCACAAATTTGCAACACACAACAATTGTTCTAGAAATCGCTGATAGGTCTAACGTGATTCCTGAAGGGATTTTGGAGGACATAATTGTTTCACTGGACTCTTGGGAGTATCCAGTGGAATTTTTAGTTCTTCAACCAAAATCCAATTTAGGAGGACACCCTATCATTCTTGGTAGACCATGGTTAGCAACTGCTGATGCATTCATAGGATGTCGATCGGGTAATATGATTATTTCATGAGGAACTGAAAGAAAACAACTCACTCTTTACCCATCAGCACAATCACCAGCAGTAGCACACAATTTATGGCTTGACGATAATACAATGACAAAGAATAAGTTCAATATGTTTTTAGCATCAACCAAATCTATGATTTTCAAGAACATAATAATGATGATTTGGTAGAGTTGTTCCTTTCTCAGCCTGATATTTCTGAAAATTTGAGAAATGACCAATACCATGCTGCAGATGAACTTTTGGCACAAAATTTTCAGGAAACATGCACCATTCAACATTTTCAAACAACATTTCAAGACATTTTTCCCATTCAATCTATCACAAACACACAAAGCAAGACCATAGAGATTAGTCCAGGAAAAAATTTGAATATTGGCACTCACCTAGACTCATCTCAGGAGGAAAAATTGATTCAATTATTGAGAAAATACCAGAAAGCATTTGCTTGGGACTACACCGATATGCACGGGATTCACCCTGAAACATGCACTCACCATATTTATACCGATAGTAATATCAAACCAGTGAGGCAACCGCAGAGACGAATGAACCCCATGCTCCAGGATATTGTTAGAGAGGAATTACAAAAACTGTTGAAAGTCAATTTTATCTATCCTATCTCTGACAGTTAGTGGGTATCCCCATTGGTAGTAGTTCCCAAGAAAAATGGTAAGTGGCGGATTTGTGTTGATCACCGACAATTGAACAAAGCAACGCTCAAAGATTATTTCCCACTACCATTTATTGACCAAATGCTAGACACATTAGCTGGGAAATCATCATTCTCTTTTCTTGATGGTTTCAGTGGCTACAACCAGATCAGGATAGCCTTAGAGGACCAGGACAAAACCACTTTTACTTGTCCCTGGGGCACTTATGCTTATAATGTTTTGCCATTTGGACTTTGCAATGCTCCAGCTACATTTCAGAGAGCTGTATTAGCTATTTTTGCTGATTTAGTTCATGATTATGTTGAAGTTTACATGGATGATTTTTAAGTGTATGGTGATTCATTTGAGCATGCATTAGAGAATCTTGAAAAAGTTTTGAAGAGATGTATTGAAGCTAATCTGTCCCTGAGCAATGAAAAGTGTTTTATGATGTTAAATGAGGGGATAGTATTAGGCCACTATATTTCTTTTCAAGGCATTAAAGTTGATCCATCGAAAATCCAGATCATTGTCAATTTGCCAATTCCAAAGACTCAAAAAGAGGTAAGAAGTTTCCTTGGGTATGCAAGCTATTACAGAAGGTTTATTGAACATTTTAGTAAAATAGCTTCACCTTTGTTTAAACTTCTAGCAAAAGATACACCTTTCAACTGGAATGAGCATTATTAACAAGCATTTGAAACACTCAAAGAAAAGTTATCAACCACACCAGTCTTAAAAGGACCTAACTGGAACCTACCATTTCACATCTTTACAGATGCATCTGATACTGCAGTAGGTGCCTCATTAGGCCAAAAAGAGGAGTCTTGTCATTATGCCATCTATTTCATTAGCAAAAATCTAACACCTGCAGAAGTAAACTACACAGTCACAGTAAAAGAAATGCTTGCCATCATACATGCTGTGAATAAATTCCAACATTATATAACTGGTTATGAGGTTTTTGTACATACTGACCATTCTGCCATTAAGCATTTAATGAATAAACCAGTAACTAGTGGCAGAGTTACCAGATGGTTGTTATTGTTACAGGAATTTAACATCACAGTGTTAGATAGACCAGGTAAGGAGAATCAGGTGGCAGATTTTCTTTCTAGACTGCAAAATCAAGGTGAGGTTGTTCCGGTTGAAGATTCTTTTCCAGATGAAAATCTATTTGCAATTTCAATAGTGAATCCTTGGTATGCTGACTTGGCCAATTATTTGTCCACAGGAAGAACACCTCCATACTTTACTCCAAAGGAAAAGAAGAGGCTAGTCAAACAAAGTGCTCGATACTCATGGATTAATGGCGATTTATTTTACACTGGTTATGATATAATTATTAGACGATGTGTAAGAAGTGATGAGATAATTGGTATTTTAAAATCTTTCCATGATGAACCATGTGGTGGGCATTTTGCAGCTAAACGAACAACATTCAAGATTCTTAATCTTGGATACTACTGGCCATTTATTTTTAAGGATTCCAAAAAGTACGTGAAGAGTTGTGATAGATGTCAAAGAATGGGTAGGCCAACAGCTACAGATGAGATGCCACTTCAGCCTCAAGTACACCTAGACCCATTTGAAAAATGGGCTCTAGATTTCATAGCACCCATTAATCCAACTTCCAATGGTAAGAAGTACATCTTAGTATGTACTGATTACGTAACAAAATGGGCTGAAGCTAAAGCACTAGTCCGAGCAACTGAACAAACAGTGGTGAATTTCCTTTTTGAAGAGATTTTTGTAAGGTATGGAGTACCAAGAGAGATAGTGACTGATCAAGGTACTCAGTTTACTTCAAAGTTAGTTAAGGACATCACAGAAAAATATCAAATCAAGCACCGAAGAAGTACACCTTACCATCCACAGGCCAATGGCCAGGTGGAATCCACAAATAAAACTTTGGAAGGAATTATCACTAAGACTGTGGAAATGAATAGAAATAATTGGGAAGAGAATCTCAAAGATGCACTCTGGGCTTATAGAATCACGTGGAAGAATACTACAGGATTTACACCATATCAGTTGGTGTATGGCAAAGAGGTAATGCTTCCTATTGAGTTTCAAATACATAATTTTAAGATGGCTGCAGATTTGGGAATTGATCTTAATGAAGCACAACAAGAAAGAATTCAGCAGTTGAACCAACTGGATGAAATGAGGCAGCAAGCAGAGGAGACAACACTCCTCATGCAAAAACAAAGGAAGCAGTGGCATGACGCACATATCAAGAAGAAGCAGTTCAAAGAAGGAGACTGGGCTTTACTCTTTGATTCTAAATTCAGAGATCATAAAGCCAAATTTACCACACATTGGATGGGCCCATACGAAATCGTTCAAGTTTATGACAATGGATCAGTCAAGCTCATTACCATTGATGGAGAAGGCCACCCCTTTACTGTCAATGGCCATTGCTTGAAACTTTACAATAGGCCCATCAGCAAGCAAAATTTTCTTCAAACTGTATCTCAACAAAGAGAGGTTGAGATATTGCAGCTTTCAGCTGTAGTATCTCTGCCTTAGTTCATTTCATTTCAATTTAGAAATTCAAAAGAAATTAAAATATATATATATATATATATATATATATAATAATAATAATAATAATAATAATAATGGGTTAGATGTGAAAACCAGACTTTGGCACACTCTAACCCAGAATTCTTACTTGAAAACCAATTCTTTGGCTGGTAAGAATTCATTTTCTTTTTGTTTCCTGTTTGATTCATCGATTGAATAATGGCTTGAGGACAAGTCAAAGCTTTAGTGGGGGAGAAGCATCAACATTTTGTTCTTATCCCATCTCTTCATTGTAAATTCTTAAAGAGTTTGTTTCAACACTTCGGATTTCAATAAAGAAGTTGTTTTTGTCTTTGTTCTAATCAGAGGGACCTGTTTAAAAGCACTATGCAGTGGGACCTGTTCTGTTCGGAAGACCATGTTACCAGCATCAACATTAGAGGGACCTGTTCAACAAACATAAAAGGGACCTGTTAGAGACTGATATCTCAAGCTACTTCAGCAAAGCTTCAACAAAGTTTCAACAGAGATTCAAAGGTTGCTTGTCACCAAGGCTCCATCAAACACCAAAGATCAAGGAACCTGCACATATATAGTTCTTTTCCAGATTTCAAAGAAGCTGCACACATATTCTCCAGATCTCAGAGGGACCTGTTGCATCCAAATTTATCTCAGAGGGACCTGTTATGGACATCAAAGATTAGTCATATCTGAACAAGAAAGACTAGTCCTATCTATGCATGCCAACTCAACTCTTGATCAACCAATAAAAGTGTAATGTATTATTGTAATTTTTATTTTTAACATTTAAATTCTTAGATTACTTTAGTTTTAAATGTGATGACTATGACTACTTATGATATCAATTTCAAAAACACCCACATATACATCACCCTCGTCATATTCCTAATTCCTAACATTTTCCAATACTCTAGCCTATCCCCATACTCCTCCTCCTATGATTTTAAAATCCTTTATTATACCACCCTCCCAGCCTTGTTATTAACCCCTTATCGGCCATCAAACTTTACTATTGGTTCAACATCTCCTTATTCTTCCAAATACCAATGAGCAAGGGACAGGTGGTGAACTATTACAAAGCCAAATGTTACACGGTTTCATTCATTGTGTTTTGAATTGGCTGAGTTATAACATGATTGTTCGACCAAGTCGACTCATGCAAACAACTATCCGTTGTTATACTCTAGTACTCCATACATGCTTGTGGCGTTCTCATGATAATATTCATACAACCCAGTACAGTCACTCCTCTGTCATAGAAATATGAGTACGCTCTGTTATCATTATAGCGAAATGGGTCAAGTCGGTTGTTAAAATTCTATTTCATTTTCAGTTGTAAAAAGGGCGTTCCATACTAGAAATTCAAGTGTTGTGATTTTAAAAACAAAGGCCGAGAACAGCAAGTGCTACGAAAGGGAAGCACAGTAACCAGGCTCACAAGTTTCCATCTCTGCCATAATTCAAGGACAGTCACCCGGTCACTGCTTAAGCCATTGAAGGAGCTGGTCTCGAAGAACAGAGGGTGCTATCAGGTCAGTTGTGTGGAGCGAAAAGCAAAGGTAACAAACCAAAATACCCTTGTTAAATTAGTAAGCATAAATGAATTTGAATTACAGAGTAGGGGTTTCTTTGTCAAAATGACTAATAGGGTAGAGCCAAGCACATTTGACAGTTCTCAGTACCACGATGACTGCATTGCAATTTTAAAAGAAAAACAATGGCTACCCTTCTTGGAGAGGTTTAATGGGAGCAATGAGGAAGTAACTAAACAATTTGCCTTTACATTTAATGGGGAGAAAGCATTGATAGGCAATTTCTCATTCAGGATCTCAGAAGACACCATAGCACAATCCTTGGGGATCAGCCCGAAAGGAGAAAAATACTCCAAAATAAAACAATTCAAAGAGAAATCATGGACCCAATTCATGTCCAGGTCGAGGGTTTCATCTATTAACTGGAAGAAGGGTGTCCCTAGGAGCTGGCTGATGCATCCATGGGACGAAATGGTGTATATCATCCAAAAATTTGTTATGTGTGAGGGTCGCTACAACATAGTCTTTTTATACCACATCAAACTCTTGTTACATCTAAAAGGGCAGTGCACCATTAGATTACCATATTTCCTCTTGCAGAGCTTGACCAAGATGTCAAAAACTATCCAAAAGAGAAAGGGTAATGAAGACAAAAGATTATGTCATTTTGGGTTAATTAAAATCCTCGTTGAATTTGAATTACAGAGAAGGGGAAAAACGTGGAAGGAATTTTTGGCTGCCAACCAAATCAAAGATGAAGAGGATGAGCAAGAACAGTGAGAGCACTCAGGATTTATGCATGACATTGATGAAGAGATTCCTGTGCGCAAATCAAGTAATATCCCTCCACCCATTAGTAGTGTGAGGACGAGAAAAATGAGACAAGAGGATGCCCAGAAAACGGAGCAAGATAATTTTTTTACTACATATACAAGAAGATCCAGGAGAGCACAAAAGACCCAGCCACAAGAAGACCAACCAGAATCAAATTCACATGCACCGATGGACATTGAGAGCAGTGCTCACTCACAGCCTGGACCAGAAGCCGAAATGGAGGTTGAGAGCAACAATAGGCAAGGAAAAGAGTCACCACTTGCAATTAAGAAACAAAGGAGGCTGGAAAAGCAAATTGAAAAGTTAAAAGAAGAACTGATGGAGGCCAACATGCTGGAGAAAGTCATCAAGAAAGAGAATGAAATGCTGAGAGCACAGAGTAAAGAGACTCAACAGAAAAATGAGAAGTTGAAGGAGCAAATCAAAGAACTCGAGGTTGAACAAACTGACATTTGCAAGTGGGCAACCAAATGGTATACCCAAAAGAAAGCCCTCAAGGAGAAATACAAGAGTTTGAAACATGAGCTCCACATTCAGAAAGATGCCCAAGCTAAGAAGAACATAGATGCATTGTTGAAAGCAGCAGAGGTACAGGCAGGGACAGAGTTTAGAGGTAGCACATCAGGATTAGCATGAGGACATGCTAATTCATTAAGCTTGGGGGAGATGTTGGTACCATTCCATTACCGCCTTTTTCTTCTAAAAACACCGTCATTTGTCTACCTTTTTCCTCCATAGATCCCTTATATTCTTTGAAATTGATTAATTAATAGCATTATAGTTGTTAGTTTGCATTAAAGTTAATTTATGAGTTTTAATGTTAGAAATGAGGAATTTTCAATAAAAAGGTTACAGGAAGTCACAACATCCTGTAAATGGTTTATCATCTGACACGTGGCATGACAGGTAAGCCAAAGCAATGGATAAGAACGAAAACTGGAATGTACAAGCATGGTGAAAAATCGATTCTACAGCAAATCAAAAGCTCCTAGTTATGCGGTCCACGCTGGTCAAACCTCAGCGCTTTGGTTACAAAGGCAGTAAAAGCCATAGTTTCCCAAACCGGTTTCATTTTGTTTTCTTTTTGGAAATCAGTTTAGATTAGAAATGACCAAAAATCATTCCTTTGTAAAAGCAGAAACAAATGCTCAATGAATGTACGTTCGATCCCGATAGGGACAGGCAGATAAGACTGTGTATTATTTTGTTAATGGGACAGTTACGATTATTATCTTTGTACATCGTTTGAGAACAGAACTTTTGTATGTAATTGCAATCTACAGTACTTGAATACAGTCACGGTTTTACTCCAGCAGTGTTTATGCATTAAATCTCTCGTTGCTTGAGTTTACTTCAGTGTACCATTGAAACGTGGACGGGCCCTGCGTGGATTGGTATACTGTTAATTTCATTTCCTTAGCAGTTTTCGAATTCGAATAGAACACATAGTGTTTAATGTTATTTCCATGCTTATGATTTTGTCGATTTGATTTGAAATTCTCATAAATGGTATTTATGGTGATAGCTTGAAGATTTCATCGTTAAGATCATTGAACCATATCTTGTAAGAGATTTGATCTATCGTTATATTTTGAAGCATCTCCATAGACTCCATTTTTCATGCATTTAAATTTTAGTGTGCTTTTTATTGCTTTTGATTCCATGACTGCTCAAGTGTTAACTAGACAGAGCTTTTGTGCATAGCATCCTTGTAAGGGGATCAAAATCTCAGTCTAGTAATACGTTGTATCCTTAGGACAGTTAGATAAGTTAGGTGATCTGAGTGTTAAGGTGAGAGGAAACATATCTTAACCTTCTGTAAAGAAGTACTGCAACCTATCACAATAAACACTTAGTTAGGAATCCTTTATGTCTATAGACTGTAGACGCATGCCTCGAAGTTTACTGACCCTGGTTGATAATAAATCTAGTCTAATCTAGTACCCTAGATTGGCCACTACAGAGCTCCCAACATGTGGCTCTCTGATGTCCACTTTTTTTGCAATGGCTACAAAAATTCTTCTTCCTCCAAACTTTCATGACCTTCCTTTTATCCTTATGTGGAGAAGGGTCTTCACATCTTAGCTTCTTCCTTGCTTCCTTTCTTTCACAACACTTAGCAACAATGTGATTATACAAGCCACAAAAGTTACTTGGTCTTCTATGAATTTTTTTTTATTCATAATTAACAATCTTCTTGCAATCAAAAGGAACATTAGAATATCACAACCTTTTATACCTTGCTTGGTTGTCTCTGGTGCGAATCTAGAGAGAAGATATTGCCGTAGTTTTTCCTCTATAATTCTTGTAGTCATGAGAAGATTGTGGTGTGTTTTCAACATCCTCATTCCTCTATGGTTTCTGCAATGGTTTGGATTCTTTGCGTGAATAACCCTTTTCTTCTGTTACCTTCGAACACTCTCCTTCAATGTATCCCAATCTTGCAAATCGTGGTCTTTGTACAGCCTCCAATGGCTGAGTCATTCCTTCGCCATTAGCACCAAGTCCTCCTCCTTTATACCCCATCTTGGTAAGGAGTCTCATTCCGGTTCCTGAAATGGGTACCTCAATGATTCCAACATAAATAAAATCATGTGAAAATGAAACTGAAGAACTATCGACATTATTTACCTTAGTTGTTGATTCAGAATCAGGTGATGATGGCTTTGCTAAGCCTTTGCTGCACTTCAATTTTTCCAAGGCCTCTTTTGCCGCTCGTAGCTGCAGCTGCAACATTTGCTTCTTGTAGAAGTCTCCTCAATTCAACATTTTCTGCTTGAAGGCTATGGTTGATCTCTTCATTTGAATGATGAGAAGAAGATGAAGAATAATAATATTCACCCGAAGATGGAGATGGAGCATCATCCTCTGCTCCCTCTTTCTCCTATTCCTCTTTTTCCATTTTCTCCTCATAATCGGCAAAAAATATATCTACCATGTTTTCCATTCTGTAAAAGGCCTCATAGAGATCTTTGTTGTTCTCCATTTTCCCTCTTGTTTCATGTTCAATCTCTTCCTTGATTTAAAAATCCATGGAAAAAAGGTTAGACCGCTCTGATACCATTTGATTTGGGAAATTTTCGTGAATTCTTTCAAACAAAAATGCCCATCATACATACTATTTTACTTACACTTACATTTTCTTGTGAAATCATGAGCAATGCATATTCTAAACAACTTCAACAAACCATCAACATCAAAGAGGAAGCAATAATCATGAACAACCATAAACACACGATATGATAACGAAGTTCACCCAGCATGGGCTATGTTTCTAGGCTTGGTATCAAGAGTGGGAAGGCTTCTTCATTAGTTTTTGCAAGAAGATGATGAGTACATGATGAAATTTTTATCAATACAAGGATGAACCACCTTAACTAGAGTGGCTTGTCTCTTCCAGGAGACGTTCTTCTATAAGAACTCTCATCATAAAAAGTTATCCTCCAACATGACAAAGGAACAATCTCTCACGTAAAGTGGCATACATGGATCTAAGAAACAAATCATCATCTCAGCAAAAATCAAATGAACACATGGCAACAATGCATCTTATACCTCCAAGACTGGGGATGACCTGAAAATTGACTACTTAGATGAAGAAACTACTTGCACCATAACGTTCCTTGCAAAAAAACTATGAACTTTAACTATAAAATTGACCCCTTTCTGTCTCTATCAAATATGGGCTCCCTGAGAATCTCAAAGATTCCTTAAAGATTCTCTTTTGAGGGTTGACTGAAAATCGACAGCTCAAATGAAGAACCATTGCATTCCTTGCTAAAATTTGAGTCAAATGAGTATAAATTTGGTCTGTTTCTAAAACTGTCAATTTTGGGCCTCATGGAATCTAAAATATTCCCTCTAGATTCTTGCGTTAAGTTTCCACCTTCGAGGTTCCGTCCTCAAAATTTTGCCTTTGGAAAATCCATTGCTTAGATCATAAAAATGACCATGCCATCAGACTCCCGTTGAAATTCTGATCAATCTGAGTATAAACTTGATATATTTCTGACTTTGTCAAAACTCAACTCCATGGAATCTAAAAGGTTCCTCCAAGATTCATTAACTACGCCGTAAGGCGTTTCCCTCTGAAACCCATCCCCTCTTTGCCTACCTGTCATCCTTGGACACCGTACGATTAGATGTTAGACGATTACAAAAACTTGAACCGTCGATCAATCCCTTTGAACCGTTCAGCTCCCATTTACTTTGAAGTGCGATCAATCTCCTTGGAAGTGTTATCACATTCCATTTTCTGATCGTCAATACCAGTAGGCAGGAATTGACAGGAAGAAGAATATGGAGATAACAGCCATAGGAAGATCATCATTGTGGTGGGATATGCAGAGTTGTCCCCTGCCTCCTCCTTTCGATCCTTTCATCGTTACTTCCATAGCCTCTACTTTACTTCACAAATTTAACATCATCGATGTTAATGGAGTGCGCAATGGATGCAGATCCCTGAATGACTATCACTTCTCTGCCTATGCATTCTTCTCTCTGGCTGAGACAGAGCTTTACTAGACTCTCATTAACTCTGGAATCCGTCTGCTCCAACTCCCTCCAGGTCAGTACATTCATTGCCCTAGATTTGCTTATTTTCAGAACTCTAAATCATGGAATCATTTATTGCGCTAGCTTTTCTTACTTCAGAAACCTAAATCATTTAGGAAATTTTCATCTTTTGGATAAGATCTTCTGTTAACACTTTCCTTCCCCTATTAGTTTCCCTGGTTGCGTATCTTTTCTCCAGAGGAGAAGACATCCTTTTCATTACTTTTCATTAAGAAAGAGGAGCACAGTTACATATATAACCTAAAATACTTCAAAGGCATATACATTTCAAAGTCAGCTACTGTAACCCACACAAAACTGTCTGGTATGGACAAAAACAAATATGACAAGAATAGCTTAAAGCTTTGCAAAAACTGAACGAAATTGCTGAAAATGATACATAGCAGATAGACTGAGACATTTTAAACTCCATATTACAAGAAAGATTGACTATTTATAAACAAAATTAGACTGTTCATAAGCAGACAGAAAGGAAAGAACCTCTTGACATAAAAAAGGATGTGAGCCAAGTGAAGATCACTTGGAATCTGAACTGATACCCTCCTGAATAACCGAATGTCTCTTCATTCTTTAAAGAAGATGTGACCATCCTTCAGAAGAGTTTTCTTGGACAGATAATCAGCTTGATAGTTCCATTCTCCAGATAAATTATGAAAGTGATCCTTAAGAAATTGAATTCAGTCCATCCAATGCTTAGGGAAAGAACCTTCAGATGCCCCTTTGCCTATCTTTGAATTCAGTCCATCCAATGCTTGAGGGAAAGAAGAACCTTCAGATGCCCCTTTGCCTATCTTTTCAGTTGCAAGTAGTTGTTCAACAAATTTCATTTGTCTCGCTTGAATTAGATCCTGTTTCCCCTCACTTCCGTCGTATTTCTTTGGGTGTCCATTGAACTTTTTCTTAAAATATTTCATAGTGGTATTCGTCTTGAGATTGCCTTTAGGTTAGGAATTGAAGGGCAGAAGAAGTTACCAGACTTCTACAGTAGTTAAATATTTCTGGACAGTAACACATAATAAATACTCACAATATCATCACACAGTAACAAATAATAGAGTTGGGGCTCTGTAATTCTAATTTATTAAATATCTCGAGAATACAATATTATAAAAAAACTATTGGAAAATTCTTTATAAAGATCATGGAGAATTTGATTATCAAAAAACTACTAGAAAATTCTTTATAAAGATGATGGAGAATTTTCTAGAAATACTAATTATGTGGATAGATATGGTCTATTTCTAAATGCAAATTTTAAAATTTCCATTATTTAAAAAATAAAAAATTATTGATAGAATGTGAATATTTTTCATGGAATATATGATACAACCCATAAAATCAAGAGTTTCCAAACTATTTTTCAATTTCCTACCTCCTATTTGTCCTGGCTTTACAAATTATCTGGGTTACAAATTACAAATTATCTGGATTACAAACCTCCAATTTTGGCTTTACAAATTATCTAGGTTACAAATTACAAATTATCTGGATTACAAACCTCCACTTTTGTCTTGGCTTCACAAATACTCTGAATTACAAATTTCTGGATTACGAATTACAAATTATCTGGATTACAAACCTCCACTTTGGTCGTGGCTTTACAAATTATCTGGATTACAAACCTCCACTTTTGTCTTGGATTTACAAATACTCTAAATTACAAATATCATATACTTATTTTTATGGCCGTAAACATTTATCAACCATTTAATTTCACTTCACTGATTATAACTCTGCTAAATTAGCTGAACTATGAATAATGGTAAATTAGTTGCAAGTATGAATAATGGTTTAAGTATGACTAATGGTTCCTAAATTTTAACTCAGGAATAATTATGTGTAACATGAATCACAAGCCAGAGGTATGAAATGGAGAAAATGATGATCGCTGATATTCTTTTTTGGGTGATGGAAACACCACCACCGGCAAATCTTATCTTCATCGTTGGGAGTGTGGATTTCTGTTACATTTTTCAGAAGCTCTGGCAGAGATCGTATAACATTTTCTTGGTCTGACTACACATGAATCACAGGCCAGAGATATGAAATGGAGAAAATGATGATCGCTGATATTCTTTTTTGGGCGATGGATACACCACCACCGGAAAATCTTATCTTCATCGTTGGGAGTGTGGATTTCTGTTACATTTTTCAGAAGCTCTGGCAGAGATCGTATAACATTTTCTTGGTCTGCCCATTTGCAAGCCAAATTTGTAAAGGTATGTTAAATTCAGCCAACGATTGTCTGGAAGGGTTGCCTTTTCTCGGGTCGTTACAGGATGAAGATCATCAATCACACTCTCCTAGACGGAATAGTGTATTTGATCACACTTTCTATACTGCTTTCTCTGCTGCTTCAATCTCTGTTTACGAAACATAGACTTTCTCTACTGCTTTCCCTGCTTCTTCAACCTCTAATCACGATACAGAGGCTTTTCCTGCTCCTTCCCCTGTTTCTTCAACCTCTGTTCACGACAATGAGTCTTTCTCTGCTGCTTTTCCTGCTTCTTCAACCTCTGTTCACGATAGACAGATGGAAGAATCAAATAATGCATCCATTCTTAAGTACAGTAGGGAAATTTTACTGAGTCTTAAACCCACCCTCAGTGGTGGATGGGATGGTACATGCGGCCTTCCATTTGATTTAACAGGCAATAGCCTGGCGCAGACAGAGCCTGGGTTCCATGGCCATTTTATTAGAACAGAGAAGCCTAGGAGCCATGTACCTTCAGCATCGTCTACAGAAAAGAATAAATCGGATTCGTTGGAGGAATTCAAAGCATGGTTGAACCGAGTTGTGAACGGCAACAAACATGCAGAAAAGGGATACTCTATTTGGGCCCATTCATACAGACTTCTGGAAAGCAACTGGCATGATTCTGGATGAGAAGTTGCTGGGATTTTTAGATATTAGACAGCTTGTAGAGGAATGCAAGGACATTTTTGTGCTCAAGGAAGTGAAGCGAGGATGCCATCAGGCTTTTTCCGTTAAGCCCAATAAGCAGCAAAACCCCATGTTTGCATCAAAGGGGCAGTATCCAAAGCCGGTTAAAAAAATCAAATCTAAAGAGAAACCCAAGACAGAAACAGACTCAACACGGAAACCAAAGGTTTCGGCCGAAGAATTCAGGGAATTTATATGTAAAAATTCATTTCCTGCAAGAGGGAGAATTATCGCAAGGATTCCTGATGTCAACAAAATAGCAACAAATTCTTTGCCTACCTGTCATCCTTGGACACCGTACGATTAGATGTTAGACGATTACAAAAACTTGAACGTCGATCAAAACAGTTACAAATTTGTTGGAAATAGTTACATATTACAAATTGGTTACAGAGGCGGACAATTGCAGTTTGGATTTTGTGAAGAATTATGTAGCTAATTTGGCAACTTCCCCTCCCCTGGATCCCTCCAGGCCGCTCTGGCAGATTCATTTTCTGCACGTTAGATCGGAGGATGCAGAGTCCAGCGCCTTCTGAATCTTGTAATTCCCTATTCAATTCCCGGATCAACGCTATGAATCCACTCTCCAGTCCAGCACCTTCTGAATCTTGTAATTCCCTATTCAATTCCCGGATCTACCCTGTGAATCCACTCTCCAATCCAGCGCCTTCTGAATCTTGTAATTCCCTATTCAATTCCCGGATCTACGCTGTGAATCCACTCTCCAGTGCCACCACGACGTCTTGATGCTCTCAGCGACTCGATCTCGGGGAACGTTCTTGGCGGTCTCGGGGCAGGGCCAGCAACCAGTTTTTGGCAATGGGGCCTCCCAGGCCGAGCTGAATGCGGTGCATTCTGTGGAAAAGGGCAGGAACCATGGTGCACAACATCATTCTGATGTTCTCAACCTTGTTCAACAAGTCCTCCGACGCGTAAGCCAGGCCACCCCTGCGGTAATAATTCTTCTCCGACGTCGCAAGTTTGAGACGGAGGCGGTCTAGGTAATGCGCGACAAGGCCGTGGAAGAGATTGATGAAGAGCGCGGGGTGCCAATCCCCAATCCAGAGGTAGGGTTTCTCTAGAGGTGTTCTCCAGGCGTGCGTCAGGACTTGCAGCATGTCCTGCCTTGCTGCGCGGTCAAGGGCATCGTAGTGGGATTCGAAATGGAGACATAGTGCTTCCACTTGAGCCTCCACGCGGATCACATCGTCGGATTGCAGCTGCATCTTGGATATCAATGCATAAGCTTTTACATGGTTTGTTCGTGTTAGCTATTTCGTTAAAGCTAAATCTCAAGAAACTACCAGCCATTGTTGCCATTACCTGGTGGACCATCGAATTTGTTTTAGGATCACTATTAGCCCTTTCCTCTATAGCAAAATTTTTCTCAACTGAAACATTCTCAGCTAAAACAATCCTAGATGTTCACACCTAATCTTCAACGGTTGGGTAAACAGGAACGTGAACAGTCATCAAGAAGATGAACTGATCCATCTATTTTATGTATATAAACAATAGTTATCTAATGAAATAATAAGTCAGTTTTTCTTCTGCCCATTCTGGAGTTACCCTGGCCTGACATGGTATCGGAGCACAGGTCCCAGGTTCTAAAAATAGTTGTAACTCCTGCCTCTGTCCTGAGCGCTGCTCTGCCCTGAGCGCTGCATCTGTCATGATGTTGATTCTCTGCGCATGAATGTGGGGGTTATACCTTGACTGGTTATACCAAGAAACTTTATTCCTGGGTGATCCTCAACGCCTCCCGGTGTCAGTAAACAAATACGTTCAATATCAAGCTTTGTGATTTCACCGGTTGCCCATTCAACTTCGAAAATGCAATCACAAATATTGTTTGGTTCATTTCTGTGGAGAGACGGGTAAACCTGTCTGAGAATGGCATCATAAAATCTCCGATCATCACCCTGTTCGTATGATGCACATATTTTCGTTCCCTCTTCCACCGTGTGGCACTTTGAATCCTATAATTGTAGGGACACCCGCCGAAGGTTTCTTCTCATTCATCATCAATCTGTCGGCTTCCATGATCTTTATCCGACGACGACCATCCACTCCTCTTCGCAGCAGCACATTACCCATCCGGCTCTCTTCCTATTCCTTTGTACGCTCTCCCTTTTAATCTCTGTATCACATTCCTTGTATCCTTGTGTGTGCGCACACCGAGAGAAGCTATATATCTATATGCGCGGGAGTGAAATTCATTGGGAGGAGCAGTCCCAGTCCAGAGGTCACGAGTTCGGATTCTTTTCCTTTCGTCACAATGACAGATTCCTCGGTGCAGAGCGAGAGCGTGTACATGTCGTAGCTGGTGGAACAGGCCTGAAGAACGAACCTGAGCTTGTTATCCTTAACTCATCGCTTATTAGAGCACTGTAATTTATTATTTGAGAGCAGTTTAGATTCTGATTGTCATCGCTTATTATTTGAGAGCACTGTAATTTATTATTTGAGAGCAGTTCGGATTCTGTTTGTCATAGCTTACGACCGTCAATCTAAGCTTTTGGGGCATGGATTTGGAACCGATAATGAAGATAGCCCTAATGTGTTGAGTGGCTTGACTTGGTTGTCTTCCGACCGACTTTTTACTTCTGTTGGTATAAACCGTTAGTCTGCGATGTTGGTAGTCTGTAACTTTCTGTTATCCACTGTCTAGTGATTGATGTGTGAACTAGTGCAATGGGGATACTTCAATATGATAAGCTGCGGGCTTCATTAAAAAATTTCGTACACTAAGATAGAGGAATACTCTGTTTGCCCAATACAAAATTTGTATATTGATATGAATAATTTATTTGTAACGAAGGTCTACAGTTATATGTAATGCTGATACTTCTATCAAATATCAGAGAAAATAAAGTGCATAAGGCTGTGGCATAAGGATTTTTTCAGCAGAAGTTTTTTTATAAACAGAAGTTTTTTTTTAGCAGAGACATTCTTTTACAGAATGCATTCAATCATTTCTATGGTAGGAATAGTTCTCACTGGCAAGGAGAACTATCCTGAATGGTCCCGGATGGTAAAACACACCCTCATCTACAATGAGTTGTGGAAGGGAGTGTGTGTCGGAGAAGAAGACAAAGACCCTGTGCAGCCTACATCAGATAAAGAACTTGTCATTTGGGAAAACAAGAACAACAAAGCCTATGCATTGATCGCAACATCTGTAAATGAAGAAGTAAGTCGTCATATTTCATCCTATTCCACTGCCTTTGAAGCTTTACAAAAGCTGAAAGAACTCTATGATTCACATTCTGCACTTGAAGTTGTTCAGCTCATGATTAAACTCTTCACTCTTGAACTGAAAAATAATGATCCTCTTGCTCTTGCATCTGAAATAAAGTCTATAATGCATGATATTAAATCCACTAAGGTTGAGCTGGATATCTCTCTTATTGCCTTTCTCAAAGCACTCTATCCTACCTACTCCAATTATCTTGAGTCATTACAAGCAAATGGAAATCTTAAAGATATAACCTTTGACTCTCTTGTGAAAAAGTTTGCTGAAAGAGAGAAAGCCTTTGGAAAGAAGACAGTCCCTGAATCTTCTGAAGAGACTGTTTGCCTTGCTCATAAAGAAAAGCATCCTGCTCAAGATTCTACAAGAGGAAGAGGTGGACGAAGAGGAAGAGGAAGATACTTCAAAGGCAGGGGGGGCAGACATTCTCAAGCAGAAAAAGCAGATCTGCATTGCATTCGCTGCAAACGAAATGGATCAGATGATGCTTCTACATGCAAGCTACCATGGGACAAAATTGAGCAGAGAAGAAATCAGCAGAAAGGTAAAACTGATGACACAGACAAAGGTAAAGCACGTGAATCCGCTCACTATATTGAGGCACAATGTAACATTGGAGTAAATGAAGATTTGTTTAATGCTTCACTTGCTTCTTCGAAAAATGATTGGTTGCTTGATTCAGGAGCAACCTGTCCTATGACTCATAGGAAAGATTTTTTTGAAGATTTCACTGACAATGTTGATGGAGCAGTATACTTTGCAGATCAGTCAAAAATTAAGCCATCAGGGCTTGGCACAATCAGACTTAAACTGCCTGGTCTTCTAGACTTTCTTCTGGATCATGTTCTATATCTCCCACAGCTCAAGAGAAACTTGCTGTCCTTGGTCCACATCCACCAGCAAGGTCACTCCATTCATATGTTTGATGGAAAGCTTGAGGTAAGAAAGGCATCTGACCACTCACTTGTCATGAGGGGAATAGAAGAAGAAAGACTTCTTAAACTGCAAGGAACCTCTGCTCATGCACAACATTTCTCATATATTTCTCATCATGAAGGTACACTTCCGTCAAGTTTATTATGGCATGCTAGATTTGGACACTTAAACTATGATAGTCTCCGCTTGTTGAAGAAAAATGGTGTTGCTGGTTTGCCTACAATTCCTAGAAAACATAAGCAATGTGATGCTTGCATTTTAGGAAAGCATAGCAAACAGTCTTTTCATGATTCACATTCAAGAGCACATAGGAAGCTTGAACTCATTCATTCAGATTTATGTGGTCCAATGCATGTTCCTTCTGCAAATGGAAATAAATATATCATGACATTTATTGATGATTACACCAGAATGTGTTGGGTTTATTTATTGAAGAACAAATCTGATGCTTTTCAAACATTCAAGAATTTTCATAAGTGGATTGAAAATGATGCACAATCTCATATTGGGTCTATTCGCACTGATAATGGAAAAGAATAT
Source organism: Pinus tabuliformis (assembly GCA_031772625.1). Lineage (NCBI taxonomy): Eukaryota > Viridiplantae > Streptophyta > Pinopsida > Pinales > Pinaceae > Pinus > Pinus tabuliformis. The sequence continues at coordinate 323,444,185 of CM062811.1, forward strand.
ACATCAAATGAATTTGAAAACTATCTTCGCCAACATGGGATCAAACATCAAACAACTGTACCTTATAATCCCCAACATAATGGTGTAGCAGAAAGAATGAATAGAACAATCTTGAATATGGTACGATCCATGCTTTTCTTAAAAAATGTAAAGATAATGTTTTGGGCTGATGATGTTCTATGTGCTGCATATATAAAGAATAGATGTCCATCTAGTGCTATAAGAAACAAGACTCCTTATGAATTGTGGTATGGACACGTTCCTTCGGTAAAACATCTCAGGATTTTTGGTTCCACCTGTTATGCTTTAATACCAAAGGTACATAGAAACAAACTTGGTGCTAGAAGTCGTAAGTGTATCTTCCTGGGGTATTCAAACACCTCTAAAGCATACCGTCTCTATGATGAAGTAAATAAAAAGTTTGTTGTATCTAGAGATGTCATTTTTCTTGAATCATCCAAATCTGACAGTGTTGTTGAGCGGCAACTTGATCGCTTGGATAGATTCACAAAAACAAAATCATTTCAAGAGTTTGATAATCAGATTCCACATCTTGAAGGGGGGATTCCTATACTAGATCAACATGTGGAATCTTCTTCTGAAGAACAATCTCCCTTGCATGAAACTCCAACACCGGATGATCCTTTAAGTGATGTAATTGATAGAATTGGGAGACTCAATCTTGATTCAGTCCCAACTCAATCAACAGAGCAACCTGGACCATCTCAGAAAGGTCCCCCAAAGTGGCTGACAAAGACACTTGAAAGTGTTCATCCTGATGAAATTGGAAAAACAGGAACTAGAAATACAAACCGACAAGATGGAGGTGATGTAGATAACTCCAATTCACCTGTTGATATGGATGTTACTTATGATTTTGAATTGAACTTGTCTACAGATTTTGAACCAACTTCCTTCAAAGAAGCTGCTTCTCATGATGAATGGAAAGAAGCGATGCAGAAGGAGTATGATGCCCTCATAAAGAATGGCACTTGGAAGCTAGTTGATCCTCCATTTGGAACCAAACCAATTGGCTGCAAGTGGGTCTACAAGAACAAGTACAAAGCTGATGGCTCACTTGACAAGCACAAAGCTAGGCTTGTGGCAAAAGGTTTTGCACAGAAGGAAGGGGTCGATTATAAGGAAAATTTTGCCCCCACAACAAAATGGGCCACCATCTGGACACTCTTTGCACTAGCTGCTCAGAACGGTTGGAAAGTCCATCAAATGGATGTAAAAACTGCATTCTTGAATGGAGATATAAAAGAAAATGTTTTTATGTCCCAGCCTGAAGGATTTGCTGTGAAAGGACATGAACATAAAGTATGCAAACTTGTGAAGTCCTTGTATGGCCTCAAACAAGCACCACGAGCCTGGTATGAAAAACTAACTAAGCATATTCTGAAACTCAACTTCAAACATTTTGATCTTGATGATGCAACTTTATTTGTCAAGAAAGTTGGAAAAACAGTTGTATATCTTGTGGTATATGTAGATGATCTTTTAATGACAGGGAACAATGAAAGCTATATTGCATCCATAAAGAAAGAATTAGGAAAAAGTTTTGAAATGACTGATTTGGGCTATGTTCATTACTATCTTGGCATTGAAGTAACCCAACATCCAAAATCCATATTTCTTTCTCAAAAGAAATACATTGGAGATTTGTTAAATAGATTTGGCATGACAGAGTGCAATCCTCTTTCTACTCCAATGGAACAAAACTTGAAGCTCACATCTATTGAAGGAAAGGAATTTGAGGATGCAACAAAGTATAGATAGCTTGTAGGAAGTCTCATCTACCTCACTACTACCAGACCAGACATTTCATTTGCTGTTGGAATCCTCTCCAGGTTTATGCAAAAGCCTTGTGAGGGACATTGGTCTGCTGCAAAAAGAGTTCTAAGGTACTTGAAGGGAACTCAAGACCTTGGAATCAAGTATACACAGGTGGACGACTTCAGCTTGATTGGATACTCTGATTCAGACTTCGATGGAGACAAAGAAACTGGGGTATCTACTTCAGGATATGCTATGAGTCTTGGATCAGGAGCTGTCTCCTGGAGATCACGCAAACAATCAGTTCCAGCAGATTCCACAACAGAAGCAGAATACGTGGCAGCAGCTGAAGCAACGAAAGAAATTGTGTGGCTTAGGAAAATTCTTGAAGATTTGCAGGTAAAACAAGTACAATCAACTCCACTCATGATTGATAACACCTCTGCAATAAAGTTGGCCAAGAACCCAAAGTTCCATGATCGTACTAAGCACATCAATACTAAATATCATCTGATCCGACATCATGTTGAGGCCAAAACAATCCATCTCCGTCATTGTTCCACAAATGAGAAAATTGCAGACATCTTCACCAAAGCGCTTGGAAGAGAAAAGCTTGAAAGATTTAGAACGATGCTTGGACTCACCAACATCACTTCAGATTAAGGGGGGTAATGTTCACACCTAATCTTCAACGGTTGGGTAAACAGGAACGTGAACAGTCATCAAGAAGATGAACTGATCCGTCCATTTTATGTATATAAACAATAGTTATCTAATGAAATAATAAGTCAGTTTTTCTTCTGCCCATTCTGGAGTTACCCTGGCCTGACAGATATTACTATATGGGTAAACTGTTTTCTTCTACTTTGTTGTGCTATCAAAGCTGTTAGATGCCATACCTTCATCAACACTAAGGATTTATTAGATCCCCTGTTAAAGGAAACTGCAGAAGAAGAGATTCAAGTTACTCCATTGAGTAAAGCATGGTTTTTGAGCCGTCTAACTTAGACTTCGTTTTATGATTGTGATATTGTCGGTGGCAACTAGATTAAACTTCCTCATTGGTCATATCAAAGATCTCTTAGGAATATGTTTTATTGCCAAATAGAAGTAGATATTCTATACTTCTAATTAATTAGTCATTCACCAGTGGAGAGAACTCAAGGACGTATCTTCTTACAATCCTTAGTTTTGGTATTGAATTCACTGTTGAAAGGGAATTTTCCAGAGGGCAATCATGATTCCGACTGCAAACTTAGTTACATTGCAAGGATCAAAGGATGATGCATTTGTTATTTGTTTGTCTCAACTTTCTTAATTTTGAGAAGCTTGACAACATGTTATAGAAAGGATCAAGAGCATTTGCAGACCCACTAAAGTTTTTGTTACCTTGTAACGGACCTTAGTAATTATATATATGTTAATGCTGCATTGAGATATTGGGGCTGGGAAATTCAAGATGGAGCTCACGTATCTGGTACATTCTACCCAGCGTCCCCTTCCCATAGAATCTAGATCAATCAATATATCAAATGATGATACATTTTTCCTATAGTGACTGTAAGTGTCTCTTTTCTGTCAATGGATTCTACAATAAACTGGGACATTGCCTTGAAATATTTGAATGCAGATGAAAAAAAGCAGCTTACAATGAACAATGACAGTGGGAGAAACATATCACCAGTGATATTTGATCAAACCAAGAATGAAAATATGGCTAAGTTGTGAGCAGAGGCAGATGTGTGGACAACCAGGGTCCAGTAAGATGAAATTAGTGAAGGTTGAAAAAAAGTGTAATATGCAAAGTCAGAGAGGTAATATCACAAATTTATAATTGCAGACATGGTTGAAAGAGCCAAGGGGGTCGTTTTTCCTGGGTGTTTTGGTCACCAAAATGCAGTGTAAAAAGAGGACAAATTCACTATGATTGGATCCATGATTTTGCTGATAATTTACCAATCAAGTCGCAACAAAAGGGAACACATTTTTAGGTGGTAAGGCACCCATCAAATCGTTGTATTGAAGGGCCATGAAATTCCATTGACAGAGGCACGATTTCGCTGGGGAAGAAACAACCAAAACACAATAAATTTTAGCACGAATTAGCCGTGGAAATTGGTATGATTTTACTTGGTAAAAGGTTCATCGAATCTACTGTTTGAGGGGCCATTAAATGGCAATCGTTTCTGCAATGATTTGTAGAGAAAACTGGAAGAGACACAAGTAAAAACTAAGTTCGAAAATAGCCAAGAAAATGGCTAATCTAAGAAGATCATAAATGTGCCAGAAATATGAAATTTTGTTCAAGTCAATTTGGCGTATGGTTTATTTGGGTTTCAAGTCTACTAGGTGTATATTGTGCATTGGTGAAGCTCACCGCCAGGGAACCACCCCCACGCAATTCCACTTTTGGTTTTTGTCATTCCACTTTTCGAATCTCAGCGAGCACACCGAGAGAGCCAACAAGCAAATATCCAGGTGTTGAAAAATCCAAGCATGTCACCAAGAATCAAACATTAAGTGCATGCCAAGAAAGAAGAAGTGCGCCCACGAAGAGAACTCATGAATATCAAATGCACAATGCATCCAATAAAGAGATGAACACATTTCCATATATACATTTTAAGAAATATTTTAGTGTTGGAACTTGGCAGGTTCATGCTTCTTCGTGAGACCAATATAAATGTATTGTTTCAACGTCGTTGGTGGCAGATTTATGCAACATATTTGATCATTTAAGTTTAACAGATTTGCCTTTTCTTTTCCTACAAAGAATTTTCTCTTTATATGTGCTGGAGTTATTGGGATATTCTTTAGGAACTAGCAGGCATGCAAATTTATATTTTTAAATCCCTAATTCTCCTCATCATTTGCAAATTGTTCATTTGCATCTATGCTCAGAGAAGACAACTTAGCTTCAGAATGTTTGTAAAACAGAAAATGCAAATTTTAGCAAATATGGAGGTAATAATAAACGCCCTGTGGTGTCAGAACAATGTTTTCTTGGGTTTCTTTTGCGCAATAGCATTAGAGAGCCGTATATTGGTGAGGGACCTTTAACCCAACACATCAGTGGCTTCATACAGGTGTGATTGGGGGTGCCCATCTTTGTAGGCAGAAGAAAAGAATGTCATTGATACATTTGTGATTATTGCTTTCAACAGAGCTCTCTAGAGTGTTATCGATCCCAGGTCTGGAAATTACAAAATGTGACTCAGCTCTTAAAAATGAGGTAACATTCTCTGCAATTTTAGAGAAGAAAGAAAAATTGAACACTTTTTTCTGCAATGGCAGAGTATGGATATGTTGTTTGCATGAGATCAAGGGAAATATCTTATTCAGCTGATGTATTCCTTACCTTCCCATGCTATTTGTAATCGTGTTGTTAAGATACTTGATAATTTTCTTATGCACAACACTCGTGTGAAATTTTCTAATAGTGATTTCTGGTCAAGTTTCCCAATAGATCTATTTGTACCCTGAATTGCAGTCACTATTTTATCATAGAAATTTATACTTGAAAAGCGTTGATCTTACATTCGTAATAAGGCCTCATGCTAATTGGAAATTAGTCTTGAATCCCTACAAATTACACAATTTAATTTATGTCATAATGGAACCATTTTTACACCCAATTTGATGATTTAATGCACTTGTTCGAGATATTCAACTCTGTTTCTTCAGATTGAATGTGGTTGTGGGAAGTCATGAAGTCATTTTTTATGATGGCCAATGTAATAATTCTATTGTATTTGGCAACAATGTTGAAGATCCAGTAGCCGCTCTTAATGTACAAGGCTGGAACAACTCTTGGTTTCGTTTTTGGGAGGTATCATCTTTTCTTCTCCCCATAAAGATATAAGTTATGGAAGATGAGTGGATGGCTATAACGACTTTGAATGTGTAGTAATCCTCTGGATGGTATTTATTGTGAGAATTTCATGTGCTTGAAAAGGTTTCCAAATCAAAAGACAACGCAGCTTGGACGTACACATTCTTAAGGAGAAGGCCATAATGAAGGGTTTGTCTTATCTGTACTAAAGATCCTCTGCATACATGCCAATGAAGAATTTGTTGCTATTTTGTTGAACACATATCTAGCCTATCCTTTGGTAGCAATTAGTGTTGGAACTTGGCAGGTTCATGCTTATTCGCGAGACCAATATAAATGTATTGTTTCAATGTCGTTGGTGGCAGATTTATGCAACATATTTGATCATTTAAGTTTAACAGATTTGCCTTTTCTTTTCCTACAAATAATTTTCTCTTTATATGTGCTGGAGTTATTGGGATATTCTTTAGGAACAAGCAGGCATGCAAATTTATATTTTTAAATCCCTAATTCTCCTCATCATTTGCAAATTGTTCATCTGCATCTATGCTCAGAGAAGACAACTTAGCTTCAGAACGTTTGTAAGATAGAAAATGCAAATTTTAGCAAATATGGGGGTAATAATAAACACCTTGTGGTTTCAGAACAATGTTTTCTTGGGTTTCTTTTGAGCAATAGCATTAGAGAGCCGTATATTGGTGAGGGACCTTTAACCCAATGCATCAGTGGCTTCATACAGGTGTGATTGGGGGTGCTCATCTTTGTAGGCAGAAGAAAGTAATGTCATTGATACATTTGTGATTATTGATTTCAACAGAGTTCTCTGGAATGTTATCGATCCCAGGTCTGGCATTTACAAAATGTGACTCAGCTCTTAAACATGAGGTAACATTCTCTGCATTTTTAGAAAAGAAAGAAAAATTGAACACTTGTTTTTGCAATGGCAGAGTATGGATATGTTGTTTGCATGATATCAAGGGAAATATATTATTCAGCTGATGTATTCCTTACCTTCCCGTGCTATTTATAATCGTGTTGTTAAGATACTTAATAGTTTTCTTATGCACAACACTCGTGTGAAATTTGCTAATAGTGATTTCTGGTCAAGTTTCCTAGCAGATCTATTTGTACCCTGAATGGCAGTGACTATTTTATCATAGAAATTTATGCTTGAAAACTGCTGATCTTACATTCATAATAAGGCCTCATGCTAATTGGAAATTAGTCTTGAATCCCTACAAATTACACAATTTAATTTATGTCATAATGGAACCATTTTTACACCCAGTTTGATGATTTAATGCAATTGTTCGAGATATTCAACTCTGTTTCTTCAGATCGAATGTGATTGTGGGAAGTCATGAAGTTGTTATCGATGATGGTCAGTGTAATAATTATGTTGTATTTGGTAACAATGTTGAAGATCTAGTAGCTGCTCTTAATGTACAAGGCTGGAAAAACTCTTGATTTCGTTTTTGGGAGGTATCATCTTTTCTTCTCCCCATAAAGATATAAGCTATGGAGGATGAGTGGATGGCTATAACGACTTTGAATGTGTAGTAATCCTCTGGATGGTATTTATTGTGAGAATGTCATGCGCTTGAAAAGGTTTCCAAATCAAAAGACAACGCAACTTGGACATACACATTCTTAAGGAGAAGGCCATAATGAAGGGTTCGTCTTCCTCATTATCTGTACTAAAGATCCTCTGCATACATGCCAATGAATAATTTGTTGCTATTTTGTTGAATACATATCTAGCCTGTCCTTTGGTAGCAATTCTGCATGCACCATTGAAAGAAGCTTCTGGATGTAGGGAATTGGTGATGCAACATATATTCATTATGTAAGTAATAAGGAGCAGAACATAGAGTTTCCCCAAAGAAGTTGAGGAAGATGAAGCCCTAGAAGAAATGCTTATCAATGCATTCATGGATTGGAGAAGCAGGTCAAATATGTAAGCTTCTATCTACTTAGGGTGTTTAAACTCCCATGAATGATTTATTGGATTGGGGATGTTGTAACATTTTCTTGGAAAAATAATACAGTTAAACTTTTTGAGCTTTTCCAAAAATCCACCAACTTTATTGGGTGTTCTTATTCTCATAACAATTGGTCTATGGCCCAAATATTTTTTCACTGTATTCTTTGCATCATAGTTGAGCTGTATTCAAGCTATTATAGGGTTGTATTACTCAACGATTATCAATGGCATACCTTAGTGTGAGTACTATGACATGGGAATTATCACCTTTTGCTGCATCTATCACACAATGTTTTTAATTGCACCAACAAAAGTCATTGAATTGTAGTCATAACAATGCCAGGGCTCTGTAATGAATGTGAGGCATATATGTTCATAGCAATGAGATGGAATAGTGAATGTATGGGCAAGCAATGTTCTATTTGGACTTCGTTTTATGATTGTGATATTGTCGGTGGCAACTAGATTAAACTTCCTCATTGGTCATATCAAAGATCCCTTAGGAATATGTTTTATTGCCAAATAGAAGTAGATATTTTGTACTTCTAATTAATTAGTCATTCACTAGTGGAGAGAACTCAAGGATGTATCTTCTTACAATCCTTAGTTTTGGTATTGAATTCACTGGTCGAAAGGACATTTTCCAGAGGCCAATCATGATTCCGACTACAAACTTAGTTACATTGCAAGGTTCAAAGGATGACGCATTTGTTATTTGTTTGTCTCAATTTGCTTAATTTTGAGAAGCTTGACAACATGTTATAGAAAGGATCAAGAGCATTTGCAGACCCATGGACCTTAGTAATTGTATATACGTTAATGTTGCATTGAGATATTGGGGCTGTGAAATTCAAGCTAGAGCTCACATATATGGTACATTCTACCCAGCTTCCCCTTCCTATAGAATCTAGATCAATCAATATATCAAATGATGATACACTTTTCCTATAGTGGCTGCAAGTGTCTCTTTTTTGTCAATGGATTCTACAATAAACTAGGACATTACCTTGAAATATTTCAATGCAGATGCAATAAATCTGTTTACAATGAACAATGACAGTGGGAGAAACATATCACCAGTGATATTTGATCAAACCAATAATGAAAATATTGCTAAGTTGTGGGCAGAGGCAGATGTGTGGACAACCAGGGCCCAATAAGATGAAATTAGTGAAGGTTGAAAAAAATGTAATATGCAAAGTCAGAGAGGTAATATCACAAGTTTACAATTGTAGACACGGTTGACAGAGCCAAGAGGTTCATTTTTGCTGGGTGTTTTGGTGACCAAAATGCAGTATAAAAAGAGGATGAATTCACTAGGATTAGATCCATGATTTTGCTGAGAATTTACCAACCAAGTCGCGACAGAAGGGAGCACATTTTTAGTTGGCAAGGCACACATCAAATCGTTGTATTGAAGGGCCACAAAATGCCGTTGACAGAGGCACGATTTCGCTGGGGAAGCAAAAACCAAAACACAGTAAATTTTAGCACAAATTAGCCTTGGAAATTGGTATGATTTCGCTTCGTAAAAAGTTCATCGAATTTGATGTTTGAGGGGCCATTAAATGGGGTGGTTTGTGCAATGGTTTGCAGAGAAAACTGGAAGAGACAAGTAAAAGATAAGTTCGAAAATAGCCAAGAAAATGGCTAACCTAAGAGGATCATAAATGTGCCAGAAATATGAAATTTTGTTCAAGTCAATTTGGCGTATGGTTTATTTGGGTTTTAAGTCAACTAGGTGTATATCGTGAATTGGTGAAGCTCACCACCAGGGAACCACCCCCACACAATTCCACTTTTGGTTTTTTTCATTCCACTTTTCAAATCTCAGCAGCAGACTAAGAGTGACAACAAGCAAATATCCATGTGTTGAAAAAACCAAGCATGTCACCAAGAATCAAACACAAGTGCGTGCCAAGAAAGAGTAAGTGCACCCAGGAAGAGAACTTATGAATATCAAATGCACAATGCATCCAATAAAGAGATAAACACATTTCCATATATATGTTTTAAAAAATATTTTAGTGTTGGAACTTGGCAGGTTCATACTTCTTCGTGAGACTAATGTAAATGTATTGTTTCAACGTCGTTGGTGGCAGATTTATGCAACATATTTGATCATTTAACTTTAACAGATTTGCCTTTTCTTTTCCTAGAAAGAATTTGCTCTTTATATGTGCTAGAGTTATTGGGATATTCTTTAGGAACTAGCAGACATGCAAATTTATATTTTTAAATCCCTAATTCTCCTCATCATTTGCAAATTGTTCGTTTGCGTCTATGCCAGAAGACAACTTAGCTTTAGAACGTTTGTAAGACAAAAAATGCAAATTTTAGCAAATATGGAGCTAATAATAAACGCCCTGTGGTGTCAGAACATTGTTTTCTTGGTTTCCTTTGAGAAATATCATTAGAGAGCCGTATATTCTTCAAATTGGTGAGGGACCTTCAGCCCAACGCATCAGTGGCTTCATGGGATTAAATGTTCCTCTTCCAATGGTGGCAGATTTATTCAACATATTTGATTATTGAAGTTTAACAGATTTGCCTTGCCATCACATTCATCTCCTCCAAATTCAACTGAATTTCTTAATGTTGTCTCATTTTCTTCCTGCAATCCTTCTGGGAAAGCTTCCTATTTCCACCACAATCTAAGTGAAGATGGAATGGTAGCATTAAGAATTTCTGAAATGAGTTTGCCCTTATTTTCTTATCGCTTTGGAGAATAATTGGGGTTTATTAACATATTCCTAATTATTCACTGCATATGTCTGTACACAAAGCAAGTTCGTTTGGAAGGGCATCAGTCTGAATACAAAGAGAAGTTTGCCCTTATTTATTAACTGTTCGGTTAGGTTGGATAAAGAACCATCTAGAAGATGGAAGCAGAATATTGAAGAAACTAGTTCTGTTTGTAGATTTTGGGAAATCCTCTAAAGACCCAAGATTTGGCATCGACTAGAGAGACAATTTATTTGATATGGTTTATAAACAAATATATGCTTCTTCTAGCATGGGAAGAGCAGGTGGAGGAGCCATGTTTTGGCAGCTGATGGCAGAAGGAATGTATAGAGATGGTATGATATTGTCTTGTCTCAGAGTCCTTCCACAACATCTAACACCAATATGATGCATGTTCACTCAGGAGGATGCACAAAGACTTTATTTGTACAAATTAGTCCCCATGAAAATGACATGGGAGAAACTCTGTGCTCACTGAAATTTTCCAATAGAGTTCAAGGATTAGAGCTTGGTCCTACTCGGAGGTAGCAAGATGTAAGTTTTCACTGTATATATTCTTCTGCTAGCATGGGAAGAGCAAGTGGAGGAGCCATGTTTTGGCAGCTGATGGCAGAAGGAATGAGCTCATATAGAGATGGTATGATATTTTCTTGTCTCAGAGTCTTTGCACAACATCTAACACCAATATGATGCACGTTCACTCAGGAGGATGCACAAAGACTTTATTTGTACAAATTAGTCCCCATGAAAATGACATGGGAGAAACTCTGTGCTCACTGAAATTTTCCAATAGAGTTCAAGGATTAGAGCTTGGTCCTACTCTAAGGTAGCAAGATGTAAGTTTTCACTGTAGCATTGTCTTTGCCTTTTCTTGATATTTTTCTGCCTTTCAAAAATTGTCAAAAAAATATTAATTAATGCTATATGCTATTGCCTTACGACATTTCCATTGCAACATCTGGTGCAATTTCTAGTTCATGGTTCCACTGTCTCGTTCTGCGTGCCCGCTCAAGTTTCCGCACTGCCTCTCCATTCTGTTCCTCCATTGGTCGAATGGTAGAGTAAGAGTTAAATAAGAAATGTCGGCGGATTAATCAAAGCCATGAGTTGGCATGTTGGTTGGACTGTTTGCCATTAAAAACTATGGTCCAATGGGCCTTGGATTAATAGGTTTGAATACTCACTACTGGAACCGTTAAATTTTTTGGCATAAAGTTTATTTTGAAATGGATATGTATAACCGTTGGGTATTAATGACATATATATATTATCAACGCTATGCCATAAATATTACATGCACGTTGGTTTGAATAACCATTTTTTATGTTAATATAATTTTTTGTTTTTTGTTTTTATATGATACTTTTTAAAATCCAAGGAAAATCAATTGTTGAATTTTATATGGTTATAAAACATGGTATGAACCATTTTTAAGATATGATTTTTATATGGCTATTTTAATAACCATATTATTTATATATTTTAAATGATTTTTGTTTTTAATGAGATTTGGATTTTTAATATATAATTTTTTTTTTTTGTCTCTTTGAAGTGCTAGGAGGCCAATGTTGGCATTCCATGTGTTGAAGGTCCATTGATCATTTCATCGACACATAAGCTAAGCAGGTCCCACATCCCCTTATGACATGCAAACTTCTAATGGTTATAAAATGGTCATACAGACTCCAATTGAGGTGTTGTTCATGTCGTTGGTTTCGTAATGACGAGCTCTACAACTTGATGCCAATGTTGCTAAGGTTCAAGAACTTTGAAATTTGAGCCTTTCTGGAGCCACCTGGATTAATGGTCCTTTAAGATTCCATGATATTGTTGTATATGTGGCATCTATTGAAGATAAGTAAGAAAATTGTTATGACCTTTAGATATTATGTTTTCAAGTTATCAAACTTATGATAGGAAGTAAACAAGCTGAGGAGATGGAGACATTGGAGTAAGAACTCATATAAGTGTGCAAAAAAGCAAGGTTTCAATGCCCTGTAAACAATTAGATTTTTGGTGAAGGTGTGAACAATTTGGGATGCAATGTTGGATATTGTTTCTAAAAGGGATCATTGTACAATTATAGAGGTATAAGGTTGGGTCAGGATTGGAATTTCCATGCTTACACTCATGGTTTTGAAGCAGGTCAACATATGAATTTATGTACTGAAAAGGCACATTGTCTTCCAAATATGGTTCACATAAAAAAGGATTTCAATAGAACAAAGATAATTGTTGCTACAAGAGGGTGTAAAGTTTGCTTGTGAAGTTAGTAGCTCTTTTAAGACCATGTAAAAAATTGTGAGACTCTTGACAATATTACAACAGAGCATTGGTATTTGCTTCCATTAGAAGTTATGAGGCTTGCTTAGCAGATGGTTTAGCATACAATGGGCATTATGGTTAGATATGACATTGGATAAGCTAAAGTATTTCCCCATGCTCTTCCAAAACACAATACCTCCCTTTTAAGACGTGGCATCAAATTTATCACAATGATTATATGATCCCACAAAGTATTTCTTTCCTTATATTTTTGTACCATGTTGTAAATTTTGTTTTGCCATAATTATACAACTGGTAAAGTGCTAAGATTCATTAGGAATATGGAAGATTCATAGGAGTCTAAAGGTCATTGGGAAATCGAAAGGACATGGAGGGAGATGAAGGGTCATACACCGACTTGTATAAATGTATCATGATGCGTTTAGTAAGAGGTTTTTAGCACTTGAAGTATTTTAACACTTAGAATGTTGTTTGCACTTGGGGTAGCTTTGAGCACTTTGTCTTGGCATACTTTAGGCTAAGTTATGGTGAGGCAAGGGGATTATGCTGGAGATGATATGAGCAACCCGCCTTCCACTATTGGAGTTTGATGGACTTGTTGTACATGTAATTGGGTTTGCGACATAATCAATGGGAAGTTCTTAACTCTTTGCATTGATTCTCATGCACTCGTCTAATTGTTGTAATGGATATCTAATACTCTCATTATGTTTGCATATTTGTTTTCACATGGGTTGTATTTTAGTGACTCATTCATAAATTATTACTCATATGTCTATTGGAATCTTTGCTTTTCATTCCATGCTAACACTAGTAATTTATTGTGAACTAATATTGAATTAACCTCTAATACTTTCTTATTCACGTATGCCTTTGATGATTTTAGCTCACCGATTCCTCTTGAGGCATACTTATTCTTACTAGTGTGTTGTTACGTTCTTGTATTATGTTCCGCAAGTTGTCAATCGTGGGCTGATTTTGTCCTCATTCTTCAAGTATCTCATTCTTGTTCTCACACTACATCTCTTCATTTGATAGCCAAGAGGAAAAAAACATGGTGGCATCTAGGCCCATATATCGGATGGGATTCCTATCCCAAATAATGTGAGGTATAATTGGTGATTTACACTAGGGAGATCCCCTTATCGTCGGCAATACATTTTTCCCTGTTAACATCCTCCAACTAAAAATATTCTAAAATATTCCATGGAGGTTAACTCTCTATGATCTGAAAACACAAGAATGACTATTTTATTAATTTCACCAAATATTAACTAAGGTTTCTTTTATGTGAATTAATGAGAGAAATTGATTTGTAAGTGCCTTTAAACATAATCTTTAAATCTAAACATAAGCATAAAAAATAGAGAAAATAAGAAGCAAAATCAAGATATTTGATGACAGAGTTCGTCCCTCCTGGACTATACACGCAGGCACCAATGGATAATGTTAGAATGAAGGCCTCGGCCTCTGCTCTGCAACACAACTTTATGTTCTAAAAAAGGCCCCAGGATGGCCAAGTTATGCTAAAAAAGGCAATTACAGGCACAAATAGTTACAGTTCTAAAACTCACATTCTAATTCCCTGGCCTTGGTGTAGTGGTATTACATTTTATATAACCCACGGGAGGTCCAGGGGTCAAACCCGTGGGCCTCCCGGGATTCACATTGCAAACTTGGCATTACATTACCACTCAGCGCATATGAAATACATATATGAAATAGGGTTTCGTTATAACCAAAACCCATTTTAACATATAGTTTCAAACCACATTTTTGTATTGGACCAGTGGCCCTCGTGACCATGGCATATATTTATACATTAAATTTATGTCCGATATTATACACCCGATGGTCTAAGGATCCACAGACCCATGGCTTGGTTATATAACAAATGTTTGTCGGTGTGGTCACATGTATTTGATACACTGGTGATGAGGGTTGACTACTCCAGGTTTAGTGGAATGTTTGGAGTGCCATTGACTTGTTGCTAATTTAACTGCGGGGTTGGCAGACCATGAAACATCGTGGCTCCGCCAACCCTTCTCCCCATATGTAATTGAACTTGTATTCAAATAAAAATTGTCGCCACTATATAATCAAAGCACGAGCATGGTGCAATGGTAAAGTTTTGTGATGTTATAACGAAGGTCGTGGATTCGACCCCCGACTCTGTCCATCTGACCTGCGCATTGAATTTGACCACCCATGAGTTGACTTTTACCGCCACCTGTCATGATGTGAAACTAGCACTTCTATTTGAGAATAACTTTAGAACACACTTTCTCTCTCATACAGAGGCCATTTTCAAAACCAAATATACTGTCGGAATCAATGCAATGAGCTCTTTGACTTGGCTCTAGTTTTGTAAGCATCTGAGACTATAAAATTCTAAGCATTTTGAGGATCCTCCTGATCATTCCTCTCCACTAGAAGCTTTTGGACCACAAAAAGTTTGGTTTTAAGCAAACATGAGGTGAGGGTACAAATCCCTCACCCTTTCGATCTCCATCCACCTTGCCTTTCTTGGATTCATGCCTTTGAGTCCCACTCGAAGAGACCTAACATCGCCATGCTTGGAAGTGGAAATCTTTCTATCCAAGATGGTATCTTCTTGTAACTCAATTATACATTCAGGTGAAAAATCATCTACAGTTGGAATTTGAACATTTTCCTTTGGATCCATGATCATAGGAGGTTCATACAACTTCAAATTTTCAACATTTACAACTGAATATATGTGCATGTATGGAGGCAAATTTAACTGAAATGCATTGTGCCCAATATTTTCAACAATCTTAAATGGACCATACATGATAGGTTTCAACTTTTTTCCTTCACCTTTCATCCTTTATTTGTTGATGTGCAGCCATACCTGATCACCAACTTGGAAGTGATGATCCACCCGATGCTTGTCATGGCGCATTTTGTACTTGGCCCGACATTTCTCTAATTTCTCATGCACTACTTCATGAATCATTTGGATTCTTTGAATGAACTTGATTGCTTTGTCGACATCTCCATGTCCATCCTCCTTAGCTTCTTGACCATACATAAAGTCCATTGGTGATTTTGGTAGGTACCCAAAACATGTCTCAAAAGGATATCTCACTGTAGAAGAATGTAAGACCCGGTTGTAATCATGTTGGACATAATGTAAGGATTCATCCCCCAACTTAGGATGCTTGCTGCAATAGACTCTAAGAACATGTACCATTGTTCTATTCACCAACTCTGTTTTCCCATCAATTTGTGGATGACAAGTTGTGATCTTTTTAATTTTAGTGTCCATGAGTCCCCACAAACTGGACCAAAAATCTCCCATGAAATGAGAGTCCCAATCTGAAATGATAGAAGTAGGCAACCGAAAATGAACTCATACATTTTGAAAGAACAACTGTGCAGTTTGTTTAGCAGTAACTTTCTTCCTACATGGAACAAGAATACACATTTTTCTAAATCTATCAAACACAACATATAAATAATCATGCCCTTTTTTAGACATAGGAAGTCCTCATACAAAATCCATAGATATAATGTCCCATGGTCTAGAAGGAACTGGAAGTGGCATGAAATTTTTATTGCTTGGTTTGCTTGTTGAACACATGACACAACATTTGATGTACTTAGAAACTGTTTCATTCATTTGAGGCCAATAACAATACCTTTATAACTGTGCCACTATCTTACCTACACCAAAATGCCCTGAAACACGAGAATAATGTGCTTCCCCAATCACATGCACTCTTTCCCCCTGTGGTATGCACAACTTACCAAGATGGTACAATAATCTGTCATGAACATGATAATTCACTTCTTCCACCTGAGCATCCTAAGTTAGTGATTCATAAACATCTTTGAAATCAGTATCTTCGACATATTATTCAATATAACTTTCATGTGCTAAAGAACTATTTTGCAGAATAACTGAAGCATTCAAAGAAGGTCTTGATAACATATCAACTACTTTATTGGTGGTACCTTTCTTATATTTGATTACTAAGTGGAATTTCTACAAAAACCCCATCCATCTATAATGTTGATATTGCTGCAACTTAGTTTGAGATTGAAGGTATTGAAGTGGTTGATGATCTGTATGAATCATTGTTTCTTTTCCCATTAAATATTGTTTCCATTTTTTAACACTTCCACTAATGCATATAATTATTTATCATATGTTGGATGGTTATCAATTGCTTTAGAAAATGTTTCTGAATGAAAACAAATAGGCTTTCCTTTTTGCAATAACACTGCACCCATTGCATACCCACTAGCATCAGTTTCTATTTCAAATGGTTGTTGAAGGTATGGTAATGCTAAGATTGGAGCTGTCACAATTTTCTGCTTTAGAGTATCAAATGTTTTTTTTTGTTTTCCTCCCCACTCGAAGGAGACTTTAGAACTTGTTAAAGCATGAAGTGGTGATGCAATAAAAGATAAATGAGAAATAAATTTCCTCTAATACTAAATTGCACCCAAGAAAATTCTAACTTCCGTCACATTTTGAGGTCTTGGCCACTTAATGATTACATCAATTTTAGCTGGATCTATTTTTAGATGACCTCCTCCAACTATGTAACCAAGATAAACTAAGGAAGTTTTCCCAAATTCACACTTAGAAAGTTTGAGATACAGATTCTCTCTTTGCAACACATCAAAAAACCTATTTAACATGGTTTACATCTTCTTCCAAACTTGAACTGAAAATAAGAATATCATCCAGATAGACTATGACAAACTTATCAAGAAAAGGATGAAACACATCATTCATCACTCTCATAAAAGTTGTTGGAGCATTGCATAAACCAAACGGCATAACCAACCATTCATAAAGCCCCTTTCTAGTCTTAAATGCAATTTTCCATATATCATTCTCTGCAATGCGAATCTGATGATAACCATTTCTTAAATCCAATTTTGTAAAGTAAGCAAAATTATTTAACTGATCAAGAAAATCGTCTATTCCCGGAAGAGGATACATGTCCTTAATGGTGATTTTATTTAAGGTTCTAAAATCAACACACATTCTCCGGGTTCTATCTTTCTTAGGGACTAAGAAAGATAGAACCCGACTTATTAACTAGGGTGAAAATAACAATATCTTCCAGATAGACTATGACAAACTTATCAAGAAAAGGATGAAACACATCATTCATCACTCTCATAAAAGTTGTTGGAGCATTGCATAAGCCAAATGGCATAACCAACCATTCATAAAGCCCCTTTCTAGTCTTAAATGCAATTTTCTATATATCATTCTCTGCAATGCGAATCTGATGATAACCACTTCTTAAATCCAATTTTGTAAAGTAAGAAAAATTATTTAATTGATCAAGAAAATCGTCTATTCCCGGAAGAGGATACATGTCCTTAATGGTGATTTTATTTAAGGTTCTAAAATCAACACACATTCTCCGGGTTCTATCTTTCTTAGGGACTAATATTATCAGTGATCCACATGGAGAAGAACTAGGTCGAATGAAGCCTTTATCAACCAATCCCTGAATTTGTTTCCTAATTTATTCAGTTTCTATGACCGACATGCGATACATGACAATATTTGGAAGAGGGGCATCAAATTGTAATTGAATCTCATGTTGTATTTCTCATTTTGGAGGTAGAATTTTTGGTTCTTTAAATAATTCCTTATATGAATCTACTATTTCAACCAATTTTTCCTTAAACTGAGAAGCACACCCTTGGAAAGAATCATACTTATCTTTAGGTTGTTCTTTAATAAACATGAGAACACACTTTTTTACTTGAATTTATGAATCTTTTCATTTGATTTACATTGATTAAATCCAAGTTTGTCTTGATATTGAGTGCCCTGACAATGTATTCAATTCCATTTTTAAAGACATGATACTTATTCTCCTTTCAATGAAATATGATATCTTGATCATAAAGATAAGGACTACCAACACAACCCCACATATATCCAAAGGAATCACGTCTAACTCAACTTCATCAAAAAAATTAGTTGTAATTGCAAACCTTAAACGACCCTATTTTGTGACTTGCATCTTAGTGTTTTCCTTCAACCATCCTAAAGGGTATGATTTTGGATGATTTTTAGTTTCCAATCCCAATTTCCTTACTAGTTCCTCAAGTATTAGATTTTCCTGTGATCCACTATTGAATAATGTATCTATCTTAGTGTGCTTGGATATAATCCCGATATGAAACAATTCAATTCTCTTCTTTTCTTCAATCACATCATTAGATTTTGAAGAATATGCAGAACAAGTATAACTAGAGCTAGATTCAAAAGGATTACCTGTCAGACCCATAGCGGTTATCTTCTTTTCATCACCGGAGTCGAATCCCAAATATTGTTGGACTGTAGCATTAGCTTTCATCTCACCCTTCTTCTTAAGGAACTTATTTGGCTTAAGCTCCAGATGAAGCTTCCAACACTTGGAGTCATCATGTCCAACCCTCTGACAATGAGTAAAAGTAGGCATTTCTCCTTCTTTCTTAGCTATTGCCGGTTTCTTCCCTTTCAACTTGCTCTTCCCTTTTCCTTCTTTGGAATCTTTGTTCTCAGAATGCTTGAATGGTTTCTTTGAAAAGCTTGACTGAAAAGGTCTACCACCCGATTTAATATGAATGGCTTGTACACACAGTTCATCAAAGTCAGTTGGATTAAACATAAGCAAAGTATGTTGCAAATAAGAATGCAAACTTCCAATATTCTTTAACAAAGTATCTCGTGTGTTTAATGGAACATTAAGCGCTAATGCCTTTTTCCTGAATTCCTGTGTAAACTCTTACACATTGTGTCCTTTACCTTGCCTTATATGTTTCCAATCCATTATAACCTGTTGCATATATCCTAAAGGATAGAATTTCTTTCTAAGAGCTTTAACAAACTTAGACAATGAAGAGATAATTTTACCTTTATGCTTCAAATTTGATTGAGTTTTACTTTCCCACCAAATCAAAGTTGTTCCCCCCATTCTAAGTGTAGCTAACTGAATTTTTGTAGATTCATCAACAATATTCTAAATTCTACAATACACCTCAAGTTTCTTTATCTAGTTACCTAACTTTTCAGATTCATTTCACCATCATATATTGGCAACTCAAACTTAACATCAAGCTTCCAAAAAGTAGATTTCTTTGGTTTCTTTTGTGAGTTTGAATTTGAACTAGAATGATAATAGGATGATGAAGAAGAAGAAGACGAAGATGGAGGAGAAGGAGGTTCATTACCATCAACATTTTCCTTGCCCTTTTTCACTTTCATTCCTTTAGAAGACGAAGTTGCATCTCTAGTCTTCTTATCTTCATAAAGTTATGTAATCATCCTTTGCATATTAAGGACATATGTTGAAATTGTAACTCGCTCTTTGTCTCAAGAGCTTCTCCTTCATTTGCACCTGCCATCTTTTGCGAGACTTTCTTCTTTCCAATCTCTGGATTTACCTATTCAAGTTTCCCTTCTCCACGTTGTGATCTGGATCTAGTCAACATTCACATTGAAAAATATCCTACTTATACATGATAAACCTTGATCTTATACCAAAATATGATCCGAAAACACAAGATTGACTATTTGCCCAATTTCACCAAACATTAACTAAGATTGATTTTATGTGAATGAATGAGAGAAATTGATTTTCAAGTGCCTTTAAACATAAACTTGAAATCTGAACATAAGCATAAACAATAGAGAAAATAAGAAGAAAACTCAAGATATTTGATGATGGAGTTCGTGGCTCCTGGTCTACATCTCCATGTCCGCTTCCAAGTGGGCGTCCGTTGTATTAGGAATGCTCAAAAGTCTCTTTACATAAAATTTAGCCATTCTCGACTATGCATACAAGCACCAATGGCTACTTTCAGAATGAAGGCCTCGGCCTCTGCTCTCCAACGCAACTTTCCGTTCTCAAAAAGGCCCAAGGATGGCCAAGTTGTGCTAAAAAATGAAATTACATGCACAAATAAGTTACAGTTTTCAAATTCCCATTTTAACTCTCTCACCTTGATGCAATGGTATTAGACTTTATATAACCCATGGGAGGTCTCAGGATCAAACCTGCAGGGCTCTTGGGATTTGCATTGAAAACTTGAAATTACATTACCACTGGCGCATATGAAATACATATATGAAATAGGGTTTTGTTTATAACCAAAACACATTTTAAGATATAGTATCAAACCGCATTTTTATATTGGACCAACACCCCCCATGGCCATGGAATATAGTTATACATAAAAATTTTGGCGGATATATACACCCGACGGTCTCAGGATCCACAGACCCGCGACTTGGTTATATAACAAATGTTTGTTAGTGTGGTCACATGTATTTGATACACCGGCAGTGAGAGTTGACTACACCAGTTTTAGCAGACTGTTTGGAGTGCCATTAACTCGTTACTAATTTAAATGCGGGGTTGGGGGACCGCCGAACATGGGGGCTCCGCCAACCCTTCCCTCCATATATAATTGAATCCGTATTCAAATAAAAATTTCCACCACTATATACTCAAAGTATTAGCACGGTGCAATGATAATGTTTTGTGGTGTTATAATGGAGGCCGTGTGTTCAACCCCAAGACTCTGGCCATCCGACCACCACTGTGTTAACTTTTTACCGCCACGTGTCATGATGTGAAACTGCTACTAAGCCTGTAAAGATCTATTCTTTTCTCTGTTTGAGAATAACTTCAGGATGCATTTTATCCTTTATATGGAGGCCACTCTACTATCTACCTAATAATTATTGATAATTAAATTAAAATTCCAAAATAGATAGCTTATAAATGTAATGATTTTAAAAATTACACATTAAGAAATTTGATCGTTTTTGAAATTTGATAAATCAAAAATTAAAATTAACATAAACTAGTTAATATATACAATGATAATAACGTTTTAAAGTTTTGATCAAAATTTAGATAAAACCATCCTATATCCATGGTAAATTTGGATCTATCAAGCCTTGAGAGTGATCAAGTCCAAAGTTAAGATGGATCTAGGCTAGTACTCTTCCATTCCATAATGGATTTCCACAAGCTTTTAAATATGTTTCATCATAACAAATACCATGGGCAAAACCATGGGTTATCAAAACCGTGAACCAAAAAACTGTTAACGTAAATTATTTATTTTACTTTTTAATTTTAATTAATTTTAATTTAATTTAATTCTTATTTGACCCAGTCAAAATGTTTACATAACATAAGGACATAACAAGACATTACAACTTAATCAAGTTGTTTTTATATTTATTAAGTAATTTATATAATAAAAGTTAACATTAGTTTGATTGGTTTTGATTATGTTATTAATTTGAGAGTTACTTACAGCGTAGCATGTGGGAGACGTTGTCACCTTAACAATACATAAAGTTACACTAAAAAATAAGAATAAATATTAAGTTGGCTAATGTGGTCATATATTAACTTGATTTGTTTAGTAAAGCATGATCTTGTGAGGAAGATTCTCCATATTTGGTGATGCAAAAGGCTTTCAAAGAGCATAGGGTGTCGAAAATGGTTATTGTTCATATCAAATGTTGTCCAAATGAATGATAAAGCTACATAGTTAAATAACATATTTTGAGTGCCTTCTAACGATATATAACATGCATCCTAACTCCTCATGATTGAGGAGAAATTGATTTTTTAAATATCTTGTCATTTGCACAAGTCAGCCTAGGTAGTGGACAGGTTGGCCCCAAGACAAATTGAATAAAGCCAACCCCCAAAACGATAATGTCAAAACACTATATTTATATGTCACTTGTGTGGCTCATTTTAGAATGAAATTAGGCTCTATGTAAGCAATAAGATCTGTGATAGACAAGATGATCGAGCCTAGTTGAAACAGGATGAAGATAAGGAGATAAATCTAACTAAGGAAGACTATGTTGTGAAGGGGAGGATTGCAAAGTTTGTAGGAGGGTCTTGTTCCACTATTTTAGGATAAGTTTATGATTATTTTTGAGAGGGAGAAGATAGGTTGAAACCAAGCCAAGTTGTTGATAGAATTTAGGGCCTAATTACTGGTCAAAGACACCTTGTTGTAGAATTTGTTGCAAGCTTGAATTGCCTTGGTTGCAAACTCGAATTACACTTGGTTGTGGGCCTGAATTACACGTGATTACGTTATTAAATCACACTTTGTTGGAAGCCTAATTTGTCTTGGTTGCAAGTATGAATTATTATATCATGTAGACAAGCTGGTGTGTTGATTCTGAGAGAGGCCAAGCAAGTTAAGCTATGTATGTTGTTTTTGAAGGAGCATAGGAAGCAAGTCAAAAGTCCATCTAGGCCTCAAGATGAGTTCTACATTTTACCCTTGTTGTTTTGAAGGAGTTTGATTCATCTAAATTGAAGCATTATATTTTTTTTACCCATATTGATGCTTTTAAAGTGGAAAAAGTGGAAGAATCAACTCACTGGATCAATTCTATCAGCCGAGCCTAGCTTGGAAAATTAGGGTCTGAAACCTTCCGGGAGAATTTTGAGACATTAAACGATTTTTTTTTGGGGATAAAACTTTGTTAGCTTACAATAAAACCATTATTTTCATTTTCTACACACAAATACCTTTCCAATGGCGTAATAATCACCTCAATTAGAGTTAGTATGCAAAAGTTATTCCACTCGGAAGTTGACCTTCTTGTTTTGGCCACCATAATTCGAGAGGATGCCACATCAATCCCCATTATTCATGGAAAAGGGGCTAGCCACATGATTATGATAAAGAAGACTCTAGAAGAGTCTATATTGTAACTCTAGTTAAGAGTTGAGGTAGTCAAACCTAACCACTAGTAGGCTATATGACTATGTTATAACTTGGCCACTAAGAGGAAAAGGGGTTCCATTCTTTTCAAGTGAACTTGTTCAATAAATGAGAAAAATAGCCAAGATGGATAGAGAGGGACATGAGAGGGAGCACACAAAGAGGATTTGTGTATAGTAGTAGCCCATGGGCCATAGGCCTTATTTCTTTGTACTCATATGCATTTTCTATTAAGAGAAATAGAGTCAAGCGGTCTCACCTTCCAACTAGGTTTTCTCCCAAAAGGGTTTCCCAGGTTATATATTTTGTCAAACCATGGTTTGTGAGTTTTTATTTTGTTGTTCTCTATTTTATGGATAAATTTTAATTTGCATGCATACACAATAAACAATAATCAACATATCCATAAATCTAAAGAGGAATAAACCCTAATAGTGTAGATTTTCATATTTTTAAATATGGTTTTATGAGATCTATTGTGACAAATTGTCCAATGGAATATCCACAACAATTTACGAATAATATTGGTATTAGAGCAATATTCTTTGGGTATATTTGTGGATATTTTCATGGGATCTATATCGACTAAGCCAAAAGTCATAAAACCCTAATCATGGCAGACAAATTTGTGAATAAACCTTCATATCTTGTAGAGGAGAGGTTTTCACCACTAGAAGGAAAAGTTACATATATAAGTGATGATTTGAATCTCCTCATCTCGGCCTTGAAAACTTGGCTTGAGATACTCAGAGAAAATGGGGTTTATAATACATAGGATAGATTAGAGGGAAGATTAAGAGAACGAGAAGAAATGAAGAACGATTCGAAGAAAGGACCTGAAAGAGATCAACCTATTTCGAGTGTCGTGAACCATTCACAGTCCCTATTCAAAAGGAATTGAAGGTCAATATCAAGCCGTACCAAGATGAGATCGACACTCTGAAGCTAAACCATTGGTTTCAACAATTACCAGTTTATTTCAGTGTTCATCAAATTGAGGAAGAACATAAGATTTCATTTGTGTGGCTGAAATGAGAGGGCCATGCTTGCATGAATTGGATGGAAATACACACAGAGACCTTGAGATTGGAGGGATATCCTTGAATGACTAAGTAGGAGGACTTTAAAACCCTCATAAAGTTGCAATTTTACCCTAGCGGGTATGTAGAAGACCAGTGGATTTGGCGACACAACTTTAGGCATAAGTAGGGGTAGAGTGTACATGAGTACACCACCGAATTTAGAAACATGGCCATAATGTTGTGTATCTCCCCAAAGAACCCAAATGTACTCCTCAAGTATCTAAGGGGATATACACAACCATTTGTGGAAGCAAGTGATGTTGTTCAAGCCCATATCGGTGGGTGAGGCTTTTGTATAGGCAAAACACCTGGAGAACATAGGCTTAAAGAAAGGTAAATCAAGTAGATCAAAGTAGAAGGAGAAACAAGATGCTTCTAATGAGGGGAAGAAGAAGTGGAAAGGGAGAAAAGATAAAAATATAGTAGCCAAAACTCAAATATAGATGAGAGGATTGTATGTACATTAGTGCAAAAGGAGGTGAATCTAAGTAGCCGTAAGTAACATGAAGAGAAAGAAATGACCAAACTCTTCCACTTAAATATACAGGTCCATAAGACAAATATTGACACTATGTTCAACTTAGGATTGGAATCGAATCTCATCGCAGAAAAGTTGGTCAACAAATTGGGATTAGAAGTTCGTGATCATCCAAGCCCATATCCATTGGGATGGGTAAATAAGGATGCAAAGTTGAAGGTAACAAAATAATGAAAAATTAGATTTGATATTAGTGGTGATTTTATTTATGAAGTAGAACTAGATTTGGTTCCCCTTGATGTATGCAAAGTGGTATTTGGAAGTGTGTACATGTACATGTGAGATGCAATATTCATGTGAAGAGCCAACCATTACTGGCTTGTCAAGGATGGAAAATCGTTCACAATCAACGTGCACAAAGGTAAGTTGAAAATTTCTCTCGTAAGTTCCAACCAAGCCAAGAAATTGATTAGTTCCAATAAGAATTACGTTTTATTGTTTTTAAGAGAAGTAAGAGGCAAAGCATCCCTGGAGGGGTGTACTAAGAAATAAAAACAACAACAACAAAAGGAAAAGTTTCTACATGCATATAGGGATGTGTTCCAGAAGCTTAAAGAGTTACCACCCAAGAGGAAGCGGAGGATAAGATCCAACTATTATATGTGTGTGTGTGTGTATGTGTGATAATAATGTTACATTAAAAATCAATGTACATTTTTAAATACTTGAATTTTCACTTTTATTTTACATCAAACTTTATATAATGAGATAAAGTAATTTTAAAAAAAATTACTTTTTAGTGTGAGGGATAAATGTAATTTCTTCATTGGGAGGAGATCTAATGTCTATAGTGTGCTAGAAAAAAAAATGTTACTTTAAAAAACAATGTCCATTTTTAAATACTTGAATTTTCACTTTTATTTTACATCAAACTTTATATAATGAGATAAAGTAATTTAAAAATAAATGAATTACTTTTTAGTATGAAGAATAAATGTAATTTCTTCATTGGGTTGAGATCTAATGTCTATAGTATGCTAGAAATGTGTAATGTAAAGTAATATAATGTTAACATTTTGACTAGGCCAAAATAAAATTAAAATATGGTAGAGATGTGTAACTTAATGTAATGTAAACATTGTAACTTGGTGAAAATAAAATTAAAATAACAAAAAATAAAAATAAATAACCCTATAAAAATTAAATAAAAATAAAAATAAAAATGACTCATGGTATTGACCCACCGTTTTAAAAATCCATGGTATTGACTCATGGAATTCCTATGGAATATAATCTATTTAAGGAGGGATTAAACTAGCCTAGACTCAGTTTAGTTTGATGTTATATTTAGGTACATAATTAGTTGTAAAAAATGATGGTAATTTTTTTTTTTTTTTTTTTATGGAAAAATGTAATTATTACATTTTATGTGATATTTTTGCCTACCTCTATCCACTTTTTACTAAGTTATATTGGATAAAATATAATAATATAATATTACATTTTACCTAATATTTCCCCTCAATGGGTCCACTTCTTATTGTAATTTTTCTTTATATTTGTAATTTAAAAGTAAACAAACTCAACTATAAAATTAGTAGGAGTGAGGGGAAATATTGATCAGAATGTAATATTTAGGGTGGGGTGTGACATGAAATATTAGGTAAAATTTAATAATATTACATTTTAATTAGTATTTCCTCCCACCCCTGGCACTATTTATTAGATGGGGGTGGTTATAAATATTAGGTAACATATAATATTGTAATATTATATTTTATGTAATATTACCCGGGATTCACTTTTTGTGTCAGCTCTACAACCCAGTATGTGTAGATGTAATGTAAGCAAACATTTGTAATGTTGGCTCAATTGTAATAAATATATTTGTAATAATTAATATAGATGTGTTCCATCTATAAATTTAATTAATAAACCAACAAAAACTTAATATTTACAACATGACAAGATTTTTAATCATGAATATTATTAACTTCTAAGTAGGTTTTTTTACAATACCATGGGCCAATACTCACAAAAGAAAGATAGAGAGGGCGACGAGGGAAGAAAATTATAATACTGTGGGCTACAACCATGGTTTATCAATACCATGGGCCATCTAGACTTTTGATTATTATGTTATGGATATAGGCTTTTAATTATTTTGTTACAATACCATGGGCCAATACCATGCCTTATCAATACCACATGCCCAAAAATAATAATCAAAATATTTTACAAATACTATATTTTATTTAATTTTATAATTTTTTTGAATTAAATCTAAGAGAAAAAATGTTATAATTACTTTTCAGGTATATCTAAACCCTCCATCTTCACTACTACAATATTCCCATATATATTAAATGGAGGTTTTAATAAATTAAAAAATGAGAATACTTTTATATATACATATGTGAAATTTATATAATATAAATGATATTATAAAGAACCACGATAGATGCATCTTAACCAAGGATCCAAGCGAAGTGAGAAAGCAAAGTGATTAACAATGATAGAGGAAAGATACTGCATGATTATTTTAAGTTTTCATTATTGTGTTTTCTTTAACATGATTGATCCAAAATATAGGTTTAATATTTTACAACCAATTTTTTTTTTATAAATATAATACAATGGGATCATATTTAAAAAAGAGAGTGAGATGGAAGGGGAATAGAGTGGGGGAGAGAGACATAGAGGTGGGAGAGGCAGTGAGAGAGAGAGAAATGAAGAGAAAGAGAAGGGGGAGAGATGGATTTGGAGGGGGGAAAGAGAGGGAGTGAAGAACAAAGGCATTGAGAGATAGAGGCGGAGAGAGAGAGAGAGCGAGTGACAATGGAGAGATGAAGACGAAATGAGAGAGAGGAGACAAGGGAAGAGAGAGAAAATGAGAGGATAAAGATAGGAAAAGAAGGGGAAGAGAGAGATAGGGAGACATAGATATGGAGGGGGGGAAGGGGGAGAGAGAGAAGGAGAGAGGGAGGGAAATAGTGACAAAGTTTGAGGGTGGAGAGACAAAGAGTGTGTATGATGGGGGAGAGATGGAGGGAGGTGGGAGAGAAGGAGAGAGAGAGGAAGGAAATTGAGAGAGGACTTGAGGGAGAGGAGAGAGACAGGGGGAGAGAGAGATGGACTTGGAAGGGGAAGAAAGACATAGATAGAGAAAGGTGGAGAGGAAGTGGCAAGGGAGAGATGGAGAGTCAGTGAGAGAGAGAGAGAGAGAGAGAGAGAGAGAGAGAGAGGGAGAGATAGATAGATATGGAGAGAGTTTGTGTATGTTTTGAGGGTGAGAAGGAGAGACAAGTGGAGATAGAGATATAGATGGGGCGGGGGAGAGGGTAGAAGAGAGAGGCAAAGAGAGGGAGGGAGGAAGAGAGATAGATGGGAGATAGAGATATAGATGGAGAGAGAGAGGGGGAGAGAGAGAGAGAGAGGGGGGGGGGGAGAGAGAGAGAGAGAGAGAGAGAGAGAGAGAGATAAGGGGAAAATATATAGAGGGAAAGGAAGAGGGGGGATATATAGATAGATAAATAGATATGGGGAGAGAGAGAGAGTGTGTGACATGTGTTTAGGGGGCTGAGATAGAGAGACAAATAAGGAGAGATGGAGGGAGGTATAGATATAGATGGCAAGGGGAGAGAGGGAAGAAGAGAAAGATAGAGAAAGGGAGGGAGAGGCAGATAGAGAGAGACGAGGGAGAGAGGGAGGGGAAGAGAGAGAAGGAGAGGGGGAGGGAGATAGACACAGAATGGAAGGTGGAGAGAGGGAAGAAGAAAGAGACACACAGAGACAAATTCAAACATAGAAGTTAGATCTAGAAAGTCATGAATATTTTGGATTTCACTAAAATAGATGTATAGATTTCATTGTACTTGTTGATTTCTAATCCTGTTTGATCACATGAAATATATGCATTGATTTTAGTGTAGATGTCGATTTATAATCCTATTTAATACCTTGCAATAGATGCATTGATTTCAGTGTCGATGTTGATTTCTACTCCTATTTGATTGCTTGCAAGGGATGCATTGGTTTCAGTGTAGATATTGATTTCTAATCCTCTTTGATCGCTTGCACTAGATACATTGATTTTAGTGTAGATGTCGATTTCTAATCCTATTTAATACCTTACACTAGATGCATTGATTTCAGCGTAGATGTTGATTTCTACTCATATTTGATTGCTTGCATTAGATGCATTGGTTTTAGTGTAGATATTGATTTCTAATCCTATTTGATTGCTTGCATTAGATGCATTGATTTCAATATAGATGCTGATTTATAATCCTATTTGATTCTTTGCACTAGATGCATTGATTTTAGTGTAGATGTTGATTTCTAATTTGATGCAACTAGATGTATGATGTACATTAAATTCAAGTAATTAGATTAATAATGTGCATTTATTTAAGTGTAGCCACATCTCTGCCTCCTCCATCTATATCTCTAGCTCCCACTGTCTCTCCTTCTCTATCTTCCATTGTCTCTCCTTCTCTATCTCTCTATCTCACCCCATAAACACGCACACTCTCTCTCCATATATATATATATATATATATATATATATATATATATATATATATATATATATATATATATATATATCTTCCTCCCTCCCTTCCCCCTCCCCCTCTCTCTCTTCCCATTCTCTCTCTCTAACATTTCTCTCTTCATATCTATATCTCTTCCTCTCTCCCTATCTTTGCCTCTATCTTCTTCCCTCTCCCCCCATCTATATCTTTGTCTCCCCTTGTCTCTCCTTCTCACCCCCAAACATACACACTCTCTCTCAGTGTAAGCACATAAAAATCATTCATGACGTGCATTGACTTATGTGTTACAATAATTCAATCATAAATAGAATACGTAAATTTTCATCCTAAATAAAATGTTTGCTTACCTGAAATGTTTTCTTCTTGAAACTATAAACTATTTATAACTAACTACATTTTTATTATTCCCATTTTCCATCATTTAACATTGTTAATTACTTTGCATTCAAACACGTAATAGAAAATAACTACCATTGAAAATTATTTGGGGTTTAACACTCCATAAGTCACAATGATTGACTTTGGAGAAAACCATTGTTAATATTGGAGAGAAACAAAGACAAGGTATGTTGTTTACTATAGTAGCTCGAGTTAAATATTTTAATGGTCTATGCTTCCAAATACTCTTTTCATATGATCGATATGAGAAAATGGAAAAACTAACAAGTGTGAAAATAGGAACAGTAGAAGAAAATAATTTCATATTGATCATAATGAAGATTGTTTATAATTGACTATATTCTTATTATTCACGTTTTCTATCAATCAAAATTGTTATATTGACACTTTGCACTCAAAATTTGTATTTCATCATTTTTCATCGTTCAAGTTACTAACAATATATCTCATCTTAACAAACTGAGGTAACTAAGCAAATTTTTTAAATTAAATTGACCAAATTAATCTTAGACATATTTAGAATATTTGAAATGATCAAAATAATTTTGTCGAGAGGGATCAAATCTCTCGAGGTGCAAACCTTTCCTCAATTTTTGCACTCAAAAAATAGGTTTGAACCTCGAGTTATTTGATCCCTCTCAGCGCTTGATAGATCTGGTGTTAAGATGGATCTAGGATGGTAGAAGCAAGTGAGGTGAAGAAATAATTGCAGCAACTACTGGAACAGGGTGCCATCCAACCGAGTATAACACCATGTGGATCACCCATCATAATTGTACCAAAGAAGGATGGGACTTGGAGGATATGGATTGATTACAAGGCATTGAATGAAATTACGCTCTTGAAATGTTATCCCCCACCTATGATAGATGATGTATTGAATTAGTTGCATCAAGCGAAATACTTCACTAACTAGGAATTAAAGTCTAGACATCACCGGGTTCAAGTTTGAGAAGAAGATACCTAGAAGACCACCTTAAAAACCAGGAAAGGTTTGTATGAGTGGTTAGTCATGCCATTCGACCTATGTAATGCACTAAATACATTTATGAGGCCAATGAATTATATATTGTTCCCTTTTATAGATACAATTGTTATTATATATTTGGATGATATACTGGTATACAGTGCCACCTGTGAGGAGCACAACTCACACGCAGGTGTTGGAGACATTAAAGAAGGACTAGCTGCTAGCAAATCTCAAGAAGTGTGATTTTGCACAACAATCTTCAGTGTATCTAGGTATCTGATAGGTGGAGGAGAGTTAAAGATAGATCTTTCCAAGATGGAGACCATCATGAAACGGATGATTCCTATTAATGTTTCCGAGTTTAAAAGTTTCATTGAGGAAGCACAATACTTTTCGAAATTCATAGATTTTTTTTTCAACAGTAGCAGCACCACTTGATCTGAAATGGAGCAGATTAGTAATGGTTTACTAATTTCCCATTCATAATTAAACCCAAGATGCTTATCATTTTCTTATCAAGTGCTTAAGGATTCAATACTTTTTCTTAATTAACTGATTCCCATGAGAGTTTCTTATGTAAAAGTTATAAAACAATTTAACATAAATATATATGCTGAATAACAACAAATACCATCAAAATACAGCACACAACAAGCACATGATAAAGGAGTTCACTCCTCCTGGGCTACGTCTCCTTGGTCCAACTTCCAATGGCTTAGGCCTCTCTATTATGCTCAAATTACAACAAAAGTATGTTTACAATGCTCAAATGCCTCTAAAACCTGTCTCAATGAGTTCAAAATACTCAAAAATGGCTATCTAGACTCTTTTTGCATCCAATTTGGATAAGAACTGAAGAAGTTATGACTTCTCCCAGTTCTTCCATTATTTGTTCCACAAAATGCTCCAAAACAGACCAAAAACTCCATTTCCACTCCAAAATCCACTAATCCAGTGAGAAATTCGTCGTTTAGTGGGCTATATCTTGTCGTTCATATCCAAATCACAATCAGCAAGTTTTGCGGGCTCCCAACATAACAAATTGTTGCGATTGCGGTATTGCGAACCTACTGGGGCTAATAAACTGCAACATATATAATCTCGCATGCGAAACCTCCTGATCATTGCAATCGTTGAAGTTCAACGACCAAAGGTCTTGTTAACATGGGAACACTGTGATTGCAGTATTGCAAACCCATTGGGGTATTAAACTGTGATATATAAAATTCCCGCATCCAGTCTTATCGCAATCGACAATCAACTGCGGGTACATAACCAGTGCGATATGATAGAACCGCTAGGATGTTAAACTGTAACACATAAAAGTATCACATCCAAGAGTCTTATCACAATCAGAACTTTACCGGTGGTAACAACATAACATCAGGGTGTTTGGTGCGATTTGCAAGGGTTGATTCTTAACCTGCGCCTCTTTTTTTCCCGATATGCGATATGTGGGACCTAGTGGTAGCCTGCCACTTGGCGCTTCCCCGTTCGCTAGGACCCTTGCCATGTCATCCAATCCTGCCACATAGACAAGTCAAACTTGAACTTTGACTTGCTTTATCTTTTGCATATGAACTCAGATTTGAGTGTCATTTGCACCGTTGGATTCAGAATGGCGAGCTCTTCAATATGACATATGAGTTTGATAAGATTCTAGAACTTTTAATTTTGAGCATAATTCTGAGCACCTGATCACTCCTCCCCACTAGAAGCCTTTTGGACCCCAAACGATTTATATTTAGTTATTGAACAAATGAGGGTATTGTTCCCTTGCCTTCGCCACTTCAATCCGTTTGGCCTTTGATGGATGTGTAACTTTGAGACCCACCTGAAGATAATCAATACTTCCCCTTTTAGCTGTCATTGTCCTTCTCTCAAGCATAGTGTCTTGCTGAAGCACATCAAGGAATTATGGAGAAAACTATTCAATATATGGACTTTGAATTTTCTCTCACTGATCTTCAATCAAAGGAGGTTCATACAATCTAAAATTTTCAACATTAACAACGGAATAGATTTGCATATATGAAGGCAAATTAATCTTGAAAGCATTATTACCAATCTTTTCTAGAATTTTAAATGGACCATAACGAATTGGTTTTAGTTTTTTACCTTCACCTTGAAGCCTTTACTTTCTAATGTATAGCCAAACTTCATCACCTACTTGAAACTGATGATCCACACAATGCCTATCATGCCTTGCCTTATACTTTCCTTGACTCTTTTCTAGTTGTTCTTGAACTGTTTGGTGAATCAACTGAATTTTCTTAATGAATTTCTTTGCTCTGTCTATGTCATTATGTCCATGTACAACTACATCTTTCTCAAAGATGAAATCCAAAGGCGATTTAGGCAAATAACCAAGACATGCTTCAAAAGGCAAAGTTAGAGAAGAGGAATGTTTTTCTCGGTTGTAGGCATGCTGAATATAATGCAATTGTTCATCCCACAACTTAGGATGTTTGTTGCAATATCCTATTAGCAAATGAATAACTGTCCTGTTAACCACTTCAATTTTACCCATCTATTTGTGGATGAAAGGTTGTACTTTTCTTCTGTTGAAAAGTGTGCAACAAGAAATTCTTGTTGAGATTGCAACAAGATGATGGAGCTTAGTGAAAAGAGTCGCCTTCACTAAGTGGGCCCGCATGCTATTTTTGGCGCAAGTCTATTTTTAGACTATGTCTATTTTTAGACATATGGATCATGTCTATGGATGATTGATCAAGTTGGGAAAAATAGATGGACTTCTATTTTTGATGAAAGTGTGAGTGATCACAGTGTGAGTGATTACAGTGTGAGTGATCACAGTGTGAGTGATCAAAGTCAAAAATAGAAAAGTCAAATATTATTATCTCACAATAATATTTGGACTATAAACTTAATCTTATTCTCTTGGAGCACTTCAGTTTGAGCTACGGAAGTGGCACATGCAGCTGTCAGAAGGAAATTCGTTTTTCTTATGAGTCAGTTGAGTTGTTGCATGCATGACTTCAGTTAGAACTCAAGTGAGTTGAGTTTAGTGGACTGGAGGTACAGTTGATGGAGTTGTGTTCAGTTTAGCTTTGTTAAACTGGTTGTATTTAGTCTAACTGATCAATAGACTAAAGATGAGTTGGGTGAATTAGTTATTAATTAATTCACAAGTTATTAACTCATAATGCAACTATAGAATACATCAGTTAACTCAGTTGCATGTCAGTGCATGTTCAGTTCAGCAGGGACAGGTGTTAGAGGATCAGATTGCTATCAGTTGTGACTATAGCTATGCATGATGATTTGCACAATCAAAGGATTGAGTATGCCAATGAGTTTGCTCACGTATCTTCATGATATTATAGCTGTTGCTCACGTCCAACATAGTGTGGGTGACTATTTTGCAGTGTAAAATCGAGTTTGGGAAGCTATTCTCATCAGTCCTCGAGCAGGTTTGAGCAGTGGAGGCAGGCAAGCAGCGGGAGAGATTTGGAGATCAAATCTGAGCTGTATTGTGTGTAACAGGTGGAGATACTTGTGAGAAGTATTATGCTTTGTATTGTTACATGATTCAATCAATATAATATACAGATAGTGTGGGGTTTTTAGCGAGATGCTTTCCCCGAGATACATACTGTGTTTATGAGTTTGATTGATGCTTCTATGTGTGCCTGTGAATGTTTCTGCTTCTGTAAATTGATGATCAACGTAGAGGAGATTATGTATTATACATGTTCCGCTTATAATTGTATGATCAGGATAATCTCTGTGAATATGTGTTAAATTATTCAAAATTTCTACATCTTCAACTTGGTGTCCACCAAGTTCAATAAACTTGACCAAAACTTCCCAACAAATCGAGAATCACGATCACTTACAATAGAAGTAGGAAATAAAAAATGAACCCATACATTTTGAAATAAAAGTTGAGTTGTTTGTTCCGTTGTAATTTGATTTTTAAAAGGAATTAATATGCACGTCTTGCTGAACCTATCCACAACTACATGCAAATAATCATGAATTTTCCTTGATAAAGGAAGAACTACTACAAAATCCATAGAAACATTTTCCCATGGCCATGAAGGCACTAGAAGTAGCGTGTATAATCCTAGTTTCCTATTACTAGGATTACTGACTGCACACATCGAACAACCTCTGATAAAACGTGATACACTTTCAAGCATACGAGGCCAATAAAAATACCTCTGAATATTTGCTACTATTTTACTTACGTCGAAATGTCCAGCAATAAGAGAAGTGTGCGCTTCCCTTGTGACATTTACTCTCTCTCCCTATGGAACACAAAGTTTTCCCAAATGATACAACAAATTATCATGTACATGGTAGTCTAATTCCTCAACTTGGTGGCCTTGACTCAAGTTTAAATATACCTCTTGAAAGTCAACATCCTGTGCGTATTGTTCAACATAACTTTCAGGCATAATAGAATGGTTCTTGAGTAGAATGGCTACATTAATAACTGGTCTAGAAAGCATATCAACAACTCTGTTATAAATACCTTTCTTGTACCTAATTACCAAGTGGAATTTCTATAAAAGTCCCATCCAACGAAAGTGCCTTGACTGCTGCAATTTAGTTTGAGATTGTAGATATTACAGAGGCTGATGATCAGTGTGAATAATGGTTTCTTTTCCCATCAAGTAATGCTTCCATTTCTTCACACTTTGTACCAATGCATAAAGATCTTTATCATACATAGGATAATTAATAACAACACCATTAAAAATTTCAGAATGAAATGAAATGGGCTTACCATGCTGTAAAAGAACTGAACCCATGGCGTAGTCACTTGCATTTGTTTGTATTTCAAATGGTTGTTTCAAGTCCAACAATGCTAAAACTAGGGTTGAATTGATCTTTTGTTTCAAAGCATCGAATGCTTTTTGATGTTTGCCTCCTCACTGGAAGACAACCTTCATGCTGGTCAAAGCATGTAGTGGAGCTTCTATGGAAGAGAAGTTAGAAATAAGCTTCCTCCAGTACTGCGCTACTCCCAGAAAACTCCTTACTTCTGTGACTGAATTGGGTATTGGACAATTCACAATGACCGAAACTTTAGAGGGGTCAATCTTCAGCTCACCTCCTCCAACTATGTGGCCCAAATACATTAAAGAAGTTTTCCCGAATTCACATTTAGATATCTTCAGAAATAACTATTCTTTTTTCATGATATCCAAAACTTTCCTCACATGTTTGACATGCTCTTCTCATGATTTGCTGAATATCAAAATATCATCTAAATAGACAATTACAAACTCATCAAGAAATGATATTAAAACATCATTCATAACTCTCATGAATGTAGCTGGAACATTGCAAATACCGAAAGGCATAACCAGACACTCAAACAATCCTTGTTGGTTTTAAAAGAAGTCTTCCAAATATCCTCCTCAGCTATTCTTACTTGATGATATCCACTTCTCAAGTCTAATTTAGTGAAATATTTTGCATTTTTCAACTGATCTAGCAAATCATCTATTCTGGGAAGTGAGTATCGATTCTTTATTATAATGTTATTCAAAGCTCGATAATATACACACATGCGCCAGGTTCCATCTTTCTTGGGTACCAATACAATTGGTGAACCACATGGCGAAGTCAAGGGACGAATTACACCTTTATCCAACAATTCCTGGACTTGTTTCTTAATTTATAAACTTTCTAGAATTGACATTCGATACATACCGATGTTTGGGAGTGGACAGTCTTGCTGTAGCTGAATTTCATGTTGAATTCCTCATTTTGGTGGAAATCCTTTTGTTTCTTGAAACATGCCTCCATATTTATTTACCACATCAACCAATTCAACTTTGAGCTTCATATCACAGCCTACAAAGGGTTCCTCCTCCGTGTCATTCTTCTTCTTGATCATAAGGAGCATGAGACTCTTGCTGGAATTGATAGGTCACTTCATTTCCCCTGTGCTTGCTAAAGACAGACTAAGCTTTCTGCGATGGGATCTCACAATATACTCCACTCCTTCTTTGAACAAATGATATTTTTTCTCAAATTGGTGGAAAACGACTTTCCTGTCATATAGATACGTGCTTCCCAACACAATCCCAAAAATATCCAATGACACAACATCTAATTTGACTTCATCAATGAAATTGGTAGTGATTGCAAACCTGAAAACACATTTTCGTGCGACTTTAAAATTGGCATCCTTGGTTATCAAACCCAATGGATATGGTTTATGATTAGGCACAATTTCCAGATTCAATTTCTTGACCAAATCCGCAGAAATTAAATTTTCCTGAGATCCACTGTCAAACAACGTATCAATCTTGGTGTGTTTGGAAATAACTCTGATATGGAATAACTCAAATATTTTTTCCTCATTTGAAGCGTTATTGGAGTTATTTGTTGCGCTGGTGCTTGCCACAACTTCCTCTTTGCTTGCTTTTGCCATGACTTTTCCCTTAGTGACTGTGGTTGTAATCTTGGTTTCATCTCCTGAGTTGTAACCCAAGTCTTGTTGTGCAACAACGCTTGTCCTTTGTTTCCTTTTATTGTTAAAATTATTCGGTCTTAATTTTGGATGAAGCTTCCAATAATGCGCTTCATCATGAGCCTCCTTGGAAAAATTCTTGCACATGGGTTTCTCGCCTTCTTTCTTAACATAAGCATTTTTCTTCTGCTTTCCTTTAAATTTCTTCCCTTTTTCACCAATTTGAAATGGCTTCTTCTTACCTTCTTCTTGTACATGTTCCCTCTTGCTTCGAGGTGTGTAACTTGAACACACACCTCATCAATATTTGTGGGACTAAACATAAGAATGGTATGTCGAAGATAGCTATGCAACCGTCATATGTATTTCAGCAAATTATCTTGTGACTGTAAGTCTACTCCTAGCCTAAGAGCTCTTTTCCTAAACTCTTGAGTATATTCTTGCACATTTTGACCTTTTAACTGTCTGAAATCTCACCAATTCATGATAGCTTTTTGCATATGAGATAAAGGGTAGAACTGTCTTTTTATAGCATCAATGAAATCATTCCAAGAAATAGAGATCTTACCATGTTTTTTGATCTCGTCTTGAGTCCTTGATTCCCACCATACAAGTGCTGCTCCCTCCATTCTCAATGAAGCCAACTGAATTTTGATATCATTCTCGTGAAGGTTCTGAATTCTACAATACACCTTCAATTGAAGAATCCAGCTATCCAGCTTCTCTGCATTAACTTCACCATTATACATAGGCAACTCGAATTTAACATCAAGCTTTAGAAAAGGTGATTTACCAGTTGCTTTTGAAGAATGATGATGAGTATGAGCATGGGTTGTAGTAGTGGAAGAGGTTGAAGATTCGTTCAAAGAAGAAGATGAAGAAGATGGTGGAGATGGTGGAGGTTTGCCTTCATTCCCATTACGCCCTTTTCCTTTATCTTATTTTCCATTACCTCCTCCTAAAGAGCCTTCTCCATTGGGAGGCTTGGAACTTTCTCCTTGCAACCTGCTATTCCTATCTTCATAGAGGACCTTAACCATCTCTTTCATATCAAAGAAATCCTTTCTGAAGGTCTTCTCATCTTCTATCATGATAGGTTCTCCTTCATGAGACATGATCTATGGAGACTCAACTGTAACTTCTGCAACTTGAGGATGTACTGGTGTAGAATACTTTGGCAACCTTTCTCTTCTTCCCCTTGAGCCAACTATAGGGCTTTCAACCAGCTTCCCTTCTCCTCTTTTGAGTTTTAACCTTGTAAGCATGACATAAACTTATAAACAATTAAATCCTTCTTTCACAAAGCAAATCTAGTTAGAAAAAACCAGTGCTTTGATACCAACTTGATTTGAATGGAGCAGATTAGTAATGCTATGCTAATTCCCCATTCAGAATAAAACCCAAGTTTCTTATCATTTTCTTATCAAGTTCTTAAGGATTCAATACTTTTTCTCAGTTAACCGATTCCCATGAGAGTTTCTTATGTAAATGCTATAAAATAATTTAACATAAAAATATATGCTGAACAACAACAAAATAACAACAAATAACATCAAAATGTAACACACAACAAGTACATGATAAAGGAGTTCACCCCTCCTGGGCTACATCTCCTTGGTCCAACTTCCAATGGCTTGAGCCTCTCTATTATGATCAAATTACAACAAAAGTGTGTTTACAATGCTCAAATTCCTCTAAAACATATCTTAATGAGTTCAAAATACTAAAAAATGGCTATCTAGCCTCTTTTTCCATCCATTTTGGATAAGAACTGAAGAAGTTATGAATTCTCCCAGTTCTTCCATTATTTGTTCCACAAAATGCTCCTAAATCGACCAAAAACCCTATTTTCACTCCAAATTCTGCTAATGAGAAATTTGTTGTTTGGTGGGCTATATCCTGTCAGCTGTATCCAAAACACAATTGGCAAGTTTTGCGGCCTCCTAACACAGCAAAATGTTGCGATTGTGGTCCCGTCGGGGATAACTAACTACAACATATATAATCTCGCATTCAGAACTTCCCAATCATCACAATCGACGAAGCTCAACAACCGAAGGTCTTGTTAACATGGGAACACTGCAATTGCGGTATTACGGACCCGTCGGGGTATTAAACTGTGATATATAAAATTCCCATGTCTGGGTCTTATCGCAATCAGAAATTGGCTATGGGTACATAACCAGTGCGATATGACGGACTTGTAGGGAAGCTAAACTGTAACACATAAAAGTATCGCGTCCGACAATCTTATCACAATCAGAACTTTACCGATGGTAACAACACAACAACAGGGTGTTTGGTACGATTTATGAGGGTTGATTCTTAACCTGCGCCTCCTTTTTTTCCTGATATGCGATATGCAGGACCTAGTGGCAACCTACCACTTAGCGCTTCCCCATTCGCTGGGACCCTTGCCATGTCATCCAATCTTGCCACATAGAAATGTCAAACTTGAACTTTTACTTGCTCTATATTCTGCATACAAACTCGGATTTGAGTATCGTTTGCATCGGTGGATTCATAATGGTGAGCCCTTCAATCTGAAGCTGAGATTGACAAGATCCTAACACTTTTTTTTTTAGCATTATTCTAAGCACTTGATCACCACTCCTTTCCATAACAACAAGTGGCAAGAGTTTATAGTAGGGAAAGGGTTAGTAAAAGGAATTTGAGGAGTTAAAGAAGAATATTAGTGAAGCAACTGTTATGGAATTATCAAAATTACAACAACCCTTCAAAGTGGAGATAGATGCGAGTGGGTATGCTATGGTAGTGGTCCTGATGCAGGGAGGAAGGCAATATGTATGCTACCATTCTGAATTATTTCATGGGGAAGTTCTTGATTACCTTACCTACGATAAGGAACTCTATGACTTGGTGCAAGCTGTGAAGAAGTGGAAGCACTATCCGACGGGAAAGGAGACAACAATCCACATATATCACTAATCACTATAGTACTTTCAGGCTCAGAGTAAGCTACAACACACTAGGAATTACAAGTGGATGGGGTTTCTACAACAATTTTATTTAGTGATAAAGTACAAGAAAGGAAAAAAAAACAAGCTAGCCAACATGCTTTCAAAGAGGCATATTCACATGGATACATTCACCCATGATGCATATAAATATGCATATTTAGAGGATGGGGGCTTAGAAGAGGTGTTTGAACAATTGCAGAGTCAGAGTCATGTGCACGATGGTGATAGCACCATTGACTACTATCTCCAAGACATGTTACTCTACATGCTAGATAAGTTATGTGTTCCTAAAGGTGAGCGATTACAATTGATTAGAGAAGCTCATACCTCCAAGGTTGCAAGGCATGTTAGCATACGGAAGACAGTGGCCAACTTTTAGAGGTATGTGTATTGGCCCAAAATGGAAGAACATGTTGCTAGGTTCATAAGAGGATGAATGTTCTGTTGTACCAACAAGACGTGTAACATGAAAAATGGTATATATCATCCCTTACTTGTGCCCACTTATCGCTAAGAAATAATTTCCATGGAATTTATGGAAGGTTTACCTACAACTAAGAAGGGACATGACTACCGGCTTTTGGTAGTTGATAGGTTCAACAAGATGTGTGTTCAGATGCCCTATAAAAAGGCCACCAATGGAGAATAATCAACAAACTTGTTCTTTGAACAAGTATGGGTGCACTTTGGGATACCCAAGAGCATTGTTTTAGATAGGGACATGAGATTTCTCAGTGTATTTTGGATCACATTATGGGAGAATATGAACACTAAGTTGAAGAGGTCTACAAAATTCCATCCTCAGACAGATGGGAAAACATAAGTAGTCAAAAAGACTTAGGTGCAAATTTTGAGGGGTTATAATCAGAAGCATATGAAGAAATGGGATGAAAATTTGGCATATACACAACACTCTTATTACAAACAATCCACACTTCTATTGGTAAGTCCCCATTTGAAACTTGTTTTAGATATTGTCCACCTTCACCTTTGGATATTGCATATGGGTAACACAAAGGAGAGAGGGAAGATCTTACAGGGGATGCCCTAAGGGTTGAAAATTTTGTAGAAAAGATTAAGTAGATTCATATATATGTGCAAGAGACACTGCATTAGTCACAAGAAAAATACAAGGCCAGGCATGAAAAACATAGAATAGAGAAGTTGTTCAAGGTGGGAGACAAAGAGGCTGGTTATAATTAAACAAGGAGAGGCTATAGGGTCCTGGTAAGAAAATCAAGACTCTGCGACATGGCCTCTTTGATATACTGGAAAAGGTGGGAGATAACACCTATAGACTCAGTCTACCCCCATACATGCACATTTAATTAGTTGTGAATGTGGAAAATATAATGCTCTATGAGCCTTCCATGCTAGATCAGGAAGAGGAACAAGTCCTACATTATGTATAATATTTAGCAACATATGCTCAGGCATAGTTCATAGAAGATACAATTTTGTAGAAGAGGTCCATACCTACAATATAGGGGAAACATAACCTTTGGAAGATTGGTTAAAAAGACAACTTTTGGGAAAAGCTAAATGGTACACCAAAGAGAAGGTGGAGGAAAAATTAGATCACTTCATTCAGTAGAGGCTTTTGGGGACCAAAATCCTCCATAAAAGGGTAGGTGTGATCTAGATTGGATCATTATATATTTTTCCATCCATATTTATGATTTCAGAGTGGAAAAAGTGGAGGAAGAAGCTCACAGGACCATTTTTATTGGTGGGACCCAATTTAGAAAAATGGGTTCTAAAACCTTTTGGGAGAATTTGGAGCCATCAAATGACATTTTTTATGGGTAAAACTTTTCCACTTTGGCACCACACCTCTTTTTCATATTCTACATAGAGGTACCTTTCCAACGATGCAAGAATCTCAATCGGAGTTTGTATACAAAAGTTATGCCTCTGGGAAGTTGACCTTCCTGTTTTGGCCACCATAATTCAAGAGGATGCCATGTCAGCCCCCATTATTCATGGAAAAGGGGCTAGCCATGTGATTATGATGAAGAAGAATTTAGAAGAGTTTATATTGTAACTCTGGTTAAGAATTGATGTAGTCAAACCTAAACACTAGTAGGTTATCGGGTTCCACAAAATTTTATAGATCATCGAGCCCTAGGCCACATGTCTGAAATTTGGAGGAAGTGAAGCTACAGTTAAGTACTGTGCACACTAAGAATTTATGGAGGTTGATTTCTAGTTTGTCCAAGATGCAACCTTATAGTTCTGTTAAAAGAGGAATGATAGAAGTGAAAATACATGGATGATAAAGCACAAATGAAGTAAAGATCCTAAATAGTAGACAACAAGCTACAAAAATATCAAACCTTGGGTTTCAAATCCAACAAGAAGATTGTGGCTACCAAGAAAAAAAAATGAACCCAAGCTTAGAGTAGGTCAAAAATAACAAGGAGAGCTAAGGAAAAGACTGACGACAAAGCCAAGGATTAGGGACAAACAGAGGAGAAAGACAAGTGGCCATGATCAATATTGATGGTGCAAATTTAAAAGTAGCATGGTTGGGTGACAACTCACTAAACAAAGACAATTTGTGTGAACCAAGAGCAGTTATGAAGCATCTTGAAGAAGTAGGTTGGTGTCCACAATTGCTAAGTTGATGCTCAACTAAGGAGATTAGATTCTTCTGTAGGATGATGCATAGGAAGGTTTTGAGTTGGTGCTTAGTTAGGGGAATCAAATATCCTATAGGTTAGTGCTTACAAAAGTTGTAAGTTGGTGTTTACATTGTACCAAAAATCTACAAAACATTTGTAAAGAATAAATTATAAGTGTTTCTTTTAAAATATATGTGTATTATGATTTATGTGCATATAATGTTTTGAAGGTGAAAAATTGTTAGAAGTAAAAAAATATTAATTCACTCCCCTCTCTTAGTATTTACAACAATTGGTATCAGAGTAGATCCTTTCAGACACAACCTAACAACTAGAAGGTAGACCTCAGAAACACAAATGAAAAAATCAAGAAGGCGTGACTCCAAATCCCCAAAAAAAGTCTCATCCATAATCATGAATACAAAACCTTTTTAAAGAAGATGGAGACAATAAGAAGAGACGTTCAAATATAGAAGAAGGTTACACCATTGATTTTGAAGCAGAATAAGGGTGTGCACTAGAATATATAGTTAAGCTCAACAAAGAAAATATAAGGATTAAAGATCAAATGAAAAATCTTGAGGAGAAGAATCATAACGTTGATGAAACTAAAGTCTTATTTTTGAGACTTCAGGAAGAAAAAAAGAGAGAAGAAATGTTGAGGATAATGAGAAGCTAAAGGTAGAAGTTGATAAAAAATAAAAGGAGCAAGAGAGAAAATTTGAAGAAGTTATCCTCTCGAAAATTCAATTAGACGAAGCAAAGAGAACAAAGGAAGTAATGAAAATCCAACTAAAGAAAAGAAAATAAAATTTTGAGAGGCTTGAAGTATATATTGACACATTAAGTAATGAAGTAGACAACTTTAAAACAAGAACTTGAAAAGTTCTCAAATATTGGATGATATTCTCAGAAGTCAAAGATTACCATACGATATAATAGGTCTTGGTTATGTGTGTGAGACTTCATAAAAATAATATGCAACCCTTAAGTCACCATCCTTAAATTAAAGATAAGCCTAAATATCATGCTAATATTCTTAAAAGCCCCAACCACAATGGAAGAAAGGAAAGAAATTAAGGTGAGTTTGGAAGAGCTACTACACCTAGAATCTATGTTTATGCCCTCAAGGGATCCCTACACAATACAAGTAGTAGTAAAATAAGATACAAAGATAAAAAAAGAGTTGAATATTCTCCAAAGAAACACAACTTCAGAAGAACTGCTTCATCAAGGTAATCCTTCTCACCCAGTTATCAAACTATCTTTCTTGGTTATTGTTTTACATGTACAAACTTTGGAGATAAAGCAAGGGATTGCAGAGCATATGACATGGATGATTATATAGGCCCTTATCAGACCTCTAGAAGCAAAATTGTAGGTAACCAAATCAAAGATCTTAATGGCTACATCAGTAGAT
Source organism: Pinus tabuliformis (assembly GCA_031772625.1). NCBI lineage: Eukaryota > Viridiplantae > Streptophyta > Pinopsida > Pinales > Pinaceae > Pinus > Pinus tabuliformis. The sequence goes on from CM062811.1 coordinate 323,488,536, forward strand.
TTTATTATTCATTTATACCTCTATTTAAGTATAGTACAAAATGCTACAAATGCCACAATTAGGGGGGCATAGCTTGTTACTTCTAAAGAAACATGAGATGGTCTCCTAACTGAATCAAGGAAGAAGATATTTCTACCAGGCATAAAGAAAAATACACCAAGGTGTGGAGAACAAAACAAGAAGAACCAAAGATGAATATGCATCCTCAAGACTTAATGCCCTGTATTAATAAATCAATAAATAATAATGATGATAATAATAATATAAATAAACTAATAAACATTTAAAGTGAGAAGATAATAATAGTAAATAAATAAAATTATGAATAATAAAGAGAAGTTCTGAATAAATAAATACAAATAAACTATAAAAATAGTAAGAATAAGTAAAGTTAATAAAAAGTAAAAAGGAATAAAATAAGCAAGAGTCAAATTAAGGAAAAGACTAAGTTAAGGAAAACTTAAGACAAAAAAATAGAAATTGACATGATGATACATGAATTGTGTGCATGAAGATTCTCTTTCCATTTTTGGAACAAATTGTTCTATTTAATGGATGAGAATGAGGATGTGAGACATTATTCTTTAGAGAGGATAATTCTAGGAGAGAAGGATTCACTAGGTAAGGTAGTTGATTGATGGCTCGTTAGTGGCTAGTTGTAGAAATACTTAATGCATTGAGCCTATGGTTAGGTAGAGATTCGTCCCCAAAACATTGGTTGCTAGTTGTAGAAATACTTAGTGCATTGAGCCTATGGTTAGGTAGAGATTGGTCCCCAAAACATTGGTTGCGATCAACTAGATCTGAATAGCAAAATGACTTTGAAATTTCTAATAAACAAAACCTTTGTTTTACAGGTAAATCCTCATATCTCGTGGTTTTGTAAATTATATTATAACCAACTGAAATGTTTTTTTATTGATTATTAATTTGCATATTTTAATTTCAATCTGTTATATATGGTATCAGAGCTATAGTTTAAACATTGTGGTCTTAAAACATCATAAGAATTATTTGATGAAGCATCCATTTTATTGCAGAAAACTATTTATAAAATCTATAAATCAAGTAATAGTACATGTTGACGATCTCGTAGAATAAGTGTAAAATATTTAATTATTTTTTCATAGGATGACAAAACCTTCAATAGTCTAGGATTTGGGAAGTAATAAGAAAAACTCCTCACATTAATAATTAGAGTTTTTTTTTTAATATAGAAAAATATATTTTTAAATAAAATAGTTAATAAATATTTATTGAAAAAAAAATCTTTTATTTAAGTTACCAAATATAACTTTTTTTATTCAATACAATAATTATTAAATATGTATTTTAAAAAAAATTCCAAGTTCCAAATGTAACATCAAAATGGCTAAAAACTAAGATTTTTAGATGCTTGTGATAGTATGTAATGGAAAAATGAATAGTGAAGGAAAAACTATTATTAAAGATAGAAAACACTGTAATTTGGCTAGAATTGAAGAATAACTAGGTTTGGAAACATTCTTTTCTTGATAGAATTCAATTAATACTACTGGATTATGATTTCACTTATGCTGTTTACATTTTGTATCTGAAAATTTCATTTTAGTTAAGTTCATATGATAAAGACAGATATTAAGGAATTTATTTTTAATATTTGTGTCATAACTTAATTTGATAAAAAAATGGTAGGGTTTTAAGATTTGGTTTCTTGGTCGAACATTTTAGGTTTTTTTTTGAATCAAAGAGTTTCTATTATGCCAAAATATTACACATCAGATTACAATTTTGTAAAATCTCACTGGCCTCACTCTTACTATATTTATTGGTTAGTAGGTCCAAACCAAGACACACAAAAAAATTTCCAAAATAATTGTATTAACCATAATTGAAAAGGCAAGTGATACTAGAAGACCTTCAGAATAAAAATACAACTAGCCACCATTATAAATCAAAAGAATTGACGAGAGCAGGATGGTCTAATCCTAAGCTAGGTGTTGGTGGAGGTTTGAAATGATAATGGACATGCTTCTCCTTATGGTCCAACCTTTTGTTTAATTGATCCAAATTATATTGAAAGTGTTTTTCCCCGCTCATCAGGTTGGCCAAGTGATTGTGCATCTGCCATTGTTTACGCTGGGGATTGTTGAAATACTAAGAGGGAGGTGAATTAGTATTTCATTCAATTGTTATTATTAATTCTAGTTAAGATTTTTCACAATTAGAACCAGAAAGTAAATAAAATAATTTTATTGAAAAGATTTGAGGACACCAATCCTCTTTAAAATGATTAAAAGCTACAACTTGTAAAATAAATTTATAGGGCTCCAAGTATAGGTCACCAATCCCCGTTTTGAGGAAGTTTTAGGGCTCCAACCCTACTGACTCCAACCCCATTCAACAGAGAAAACTTGAAAGGCTTAAAATTTAGAATAAAATATTATAATGTTACCGATACATCATCCTTACTGGACAATCCTCATCAACTTGCAATGGAGGTTGCTTCAACAAATGTCTGGTGCTTCAACATAGTTGTTGTAAATGTATGCAACAGGTAATCCTCGAATCAGTCTACAAAGTTTATTTAAGGGTGCTCCAAGATACATATTTAATTATACTTCAATGGTAATTCCAAAGGTCTCCTCCAAGATACACTTCAGAATCTGTTGTCCCCTTTTTAAAAACTTATGTCTCCACAAATCCTAAAATATGAATCATGATTGATATGTTTCACTTCTAACCAATTTCTGTGTTGTATTTAAAGACAAAAATCCATTGAAATGATATATGAGATGAACATGTATTACCTATCTTGAGGAAGTGAAGAATATATATCACAGGTTCGAGTTTAATGACACAGGTCCGAGTATGAAAACACTGGTCTGAGTGGCATTTAGAATCATTGTTCTAAGTTTAGCATCAAGCACAGGTCAAAATCATAAGTTCGAGAGGTATTACTGGCATCACAGGTTCAAACTGTATAGATCCGACTTTAGCCCAGGTCCGATTAAACATTACAAATGCAATCACAGGTCATCGTTTAACATTTAAGTATTCGAATCTGTCACCGGGTGGTCGAGTATGTGTAAAGTGCATAACCAAATCACATTCCTCCACAGGTGGTCTGCTTCTCTTCAAGTGTGTTCGAGGTATTCCCCATAAGATTCAATCTCTTAAGTTCACGATTTGTGAACTAGATCTTTGACTGTCTTGATCAAACTTCGATGCTGAAATACCAAAGAACTAAGCCTCCTATAAAAGTTTATAAAATCTAGTCGTCATATTGGACAAGATGACATCAAGGAGCTGAAGTCGACTAGAATGCATATAATGTTTCTCATAAACTTTATAATGGGTAGATATGAGGTAAGTTCAATAGCACAATTTATTTGTTTTAGTTAAAAACTCTTATTAAATTATTTGCTTTAATAGTTAAATTAATAAATTTGTTATAATTTAGAATTACGATTTTTGAGATTTTTTAGGATATATTTTAGGGTTTTAGGATTTAGGGTTAAATTTTTAAGATTTAGGAATTAGGGTTAGTGTTTTAGAGTTAGGGCCTCGCTAGGGTTTTTTTAGAATTAGGATTAGGGTTTAGTGTTAGGGTTTGGCTAGAGTTTTATTAGAATTGGGATTAGGGTTTAGAGTTAGGGTAAAGGTTTTCTTTAGGATTTGACATCAATGACAAATTTATTCAACAATCTCACCCTTTGTCATTAATGGCAATACTCTTCGTCTTCCAATGTTTCGCCCCCTTTGACATCAATGGCAACTTCTTCATATTATGCTCCCCCTGTCATGGTGCTTATTTTTCTTGTCAATGTGCTGCTCTAATGTGATGCAAGAGAAATGACCCTATTTTTTTTCCGAAGATATTTAAATGCTTCTCGTGGTAGGGGCTTTGGGAAAATATCTACAATTTGTTCCTTTGTATTGACATATTCCAATATGACATTTGGCTCTTCAACTGGTTCTCAGAGGAAATGATATTTGATTGGGATATGTTTTGTCTTTGAATGCATTACTAGATTCTTTGAAAATCTGATGGCATTGGTGTTGTCACAATTGATAGTGACTCGTTGATTAGTTTCTATGTTGACATCTTTCAGAGCTTCCTTCATCCACAATATTTGAGTACAAAAATCTGCAGCAGCTATGTATTCAACTTCAACTGTAGAAAGAGATATAGATGATTGCTTTTGGTTGAGCCAAGATACAAGAGAATTTTCCATGAAGAATGCATTTCCGCTAGCACTTTTTCGGTCATCTATGCTTCCAGCCTAATCAACATCAATGTATGATGTCAAAGTAAGGGTTGTGCTTTTGGGATACCATAGGCCAAAATTAGGAGTACCTTTCAAATATTTAAGAATTCTTTTAATAGCCATCAAGTGGGATTCCTTAGGAGCTGACTGGAATCTTGCCACCATTCCTGCTGCTTGCATAATATCGGGTCGTGAAGTAATTAAGTATAGAAGAGCTTCAATTATTGATCTGTAAAGAGTTGCGTCTACCGAAGGGGATTCATCATATTTGCTTAATTTTCAATCTGTAGTCATTGGTGTGCTCACAACATCACATTTTTCCATTCCATATCTTTTAAGCATGTCTCTAAGATATTTTTTTGGGATATGAACATGCCTGCTTTAGTTTGAGTTACCTGTAGTCCAAGGAAATAAGATAATTCACCAACCACATACATTTCAAATTCCTTAGACATGTTTTGAGCAAATTCATGACTCATCTCATCGCAAAAATTAGGTCATTCACATATACAAGGGTGATTATTAGTCTATCATTGTCTATCTTCATGTAGAGATTACTTCCAGACACCCCCTTTTTGAAGCCTTGTTGTTGCCGATAATGATCCAATATTGCGTACCAAGCTCTAGGAGCTTGTTTTTCTTCTTAATCCATATAATGCCTTTTTTTATTTGCAAAACAAAATATTTTCCTTCTGTTATGTTGAACCCTTCTGGCTTCTCCACGTAAACTTCTTCCTTTAGTTCACCATTTAGAAATGCTGATTTTATGTCTATTGGATAAAATTTGAAACCTTTTGAACAAGAAAATGCCAAAAGCATTCTTATAGCTTCCAATTGAGCTACCGAGGCAAAAGTTTCTTCATAGTCGATTCCTTCAATTTGTGAGTATCGTTTGCACACCAATCTTGCCTTATTTCTAATGACTTGTCCAACTTCATTCATTCTGTTTTTGAACACCCACTTGGTTCCAATAATATTTTTGTCCTTTGGACGATGTACTAGTTCCCATGTTTCATTCTTTTCAATTTGATATATTTCTTCTTCCATAACTTCCAATGAGGATCCTTACTGGCTTGAGCAAACTTTTCTCGTTCTACCATAGATAGTAGGGAAACATCATCCTTTTCCGCTGTATTTGTCATCCTTCTTTGGATATGTATTCCATCATATACATTACCAATAATTTTTTCTTTCAGATGGTGTTTTTGAAGGAATTTTACTTTTGATGTAGTTTGAGATGGTTCTTTTTTCTTTCTTGATCCTTTTCTTCCTTTGTTGTATCTTCTTCAGATTCTTCAAGAATAGGATCTTCTTCAAGGACTTCAATTTCCTTTTCTGGAAGAGCCTCGTCAATATTTACATCAATGCTTTCTACTACCTTTCGTAGCCGATTATTGTAGCATTTATATGCTTTTCTCCTTATAGAATATCCAAGAAATATTCCTTCATCAACACGTGAATAAAACATTCCTGGTTAGTCATCATTGATCTTCATAAAGAATTTACTTCCAAAACTTCTAAAATATTTTACTGAAGTAGGTCTTCCTTTCCATAATTTATACAAAGTCCTCTAATTATTTGTTATGAGTTGAGCTCTATTCAAGGTATACACTACTGCCCCAACTGCTCCTTTCCAGAATTTGGCCTGCAAATCAACTGCAAGTAACACTGTTCTCGCCATTTCTTACACAATTCTGTTTCTTCTTTCAACTATTCCATTTTTTTAAAGAGTTCTAGCAACGGAAAGTTCTCTTTTTATTCCACGTTTTTTACAAAAATCATTGAATTCTTTTGAAGTAAATTATCCTCCTCGGTTTGTTCTAAGACACTTTATTTTTTATTCTTTTTCATTTTCCATAAGAGATTTGAAATTCTTAAAACATTAAAGTGCTTCGGATTTAAATTTTATAAAGAATACCCACATCATTATAGTATAGTCATCTACAAATAGAGAAAAGTACCTTTCACCTAGAAGAGTTGAGGTTCTGGTTGGTCCAGATAAATCTGCATGTATGATCTCCAAAGGCTTTGATGTTGAGAATTCCTTAGTCTTAAAGAAAGTCCTAGTTTTCTTTCCATGTTGACATGGGCCACAAACAACTTGTTCCATTTTAGAAATTTTGGAATGTCTCTTACTGCACTTGTTTTGCATATTTTGACCAAATTGTCAAAATTTAGATGTCCCAATCGCTTGTGCCATAACTAGCTTTCATTTGTTTGACTCATGTAGCATTTTTATTCTTGAATTTTACTCAAAATGTACATGTTATCTGGTGTTCTTACTCCTTTTCCCACAAGTTCTCATGAAGAAGATTTTCTAATCTCATAGCCTTTAGTACTGAAGATAACATTATATCCTTGGTCACAAATTTGGCTAATGCTAAGGAGATTGTGTTTGAGTCCTTCTACTAACAGTGCATTTTGTGCTTTTCCCTTTCCATTAACAAGAGCCACTGTCCCTTTGCGAACAATCTCAGCAGATCCACTTCTAAAGGATACATTTCCATCCTTTTTATTTAATTAGATAAACTTCTTTTGGTCACGTGTCATGTGTCTTAAACTTCCACTATCTACAAACTATTCATTTTCATAACTTTGTGCACATAAATCTAGACCACATTTATCTGTCGTGGGTTCCCCCTTTTTCAATTCTTCCCTGTTTTACATAAGTGGGCAATTTTGTGCATCATGTCCTAAATTATTGCATTTTGAACATTCTAGATCATACTTAGCCAAAGAATTGAATGAATTATAGGTCTTGATTTGACATTGTTCTTTTGAACCAACCAACTTATTGGTCTTATATCTCCTTGAGCTATTATCCTTATAAGCTTTGCAATTCTTAGCTTGATGACCAATTTTTTTATAGTAGAAACAATAACCAAGAAGGATAGTTTGATACCTATTTGGATAACATTGACTTGATGTTCTTTCTAGGAGATTGCTTTCTTTCATTCCTTATATTGTTGTAGGTGGATCTTTGTTCTAGGTGGAATGAATTCTCTTCTTTTGGAAGATTGCAAAGGATATGACCATAACTTCTTTGAATTTCTTCATTGGAATTCCTTTTTGAACTCGATGACTCATATTTGAAACCAATTCCAGTCTTATCATGTTGAGGTCTTTAAGTATTAAGGATGATATCAAGAGTTTGAGAACTTTTCAAGTTCTTATTAACCTAATTCAACTCTTTCTTTAGAGAGACAATTTCAGCTTCAAGTTTCTCGCATATTTCTTCCTTTTTTTAGTTTGTTGTTAAAAAAAAAATCTTTCTTTTTTCTTCTTCTCTTTCAGATTCATCATCAGTTGTAAATTCCATGAATAATACTTCATTGCTTCCAGCATAGTCATCTTCTTCATTAGACTCATCGTTATCCCTTTTGAGTAGAAATGTATATAGTTGATTTTTTCTTTGTAATCTTGAATTCCTCTTCATTAGAGTCATCTTGTTTGGAGAAGAAATTCTTTTTATTTGACCCTTTCTTCTTGAATATCCTATCTTTTTATTCGTCTTCATCACCGCTATCATTCTTGAAAGGACACTTTGCATCATAATGTCCTATCCTACCACACTTGAAACAAATGAGAGGATACTTACCTTTGATTTTAGACCCTTTCCTTAGTTTCTTCACAAATTGTGCTAGTTATGTTTCACTATAAGAATCATTTCCGCTATAATTACAAGTTTTCCCTTTCTTTGATGTTTTTTAAGCCTTGAATACAACTTCCTTAGGGTTTGAGATTCCTTTTCTCATTTCATATGCAATAAGAATCCCATGAAGTTCATACATTATTAGGGTATCCAAGTCCTTTATTTCTTCTATGGCACTGAATTTGGAATCAAAACGTTTTGGAAGTGATCTCAAATTTTTTGGACAAATGTACTTTATTCAATGTTTTCACTAGACCCTTGAGTGAGTTGAAAACTTCGTCCACTCGGAGGAAAAATGTTGCAATGTCTTCTTAGTCATTCATTTTAAGGTTCTCAAATTGTCTTCTCTGAGCTTGGAGTTTTGCCTTCTTTACCTTGGTGTCTCCATCATATATAGCAATAAGCTTGTCCCACATTTCCTTGGTGGATTCACAGTTCATAAATTTTGTAAATTCTGAATCAGAAATTCCACTTGTTATAGAATTTAGTGCTTTGGCATTTGTTATATAAATTTTTCTTCCATCCTGATTTGATAGTGGAGAAGATGGAACTTTATACCCATCTCGAACTGATTGTTATACTTCTAGTCCAAGAGATATCAAATAAAATTTCATCCTAACTTTCCAAAAAACAAAATTTGTTCCATCAAATTGAGGGATTTTTCCAGTATCCTTACTGGTGATTGTGACTAAAAATCCTTCTTCCAGCTGTTAGGATGATTATGAACTGTTAGTACGATTATGAAGAAGTTGGCTTCGATAATAATTGTTGAAACACTAAGAGGGGAGTGAATAAGTATTTCATTTAATTTTTATTATTAATTCCAGTTAAGATTTTTCACAATTAGAACTGGAAAGTAAAGAATTTTTTTTATTGAAAAGACTTGAGGACTCCAATCCTCTTTACAATGATTACAAGCTCCAAATTGTCAAATAATTTTATAGGGCTCCAACCCTAGAACACCAATCTCTGTTTTAAATAGGTTTTAAGGCTACAACCCTAAGGACTCCAATCCCATTCAATAGAGAAAACTTGAAAGGCTTCAACCCTCAAATAAAATATTACAATGTTACCAATACATCATCCTTTATTGGAAAGTCCTCATCAACTTGCAATGGAGGTTGCTTCAACAAATGTCTGGTGCTTCAACACAACTATTGTAAATGTATGCAACACAAATTTTCTTTAAGGGTGCTCCAAGATACAGATTTAATTATACTTCAGTGATAATTCCAAAAGGCTCCTCCAAGGTACACTTGAGAATCTAATTGTCCCCTTTTTAAAAACTTTTGTCTCCACAACTCCTAAAATCTTAAAATCTGAACTGTGAGTGATATGTTTCACTTCAAACCAATTTATGTGTTGTATTTAGAGACACAAATCCATTGAACCGATATCTGAGATGAACATGTATTACCGATCTTGAGGAAATAAAGAATATATATCACAGGTCCGAGTTTAATGACACAGGTCTGAGTGGCATTTAGAATCACTGTTTTGAGTTTATCGTCAAGCACGGGTCATAATCATAAGTACGGGAGGTATTACTGGCATCACAGGTTCGAACCGTATAGATCTGACTTTAGCCCAGGTTCGATTAAACATTACAATGCCAATCACAGGTATTTTTTGAAACGGGCTGCGACTCCTGGAAGAAGCCTGTTTCATATATCCCATTAATTACATCATATTTACATATGATTGCGTCATCACAATGTATCATATCGCATATGCGATTAGAACCCAGATAACGAAGTTATTATTAAACCTTCCCAATCACCCGGAATAACATCCATTTACATCACAGGTCATGCTTTAGCATTTAAGTATTCGAACCTGTTACCGGGTGGTCTAGTATTTGTAAAGTGCAGAACCAAATTGCATTACTCGACAGGTGGTCCACTTCTCTTCAAGTGCGTTCAAAATTTCCCCCAAAATATTTGATCTCGTTCACGAGTTTTGTACCAGATCTTCGACTGCCTTGATCAAAATTCAATGCCAAAATTCCAGAGAATCGAGATATATATATATATATATATATATATAAGTTTATAAAGTCGAGCCGTCATATTGGAGAAGCCAACGTCAAGGAGCTGAAGTCGATGGGAAGGCATGTATACAATTTATGTTTCTCATAAACTTTATAATGCTTAGATATGAGGTAAGTTTGCAATGGTATGATTTATTTGTTTTAGTTAGAAACTCTTATTAAATTATTTTCTTTAATAGTTAAATTAATAAATTTTTTATAATATAGAATTAAGAGTTTTGAAATTTTTTAGGATAGATTTTAGGGTTTTAGGATTTAGGGTTAGATTTTTAGGATTTATGAATTAGGGTTAAGGTGTTAGAGGTTATTTAAAAAAAAAAAATAAAACTATTCTATTAACATGAAAAGAGGATAATTTACATCTAGACCGTAGTAAAAAACAACTGCCCTGTAGAAGTGGCAGAGAGTAACAAAAACACTGCCCATGACAATGAACTTAGCCAAGAACTAGTGTTCAAATCCCACGCAGGGGAGCAAGTATTGACTCTCTTGCTGATCTTACAAAAATTCATAGAGGCATACAAAATGAACCATATCTTGCAGAAGTGAACCAAAATATGCATCCTGAACCAAAAATTGCCCACCATTAAGGGCCGCGTAACCATTAACAGAACAACAGAGAAAGAAATTACTCGTCTGGAGGCTCCTCCACAATTCTGCACCAACCGAACTCAGGCTGAGCACTAGCACGAGCAGCATCAGTGTCATCCCTTGCACGAGCAGCATCAGGTTCAGAAGGACCAGGAGCCTCTGTTTCCATCACCATGTCCATGGCATTGTACGTGGGGACCTCTGGAACCTGCATAGAGAGAGGAATCTGCGCTGAGACAGAGGCAAGGCCCTCCTGATGAGTGCTGGATTCCCCTGCCTCCTGGCCTTCTTCCAGAAAAAACACTGAGACATGAGCGGTGATTCCCGGGCGATTTAGGGAACCATTGAAGGTGAAAATCGCCGAGCCAAAGGAGGGAGACGACGAGGTATCAAGAGGGAAATGGCTGGGGAGATGAAGACACCCTCTCCCACTGTGCGTGCGAGGGTAATGGCCAGCTGAAAGATCACTGGAAACGGGGGGAGAATTGGAGGACGGGCGGGAGGGCACATGCCTGGGAGTTCCCCTGTGGCTCCTCATTCTATGGCGGAGTCGAGGCATAACTAGCACCTCAGCCACCCTTTGAACACAAGACCACACAGCCACCTCCGCAGAGCTTGGCCTATTCAGATGGGCAACCAAATTTAGGCTGGAGGCCTTCAAGCGAAGCCTAGGAGTATACGGAGGCGGCGTCGCAGAGTTGGCCGGGCAAGACAGGAGCATAACAAAGCATAACAAAGCAGCATACCATAATACACCTTTACTCGTCTAGCAAAACACCAGAAACTTCAAAATGATCCCAAAGATGAGCCTGTATTTAACACTGTTCTCCTCTCCTCGGATTGCACCTGCCATAACTCTAGCATTAAAGGGAGCCAAAGCCCAGCTCAGACCAGAGCATGCGGAAGTGATGGAGAGATCGGATAACAGCCTTGGCGCAACAAAACCACATGACATGAGTCCAAGTGAATCCAGATGCTCCTCTTTAAACAACATCGGGCGATTAACCAGGTGGTATAGGGTAGGTAGGTGCCGTCCTACCTTGCCGCACCCCTATACCATCACATTAACCCGCTGTGTATGCACCCGCATCCAGGGTAGCTGCATCCTTTTGGACCAGTATTTTGCATTCCTGTTCTTGTTCATGATTCTGAATGATGTCTAGAGCCCCAGTGAGAAGAGAATGCCCACTTTTCACTCCCAGGTTGGCCAGTAGATCTGCAGCCTTGTTGCCTTCCTGTTTAACATGGTTGAATATGATTGCTCTATTGGTGTTAAGTGTTTTTTCTATAGCGTCCAACCTGGGTTCAAGTCTCCAGCTGCTGGCGATTTTATTCGCATGAGCTCCATTGAGTAGCTGGTTGGCCAAATTGATGAGGATTAGGGAGTCTCCTTCAATCTCGAGAGGCTGGAAACCATGTTGCTGGGATAGGAGTAATCCTTGCCAGAGACCCTCCAGCTCAGCTGAGTTATTTGTGTCCCATCCAATGTTGCCGAGGTAGATCAGGAGAGGGGAGCCCTTATGATCTCTAAAAATTCCGCCAACTCCTGCTTTACCGGGGTTGCCCTTAGAAGCTCCATCAAAGTTGAGCTTGAATATATGCCTTGGAGGGGGGGACCATGAGTGCTTACTGATGTTCATGCTGTTTGAAGGTTTGCACGCAGGAGTTCCTTGAGGGAGTTGTATGTTCCAATTTTCCCATATGGTTATCTCATTAGACTGCATGGGAAAGTCATTCGGAAGCCAGAATTTAAGCGCCAAGGTCTCTTTCAGATTGTGACAGAAGTTGCCCCAGATGATTTCTAAAGGAGTAATTTGGTCTTTGAAGATAGCTTGTTCCTTTCTTTCCATATCGTCCAAAGGAGGAGGCCAAGAATTATTCTCCATAGATGGTTGAGAAGTGCGCTTTTATAGGGGCTTTGGTGCCAAAGGCGAATGGAGTTGATAATGTCCTCAGACACTCGACATTTTCTTTGGCAGCGGAAGCTGGCCTTCTCCCAAAGTTGGTTGGCCAGAGAACAGGAGTCCAGGAGATGTTGAAGCGTTTCCTCTTGTGAATGACAGTTAGGACAAATGGAGGGCTCGTGGATGCTTCTCTTCCTTAAATTGTCCCAAGTAAGGATTTTTCGGTGCCCAGTGAGCCAGAGGAATAAGGAAACTTTGGGCCAAATGCTCGGAATCCAGGTTCTTACCTAGATAGGATTCGGAGGCATGGGATCTTGGCATTTGATTGTGTAGGCATCTTTCGTAGTGAAGGTCCTCTTGGGGTGTATCCCCATCTCAAGATGTCTTTGCCTTCGGAGTATCTGATTCAACGTTTTTAGAGCTCTCTTTCCAGGATTTCTTTGGTCTGGTTGTCAACATTTCTGATAAGCCTGTCAGATTGCTTCCATCGTCTGTACCCTTGGTCTATCTCCGGAGCCCATTGTTGCTTGACAGATTCCTTTTGTTGTTCCTCCCAATCTTGGCTGTGAGGTAGGTTGAGGATGCTATCAAGCTTTGGAAGCTGATTCCATGCATCTGTCCAGAATCGAGCTGTGCTGCCGCTTCTAATTTCCCAAAAGCTGTGTTGTTGGATTAGCAAAAAATGTTGACTAGCCGCATTCCAAATTAGCGAACCTTTCTTAGAAGGAGTGAATCTTATGAGCTCCTCCGCTGGTCTGTGATTGGCGTATTTGGCTGTCCAGATGGCAGCCCAAGGCTTGTTGGGCGTAGAGAGCCATTGCCATCAAATTTTTGCCCCCATTATTTTGTTACTATGATTAGGGTCTCGCAGACCTATGCCCCCTTTTTCCTTTGGCTTGCATGCTGTAGTCCATTTGACGAGGGCCCATTTGCGATTTGTTCCATGTGCTCCCCAGAGAAAATTGCGCTGAAGATCTCTGATTTTTTTAGGAACCCATTTAGGCACTGCCAAGATTGAGAAGAGATAGAGGGGCATTGCCTGAAGCACAGCTTTGATAAGCACTAATCTACTGGCTATGTTCAGAGCTCTATGAGTCCACAAAGTGAGACGAGATTCAAGTTTCTCTAGGAGCCTACGCCAGGAGGCGTGCTTGATAGCAGAGTCTATAAGAGGGGCTCCCAGGTAATTGGATGGCAGTGAAGCTATGGAGAAACCAAGAATGCGGGCAATAGCCTGTTGAGTGATAGGAGGTGTGTGAAAAAAGAAGATCTGCGATTTGGCTTTGTTTATGCTGGTGCCTGATGCATCAGAGAAGTCCTTCAGGAGGGATTTGAAGATGATGGCTTCCTGAACAGATGGGTATCCGAAGAGCATGTTGCCATCAACGAATTGTTGATGAGTGGTAGCAGGGGAATTGTGGATGGAAATTCCTTTGAGATGCTGGGAGAGAAGGGCATGCTTGATATTTCGACCTAGCCCTTCAGCCATTAGAACAAAAAGGAAAGGGGATAGGGGATCCCCTTGCCTGAAGCCTCTGGAGGGGCTGAATGTGCGAGAGGGAATGCCATTTATGAGGATTGAAAAGAAGGTAGAGGAGATTAAACTCTGAATCCATCGAACCCACATTGGTGAGAAACCAAAGGCATGTAACATTTTTTGAATTTAAGTCCAACTTAATTTATCAAAAGCTTTGGAAAGGTCAATCTTGAGAATCATACCTACCTGTTTGGAATTCTTGAGGGAATGTATGATTTCATAAGTTAGGATGATGCCGTCCAAGATTTGACGTCCTTCAACATACCCAGATTGTTCAGGCGATATGAGCAAGGGCAGCAGCGACTTCAACCTGTTGGCGATGACTTTGGATATAACCTTGTATATGACGTTGCAAAGAGTGATTGGGAAAAATTTGTCCGGAGTGAGGGTACTTTCTTCTTTGGGAATGAGGGCGATAAAAGTTGAATTGAGCGATGGCAATAGCCAGTGTAGAGATCATGATTCCTCCACCACTTGCCACACTTCCTCTTTTATAAGCTCCCAGAAAGAGTGGAAGAAAGTTGTGGTGAAGCCATCCGGTCCCGGTGCTTTGCCCTCTTTAAGCTGCTTCATGGCCAAATCCACCTCCTCGGGCGCTACAGGTCGAAGAAGGAGTTGGTTGTGTTCTTCTGTGATAATTTTTGGCACATTTTGAGTGATATTTTCTATAGCATGCCGTTTGTCAAGCTGGGGTTCTTGTAGGACCTCCTGGAAATGATTGATGAATTCCTGTTCAATCTCTGCATGGTTTTCTACTCTTTCTCCTCCTTGCTTTTGTATAAAAGAGATAGTATTGTGCATTCTTCTTTGAATAGTTGTTCTGTGGAAGAATTTGGTGTTTCGTTCACCCTCTTTCAGCCATCTAATCCTAGAATTCTGCTTCCAAAGAATTTCTTCCTGCTTCTTTCTCTCCTCCAATTGATTATGAATGTGCCTTTCCAGTTCCAGAGTCCCGTCCTTGTATCCCTCTGTGATTATCTATTGCTGGAGATCTCTCATTTCTTTGTTGAGGTCTTGTTGGGCCTGAAAGATGTTGCCAAAAGTCTCTTTATTCCAGTGTTTGATATGGGCTTTTAGGAATTTGAGCTTCTGTTGGAACTGGAACATTTTTGATCCCTCTGGCGCTGAGAAGTTGTTCCAAGTGAATCTGACGAGGTCGTTGAAGGTGGGATGGGAAAGCCAAAATGCTTCAAATCGGAATGGACGTCTGGTTGAGTCACCTGGCCGTTGCCATTGGAGAGAGATAGGCTAGTGGTCGGATCTGGAGTATGGTAGAATGGATGCTGAGAGGTCGCCGCTGAGATGCACTGCATTATCCGAGATGAGGAGTCTATCAAGTTTTGAAGCAATATAATGCTGCCCAACCCTGCGATTGCTCCAAGTGTGCATTCCATTGGAGGTTTGCATGTCTATTAACATATTGTTGTGGATAAAATCTTTGAAGTGGTCAGTTTCCTGTTCCAGCCTGGCCCGACCCCCTGTCTTTTCCTCTAAATTGGTGATCAAATTGAAGTCTCCTCCAATGATCCATGGAGGATGGTCTCTATTGGAGTTGAGTGCTTCTATGGTGTCAAGAAGAGCAATTTTGTTGGCTGCTTCTTGCGGAAAATAAACATTGCTGAGATGACCATGAATGTTGGTGCCTATAATATGAAACGTTGCTTGTATAATGTTATGGGATGCATGGAAATTTGAGAGCGTTACTGCTTGCGTATTCCAGGCAATTGCCAATCCTCCAGAAGCACCTGACGCGTCCACAACAACTGAGTGACAGCCTGGCCAAGCTTTTGAAAGGATGCTTCCCAGAGTGTTATTGTTGCATTTTGTTTCCTACAGAAAGAATATCTGGGGCTGTTCCTGCTTTATCAAATTTTTAATCATTCTGAGTTTGCTGGGGCTGTTGAGCCCTCTTAGATTCCATGAAGTGAGCTTCATGATTCACTATTAGTAGTGGGCCTGTAGTACTTTGTCAATTTAGCATATCTGCCTAAGTCAACCAGGATTTTCCCAATGGCTATAGTTCGCTGGAGATCTGTATTTCTTCCACATTTTTTGGAGTCTTTTGGAAGGAGGTAGCCATCCCAGTGACTTCCCGGTTGTATTCCCAATTGTTGTTGCTGATAGGCTCTGGATATGATGACTTCCAGAGTACTAATCTAGTGCGCTAGGATTTTATCATACTCCTTCTTTCTGCAAACTTGTTCCAGCTCAAAAATGTCTAGACTGCCCAGATCTATGATTTTCGGTTCTTCATCCATGTGTTGCGCTTGACTGCTTTCCTCTGAGATAAGACCTAAGTGCCTTGATTGGCTTTGGGGATCGTTCACATCCATTTCCTTGGATTTCCATTTAGGGTTTTTTGGGACTTCTTTGGAAGTCCCACTCAATATATTTTTGGAGGCAGGGGTGTTGTTGGGAAAAGTATCTATTCAGAATGCCCCTATCCCACTCTAAGGTGTGATAGTGCCTTGGCAACAAACAAGGAAACTTACTTGAGTATTCTTCTTTATGAAATGTAAATGAGGAGGAAGGATGCAACTAACCTGTGTCTTCCGCTAGTTTGTTGATCCAATCGCTCCTCTCTTCAATGGCTCCCAGCTCCCTGCTCCCTTACCGGCCCAGCTTCACCGAATTCCTGCAAGATCACAAGAGGGAGAAACTACACGAAGATATAGATATACATTCATAAAAAGCTCAAGATCAGATTAAGCTAAACATGCAAATATAACGAAACATCATTGATACACATCATGTAGGAGAAACTCAAATAGTTTATTGATAGAATAAGAAAGTCCGGGAGGAGATACAACCAAGTGAGTTCCGATCCAGCATCTACCTCCCAGCAAAGGAATCCCTTCCTCTCCTCCAACAAAGCATAAATCACCCAATGTACTAATCTCAATCTCAAACCAATAGCAATTCTCTGCAAAGTACAAAATTCCAGCCTTTGGATCTCTGGGATGAAGGATCCATATATAGATGTAAGCAGAGAGGATGAGTCAGCTTATGTTTTGACTTGTGGCTTCTCTCTGTCAGTTCTTGCTTCCACTTGGAGACTGAGAGCCTCTTACTCATCACTTGGTCGAATTCAGTGAGGCAAGTGTCACTGGAGAAGATTCTAGAAGCTTCTATGGTCTCTCCACCTCGTTGAATGACTCTGCCACTTGTCATTTCCCGCTCAACGCACCTAGGTAGTGTATCCAAGTGCGTTGCAACGCACCTAGCCAGTGCATTTGGGTGCTTTGCAACGCAGGCAGCTAATGGAGCTTCTGAATTGATCCTGATTTGACTAGTTCTGAGTGGTTTTTGGTGGAGAACTTCTGGGAGAAGCTGTCATTGGTTGACCTTGTTCTTTTAGGAGATGTAACAACATCTTTAGGGACTTTGGATCCCTTGAATTATGGACATTTCATGCTTATAGCTGTAAGGGACAAAAATGTCTATAACAGTTGCCCCCTAAAGTATGAGGCCGTTTATCGGGTGAAATGCTTTATTAGGAGGATCCGAAGTTCTTTCGATGCTGGAAGGAGACCTGTAATAAGATACAATACAATACATTATTTTTCATACTGTTTTCATGATCTGGCTGAGGCGGGCATTCCCATGCTCAACTTTATAAATTCATTTTTCTGTACATAGAACAGACAATCGTCTGATGGTAGATTGATGATTTTGATGAAATCATCATCCTTTTGGTAGGATGATTATCTGTGCTTCAATGCTGTACATATCAATGTCTTTATTTTTCCTGAATATATATCGCAGCCCGGATGGATGAAACTAGATCCGGGGTCTTCAATCTCGTCCGATCTTCACTCTAAGTACAAGTCGATCCATGTGAGAAATGTTCTGAAGTCGAACATGGAAAGACATCGCTTGATTACCAGTCAATGATGTAAACTGTTAACAAGCGCGAGAGGAATCACCGATAATGATAATGACCCTCAAGGTACTGCAGTACAATTCACGTGGTGTGAATAAAGGACTTGGCGTCGAACACCACGCACAATCTTTCGGTCGAAGGTCAGTGATGTATACCTGTCGCCGGAAGTGAGAAACTTGCCATTGAGGCATGCAAGCTTCAAAGTACTGAAGGGGGTGTTCCTAGATCAACTTCTTGGATAATGAGCTGATGTCGACAAGAAGCGATCCGTCAAAGGAGGGCCTTGATGTATCCCACATCAGTGACACGGAACAGAGCAAATGGTTTTGATGGAGGTGAAAATGATCTGATGATATATGGTTCAGGGTGGCGGTCATGAAAGAATGAAGGATAATGTATCGCAGTGGATGGGACACGGTTGACTTCTCTGGATGACTTCTCTTGAACATATCGGCGACACTTGTGTGATGGATTGGTAGCATTTACCCCAAAAGTGGATGGTATGGCGAGACCATGGTGATGTGACCGGTGAATGAAACAACCCAACCCGACTCAGGCACGGAGTGGAAGTGTCATGTTCAAGAGCGACTTGCTACCAATAAAAGTTCTTTGAGTTTCTTCCCAATTTTTCCCCAGTCATTACTGACCAGTACCTCTTTATTTTTGTCAAGCTTGAGGAGGATAACATATGCTTGTTCTATAATTTGCCCTTCGGGCAAACCCATCGCTATGTTTTAACGAGCCTAGCGATAGTGAAACTCGTTCTTGTCTAAAGACAAGTTTGTCGCTATTAATGTTTTTAACGAGTCTAACGACAAAGATAACTCGGTCCTTTTCATTTTTAGAGAGTCTGAAAAGGTACGTAAAGTTAACTCCGAAAGTCCTTTTTCGTCATCTAATCCCTTAGGTCCGAAAAAGTATAAAACAATACAGAAGGGATGAATTTTCGATAGTTTTAACAAGCCGAACAAAACAAGCGCTCGATCTTTTTGTGCAATAATCCCTCAGGTCCAAAAAGATTAAAATCTAGAGGAGGGATAGCTCTTCCGGTCGCTTTAACGAGCTGGAAGGCCAAAACTCGGCAATCTTTTCATATTTTACGAGTCAAATGAAAAGAGCTTAAAGAAGACTCGTCTTTTGAGGAACGAGTGATAAAATGGGTAGCAGCTGATTCCAGGTAAGGGTTGGAATTTTCCAAGCACGACAGTGTCACAAGGATGGCTAGTGAAGTCACTCTTCGCAGCTGTTCCTCAAAATGGGTAAACAATCATATGGAGGTGAACGATCGGCCAATGGAAAAGTGGAGGTGACGGTGCAAACACGACCAAGGCTTTAATGGCTGATAAATTTACATTCACGGTGGTTATTTACCGGAGGATAGTTCATCTTTTAACGAGCTTAAACGCAGGTTGAAACACTTGCTCGATCTTATGTTTATTTTTTAACGAGCATGAACTATGTGCTAAAACTGCTCGATAATCCAGTCATATGATAAGAATGTCTCATGTAAGATGCCATTTTTTATGGAGCTTGTGCCTTACAAAGCTATGCCCCGCATCCTTTCGTTATGCAAGTTCGGAAACGACTAATCCTACGAGTTTAAAGGGTTAGACCTACAGGTTTAAAGGGAGGACCTAAAAATTTAAAAAATAAATAGCCGCCCCTTGCTTGCACTCCAAAAGGTTTGCATGCCCCCAAGTATAAAAGAGAGTTTCAAGGTTACCTCTACTTCACCTCTGCCAAAACAATTGTTTTACCGAGAGAGGCCTACCTCTTTCAGGTTACCCAAAGATTGTTCTGTTAGTATTTCAAACAAAACACTTCTTCGGCGATGTCTACCTAGATAAACAAAGGTGAGCGACGAGGCCCGCCAACTCACATAACTTTGACAAAAGAATCTTATTCTAGAATAACCCCTATCTCAATCACGGACGGGGTACAGACTAGTCATATTCTCCCGCGGAAACCTACCTTATACCCAAAGTTTTCCTGCCGAAGCAGACCAGGACGCATGCCCCCTGGGTTCCAGTCATATCCCTCCGAATTACTCGCGCTCATCGGGAGGACGGACTGTGGGTTGAGACATTTCTTGCGTGAAGAGACCATTTAGGGAAGGTATATGACTATTTGTGATGCATGATCCGGGAAATGAAAGCTGGTCCACGAGCTTGACCACTCTTCCTTCGTGCGGAAAACACATTACTCTAAAGAGTGAGGAGACGATGCCCCCCATGCAATATATATAGTCTCGTCCAAGGAGTAGGTTATAATCCAAGGGTCCTTGAACGACCATCACGTTCATTTGAACGGTCTTCCCTTTCAATGTTATGGGCACATTGGGGAGGATCCCTAAAGGTCGACTGGTTCCTTTATCAAAGCCTGTCAGATTTCTCATCTCAGGCAAAAGCGATGGCGAACCAAGCGCTTTCCAAGCAGTAGAGGAAAGGATACTCACAGATGCCCCCTCATCAATGATGGTGCCAGCCATGACCATTCTGTATATTTGGACGATAATTCTGAATGGTATGCTTGCTGGTAAACGGGGTCTGCCTAGTTGATTCTAGTCGAAGGAGACAACTAGGTTGCTTGGAGGTGGGACCGAGTAGACAGCCGGGTATCGCTCTGACGAACTTCCTTCCTGCAATAAAGGAATGGGTGGATTACCCCCGTGTTCGTCGGAGTCTGTGTTGATGAAGAGAATTTGGACGGTGTCATCCTTATTCTCCTCAATGACTGTATCATTCGAAGATAAAACCTCTGAAGGCAAGACCGGGTCAACTGCTGCCTCGACCTTTTGACTTTCGTTGGGTATGGATTCAGCTGGTTCATCTTCAATGATCGGCGCTTCAGCTGACCACTTGAGCGGGCCAGCTGGATTTTCAACTAACGAAGGACTCGGCAAGAGTTTTTTATATCCAGGAGGAAGTCGTAACGGTGAAACCGGACGATCATCCAAACTCTTTTCGCTTCGTCTAAGAAGGGACAACGGTGGATGGCGTGGTTGCCTTCGCACAGTTTACAGGGAGATCTAGCTCTCCCTTTTTGTCTTGGGACTTCACTCTCGCTAGTTGACGGTGTGCATTCAACATGGCTATTAGAGGTTGATGCCACCGGATTGTGCAAACGGGGAGACCAGTCCCTTAGTATCCGAGGGATGCAGGGACAATCTCTGTGAAAGTGGTCTCCCTTGCAAATGACACATGGCGATTTAGGCCTGGTCAGTGCAGTGTGTGGATTTTTGTTAGACGACACTTGTTTGCCCCCAGTTGCTTTTGGCTCCTTCTTCTTCTTCTTCTCTTTCTTCTTCTTTTCCTTCTTCTCCTTAGGAACTTGGTTTTTATCTTTACCAGTCCCGTCAAGTGAAGAGGAAGGAGGAGAGGAAGAATTAGAGGAAGTAGAAGGCTGGTGGGTAACTCTAGACTGGTCTAACTGCTGATTCGACTGTTCAGGAATAGTGGTGTTCTGAACGACATTGGTTGAGAAGAGCCAGACCGGCAAGCCAATTGTCAGTCCTGGAAGCGACAATGTGGCCATATGGGGCGCACCAACATCTCCCCAAGAGGAGAAGGGACTAGGATTTCCACCAAGGGGAATTCCTTGGTTGGTAGGCTCCATTTTCTCAACCTAAAGATCAACGCAGGAAAAAGGGTATGAATATTCCGTTTAAAATAAATTTTAACGACGCTTAGACACAACTTGCTTTTTCAATTTTAAAGAGTCGAGAAAAAGCAAAAGATGACTCTAGTCTCCTTCGATGTTTTAACGAGCCCGAAGTGACAAATGCTCGGATGGACTTTTTCCGTTATAGAGTCTGAAAAAGGCCAAAAGGAACTGCTCTGGAGTTCTAGATAGAGGGTGTGCCAAACTTTTCGCAAAACCGCAGAATTCTTTTTAAGGTACGGGCGATCAATCTTCCCGAATGCTGTGTTCAGTGCATTGCGATCAGTAGGGCGGCCGACACGGCTTTCTATGGATAAAGGTTTTATGCTTATAGGGGTCTCCCAATATATACTCAACGGTACGTGGGAGCACAATCCGTACTGGCGCTTATCGTCTCTCAGGAGGAATCACCCAACCATCAGTGAGATCGACAATCACCAAGCTTTACGACGCCGGAACACGTCTCTAGCCTAGATCTCTATGTTGTGCATTAAGTTACAAAGCGTTGTTAAGTTCATTCAATTTATTTTAGGTTGATCTTTCTTAGAAGTTTGCCTTTTTGGATCACCACGAGATGTATATACAATTCCTAAATGCAGTCTAAAGATGATAAGCAAGCATTTATCTCTTTTCAACAATGAAAATCCTAGCTACAAGGGGAAAAGAAAGACACAATCTTTTCTCAAAGAGCATAGAGCACACTGTAAATGCACTTTTCCTAAATCAAAGCATGCAAACTGTCAAAATGAAAATGCACAAATGCATGTATTTGTTTTCGCTTTCTTAATATTGATGCCTAAAAAGAAAGCTGTTGTACAAAATTTGAATTCGATTTCAAGTGAAAACACAAACAAGTTTCTTTTTGAACTCAAAAAGACGATTACGACACTTTATGATTTTGAAGTAAACACTTGTTTCGACACTAGAAATTCACAAATTCAAACCAAAAGAAAAAAGTAAAAGCGCAATCAACTGTCAACAGCAAACAAACTTACTCCTAAGATCAAAACGACACTTACGACAGGTCTAGATCTAAGGGCGACAGTATGACTAGTTTACTTTTGTAATGGGAAACTGCAAATGATGTAACAAATACACAAAAAACAAATACAGTTTCTTTTATACAACTGAGGCGGAATTAAGGCAGAGAAAAGGGGTTTTCAGATAGGTACACACACTGATAACAGGCTACAAAAACAGAGATAAAACTAAACACAAGGATGCAAAGAACCACAGCTGCACAGGGTAAAGGCTGATCAGCGCACCCCCAGCACAGAGAAACTGAACTTCAGCGCAGGTAGCCCTCTCGAGACCTGCGTTGAAATGCAGAACCTCTTCACAGAGCTTGCGCTGAAGCAGAAATGAGAATTGTCTCTGGGTTCTGGGTCACGGTTTGCAGTTTAATTTACAGTTTTTGGCCGGATAAAAGATATCAATTAGGTACAATTAGAGGGATGATTTAAAGGAGGACTAAGATCTATCACAAAGGGCTGTTAGAGCACTTGTGGATCAGCTGTTCAGATCATAAAAAACAGGCCCAGTGAATGGACTAGAGTAGCAGATCTCTACTTTGCATTTGTAAATGGCAAATGCAGTTCGATTCAGCACTCCTGAGTTTATGAGAAGAACAACAATAGAAACACAAATAAACTAACTAGATACGATCCCCAGTGGAGTCGCCAATTTGTTGTTGGGAAAAGTATCTATTCAGAATGCCCCTATCCCACTCTAAGGTGTGATAGTGCCTTAGCAACAAACAAGGAAACTTACTTGAGTATTCTTCTTTATGAAATGTAAATGAGGAGGAAGGATGCAACTAACCTGTGTCTTCCGCTAGTTTGTTGATCCAATCGCTCCTCTCTTCAATGGCTCCCAGCTCCCTGCTCCCTTACTGGCCTAGCTTCACCGAATTCCTGCAAGATCACAAGAGGGAGAAACTACACGAAGATATAGATATACATTCATAAAAAGCTCAAGATCAGATTAAGCTAAACATGCAAATATAACAAAACATCATTGATACACAACATGTAGGAGAAACTCAAATAGTTTATTGATAGAATAAGAAAGTCCAGGAGGAGATACAACCAAGTGAGTTCCGATCTAGCATCTACCTCCCAACAAAGGAATCCATTCCTCTCCTCCAACAAAGCATAAATCACCCAATGTACTAATCTCAATCTCAAACCAACAGCAATTCTCTGCAAAGTACAAAATTCCAGCCTCTGGATCTCTGGGATGAAGGATCCATATATAGATGTAAGCAGAGAGGATGAGTCAGCTTATGTTTTAACTTGTGGCTTCTCTCTGTCAGTTCTTGCTTCCACTTGGAGACTGAGAGCCTCTTACTCATCACTTGGTCGAATTCAGTGAGGCAAGTGTCACTGGAGAAGATTCTGGAAGCTTCTATGGTCTCTCCACCTCGTTGAATGACTCTGCCACTTGTCATTTCCCGCTCAGCGCACCTAGGTAGTGTATCCAAGTGCGTTGCAACGCACCTAGCCAGTGCATTTGGGTGCTTTGCAACGCAGGCAGCTAATGGAGCTTCTGAATTGATCCTGATTTGACTAGTTCTGAGTGGTTTTTGGTGGAGAACTTCTGGGAGAAGCTGTCATTGGTTGACCTTGTTCTTTTAGGAGTTGTAACAACATCTTTAGGGACTTTGGATCCCTTGAATTATGGACATTTCATGCTTATAGCTGTAAGGCACAAAAATGCCTATAACAAGGGGGTTGGGAGAGGAGGCTGAGGGAGGTATCGGGGGAGATGGGAAGATCATTTGAGGGATTGGCGTAGAGATTTGGGTTGGGTCTTCTGAAGTTTTTGCTAGAACCTTGAAGCTGTTGCTTGTGGAGGGGATAGAAGCAACATCCTGATGGAGTTTTTTCCCAGAGGAAGGTTTTTTGTGCAATCTCTTACGGCTTGCAACCTTGGTGAAACCCTCTTGGTTCGCCTTGCCTGAGGGTTCAGAGGCTTGTGGAGAAGCATTTAGGGGCAGTCCCTGAACAGATGCCCAAGGGCATGGCACTTGCGACAATGAAAGGGAACATGTTCAAAATCTAAGGGTTGAATCCATTCATAGTCATCATGGAAGAGACTTACTGATTCCGGAAGGGCTTTGTCCAAGCGCATGAAGACACAAATGCGGGCGTATGAGGTGTATCTACAGAGCTTCGTTTCTTCAGCAATTTTGACAAACTGTCCCAGCCCCTTACCTATGTCTCGGAGTGATTCTTCATCCCAATATTCCGCGGGGAGCGAGTATAGCCTGATCCATACTGGCACCCAGTTGAGATCCTCCTTGTCAGGGTTGAATCTTTCTCTCCAAGCTCTTAAATACAGACCCGCAGAGTTGAAGAAATAAGGACCTTCATCCATGACTCGATTTCGATCTTTGATGCAGAAAAAGATCACTGTAAAAAACCCTTTTGGTCCTAGCTGCAAGGTGACCTGTCCCTTGGGTTTCCATTTGGCTGAGATCCATCCTTGCAAAGCTTTTTCCGTTGGCCAGAATCCAATAAATTTTCCAATGAGTGCATGATCCTTCATGTATTGGATCCGACCATTGATTCGGTGGCTGGGAAGTTCTATTTTGGGTCTTTTAGCGGCTACGGGTCTGCATGTCGATGAGGTACACTTTGGCATTTCTTGTTGCTTGGATTTTCCTTCTTGTTCATCATTTTTTCCGTCAGGCTGCTCAGTGAAGTCTTTTGTCGTTTCCTGCATCGGAGGGTCCCGTTCTTCTCTGTCATGCTGATCAGTTTCCAGAGGTTCTGTCGTATTATTCGCTTGAGAGACATTATCAGATGTGGGGGAGGGCTTTGAAACCCCCCCTGGGGAAATGCCATTGTGGCGCAGAGTGTAATGGCAGGCTGCTGTCACGGTGTGAAGTGCAAAGACGAGGAGAGGAGTCAGAAAAAGGAGAGCAGGGTGCGCCGTTGCAGAGGCGCTTCAGAACCCTAGGTTGCAGAGCTCCCCCACTATTTCTTGTATCGAACCAACCCTTTTTGTGGTTTTATATTATTTCTGCCTATTCGTTAAGGTTTTAGAGTTAGGGTTTAGATAGGGTTTTATTAGAATTAGTATTAGGGTTTAGAGTTTGGGTTTGGCTAGGTTTTTCTTAGAATTGGGATTAGGGTTTAGAGTTAGGGCAAAGGCTTTCTTTAGTATTTGACATCAATGACAACTTTATTCAATAGAGATTGTTCATAAAGCTTATGACAATAGTTTTGCCATCGTGTTGAGACTTGCTAAGCTGGTCCAGAGTAAGAGTGATGTGTCTCAATAAACTGTTGATATCCTCCAAAGTGGGGGCGCCCCACAATGCCACGTAGCTAAGCAAGAACAGGGTTTATAGCCTCGCCTTGGTCAGGGATACCCTGTGAGTGCCCACCTTGCAACCCCTATTTCCCATTCCCCTTCTCGTATGCCCATGTTGGGAAGGCCTTTCTATCTATAAAACTCTGGAACTAGTGTAGGTACACCTCCAATTATCCAAAAACTAGGAGAAGTGTTAACAACCCCAATCCAAATGATACTCCAACACAATAGAAACTCCAAGCACAAGCTAGCAAGCCAAAATACAATGTAGCCAATGAGCACTTTGGGTAAAGTCCCATGGTGGTCGGACCGATTACAACAAAACTACAAGGATGTGATATGATATCAGTGGTTGATATATGAAGCCAAAGAAGTTGTGTGGTTAATTTCAACTCCAAAACTACCAACACTACCTACTAACATTAAAATAGGCACAAAACCTCTGGAATGACCCAAAGATAAGCTAAAGAGACTTGAATATGGCGTAAGTAAGCTCACGGATAGGAAAAAGATTTGGAAACTCCCTTAACCCTCACCAAAATACACATAAATCACTACAACAAAACCAGCGATTAGCGTCCCTTTTTACTTCTTTTTTTGCATCTAGAGCCCATTTTTGGTGCTATTTGCATCCATTTATCAAATATGGTGCAAAACTTGACACAAAATTTGCATCAAGTTTTGCACCAAATCTTACACCAAGTTTAGCACCAGGTATTGCAATAGGTTTTGCACCACGTTTTGCACCAAATTTTATGCCAAGTTTTGTGTCATCCTTTACACCAGGTTTTGTTCCAGGTTTTGCATCAAGTTTGGCACCTAATTTTGTTTGACATACTTTTGCATCCTCATTTCCATCCACTTTTTGCACCTACACTTGCATCAACTTTTGCATCGACTTTTGCATCCTTTTTAAAATCATTTTTTGCATCCATTTGTGCTTCCCTTTTTTGCCAAGTTTTACATCGTGTTTTGTGTCTAGTTTTGCATAAAATTTTGCATCTACTTTTGTTGCATCCACTTTTCCCTCTTGTTTGGCATCCATATTTACATCCTCTTTTGCATCTATTATTGTACCCACTATTGCATCTAATATTTTTGTGCCACAATTAGCGCCTAGTTTGGCACCTCCTTTTGCACCCACTTTTGATTATAATTTTGCATCCACGTTTGCATCCTCATTTGCATATAGGTTTTCATCAACTACTACATCTATTTTTGCATCCCTTTTTGTATCCAATTTTGGACCGGGATTTGCATCGGGTTTTGTGTCTCGTTTTGCATCTACTTTTGCATCGACTTCTATTGCATCCACTTTTGCACACAATTTTGCATCCACTGTTGCACCCATTTTAAATTTCACTTTTTGCATCCCTTTTTACATCTTCATTTGCATCATACTTTGATTCTTTTTTTGCATCTATCATTACATCCACTTTTGTTATGCCACAATTTGCACCATGTTTTGCACTCACTGTTGTATCCACGTTTGCTTCCAATTTTGCATCCATGTTCACATCCTCTTTTGCATCAAATATTGCATCTATTTTTGCATCCACTTTTATGTCAGGTTTATGCATTGGGTTTTGCATCTCGTTTTGTATCTACTTTTGCATCTACTTACATTATATCCATTTTTTGCATCCAATTTTGTTTTGCCTGTTGCATCAATGTTTGCTTCCACTTTTACATCCATTTTTGCATCTTATTTTGCATATTTTTTGTCTATTGTTACATCCAATTTTGTTGGACCATATCTTGCACCTACCATTGCAACCACATTTGCTTCCACGTTTGCATCCCCTATTGCATCCACTTTTGTATCATCCATTTTTGCATATACTTTTGTTTCCGTTGTTGCATCCACATTTGTTTCACCACAATTTGTGCCAAGTTTTACACCTACCATTGGACCCATGTTTGCTTCCACTTTTTCCTTCATGTTTGCATCCAAGTTTGCATTGACAACTGCATCTACTTTTGCATCCACTTTTGTGTCAGGTTTTTCATGTTGTTGTGCATCTACTTATGTTGTATCCACTTTTCATCCACTTTTACTTCTATTGTTGCCCCCATTTCTATGTTCGCTTTTGCATCCCTTTTCCAACACTCATCATATTTTCTGCATTGATGATATTCCTTATGGCATTGACAATTATGAACAATTGATGACAATGTCAATAATATTGACAATGATGAAAATTAAGATGATGGCGATGACATGAATTGTGATTATGATGATAAAGACGATAGTGGTTACAATGACAATGATGATGATGGCAATGGTTATGATGATGACGATGCTAATGACGTTGGTGAATCTTCCCAATTTTAGATGTTGTCATTGTCATAATCATAAGCATTATCTTTGGTTTCATGATCATCATTTTCATCTAGGTCATCATCAAAAACAATAATGGCATGAATGATGATGATGCATGATTACAACAATGTCGATAGAAATTACATTAATGATGATGATGGGGATGATAAAAATGACAATGACGATGATAATGGTGGTGATGATGATGATCATCAATCATCTGTCAAAAATAGAGTTGTTATTTCTCTTACATATATCAATGTGTCCTAAACAACCCTTTTCTAGCACTGATCACATTTTTTGGTTGATGATATTTCTTACAACATCTACAATTATGAACAATTGCAAACAATGTCCATAATGATGATGATGATGGCATGAATGGTGATTATGATGATAATGTAATGATGGCAATAATAATGACAAGGATGATGGTGATGATGATGACAATGATTATGATAATGAGAATGACCTTACAATCTTATGGATTCGTGAACAATTACTAGTTTCAATACCATCTTCTGGATACGTATTACTATCATACTTTTTAAATTTTCTGTCTCTCTTGAGGTATCTTACTGTATTGGTGTTGTCAACACTAGAAAGATATCTTGTTTTAATGGTGGTTCTAATATTAGCACTAACAAAGTTTAGTAGGGAGGATGCTACTACAAGAGGAATTCCTTCTAAGTGACTATGGCATTCAAAATGAGGCTTTATGGGCTGCTTGTTAACACATGTTCTCATGCTCATATAAAATTAATGTGAAAAGTTGCTTTAATTGGTTCCCATGCATAATTGATATTGATAATGGGGTGGTATAAAATTGTAATGGGCATATCCGTTAGTTAGTTATGATGGGTCAACAACATTGAAACCATCCAAGTGACATTTCACCTTGGAACAATCGTCGCTCGTGCGAAAACACGAAGTTTATGTAAATGAAAGTTTATGGACTTCTATTTGTGCCATATCTTATGCCTATCATTGAAACCCACATTTTATTCCACTATTTCATCCACATTTGCATCCTCTTTTGTGTCCAAGCTTGCATCAAATATTGTTTATGTTTTTTGCATCCCATTTTGAATCTACTTTTACATCCACTTTTGATTCGTCCAATTTTTCAACTAATTTTCTGTCCACTATTGCACCCATGTTTACATCCAAGTTTTCCTCCTTTTTGCTTTCAAGTTTGTGTCTTTTTTTTTAACATTCATTGTTGTATTCACATTTGTTTCACCACAATTCATGCTATGTTTTATGCCTACTATTGTTCCCATGTTTTCTTCCACTTTTTCATCCATGTTTGAATCCTATTTTGTGTTCATGTTTGCATCAAATATTGCATCTACTTTTTCATCCACTTGTGTCAATTTTTCTATCTTTTTTTGCATCTACTTATGTTGTGTCCACTCTTCATCCAATTTTACGTCTATTTTTACCCCCATTTTTTTTGTTCACTTTTGCATCCCTTTTCCAACACACATCATATTTTTTGCATTGATGATATTTCTTATGACATTGAAAATTATGAACAACTGATGACAATGTCAATAATGATGATGATGATGATAATGAAGATGATGACGATGACATGAATTGCAATTGTTATGATAATGAAAATGATGATAAATATGATGGGGGTTACAATGACAATGATGATGACGATGCTAATGACCTTGGCCATTCTTCCCAATTTTTTAATGTTGTCATGGTCATAATCATAATGATTATCTTTGGTTAAGTCTTCCAAGTCATCATCATCTGATCATCATTATCATTATTTTCATCTTGGTCATCATCACCAACAATAATGATGTGAATGATGATTATGAAGTTCATGATGAAGATGACAACAATTATGATAAAAATTATATTAGTTATGATGATGGGGATGATGAAAATTATAATGACGATGACAATGGTAGTGATGATGATGATCATCAATCATCTCTAAAAAATAAGGTTGTTATTTCTCTTGCATATATCATGTGTCCTAACAACCCTTTTCGAGCACTCGTAACATTTTTTGGGTTGATGATATTTCTTATGATACCTATAATTATGAGAAATTGACGACAATGTCCATAATGATGATGATGATGGTGATGATGAAGACATGAATGGTGATTATGACGATAATGAAATGATGACAATAATGATGACAATGATGGTGATGATAATGAAAATATTGAAGATGATGACCCTCCCTCTAAACTAGGGAGGTACTCATAATGAGACAAAAAAGTACTCTCAAGTTGAAATATTCATATAAGAAGGGATCTGGATTGATAAGAATCAATGATGATTTACATCATCATAGCCAACATTGTCAAAATAGCAAGGCCTTGACTAACAATTTTATCTCTCCATCAGATCAGAGCACAATGTTGGGAGGCATAAATTTGGACACCACTGCCTCTCTAGGCACTTACCCCACTAGGATGTTCACCAAGTATGTCCTCACATGATCATTTCCTAATCCACTATCATAATATTTGACACCAGTAAATGTCAATCCTCATGACTATTCTTATCTTGGATTAATGTACTTGACTTATGGTGGTTAGTCCTAGTCAAAGTACAAATTCTCAAAGAATATTGGTCCCATATGTTTATCCAATCCACCATTCTCCCTACTGGAGCCTTTACTAGGCTTACGGCTGTTAGTCCTGGCCATAGTACATGACACATGGATAATATGGTGTCTACCCTCACTCCCTCTCAACGAGAGAGGAGACATCCACAAGCATAAGATTTTCTCAAGAATACCCATCATTTTCATAGAGAATAACATCATTAATTTGTTTTCATCGCATTATGCCTTTATGATTAAGCATTCATAGATTTGTGGAAAAATATTTCCCCTTTTGTCATTTGTGATGAAATAAAATCAAAAAGTGAAAGCCAAAATCATTAAAGATACACTATAATGATTTATCTAAGTCTAAACTATAAGATTGAAGTGAAAATTCATGTAAATGTTATATCTATGAGTTGTGCCAAACTTATGAAAACCTTATTCCCTAAGTCCTATATATAAGAAAAAGAAAAAGAAAGAAAAATAAGGCCCAATTAATGGTAACTCATGTATTCACTCCCTCTTTGGAAATTATATGAATATATACACTCCTAGGCACACTTGATCACATGTTTGTGATGGTTAAATCATGAAATCCTCTATCCCCTTGCATTTTCACTTCATCATTTAAGCACCTAATTGAGGATCTAGGGAATGTTTGTTGCCTAAGGGTTTAATGTCTACTCTTGGTTTACTTATGTCAAACTACTGTCAATTTATGTGACGGAGTGAAATACATAAGTTTGTGGAGTTATTAGAACAGTGTATTAAGTTAGTCACCACACACACATGTATTATATCTCATTGATCCACATGTGTGGGTTGGAGACTCATTTCTTGAAAACTTTAATGGAGACTACTTTATGGCTTTAATGGTATAGCTTACAAAATATCTTGTTAAACATTGTGATTCATCCTTTCTTTTCCTCGAGACACTTGATAATATTGAAGTCACTCCCAATAATCCATGGAGATGGGGAGTATAAATTACTTGTGGTAGAAATAGAATTTAGAAATATAGGTTTTCCATTTGCGATATTGGAGTCATAGACATTTGATACATGGTAGTCGTTCTCGATGTTAATTAACTAAAATTGCATTGTCATAATGCGAAAAGAGGTAAACATATTAGTCACCTTGATGTCCTAATCATTTCAAATAATAACCATTCCCCACAAGTATCTCTAAGCATCAATTAATACTACTTGGAAATTCCTCCCCCATTTGCTAATTATATGAGGTAGAACCTCACTTAATATTTTTGTTTCTTATGTCAACATTATCGATGGGTGCTTTGCGTACCATTTTTCCTTTAGAAGTATTTGTTTTCCTTTACTATTGAGGCCCCTCATGTTCCATGAGACTATTTTCATCGAGAATTTACACAGAAAGGAAGTATAATGTGACTAAAAAAACACATGTCTCAAGACTTAAGTGTTTGGACAATTCCACTTCATGACTCCTATATTTCCTTTAGCTGGGACCAAATGGTGAACATGATGGCATTAAGGGAAATTGAACAATGAAAATCTAAAAAAGAGGTGACTTTTGACTTACTAAAAAAAAATATCCATAACAATTTCATCAATCAATGAATCATTAAAAAAAAATATCCAAAACAATTTCATCAAGCAATGAATCATTGCATTATAAAATACAATCTATAAACCTTTTGGGAACGTTTTGCTAAACAATGCTCAAAAACCAATATATTTAATATTAACATTTAACAATAATATGGACAATAACACATTTTGATAAATTAAATAACATATTATCAAGCATTTGGTAATAATTTTATGGTAATATTAATAAAATATTAATAATTCTAATATTAATATTTATACATAGTGATTTATATAAATTGTTTATAAACAATTTAACATTATTTTTGTTTATTAATATGAATAGGTGCTTTCTATATTTTTAATTGTTACTAATAATAATAATAATAATATAAAACCCTAATATGCAATTTTATATTAAATTTTATTCATAATGAACAATTTATATATTATTAATATATATATTCACAATTTAACATTTATATTATTCATTAATATGAATAGGTGTTTATTAAGAATCCTTCGTAATATATATATATATATATATATATATATATATAACCGTTAATATAAATATAAATAAATATGAATAGAATCTAATCAGATATAACCGTTATTATTAAATATTACAAATCTATCCCCTGTCCCTCCCATAGTCGAACATAGTCGTTTTCTTCTAGCTGTTAGGTTGACCTGTCTTCCTATTTAACCCTCTTCCTGGATCTGTTTCTTCATCGTGTCCTGAAGATGAACCACACTTGCTAGTTCGAAATGAGTCGACCCAAATCTTCAATGTGATTTCTTCCGAAAAATTTCTTTATATATTATCAAGCCTAAAAAATGTCACTAACAAAAAACAATAAAGCATGCAACTAATGAAAGTGACCACTCAAGGCCAACATAAGACAATTAATCTATTAAGACCAAGATTAATGGGGACAAAGATCTACAAAGGGCAAAGGCAAACCTATTTTAACTTTATTGTTTTATTAGGTTCAAGATGAACATTTCAAGATATAATGAAGAACATAATTAGTTTTATTGCATTAAGAAAACCCAAGCACATTCTATAACTTAGCAAGGAAGAGATGTATAATACCCATCTCAGCGACACAACACATCACATTAAGTTAATTTTTTATATATAATTTAAACTCCTATCATAAAATAAAAAATTGAGCATGAATGGAATGTTTAAAATCCATTTTTATAAATATATATAATTTTTCTTATTGAAAAAAAAATACCAAAAACTAAATATTTTTTTTTTAGAAAATAAAAAAATACAAAAACTAATTATATATTAAAAAAAAACTAAACATAAGCAAACTAGAATTTGAATTTGACACTCTTGTTCACTTTTGGAAACTCATATGGTGGAATTTGATCTCTTTATCCTCATATTTAGCTTTTTCCTAAAATATAAAAGCATACAAAAGCAGGAAAGAGCCATAAAGCATGGGGAAGCTTTTTCCTAAGCACAAAAGCATCTAAAAAGTGGAAAAGGCCATTTTTATATGAGGAAACATTATTCACCCAAAAGATTTTGCCCAAATTGAACTAATGAGGAATTTGGGAAATCTTCATAGCCTTCACTTTCCTATATATTGGAGG
The DNA here is from genome assembly GCA_031772625.1 of Pinus tabuliformis. Classification (NCBI taxonomy): domain Eukaryota; kingdom Viridiplantae; phylum Streptophyta; class Pinopsida; order Pinales; family Pinaceae; genus Pinus; species Pinus tabuliformis. The sequence goes on from CM062811.1 coordinate 323,522,469, forward strand.
TTTGGCCATTGAGAAAATGATGAGAGTTCTTGTATTGTCACGCTGCTGAAATCTATCTTGAGAGGGAGAGTTTTGGAGCTAGGAGTAGGGGGAGGTGCTGCTACAACTACATCTGATTGTTGTAACTTTCCTCCAACTCCTTTATTAATATAGATCAGTTTTTCCTCCTTCCATATGTTTCTATTCATTCTTTACTTATTCTATTTAACTAATGAATATATGGGATTTTGGTTTATATTTATTTATTCAATAATATTTATATGTTTCTGATAGTTTCAATTATCAAGATATTATGCTGTGAAGGTTGATTTATTCTCTCTCTTATGTGTAGGATCAAGCTTCGGAGATAGCTAGGAGCGCTTATTAGCTATAATAAAAACTCCAAGAAGACCTGCATGCCAGGACTCACAAGAATTCCTTCTCTTTTTCTTAATCTATACTCTACATCTTGATCTACTCAGAATCCCGAGCCTTAGAACAACCTTTCTCTTAATTGCTCTGTCCTAGGTTTCACTCAGAGGGTTTTATGTTCTTCTAACCATGCATTAAATCATACAGCAAAATGAGATTTAGAAACTTTAATATATTTCACTATGTAAATGAAATTAGTAAAATGAACCCATAGAGGGGGTCATAAATGGAAATAAAAGTAAAACTCTAAATAAGAATCTAAAAATGGATGTAACCATGGATGCAAAATTGGGAGTAGAATTGGACGTTAAACTAGCCATCAAAACAAGATGCAAGCAATGACACAAAAATGGTTTGAAAGTAAAATTAAAAAAGGGTGCAACACTAGAGACAAAGAAGGGAACAAAATAGGGAATATGAAGGGATACCAAATTGGGTGCAAACAAGGATGCAAAAATGGACACCAAAATGAGGATGCAAAGAATGGTGTAAAATTAGGATGCAAAATTGGGTGCAAAAAGGATGTAAGAAAAGGCACAAAACAAGATGCAAAATGGGACTAAAAAAGGGTGAAACCAAGGATGTCAAAAATGATGCATAACTAGATGAAAATTCAAACTAAAATCTAGGTGCAAAATGAGATGCAAATGTGGATACAGAATGCGGCAGAAGAAAAGGATGCAAATTTGATGCCAAAAAGGATGCAAAATTAGATACCAAAAATGATGCAAATTTGGACATAAAAAACAATGCAAAATTGGACACAAAAGAAGGAAAAATGGTGCAACAATGGGCATAAAAATGGCTCAAATTTGGATGCAAATTGAGATGCAACATTGGATGTAAAATGAGGTGCAACAAATCATTCAAAACTTGGTGCAAAAACAAATGAAAAAGTAGATGAAAAAAATGGCTCAAAATTGAACGTAACAATAGACACAAAATGGGATGCAAAGGTGGATGCAACACATGGTTCAACATAGGATGCAAATTTAGATGCTCAAAAGGATGCAAAATTGGATGCAAGAAATGGTGTTAAAAATGATGCTAAATTGGATGCAACAAATGATGCAAAATTAGCTGCAAAAAATGGTGCAAAATACGATGTAGAAAAGGGAGATAAATAAAATGCAAAAGTGGATGCAAAAAATGGTGCAAAAATGCATGCAAAATTTGGCGCTAAATCAGATTCAACATATGGTGCAAAATTGGATGGAAAAAATGGTGTAAAAAAAGGTAGAAAAACGGGTGCAAAAATAGATGTAAAAATAAGTACAAAATTAGAAGCCAAAAATGGCATAAGACCAGATGCAAAGATTGGCACAAACTAGATGTAAAAACAGGCACTAAATCAGATGCCAAAGATGATGTAAAACTCGATGCAAATTACGACACAAAACTAGAAGCAAAGAATGCCACAAAAGAGGAATCAAAAAATGATGCAAAAATAGATGCAAAAAATGGCACAAAACTAGAAGCAAAACCTGTTGTAAAACCAAATGAAAATCTTGGTGCAAAATATGATGCAAAAAATGATGGAAAATTTGGCGTAAAAAAATGCAAAATTTGGTGCAAAAAAGGACGCTTTAAAAATTGTACAATAGAGCCAGATTTAGCGCCAGGCTACTCATCCCAATTGAGAAAAAAATGCACTAAAATCTGGTGCTAAATCTGGCGCAAATTGCCTGTTTTGTTGTAGTGAATACCACTACTCTAGGGATTGAAGATAGAGCTCGGCGAACTGGGGGATAGGGCAGGCACAGTTCCCTTTGTGTGAGTCCCTTAGCTGCCCAACAAAGAAACAAAACCGTAACAACCCAATATTGACACCAAGAAATAGAAATAAAAAGAATACCAACCAAAATCCAACGCTTCTAGAGACTTACTTTACAACCATACACCCCAAAAACTATAAGACCAGACCAAGGGATAAAGCCAGAAATCCATACCTTGCTCTGAGAGTGGGAATTCCAGGTCAAGTCCTAAAACCACTCTAGTGTGCTGAAAACATACACAGGCGTTATAGGATCAATTATCCCTCCATAACTATTTAGGAAACAACTCCATATGACAGGATCCCAACTGAACTTCCAATGAACCAATATTCCTCCATTCTTATCACCCCAAACTCCACAGATACCGTCGCTAGAAACCACTCTCAGAGTGAGAAAAATACGAGCCCAGTGCAATTTAAATTCATGCTAGATTGAGGCAAGATGAATTCGAACCCCCCATCTCATTCTAGACTTACCACCACGTGACTAGCATAACAACTTCACAGTAGGTGTCTGCACCTTAGCGAAGCTATCCAACATCTCATCCATTAAATAGACCCTAATTCATTGTAACCTCAACATAATCCCTCACACGAGGTTGCATGGCTGCAAGGTACCTCTCTTAATTGATAAGAGGATAGGTGGGGTGGTGGGCACCCTCTCCGATCCCCATACTCCCTTGTTTTGACACCTCCACAGAGGATTTAAACATTTCAATTTTGAAATTTCCTTCAATGCATTTTAGTTTGATGGGTCAAAATATCTTGAAATTAATTTCTTAGTTCATGGGTCAAAATTTTGAGTAGATATTTTATAACTTTCATTTATAGCCCTCGTAGATTTAGGTCTCTCCTAAAACTATGACTTACTTTTTATAGGCTTTGAGTCGTTGTTGTCATTGCTACAACACCCTCCAAAAATTTCACTAAATTCAAATGTTGGAGCTTAATTCACCATCATATCTAGTGTCGCTTTGGTCGTTAAGTTTTGTTTTAGGTCATTATATCCGTTTCAAGTTTTCTTAATCATCCATATATGTCGATGCTTGATTGGAACATCTATAGTGCATACCATGGTCAAAACACCTTTGGCGGTTTTAAAACGACACTTTTGGGTCATAGTCGCACACCCTTCATCTGTCGTACTTGGGGAATGTATGTACAATGGCATTTTGATGTCTAATGATACTTTTTCAAGATTTTCTAAGTTTTATTGATGAGTTTCTATGTTTTGCTCATGGTTTTATGTCTGAACTCATCATGTTCACCCCTTGCTCTATATTCCAGACATAGACAAATTTTGGTTGTAAAGTGAACCCATTGAGGCAAGAAGTGCATGGGAACACTCTTAAGACTTGATCAAGAATCCTTTTTTGTTTGAAAGTGCACCATGTGACCTCCAAGAGTGCATAGTGCACTCCTCAAGAATCATTCCCCTTCCTTGTTATGAATTGTGCCCTTCGAGAGAGTATGCCTTTCTTTCAGCGCACGTGAACCATCCTTGAGCACATGAGTGCACTCTAAAGCCCATGAAGCTTCACCCTTAATCCTTAAACAATGTGCCATTCACCCTCCTTTGCCTCCTGAGTGCATGAGTGCACCCCAAAGCCCATAAGCCTCACCCTTGAGCCCAGATCTGTGTCATGCACCCTCCTTGTCTCCCTTAGGCACATAACACACTTGGGAAACCCGAAGCCTTCTCCTTCATCCTTGAGACATGCACTCTACACCCTCCCTTGAGTGTATCCTTCTCTTGAGCATATGAGCACATCCTAAAGCCTTGAACTCTCTTCCCTTCAACCCTTCAACCTTTCGAAGTGCGCCCTTGCGCCCATAAGCTCTCCTTTCTCTTTTCAAGCACATAGTTAAGGCATGAATAGAAAATATAAATGAGACATGTTAGAATAGAATATTTTTATGCTGATGGTTGATTTCCATGAGTAATTTCAGTTACAGGTATTCCAGGAACAACGGGCAAGCATGCATGAAGAAGATCGGGTAAAGAAGGCATCCAAAGGAAGCACAAAGAACAAAGAAAACATTGAAGTCTTGATGATCGAAGCACCTTGAAGACTCCATAAGATCAAAGACCCCTCAGAGGGTGAAGACATCAAGGACTGTTTCCTTCGCCCATCGCAGAGATGGCAGCGTAAATCCCCAGTACCGGGGGAAGAATGTAGAGGGGGGAATGCTGTCGGTTGAGGGATAGAGATGCTGCTGAAGGGATGGATGTCAAAGAACTAAAGAAAGCAAGAGATGTTAGGGCACAAAGAAGGGCACTGCTAGCGGATAAGTGGTAGGTGAGAGTGATTCAGACTCTAGGGAAGAAAAGGATGGGGCCCCACCAAGTAGGAGCGGTGAAGGGAAACCACGAGTTGAAGAGGAAGGAGAAGAAGTTGCTGGGCAAAGAAAGAGTGGTAAAGGAAGATGGAGGAGTCAGGGAAATGAGGACGGACCTTCCCTACAGGTTGCGGAAGACGGATCACAATTACATGTTGCGACAGGGGAATCGCAAGAGTAGAGGTTGCATGGGCATGAAGAAGGAAGCAAAGAGGATATGGGCGAAGTGATGAGGAGATTATTCATCAAAGAAGAAGCATTCTTTAAGAGTTAGAAGCAATACCCCTGAGACATAGGTAGCGTTTCCCCTAATCTTCCTCTGGTACTTTATCACAATCTGGAGGAGTTTGTTATTAGCTTAGCCAAGGCAGTGCGGGTATATAGTGCACGAGAGAAATACCCGTTGGAAATAATACTGAGAGGGGGGGGGGGTGAATCAGTATTGTTAGTTTAACAATTTTTTCATTTCCATAAACAAATTAATATACGCTACTTCTGTTAACTAAACTTGCATATATACGCAACTGTGTTTAGAGAAAACCGCATATATCTTGCAGACTTATAATTTAGTTAGTTGATCTTAATCTGTGTATCAGAACCATAAAACAGTAATCAAGTGCAGTAAACAGTACAGACAGTCGCACACATGAACACAAGATATAAGGTGGAAACCCAATGTGGGTGAAAACCACCTGCTTGAATTCGTCTCTATCTTCTTTTAATAAGAAACTTCTTTTTACAATATTTCTGTACTGGTGCAGTCTTATACCAGTACGCAGGCTTCTACCTGTAGAAGGCTACAACCTTCTCTTTTCTTCTAGGGACCACGTTTCATAAATTTTCAGACTGGATCCATCAATAACATCAATCAACCATCAAATATATCTGCATCAACCGATCTCCTTTGCACCAACCAAAAACTGAATCAAACACTCACTTCTTTGAATGCTATAACAAGAATACAGTAACAGTAACCAGAAACCAATCCTGAACCCAGAACACTGCAGCAATAAATAGAAGTAGCTAAAACATATTTTATGAGACGTACGCTACTTCAATATGCATAACCTGCATGCATACGCTGTTATATTAAGGTAGACCTACGTATACGCAGTTTTGAATTACCGAACTAGCGTGTATACGTGTCTTTGCTATGCTGAACCTGCGTACTGATTTATAAAATATAATTTACCCTTTTCAACTATTCAGACACCAGGGAAAATTTTAAGAACCCCCCCAAATTTATATGTATAATAAATGGGCGAATCTCCATGGTATATAGGAAAAATGGAAGGCGATTTTATCAATAATATAATATGTATATATAATTTTTTGTCGAATCTCTCACCAGGCATGGCGAATATTTTACTCAATTATAAAATCTTGTAATATCTTGGCGAGTCTTTCACTAAATAATAAAACTTTGTAAAGTCCTAGTGAATCTTAGCATTGTGAACTCTTAGAGAATTTTTTGAAAAAGTATAAAACCATATATGACAAGAGCCAGATGGTGGCAATATCATTGTTTTTTTTTCACATTTCCACGACATGGAACTTGTTTATAAAATTATAAAAAAGCCAACCAAGTCTCTTATAATATGCAGGTAAGCTTATAACAGAGTCTGATACCTCTACTATGCTTGTCTTCATTAAAGTGTCATAACTGCTATACTTAACACTGTGAATCACAACTCTCTCAGAACTCAAATCTATAGTGTAATTAAAACCTTTGGAAATTGAATCTGACAACTCTATAAAAAGGATTAGTGAAATAGAAGCTTTTGTGAATGAGCCCACTAACTATCACTACTAAACAATCAATCTAGACTATGAAGTCTTCCATCTTGATCAAAATCGTGCTCACGATCAAGGGAGTGTGACCACCTGGCCTAACATAATGGCCATCATAGCTTCCAATAATCAACAACCACCTTGCAACGACATCCTAGCTCATGTCTCATGAATTTTATTCATCAATCTTAACTGATATAAATCTTATAAAGATAATATTAGAATCCTCTCCACATTCACTGTTAATACAAGGGTAAAGGAAATTTTCTAGCTCAAGGCACTAGCCAATACCAACTTTGGTATTTGTGACCCCTTTGTGGGGATGTGCCTACCCCGCCCTGTTGGGTTTCTGCCTTGTAACATAGTTCAAGGATCACAAGACTTTCCAATATTCCTACTCCATTAGACACACTTTATATGCTATACATAATGAATGGAAAAGAAGCATTATAGAACACACAATTTCACATAAGGAAGAAAAATCTTAGCCAGTCAATATCAAAATCTTAACCACTGATTAATAAAGAATAACAAGTAGTGTAATGAATTGTTTCGAGTTATTTATTTACAAGCTGTAAAGAATGTAGTGGAATGGAAAATATTACTTAGGCAACCCTTCAATATTTTCTACTAATATGTCTGTGCATGTACATATGAAATTAAGAGCATTGTTGAATACAAAGTTTCCTTTTCTTTTGCCTCCATTTTGACAAATCAGTGTCACTTTGAATCTCCTTTCCCGTGTGGATGTTTTGACAAATCAATTTGAAATCAAAGTCACTTTGAATTTCCTTTCCTGCGAGGGATCACATCCATAATTGATTAGTAAAAGATAATCTACTATATATTATGTTCAATAAACTAACTGCAATCTACAGTGGAAACGAGACCTTAATTCTTATTCTAAATTTGAATATCTCAGGAAAACATAAGAGATAAAAATGCATATGGCCTTAGTAGCTAGAAAACAATCACTCCATCATTACAATACCACCTAGATTTCAGCACTTAATCTACATAATGGCACTAGTTGCAGTGCTTATTTGCATTAACACCATGGAAAAGCAACAACAATGTTTCAAAGCACACTAACTGGACAAGTTGTAACGTTCTGAGAATATTTAATGATAGCATCTGAACCTCGTAGCTATGGTGGGGAAACTAGGGAACCCAAATCTTGGAAGATATCTCATACCCAATCTGAGAAAAAAATAAAAAAGGGAAAAAATCAAAATCTATAAATCAAGCAATGAATTGTTTACAAATCAAATACAATTCCTTTAACTAATAGTTAAATTGTGGTGATATATTTAAATATTTAGTAAGAGGGGAACTTCAAACCATGGAATATTACCTTTGTCATTACTGTCATCCCTCAGTGACTGAGATTACAAATCAATACTTATGGAAAGATTGTAAGAAATTCTGTGAAATAGTAAAGCATAACCTCTATTTTCAAGCAACAAAATCAAGACATTGTTACATCAAGAGCCATAATTGATACATAATCAATGAATCAAGTCCTTGTATGGCACAGGCTTGTTTCGCAACCTCTATTTTCTCAATAAAAAAATCAAGACATTGTATGTGGTTATTGCCATAAGGAAACTACGTTCTAACTTGGAAGAGGATCTTATCAAAAGACATGGATTTATTCAAAGCTACAAAGCCTAATGGGTTATTGAAAAATAAGTTGGAATATGGGATCATGATACTTAAATTGAAAAAAAGATGCTTTCCTTTTAGAAACATTACAATTATACAATGTTTTTTGAAAGCATTAGAATTTGAAATTGGGCCTTTCTATCAAGACAAATTTTCATTAACAGAATGTACTTTCCTACCTGAAACGTTGTAGATATCCAAGAAAAACTTGAAAAGCATAAGAGAACTTAGCATAATGTACTTTCTTTCCTTCCTTAACATTCTTAAAGAGTTGAGGTTCCCCAAGTCATTAGGTAACTTTTGAAGGAAATGACAGTTAGTAATAGTCCAATTCACAACTGAAGATGTGTCACAAATACGAGGGGGCATCTACTCCAAATCACAAAAGTGCTCCAGGTTAAAATCTAGCATTATTGGAAGCTTAATGCTCGACTGGGTGTTATTGAACCCAGACATTTTTCCAATCTTCACTAAAAGCTTAAAGATAGCTTCTCTAAGTTCTACATGACTTTACTATGCTCTTGAAGTGGGGGCACATGCAGCCTCTCCATGTGAATAGTCTTAAACTAAGTGAAGATAAGGCTGATAGATCATTTAATGTGGATCTCTTTAACCCATAATTGAATACTATGTCTCTCTTGAACCCATAATTGAATACTATTAGGACTTTCAAATTTTTCATGGAAGTCAAAAATGTTGGAAGAAAGTATTTTCTTCCAGAAAAGAGTAAAACTAAAGCCTCTGCTTGAGGACAATTGATGTCACACCACTAATACTTCTCCTTGGAATTTGTATAGGTAAACCACAAACGCAGAATTCCATTAGAATATTGTGTTTATTGAATACACAAATGAAATCATTGCATTTCTAAAAAAATATCTTTTGAAATCAAAATTACCAAAATTACATATCGATAACCTAGTGGGCGTAGGATAAAATTCACCCGTGTCATTCACAGAAAGCATGATAAAAAACGTAATACTATATATAAAACCAAGAAAAATTCAAATTCATCACTTCTACGGACCTCGTAAACACCCTGCCAATACACAAGTATGTTCCTGTTTGCAGTTCGAAAAATTACCCAAATTACAATCTGTTTACTCCAGCCTATGTTGGAAAATTATAGAAGGATGACTAGTGCAATCAATCCATTCCTTTTAGCCCTGGATTTGTTTCAGGTTAAAACATAAGTATACAAATATACTTGTCTAATTTCTATGCTTTAACCATTCACCTTAAGATGTTTTTACAATATAATTTCCTAAGTATATTTAATATCTTCATTATCATAAAAACCAACCTATATCCATCTTAACTCCACATCTACCACTCTTAGGGGGATGAAATCTATTTATCCCTCTGAGCACTTGGTAGACCCAGAATTAAGATGGATCTAAGATGATAGAATTTCCCCTTTAAATAGTCTATGCTCACATGAATACCATGGTATTACCATGGGTTATCATAAACCTGGAGCTTAAAAATTACTATTAGTAATTTATAAAAATTAATAAAATTAATAGTTGATTTTTATTTTATTTTTTATTTTAACCAAGCTAAAATGTTTAACATACATTAAATTACAACATCCATTTTTACTCTTGATCCACCAAGCCCCGAGAGGGATCAAATATTTTTTCACTCTATGCTAGTTTGCATATCACGATATTTGATACCTCTCGGGGGTTAGTAGATCCAGAGTAAAGATGGATCTATGCTGGTTTAATTCCCCCATTTAAATAGGCTACATTCCAAGTGAATACCATGGGTCAATACTATGTGCCATTTTTATTTTTATTAATACTAATATTAGGGTTAATAATGTTTTTTTGCATGGTATTAATAATAATCTAGCCCATGGCATTTGTGCCATAGTATTTTGCCCATAAGTTTCACCTAAATATAATGCATTTTTTGAGTGTCCTTAAATATAAGGTGACTTATGGAGTAAACATAAAAAAATGTTTTATTTGTTTACCATACCTCTCGTTTATTTATATTTTTATTAATTTACCATACCTCTTTTACAAATATGGTATTTGGCCCATAAGATTCACTTAAATAAAACCTCTTTTTTGAGCCTTCATAAATAGAACGAGGGTTATGGACTAAATATAAAAAGAGGTTTTATTTATTTACCATACATCTAGTTTATTTATATTTTTATTTATTTACCATACCCTTTGAGTAAGTATAAAAAGATGTTTTATTTATTGACCATACCTCTTTTATAAATATGGTATTTGGCCCATGGGATTCACTTAAATAAAACCTATTCTTGAAAATTAGGGCGAATGGAAGGTTGTAACTCCTAATTTCAAGGGCTGAATTTACCTTTTTTACCCTCTCCCTTAAAATAAGGTGGGCTATTTGAGGTGATTTGTAAAAATGTATTGTGATACAAAATATTCGCCCACTAAAAATTTAAAACCCCTTAATTTTGCCAAAGGGCGAACATTCGCCCCTAAAATTTTCCATGTCAGACATCAATTATACCCAAATCATCAGATTTATAGATCAGGTCATGCGCCAAATATAATAGATCAAAATCATACAAAGATACTTCTCTTCAACCCTTAAGATCTTGACCCATCAATAGAACTTATCCTTCTTCTAGCGTTCAGGTTCCTCCTTGATCCAGATCCAGCTGTGCACCATAACCCAATGACCAATATTCTAGATATTGCTCTTCATAAGATATTCAATCCTTGAGTGTCTTTGCCTAATGATCTCCTTCCCCTTTTATAGTATTAGGCCTAACTCAATACCATGGTTCAAAACCACTTAGAACCAATACCTGGGTTCAACACTTCGGACGAGATACCATGGTCCAAAACCATAGGTCCAAATACCAAGGACCAAAAACCAAGTTTTCCAAACTATACACGCTTTTTTGTGCATGAAAGTGCGTGTATATGAATACACGCCTTTTTGTCTGTGAATCCGTGTGTATATGCGGCTTGGGCAACGGGAACCTGCGTATACCCCCTTTTCCTTTATTCTGAGAGCTTGTGAGCCTGAACTGTCATCTGAGTGATTTGCCGATTGAGTTGCCATCAAGGACAATACCTGTGCCATAGTGCCAAACCTGTGTCATAATGCCAACAATACCGAATAGATTTTAGCGTCGGGAGCAACACAAGAACTAGTAGTATTAGTAATATAGGATTATAGGGATCCTAGTAGTCGGGAAGAAAAGGGTTTGTCCTGATAGCTCCTACCCATATTAGTATGGCAGGATATTTATCAGATATCCTGAATTTGTGGGGAGAGGAAACGAGGATGTGGAGCAGCACTAGTATCTTTGCGACGCTATTTGGAGGGCTCGTCAGACTCTAGATAATGTCAGAGCAGTAGAATTCCAAACCACCTTGAGGGAAAGGGCTCTGCATTGGTTTGGAGTAGAACCATAACCCCACAATAAATGATATTAAGAGAGGATTTGTGCAGGAATTCAAGGTACCACATACGGATCAGCAAGGGCTATCAGAACTGTGGGAAATTAAGTAGAGGGAAGGGGAGATGGCTTGGGAGCTCATGAAAAGTTTTAAAGATGCCATTGCAAAGTTGAGTTACACTTTGGACCCAAACCACCAGCGAGACTAGTTCATTAAGGTACTCTTGCCTTTGACCAGAACGCCATTAACACAATAAAAGATAGGAACCCTCTAGGATGTGTTGGTACAAGCATCACGTATAGAAGCTATGGAGGGATACCCGCATGAATACAGGGGAGGGACGAGTCTGCAAGATCCGTTGATTTTAGGCCTACAGAACCAGATCACAACCTTCACATATAAACTGAAAGATCTTCAGCCAGTGCGTTTAGCCAGGCCCAACGTTTGGTGCACCCACTGCAGCATGGAGGGGCACATTGTGACGGAATGCTCGAGGTTGCGGGGGGATTAATCATCCAAGTGGGGTTGCGGGGTCGTCAGGAGCCCCAACAACTGCAGGAGTTGTGGTGGTAGGAGCGCAAGGGGCCTTCCCAGAGAGGAATAATCAAGAATTTTGTGAGATCCGTAGGGCATATGGACACTTGCCATAGATGTGCCCTATTTTTCAAAAGTACTATAATGTCCCCAATAAGAACTACTGTGAGTTTTGTGCATCAACAATGCATCACACTGACCAGTGCTGAGCACTGGATTCTCTGGAAAAAAGGTTGGACAGATCCACGTTCAAAATTAATGAGTCAAACCGGGGAGGACGAGGAGGAAGAACGGGAGGAAGAGGGCCTGTGAGGTGTTACAACTACGACCAGGAAGGGCATGTTGCCAGAGAATGTCCGCTATCGAGGAGGCCATGGTGCTCACAATGAAAAATTAATACCCATGCAATGGAGGATTGTTCGAAACTCATTGCAAAGTGGGAAGAAAGGACTAGAGAAAGAGGGGCCTGTTACACAGTATTTTGTCACTGACCCCGCGTCCCCTGATCCTGGATAGAGTCAGTCCTTGAATGACATCTTCTCTTTCTCATATACCAAAATATGTGTCCAAATCTTCCATATGACTCAACAAGATTTCCTAAGCTCATTAATCCTGAAGTTGACCCCTTTTTACCCATGTTTCAAAATCGTCGCAGGTCATCAGTATCATGCCTGCGACGATAGCCCAAAATGAAAAAACACCTCACGATGTTGTCTCTGAGTCTTAGGGTTTGACCTGCGACAACTTGGATATGGCAAATTAGTTCAAACAGAATACTTTTGGGTGGTTCTGGAGCTAGTTGTTGGGTCAAAAAAGTTTGCCTCTCCTCATTTGAGATGGTGGTTCTGCCTTTTGAGTAATCTCCCACAAAGATAAGCTTCCTCTCCCATCATTTATGGAGGCTCCTCCTCTTATAAAAACATCCTCCATGGCTATGATCAGTGGGTTCTTAGTTAGCTAGTTCTTGGTTTGTTGGATTGATAGCTTACAGTTTGGATTGCTGATAGCCTAGCAATAGCTTGCGAGGTATGAGAATAGCCTTTCATGTTGTGGATTGATAGTGTGAAATGGTTTTGTAAGAAGGAAACCTTGTTGTGATTGCCTTAGTTTCATAGAGAGAGTCATCATTCCTTCTAGGAGACCTTTGAGAGTGAATGCTTATGGAGACATACTAATCAAACCCTTCAAGGAAGCTTGCGACGTCAAGGCGTGGTTGTAAGCTTCACTGTTGTTTATATTAATACAATCAATAGTCATTTCCTATATCATGTATGAAATGTATGTTGATAGCTTATGGTTCCTCGAATCTATAAGTAGATAGTTCATAGTTGTACTCTATTACGTGTTTTGTCGTTCTCATATGTTGTTTCAGGTGAATCATTCATTAAGAAGAAGAAAGCGATAGCTGAAGTGATGTGACCAAGACTTCATCAAACACCAGTATAAGGTAGGCCTCTTCAATGACAACTATTTAAGGAATTAGCTATTGTCTTTGTCTTGCTATGACTAGACCCACTCTAGGGCTAGAGGGGTTGTCTCTGTCTGCAGAGGGAACTTGCCTGTGTCACAAGTTTGCGACTCCACTCGGGAGATGATTTGTGTGTTGTCTCTTGATTTTTCTCTTGTTGTTTTTTATTGAATTACATAGTGTCTCTTTGTTTTGGGACTAAACCATCAGTGATTTGGATCACTTGAGTAGATCTGGTAGTCCACCTCACTATCTAAGTGATAAGCCTGGTGTCTTTTCATTGTTTTGCCTTGTTTTCCCTCTTTAGTGAGATCGTCGTTGTTTAATTCCTAACAGCTACGAAAAATCAACCCTGTTCTCTCTACCCTCGCTGTATGTTGCAGATATCCCATCATACAGCTGTGATGATTCCTGAAATCAGACTGTCACTGAGAAAATGTGTACCCTTGTGACGATGTCGCTCAGTTGACTATGTTGTGCTTGGCGACAATTAGCGATCATCTCATGTTGTCAGTGTTGCGCCTGCGATGATTCCTGTAGGGTTAATTTTTACAGCCCTGCCTCCTGAATAGACCAGTGTAGCTTGTCCTTTGTTGTTTCTTTCACCTTGTTATGCTTGTTTTGATCGTGTTTACCGAGCCATGTCCTTCTTGGTTCCATTTGTATGAAATTTGGATTTTTAGACTATGTGACCTAGGTATTTTAGGGTTTCGTCAAGAATTTGCTGGTTTTGGGTTGTTTTTTCTTTCAAGTTTCTGAATTACATCCACAAAAGTCTTGTTTACTTGTTTGAAGCTATTCTCCTGCTTCTTGCCCATCTTCCTGGTTGATCCATAGTGATTGGTCATCAAACTAGCTTGTTGTGTTGTTTTAATTTCCATTCACTATTGAAGCATAGATTACATTTTCCTTTTGATTAGTCGGGCTGTGCATTAGCTTGTTTGTTATTTATTCCAAAAATAAAAAACAATTGCACTCATATAGTATACGAAAATGAAAGCATGTTTGCATTAGTAGATTCTTTATGATTAGGAATTGAAAAGCGAAATTCAAATCTTTCATTTTTTGTCATAGTAGTTGCGAGATAAGCGGAAATCGATGCATTGTGTTTCCTATTGATTGGATTACTTGCTTGCACTGTTGTTCTTGCATTTGTTTGTTATTGTCTTCGTTCATTTGGAGATGAACTCCTTACCCTCATTTAGGTAGTCGTTCATCGAAAGGAATGGTTTTTTACTCATCTAGTTTCATTCTATGAGTGTTAAAGATACATTCGATAGGGCCTTGAAACCGAGACTTATTTCAAGATTAATTGTTAAAATCTATTGAATGAAATTAAAAACACATTGGAACCTAATTGCTGATATATTTAGCGGTCTAGGCTAGAGATGTGTTCTGGCGTCGTTAAACCTAGTTGCTATTGTTTTCACTAAGGTTGGGTGATTCCTCCTTTTGTGATTCAATAGGTACTAGTACGGTTTTTGCTCCCCATACCATCGAGTATATATTGGGAGACCCCACTAGGTTATCATCCTATTCTCTATAGGAAGCTGAATCTGCCACCTTATGAATCGTAATGCATTGAACACTACATTCGGGAAGATTTGCTGCCATATGGAAAGTCCTTGGTCATTTCTCTTTCATTTTATTACAAAGGTGTATATGCGGTTTTGTGATTTGTCTGGTAAACCTCTTGTCTAGTACTCTAGAGCAGTCACTTTCATTCCTTTTTAACTCTTTAAAAGTAAAAGGATCATCTGAGAACTTTTCCTTTCAAGCTCATTAAACTTTGAAAGCGATAGAGTCACCTTTCGTCCTTTTCTCGACTCTTAAAACATGAAAAGGAAAAGTTTTGTTTCAATGTTGTAAAGTTAACTACCCACGAAATATTCCTGGTTACAGTTAGTGTTTCTTTCAAAGTCAATTCCAGTGGCAACATTTCCAGAGTCTACCAGTCAAGGTCTCCCCCCGGATGCGAATACTGGTCCTTTTCCTTCTTTTGGAAATTTTGGTGTTCCTTATATGGCAACGTTGTCCCTGCTTGGGTTAACCATTGGCCTACCTGTTTGGTTGTTTTCGACCTCGGTAGCCCTGAGCATCCCACCTCCTTCTCCACCATCTCCTTCATTTGAATCACGTCACGATGATTCTAGGGTTGACCCTTTGCCTTCTTCCCCTATTTCTTCACCCTCCTCTCCTACTTCGCCTGGTGAAAGTTCCAAATCCAGTAACCAGGAGGCTAAGAAGAAGAAGAGGAAGACGAAGAAGAAGAAGTTAGATAAGCGAGAGGCCAACCATGCGACTATTGTTCTAAGTGCACCTCTGGTAGAAAAACCTTCTGATCCTCCACGAAAGGTCAAATTTCCTTGTAAGCTGTGCAAGGGTGACCATTTCCTTCCATATTGTCCTGGTATTCCTAGGATCTTAGAAGTATGGTCTCGAGATATGATTCCACCATCCTTATCGACCTTTGAAGATCATGTCTATGTTACACCTTCAGCTAGCAGTGGTAAGAAGAATGGGAAGATTCGATTCCCCTATAGGTTATGTGAAGGCGAACATCTTCTTCACCTTTGTCCTCTCATGGATAAAGCTTCCAGAATTTTAGCCAATATTATAGCTCCTCAACCCCACCTTCTGGTTGGTTATCAGAGGCTTTCTTCTACTCCTCCCCAGATTGGTCAAGCGATTGACTTGGATTCATCTCTTGCCCATCCTGTTCTTCCTGCGCTTGATTGTGTTATGTCTATTCTTGACCAACCATTGGTCGAAGAGAGTGTCGACTTGGTTTCGCCACCAGTTGTTCATTTTGTTCCTGAAAAGAATAATGATCATACTTCTCATATTCTTCTGGTTTCTTCAGATTCTCATGAATCCAAAAGTGACCCTCTTGTCCCTGCTGCTCCTGAGAGTCCTTCTTCTATTCCTGCAGAGCATGGGGGCAATCATATGATACCCCCACCAAGTAGTTTTGTCATTTCCTTCAATTGGAGTCACTTGACTGATTTTTGCCTCCCATCTTATGTGCCTTTCCAGATCACAATAAACGCCTATAATATGGCAGTACCTAGCACTTTCTTGGATGAAGGTGCGTCTGTTAGTCTCCTATCTTCCACTACTTGGAAAGCTTTGGGCTCCCCACTGCTTGCGCCTATCACCCATAATCTGTTGGCTTTCGATGGAGGAACCAATCAACCCTTAGGGATCCTTCCGAAGTTCCCTATTACTTTGGGAGGTAAAACCGTCTGTATGGATGTGATGGTCATCCAAGGTGCATTGGATTTCAATCTTCTCCTTGGTCGCGACTATATTTATGTCATGGGAGCTCTTGTTTCTTCGCGTTTCTATGTGGTTTGTTTTCCACATGACAGAAGAATTTTGACTATCAATCAATTGTCATTCTTTGGTCACCAGGTACCTCCTTTGCAACCATCATCCCCTATCGGCTCTTGTTTTCCAGCAGTGCCTTCCTCGCCACATGTCAATTATGTGGCTACTCGTTCTGCCTCCATTGATGATCATGCAGATGGTCTAGTACATCATGTACTAGGGGCATCGGGACCCGATCTATCATTGGTACCCAATGACTTGCATTCCTCCCGGAGCGTGGTCTTTCCATCTAGTGAAGACTTCTTGGGAGCCCTGTTCTCATATAGTCCATGAACAATTTCCCCGAGGATTGTTTGTTCCTATGTCAACCTCGTTAAAAAATGAAACAAAGGGTCTTGAGCATAGTTCCTTGTCTTGTGTCCATCTTGTTAACAAAATGAATCAAGGCTTCTTGAGGAGAGTTCTTGATCTTGTGTCAAACTCGTTAAAAATGAAACAAATGTCTTGAGGATAGTTCTTTCACTCTGTCAACCTCCTTAAACAATGAAACAACTCTCTTTTCCAAATTGAGTCTTTGATTAATGATCTCGTAAAATCCCAGTCGAGTCTTTCTAGGATCTCGCAAGTGAACTGTCATTCCATCCATCTAGTTGAATGAAATGAAACTTGGGGGGCATGTACCCCGATTTGAGTCATTATGATGGGGGCATGCGAACTTATAATGAGCATAGTTTTTCGTTTCAGGCTTGTGTAAACATGAAACTGAATTCAAGAAAAGTTCTACATGGTTCAAGCTTGTGTAAAAATGAATCCACACCCAATTTTCACCCTCGAGATCGCCAATTTTATCAGCTAGTTTCTGCTAGATGAGCCTTGGTTGTTTCGTTCCATCGTCACCATCTCTTTGGCCGATTGTATGCTTTTACTTGGTTGTTTGTCCTTCCCTGAGGGGTGGCAGTGATGAGTGGTTTTATTAGCCAACCTCTTGACCATTATGTGTTTTGAGCAGTTCCACCATTTTCGGAAGTAGTTGCTACCCTTTATACCACTCGTTCCTCCAGGACGAGTCACCTTTAAGCTCTTTTCTAACTTGTAAAAAATGAAAAGCTTGCCGAGTATTTTTTCCCTTTTGACTCGTAAAAGAAATGAAATTGGGGGGGTTTGCTTTCAAGCTCTTTTTCGACCCTTTAAATGAAAAGATCGTCGAGCTCTTGTCACTTTGAACTCGTTAAAGGCTGCAAAGCATCATCTACCCAGTATAAATTTACCCCTTTTTCAGGCTAGGATAGATTATTTACGAAAAAGGTATACATTGATCTATCATGGTCAATAGGTTCCCTTGGAAATTGTTTTCTACCTTTTCGGGTTCAAGAGACAAATTTACGAAAAGGGCCCATCTGGAGTCTTCTTTTCCGTGTCTTTTTCAAAATCTCTAAATATGAAAAAGACTCTGAGTTTTACCTATGTCGGACTCGTTAAACCCTGACGACATTAGACTCGTCGCCATGATGAGACTCGAGCTTCTCCTCCCTAGGGCTTGTTAAAATTTCACTGGGTTGGATTTTTCCAAAGGACAAACTTATATTGTAAGCATATGCTATCCCCTTCAAGCTTGTGTTTCAAAAATAACTGGGGTACTCACCAGCAATGGTGGGGGAAAACTTGGAAATATTCTGTTGATTACCTACGACAACTTGTCGCTCTTGAACATCGAAACTTTTTTGCTTCTCGCCGGGTTTGGGATATCCTCACTTCGTCATTGGCCTTTGGGGATTTGGGTTCTTCATTTAGCCTCATTCCATTTGATCCCTACTGTCTACGCATGACCTTCAATCCCTTGGTACCAAAATGTTGCCGCATTCTGGAGTCGTGTCGCCAATATGTTCAAGAGATTAATACTTATAAAATTTGCAGCCTTACATCCTCCTCTGATTCTCTCTTTCATACATCTTCATCTTGTTCCTTTGCCTTGCGTCGTTGATGTGGGAAATACTATGGCCCTCCTGAGACGGATCGCTTCCTGTCGACATCAACTCATTATCTAGGAAGTTTATTTAGAGACTCCTTTCGGGTACCTTAGAGCTTGCATGCCTCAATGGCAAGTTCTTCGCATTCGAAAATAGACTTGCATCATTGGTCTTTGATCGGGTGATTTCACAAGTGCTCGACTCCAGATCATTCTTCACACTTTGTGGATTATACTACCAGTACCTTGAGAACCATTGACATTACTAGTGGTCTCTATCGCGCTTGTTAACAGTTCACATCATTGGCCAGTAATCAAGTGATTTTCTAGTATGCTCGACTTCAACACATTTATTCGCATATTAGAAATTGTACGATGGACAGGTCGGGATTCAAGACCCTGGGCTCAGATTACACAAGTCCAGGTTGTGTGGATTATTTATACATGACTCTTTTGATTGGATGGCTGTGACTATACCTGAGTCTTTTTGGATGGCTGCGACCATACCTATGTTTTCATATGGTCTTTTCAACTCAATGGTTACGTCCATACCACAGACCAGTTCTATTTGTCTTTTGGATGGCTGCACCCATACCTCGACTATGTGTACTTCTTTCACTATCAGAGATATTAGTTGTACTTGCGTCTGCAGGTTCTCCACGATGGTGTTCTAGTTTAGTTATGGTTTCGTAAAGAATCTCACCCCTCCCACTCTCTCGGCCTTAATGCTTTGCGGGGCATTTGTTACACAGTATTTTGTCACCAACCCCGCGTCCCTTGATTCCAGATAGATTCGGTCCCTAAATGACATCTGCTCTTTGTCATATACCAAAATATGTGTCCAAATCTTCCATATTACTCAAGAAGATTGCCTAGGCTCATTAATCATGAAGTTGACCCCTTTTTACCCATGTTTCAAAATTGTCGTAGGTCATCAGTATCATGCCTACTATGATAGCCCATAATGAACTAACGCCTCGCGATGTCATCTCTGAGTCTCAGTGTTTGACCCGCGATGACCCAGATATGGCAAATTAGTTCAAACATAATACTTCTAGGTGGTTCTGAAGCTTGTTGTTGGGCCAAAGAAGTTCACCTCTCCTCATTTGAGATGGTGGTTCCACCTTTTGAGTAGCTTCCCATGAAGATAATCTTCCTCTTCCCTCATTTATGGAGGCTACTCCTCTTATAAAAGTATCCTCCATGGCTATGATCAGCGGGTTCTTAGTTAGCTAGTTCTTGGTTTATTGGATTGATAGCTTATAGTTTGGATTGCTAATAGCCTAGCAATAGCTTGCAAGGTATGAAAATAGCCTTTCATGTTGTGGATTGATAGTGTGAAATGGTTTTGTAAGAAGGAAACCTTGTTGTCATTGCCTTAGTTTCATACTTGTGCTTTTGGGTTAGAGAGAGTCATCAGTCCTTCTGGGAGACCTTTGAGAGTGAATGCTTATGGAGACATACTGATCAGACCCTTCGAGGAAGCTTGCGATGTCAAGGCATGGTTGTAAGCTTTACTGTTGTTTATATTAATACAATCAATAATTATTTCCTATATCATGTATGAAATGTATGTTGATAGCTTATGGTTCCTTGAATCTATAAGTGGATAGTTCGTCGTTGTACTCTATTACGTGTTTTGTCGTTTTCATATGTTGTTTCAGGTGAATCATTCATTAAGAAGAAGAAAGCGATAACTAAAGTGACGTGATGAAGACTTCATCAAACACCGGTATAAGGTAGGCCTCTTCAACGATAATTATTTAAGGAATTAGCTATTGTCTTTGTCTTGGTGTGACTAGACCCACTCTAGGGCTAGAGGGGTTGTCTCTGCCTGCAGAGGGAACTTGCCTGTGTCATAGGGCCAACATGGTGAATGATGAACCACGTACTGATGATGGCCTCCTTGCAACCAATATTAATATAGTTACCTGAGGAGGGAAGAAGATAGGGGAGGACCGCTACACAGAAGACCCCCCCCTTAATCCTTAAAGCAACGTCTCCATAGAAGGGGTATCAGCCTGAACGCCAAAAGAAGTACTATTAGGAAGTAGCTAAGCTGTTCGAAGGGATGACCGTGGAGAAAGATAATAAAAGACCGCGAGATCACATGCCTGATCACACCCAGCCGATTGGGGAATGGTTTAAACTGTTCTTGAAAATTGTTGAGGATGAAGGCATGCTGAAGGAGTTGAGAAAAAGTCTAAAGGCTACAGTATCCATGGAAGAAGAGGAAGTGGAATGACCATGCATAGGGTTGCCAGAGAAGGCTTCCAGAAGAGTGAAACAGAACAAGAGAAGAAGCGACAAGGAGTTCTGAATCAATGCGCAAGTGGCAGGATTCTAGATAAGGGACACCATGTTAGACTTAGGGTCAGATGTAAACATCCTACCTAGGAAAACTTGGGAGGCAATGGGGAAGCCTCAACTAAAATACTTATTAATTCAACTAAGAATGGAAAATCAGTACTGCATACTACCAATTGGGAGATTGGAGAATGTAGAGGTTGATGTGGCATGGGTGAATATGCACACTAAATTCGAGGTGATTGACATCATGGGGGATAAGGACCCACACCCAACACTCCTGGGGATTGATTGGGCTTATGACAACTATGCGGCCATAGACCTAAAGAAGGAACTGATGATCTTCAAAGCAGACAGGCTAAGGGTGATCCAACCTGGTAGAGGGAATTACTCCCCTAGGGCTTTTTGGGCGAAACCCTAGCAGACTGAAAGTTGTCTATTCAAAGAAACATGCATTCATACAGCCATTATGCTATTATAAGCAAATTCTATGATAAGGGTACGTACCTTCGGTCCTACGTTTGAGAAGGCCTTTAGGGTCCAAACCCTTCTTGGAGTTCCCTTGTTCTCTTTTGTCCTGCAAAACAAACAATTCAAAGAACACAACAGTACATGGACAAAAACTTATAAAGAAACCATCTTCATGTTATAAAGAAAGGTAGTTAGTTATGAAATCCAAACAACCATTTACACATGAATTCAAAACATGAATATCATTAACATAAAGAAGATTCATTTCGGGAACCAAGACATGTGTTTCTTTTATTATAGACAAATAAAGTACATAAAAAGGAATATGTTCACCTGAGTCACCTTCAGCAGGCTCCAAGCAAAGCTTCCTTCCGGATCCGTTCCAGCCTCAAGCCTCTAACAAAACTCCTTCCATGACTCTCTCCATGATGTCATAAATGGTGGATGAACATCAACACACAAGGAAACAAAGGTTTCCTGTACAAAATGGGGGAAGTGCAGAAGGCACAAGGGACTTTAGACCTGGTCAAGGGAAAAATCTCAGCATAATAACCTTTCTCTCTATTCTCTCCTCTAGGCCTTCCCTTTGAGGTCTTTTTATACCATCTCCAAAGTAGTTTTTTAGTTAGGAGTTGGTTGGGAACAGTTGGGCCACGGGCACTAACAGGTGATCAACAGGTAAAACCCGCGATCTCCGCCCGAAAAGAAGGAATTTTATATTTTTTTAAGTGTTTTAATACATACACGTAGGTTGGATATACACAGACCCGCATATACACGCGTTTAACTCAGGGCAATGTCACGTATAAGGGATAAAACACTGTTTTTTAAATTTTAGGACCAGGTCTGGAAGGAGGGGTTGCCCTAGGTCATGAGTACATCATAACAAACCATAAGAGTGAGATTTGGAGCTATAACAGATGCCCCCTAATATATGAGGTCAGAAGGGGTACATGATGGCCGAAATATATTATGCGAGTACATGGAAAGGAAGTCTGTCAAAAACCGAGGAGGACTTCACCAGAATTCAGCCTGCCAAGCCACCAAAGGAGATCAGAAAGAAACACTGTCTGAGGCAGGCATACCCATGCTCAGAAAAAGTAAAGCATGTCCGCATATCAAGTACAAGCAGATCCACTAAGTATACAAGTATAAATGACTGAAAGATACATAATGGATCATCTGATCATAATGAACAAGTACATGTCTGAATATCACATATAAGACTGTCAATGATGCTGAAAGATGCAACAGATCACTGATATTAAAGACTGATCCCAAAAGGTACCAACTGAACATGATGGAATAGGATGGTACTACACTGCAAACTCAGGTGCCAGCATATAGAATGTCGCCATGACTAACTGCAACATATAAAGTGGAGTGGTATCAACTGATAGCAACAGGAGCAACTGTCAAGTGAACCAATGAATGCTGATACAACCTGAGGTCTTCACCGACCGCCGTGGTACATTTCTACACCATGGGAATAAATGATCTGAAGTCGACCATGTGAGAAATCATTTGATTACCGGTCATTAATGTATACCGTTAACAAACGCGAGACTACTCACCGATAATGATAATGAGCGTCAAGGTACCCAGTACAACCTAACAAGTGTGAATAGATGAGCTGGAGTCGAACACCTGTAAGAATCTATCGATCATGAGACAATGATGGTTTCCCACTGTCGATAGCGAAGGATCTGCCACTAATGACTGCAAACCCCAAGGTACTGCCAAATGGACTCTAGATCTTTGCCCCAGAGCAATGAGTCGGAGTCGATAGGGAAAGATCCGCTAGAAGGAAGGTATTAAGGCATCCTTCATCAATCTAGCGCGAGTGTAACCCATAGGCCAATAATGTGGAAGGAATCAGACGAAAAATATGTAGTAACCCAACCGAAGTACGTTTCCGGCGTACACAAGATGTGGCTAGCGCACGGCAGAAACCCTCTGAACCAACCAATAATGAAAGCTGACACAGAGGCGAGGTATCCACCAATAGGGTCAAATGGAAACCAAGGTACTGCACGAATCCCAATGTGTGATAATGTAAGCTGATGTCGAACACAAGGGAAACCACTCAGTCAAAGACCCATGATACTGATCGATGCTGAGCACAAGGTGACCTATCAATAATGAAAATAGGGCCAGGGTGCGGCTCTAGGCCTGTCCTCAGAGCAAGGTGTCGTCGTCGATAAGGACAAGACCTTCTCAAACCGGCACGAGTAAAGGACCAATATAACTGATGTGATGATAGACATGACACTGACAACCAGGGATGGCCGACTGAAAAATGAGTCAAGAGACACCGCAGAGAGGCCGACTCAGGCTAACTTCCCTTGAACAAAAGCACGACTCAATGTGACTGTGTGGCAGCATATGATGACTCTGTATAAGTTCGCCATGCAGGAGGCACGAACAAACCCTCCATATGATTGGAAGAGGTAACCAATCGGGGGAGAACTGACTCAATAACAAGGTTATGGCATACCTAAGTCAAACTAAATCCCACCCATGCGGAGGAGACTTTTGTTTTGAGTGCTTTGTTCAAGGGCGACACGACTGACTCTAGCTGCCAATAATAAATGGAAATAATGTCCCGTTCCCGCTCTTTTTGGAATATTTAATTTTTTTGTCTTTTTCTGTTAAGCCGGAAAAAGAATAAAAGAATGCTATGGTACAGTGGAAAGAGCGAGTGTCGGTGAAACATATGATCTAGTTCCCGGGAAAGGAACGTTCCTATGCTCAATGCAGGGAGGTGAAAACTGGTCAGTGACACTCAAAGGTATGTTCCTTCCACGGGTCAAGGTGTGTCAAGCTGTAGAAGTCAAAGGTATGCAAGGTTGATTTTGCAGACGTCATGGTCAAAAGTTGGCTTAAACACGAGTCCAAGTGAAGCCGGCTCCAGGCCAAAAGGTGCAAGTGGTCAACATGCAATGCAGTAGTACAACTCAACACAAAGGAGCCTCTAGGGTATATGGCCAGAACGAAGCAAAGAAGATAAGGAGAATGAGTCTTCAACGCATAAGTCATGGTGGAACTACAGAGGACTCCCGAGCCTAGGGATGAAAAATCAGCATGAGTGCTGAGCGACAAAAAAGGTACTAACTAGGGCACCCATGATAAGGTAGGCTCTACCACACAAGTCATGATACTTCTAAGCAATGAGAAGGTTCCGCACCATAACTTGGTGGGGTCGATCCTAAGGCCAAATGGGAAAGGAAACTGATAAGTGCACAATGCAGGTGAAAAAACCTAACCTATATGCCAGTTTCGAGAACCAATACCTGTCAGAACGGACCAACCATAAACTTCCAATTGAGAAATCTTCCAAGTTTTGTAAACATAAATAGGAACACTAGATGAGAAGTTAATGCATCCCACATATAAACT
Source organism: Pinus tabuliformis (assembly GCA_031772625.1). Lineage (NCBI taxonomy): Eukaryota > Viridiplantae > Streptophyta > Pinopsida > Pinales > Pinaceae > Pinus > Pinus tabuliformis. Next base: position 323,547,326 of record CM062811.1, read on the forward strand.
TCATATAAAATCTTTGTGTTATAGAATACAAAACTTGAAAATGCGTACCTCATATGTACAATATGGTACAGGGAACCACACAGCCTGGCGGCTTACGCATAATAGTTCTGCTGAACAAACCCCTTGCAGGGCTCAGGCCAAGGACTCCTTTGGTAGTCATAACTCATGGCTTCAAAGAGTTCCTCTTGTGAAGGCAAAGCAAGATCTGAGAAATCATGAGAACTACAAGGATTAAAAGAGGGAATTAAAGGGTCCATGTCCCTATAGGAAGAATCTCTCGGTCAACTGCCGGGACCAAGTCCCAAGAAGGAGAGTAATAGGTCAAAGGATCCTTCTTAGAAGCGATTGAACATTGAGGATTCAATGCCACATAATTGACCCGTGGCGGGGTAGAGTCTACTTGAACACTTGGAACAAACCAAGGGGCATTCTGCAGCAAAGTCGAATTAGGGTGGTGATTATCAGATGCAAGCTGATCAACAGTGACAATATTCCCATTATGAGGAAAGCACATTACTGGAAAGAGTGAAGACACCAAAGCATTCATAGCATAGACATAATCATGCCCAAGTAGCATATTAAAGTCTAAAGGGCTATCAACCACCATCATATTGATTAAGACAGTGTTCCCACCTAAAGTGATAGGCAATTGAGGAAGAACACCCATAGATTTACCAGGTCTTCTATCATAGGCTAACAACTGACTCTGAGCTGTCAACAACTTTGGGGAACCCAAAGCTTTCCAAGTCAAAGAGGATATAATACTTGCAGAGGATCCTTCATCCACCATACATCGATAGACATTTGTGGAATTAACCCTGACCTTTATTTGAAAAGGTGCAGCGGAAGGAAGACGAGGCTCAACAAGGCTATCCCAATCAAAGGAAACACTCTTAGAACTTGGAGGGGGAACATTCGAAGAAACCGGAATGCCCCCTATACCAGAAGACTCTCTACTAGAGATCAAACAGACTCTTTTGTTAGGCACTTCACCCCCCAAAAGAGGAGTGTAATCGGCCAACGATTGCACTGGGTCTACCACATTATCAACCAATGCTTGGTGAGACTGATGAGAAACCATATCAAATCTAGGAGTAGAAGTACTTTCAGACTCGGACCATATCTTTTGAACCTCTGGAATACCAGGGCATAAATGAGTAAGATGGTCTCCCTTGCATATCTTACAAGGGAACTTAGGTTTAAAACTTCTACGTCCAGGTTTCTTATCAACCTCCATTCCGCCAACATGACTAGCAGTGGTTTGCGGAGAGTCCTGAACATGACTTGCAGAGGTCGGTGACTCGTTACTAGTATGACTCATAGTGACTAGACCCGTGCCCCCAGCATGACTTGCAGCGGCTGAAGACTCATCTTCAACATGACTCGCAGAGGTTGATGATGAAGTGCTAGTGTGACTTGCAGTGACTAGACTTGTGCCCCCAGCATGACTAGCAGTGGCTGAAGGCTCATCTTCAACATGACTCACAGAGGTTGATGATGAAGGGCTAGAATTATCCTTCTTCGTTGACTTCCTCTTTCTCCTCTTTTTAGACTTCTTGTGACAAGAAGGAGGAGAAGAAGGAACCCCAGATTTCTCTTTGAAAGAAGATGAACAATTAGCACCCATGTGATGCCCTTGAAATAAAGCATTCAACTGAGAAGCTTCAAGAGCATTTGGAATATTCGGAGTGGACCACAGCCAAACGGGTAGTCCAACATTCAACCCAGGAATATTCAAAGTGGCCATCAAGGGAGTACCAACGTTTCCAAAGAAAGGAAAAGCACAAGGATCCCCTTTTGGGAGGGCACCTTGGTTGGTTTCCACAGGAATATTGGCCATATCTAACTGTTCCAAAGACCCTTCCCCTACGGGAATATAGAAATAACTTTTCAAGGAATATGGATAAGCAATCAAAACCTTTGCCCTTGAGGAGGCAACTCCACAACTTCTGAAAGAACGACCAAAAGTATTTCAAGATTGGTAGAGTGGTAAGCTAGTCACTCAGAACACAAAGTCCAAACGTGACTAGACAAAAATACCTAAAGCCAACTATATACAAGGAACAAAGAGCACACACTATAAAGTCCCTAAAGATATCAGCCAGTCAAACAACTTCCAAGTATTTCCGCTCCGGGTGATGAGGACCGGACACCAAAATACAAGAAAGTGGAGTCAGGGGCCTTCCCTTTGAGGTCTTTTTATACCATCTCCAAAGTAGTTTTTTAGTTAGGAGTTGGTTGGGGACAGTTGGGCCACGGGCACTAACAGGTGATCAACAGGTAAAACCCGCGATCTCCGCCTGAAAAGAAGGAATTTTATATTTTTATAAGTGTCTTAATACATACACACGGGTTGGATATACACAGACCCGCGTATACACGCGTTTAACTCAGGGCAATGTCGCGTATAAGGGATAAAACACTGTTTTTTAAATTTTAGGACCAGGTCTCGAAGGAGGGGTTGCCCTAGGCCATGAGTACAACATCACAAACCATAAGAGTGAGATTTGGAGCTATAACACAACCATTAGACCCCTACCAAGGACCTGAGTTTACAGAACCAACAGATGACAAGGATGAGCCAGGAGGGTTAGAACAACTATACACGCTCACAGTAGGGAAGAGGGAGGACTACATCTACCCCACAGATGGAGGATTAGTAAGCTAGAAAAGTATCCAAATCTTGGAAACCAGTTCAGAAGCTGCATGGGATGAATGGTAGTAGGGGGGATATGAACTGACCACTAGATGATGTTCGATGATAAGATGAGTAAACCGGGGAGAAATGGAGATAGTTGACTATTCGAGGTATCATGGCCTTGAACCAGTGGACACCTTCTTAGACAGAGGAGACTGGGAAATGACATAGGATCAAAGGATCTCCTTACTAAGTATCGGCCTCATGGAAACTCTAGCAAGATGGTGGAAAACGCATTGCAATACACTAAGAGTCCGGGCGAGCATCAAACAAGCCATGAATGAAAGATTTGGCTGGGATGAATATCGACCATAGGATAAGGAAAGATACAAGGGGGATTCAAGTCTCGAGAAGCACATCAAGGATTGCATAATGAATTGGAAAAACAAAGGAATGTCAAAGGATCGATGGGTACAAGCATTTATACATGCCCTCGAAACTGTCCCCCGAGATTTGTATGTCCAAGAGGAGCTTCGTCGGCAGACAAAAGATTGGGATACTGTGGAGGTACAGTTTGTTAACAACTTCTCATTCAGAGGCGACAAGGCACAAATGAAAGAGGCACTCCAAGCAATAAAAGGGGTTCTGTTCACACCAGAGCCATTGGTTGAGGGAGGGCCCGACAAAAATTTACTGCAGTATTTGTATGAAATAGAGTCGCCAGGATATGTAGCGTGCAACAAGGTAGATGAAGGATCAGATGACGATGGGTTGGAGGGACTGAGACACCTAACCTTTGGGGAAACAGAAGGGGAGAGGGACATCTGGGAGAGCTCCTTGACGGAAGTTGCCCACCTTCTACCAATGAAGATGAGGAAGCAAAACATTGGGTCAGAGGATAAGCCCAAGATAGCATCGGTGGGAGACTACTGGGACGAGCAAGCCACTAAAGAAATTCTTGACCTATTGTACGAATATCAGGACCTATTCCCAGCTTCAGTGGAAGAACTAAATGGAATAAAAGGAAACATTGGGGAAATGAAAATTGTTTTGAGACCAGATGCTCGACCGGTAAAACACAGGTAGTACAGATTGAAACCAAGGGTGAAAGAGAAAGTTAAGAAGGAAATTGACAAAATGTTGGAGGCAGGAACCATTTTTCCAATGGATGAAGCTGAATGGATAAGCCTGATAGTTATTTAGAACAAGAAGGATGCAACCGAAATCAGAGTATGTGTCGACTACAAAATCCTGAACAACACATGTGTGCATGACCCATTCCCCATGCCCTTTAGTGATGAGGTCCTAGACAATGTTGCAGGGAACGAAGCATATTCATTCACAAATGGGTTTTCAGGTTACCACCAAGTCAGAATAGCTAAAGAAGATAAAAGGAAAACAACATTCACTACAGAGTGGGGGTCATATGCATACAATGTGATGCCATTCAGACTAAAGAATGCACCAATAGTCTTCTCAAGGATCGTCATAGCTACATTCTGAGATTATATTCATAAGTTTCTAGAAGTTTACATGGATGACTAGATGGTATACAGTTTGTTGAAAAAACACACCAGCCTATTAAGAATAATGTTCGAAAGGTGCAGACAATTGCATATTTCTTTAAATCTCAAGAAATGTATCTTCGCAGTCCCCTTTGGAAATCTACTAGGCCATATCGTCTGCAAGGATGGAGTATGTGTAGACCCTGCAAAGGTTGCGACAATTATCCACATGGAACCACCGCGCAACGTAAAACAACTAAGAGCAACTCTGGGTCATACGGGGTACTACAAGCGATTCATCAAGAATTATGTATCCGTCACAGCTCTAATGGAAAAATTATTGAATAAAACGGAAGAGTTCATTTGGACTGCAGATTGTTAGACAACCCTGAATAACTTAAAGGAAAGATTTGTAAGAGACCCTATACTAGTGTATCCTGATTGGAACAAAATGTTCCATGTGCACATCGATGCATCAGGGATAGTGCTGGGAGCGGTCTTAGCACAACCAGGGGAGAAAAATATGGACCATCCAATGTACTATGCTAGTAGAAAGATCTCTACTGTGGAAAGAAACTATACAAGAACCGAAAGAGAAGCCCTGGCAATGGTTTACTCTCTCCAAAAGTTCAGGCACTATTTACTCTGCGTTCAAATATTTAGTAAACAAGCCAATGCTAGAAGGGAGAATATGCCGATGGCTATTACTATTCTAGGAATTTACGTTTGAGGTAGTGGTAAAGCCTGACAGACTCACTATGGGACCGGACCACCTCTCGCAGCTGGAAACAAGGGAGAATGAAGGAGCGGTGGATGATCAATTGCCCGATGCCAATTTATTCAGAATAGAGGCAATCCCATACCACCTAGAACATATCGCCACATTTTTAGCAACCGGTCACTGCCCAACAGGATACACGACAGCACAGAGATGACACTTGCTAGTTAGGGCAGAAGATTACTAGTTGATCGCATGACACCTTTACAAGATGGGATTAGATCAAATAATGAGGCATTGTGTCCTTCAACATGAAAGGAATGATATCTTATGGGAGTGCCATGCAGGGGTTGTAGGAGGTCATGTAGGAGGTAAGGCCACCGCAAGAAAGATACTCCACATAGGACTATGGTGGCCGACTATCCATAAATATTCTAAAGAATTTTCCAAGACACACGACATCTGTCAATGGGTTAGGAAGCCTTTGCGACATGATGAGCTACCCCTACATCCGGTCCACATAGTGGAAAGCTTTGATAAATGGGCGATATACTTCATTGGACCCATTTCTCCATTGGCGAGGCATCCGCGAGCAACGTACATCATAAAAACAACAAAATACCTCACAAGGTGGGAAGAAGCAGTGCTTGTAAAGGACTGCACAATAGAAACAACAACAAGGTTAATATTTGAGAACATTATTTCACGGTTCGGATGCTCGAGGAGCCTTAGAAGCGACCAAGGCATGCATTTCCTGAACAAGACCATTGAGTCTTTGCTGAAGACCTTCATGGTTCAACACAACAAGAGTAGCTTGTACCACCCACAAGCCAATGGTGCAGTAGAAGCATTTAACAAGATATTGGAGAAAGGGCTCATGAAAGTCATATCTGCCAATAGGGACGACTGGGATGAAAGAATACCCACGACTCTATGGTCGTACAGGACGACAGTAAAAAGGCTCCATAAGAAAACTCCATTTCAACTTGTATATGGAAAGGAAGCGGTGGTACCAGCCGAATTAATACTACCTAGCATGTTCATCTCAGAGGCAACAAGGATGACAGACAACATTGCCTTATGAGGCAGACTAAAATAGTTGATGGGAACTTGATGAAACCCAGTTTTTAGCAGAGTTCCATCAATCAGTGGAGTAGCGAGGAAAAAAGCGTGGCATGATAGGCATATCAAGAGGAAGTCATTTGAAGTCAGGGAATAAGTGCTCCTTTACGACAACAGTTCCAGACGTTCTTGCAGATGCACTAGTTGGGTCCATTTATAGTAACAAAAATTAGAAATTCAGGCGCGGTAAGGCTCGTGCAACTGGATGGAGTCTTACTACGCGGATGGGTGAATGGCGTACACCTGAAGCCCTTTTGCAACCCGTAAAAAAAAAAAATGGGGGCAGAGGAATAACAAGGTCGTGGCAAAGTCTTCGCTTACCACAACCCATTTGTGGTCGGGGGGAAGTAGCGTTAGTGTACACACATGTAGTCCTAGTCAACAGAGTCAGTGGGGGAGTAGCGTCAGTGGATACACATGTAATCCTAGTCAATAGAGTCAGTGGCCACAAAAAAAATCCTAATCAGCAGAGTACACATAGGCATGCACTTTTCCAACATTTATGACCACACAGATACCTGTCCTGTTCGCTGTACCAGTAGTCATTTCCAAATTAAGTAACTAAATAAGCAACTGTCAAAGTAGGAGCCACAATATATTTTCCCATTAAGCATAAATTTAGTTAATAAATAAACCCCTCACGACAAAATAAATACGCCATGCAGTCCACTCTATACTTTCCAGTCCACGTCATGGTTGTCACGTCCAAGTCGGATGACGACGACAAGGTCTAGCTAAAATACATGGGAAAATCAATGGCGTAATTAGTTATTAAGGCCTCGTCATTCAGGGAATGTCATGTCAGGTCCGGCTATTTAAGTCACATAATAATGAAGGGAATTCCAGAATTCCAATTGCAGACAATAGAAAAGTTACAGGTTCGCTCTGAAGAACAGGTGCAGAGACAAAGAAGCAGGAAGCCTCCAGTGCAGATAGTTTATTGCAGGAGAAAGGATATGGCTAAAGGACTCGTATCAGTCCCACAGGACACCTTGAATACACGAATTGAAACAGTCGATAATCTGTATGGAAAGTATGACAAGGCAAATTTGATAGACAATGACTTCACAGACTATTTCTAGTTCCCGACCATGAAAAGAGAAGTTTACGCGGAGGATTTCCAGAAGGAGAATGACATTAAGTCCTCCGGGGTCAGGGAAGACTTTGAGGGTATATAGAGATAAAAAATACTCCATTTGAGGAGCCTACCTGTGTTCGACACTCAATTTATCACGATGCAGTGTACCAAGCTATTAGTGAGCAGGATGCATGGAGGATCATTGTGGCTGGATAATGAGTACCCCATCCATGTGGAAGATATCAGTCGGCTCACAAGATTGGCCGAGGGTGGAAATGCAATTAGCATCGCGTTCCAGACAGGGGCTAAGCGAGGCAAGAAGCATAATGAAGACAACATTTATGCCAGATATGGGACCGAGCGGGGTGGGAGAGAGGCAAAGCTAGATAAGATTAACAAGGATGATATTATATTTTATTGTTACCTCATTGCAGGAAAAACAATGCGGCACTTCACAAAGAATGAATGCACCTTGGATGCAATCTCAGTTGCAGAACATTGTTGCTAAGGAGAGGTGCTCAACTGGTCAGCCTTTATTCTCAATGAGTTGTTTGAAGCATGTGAGGACATGTACAAAAGGGGTGTTGGGTTTGTGTTTAGATATCCATTGATGTTGCTGGCGATGTGGAAATGGAGGCCATCGAAGGAGAGGGAAATGACACCCATAGTCTAAGGCCAACCAATTACACTCTGGTATGATCCATGGAAGGCATCAGGAGACCCTAGCAGGAAAGAGATCAACGAAATATCCTTCAGAGACTGGTACGAGCAGATGCTAGCCACCATAAGGTCAATGGAGAGGATACCCAAGGCTTTGTTGGATGAATTCTCAGAAGAACTCTGGTTTGGTGCCTCCCATGCACATACATACCTGAGAAAAAGGTCTGTTCACCCCAAAAAGTTTAAGATGAGACCTCAGAGGTTTGTCCTAACAGAGGAAGCGCTACACAGAGAAGTGGGGTCATGACTGGGAGTGGCCTGTGAGATGATAGAAGGCAAGAACAAGTACCTCTTTGGAGTGCTGATCCCGTAGGAGAAAGGGGAAGATGGGGCAGAGAGTAGTAGGAAGCGGCCAAGTGAGGAGGAAATCGAGCCAATGGTGCTCCAGATGGAGGAAAGGATGTTCAAACTTCGATAGACAATTGCTAGCTTCAAGTCAGGTGAGAGCAACTACCCTAACCAATTCCAGGACTCCACCATGCTTTCTCCTATCATAATGATGCCCCTAGCCATGAAGCTCCTAATAGGAGTAACTCAAGCCCCCTCCCAACCCACAGTCCCCAAGCCCAAGAAAAAGTGAGTCACCCACACCCCAACTGTCAAAAAGCCGAAAGTTATTCCATTAACTCTGATCGTCGACCTTACTGTGGAGGTCGAGCAATCAATCCCCAGAACCACCATAATTGAAGATATCCCCACCACCACCTCAACTGCATTGCATCAGTTTCAGGAGTCATCCCCACACACTACCTTAACCTCCACGACCTTATCCGAGACCCTTCAACCTAGCCGATGAAGGATGACTGCGAAAGCAGAAGTTTAGTCAGCCAAATGGATAGAGGGCACCACTCTTACCACCAAGATGCAACCAATGGAACTCACATCCCCGATGCTTGGGTTAGACCCACCAAAAGGGGGCAACTTAGATGCCAATTTGCAGGGGGAAAGGGTTGATCCATACTTACCACCTTTCCCTATAAGGCTCACAGTCCGCCTGATTCCCAGCATCATTCCACCCATTCCATTGTTCACCCCGCCATCATAACAGGCCCATTCGCCCACCTCCCATTCCAACAAATCCATTGCGATCGGCCTGCCCCTACAACAAAAATTCCCAAACCCTAACACAATGTAGGCCGATACGCTCCAACACTAGTCATCGGTGCAATTGTTTTCATTTATCTAGTAGACACCACACAACGCCGAAAGGATCCATGAGTACCTAGCCTTAGAACATGAACAACAAAAAAAGCAGTTGCAGGCGGTGAAAGAAGAGCGAGATCACCCGCGGCAAGAAAACACAAGATTACATGCCTAGGTCAGCCAAGTCACACAGCGGTTCAGATCACTATGGAAGACCATCATCGAGGCAAATACCGAAGCACTGACAGACCTAGCTACTTGCATGTTGGTCAGCTACTATGACCACATCAAGGCAACATACTCACACCTGGTAGCTACGAATGCCGAGATGAAGAGGAAATTGGAGACGGTGAGACATGCACTACCAAATCCAGTGGCAATTTATGCAAGGACGATCGAGGGAAATGTCAGGGAACTGGAAGAAAAGAAGCAAGCGTTAGCCAACGCCCTTGCTAAAGGATATGCCATGAAGAGAAAGGTCCATGACTGATATGGAAGTATGGCACTAAAGAACCACTTGGTTTACCCCCTAAGAGAGAAAATACAGACCCTGTTTGTGACCACAAAAGACTACACAGACCCTGCCCAACTGCAACAGATCAATGATCAAATTGACACCCTTTAGGCTTAGGTTGATAGTATCGAGGAGAAGTCCGTGAGGATGAAAAATATAATCAAGGATCTCCAACCACCAGTTCGAATGTAGGTGTTACTTCTGAAGGAGGTGTGTGACTCCAGCGGGCAGCAATGGAGTGACCTACAAAGCTAGCGACCAACTGAACTAACGTCGCACTCGGCCGAAGTGTTTACTCAGGACGTCGATGCACTTCTCTGATGGTGGGACACTGCTGTTAAAAATTATACAATGTTTAGGTAGCAGACCATGACCTATGTCTCAGATTTGGAGCCTTCATTTGGAACGGGGGAACCTCAAGGGCGAGAAGGTGCAATAGAAATGGATGCCACCCCACAAGCAATGATCGAGGTAGAGCAACTACTAGCACAACAAACAGCAGAACCAGTGCAGGTAATAGCGCAACCACCATCTGCAGGACCAACAGGACCGACAGAGGTTGAAATGACTTGACTCGGGGACGAGTCAAGGAATTGTGGTTGGGGCTTGTTGGGGCCTTCATTTAATTTTGAAAAGGTTTTGACCAATTTTGGCTGACCAAGGGATGAGAAGGAAACGGGTGGCAACAATGGTTGGTTGGCGGAACAAGCAGTTGCGTAAGAGTTTCGGCAAGGTGGCAGCAGAAGGCAAAGGAAATCGAGGGGACGGGAAGGTGTAGAAGCAGCCGAGGGGAAGAATAGTCGAGCAAGAATTAGCAGTCCAGGTAACAAAGAAGGATATAAAAGGAGAAGACCAAGAAAGGAGCGGGGTTAGATTTAGCGAGGTTAAGGAGAGGAGAAATAAAGCTGTGAGAGGAGGTGAAAGGATCCCCAGTTGTGGCAGACGAAGGGAACGTTGCAAGAGCTTGGAAGACTTGGTCCTTGAAGCTGAGCCGAACCTGTGGAACTGAGTCAGGTATTTCATGTAGTTGATTGTGGCAGAAGTCGAGTTATATTGTAATGCTTGTTATTAAGATTAATATAAAGAATGACTAAGATCGGTTGTGACTTGTGATGTATTTGGGCCCTGTGTATGATGAATCTTTAAGTTTTTGAATGTCTTATCAATTGCATGTAATCCTTAGATTATCACGAGTATGTTGTTATCTCTGTGTTATATGTAATGTGTCCATACATGTGATCGAATGCAACACGATTAATACTTTCTCGACTACATGCTGAACCCTTCTCCCTTTTGGTCGTGGCGTGCCTCGGGTGAGACTCCTTGCCCTTTGGGGTAAGGTGAAAATGTCAGCGTTGTCCTAGACTACAACGGGCTATTGTTGGCCTCTTGTGCCCAAACCCAGGGTCTTCCCCCTGATTACTCTTTTGATCCAACACATATATGGTCAAAAGAGTCATAGAAGTCTAAAAGACATGTAATACCAAAATTCATATGTAATTCCAAAATTCATTTGGAAGTCCATAGGTTGTAGAAGTCCAAAGGTCATTAGGATTTGGAAAGTCAAGAGTCATGAGGATGTGAAAGGTCATGCCTCAAGTTATAAAAGGATCCTCATTACTCATGAAAATGAATTTTAACCTTGGCTTCTCCCACAAGGCATTAGATAGATAGAGTTAGTACTTTTGGGGAGAAAGTAGTGGCTCTAACATTGCACTATTGGTGCTAGCGATGTTCATCGTATTTATGTATCTTGGAACTTTTTCTTAATACCTAAAGCCTTTCGGCTAGCACATTTCATACGTGGATTGTGGATGTTTTAAGACTATTCTTTGAATGTATGATTCATGTTCGCTTTCACATATACTAAAGTAATTGAACTATTTCGGTGACTTTAGTTCTTAACTTATTGGAAATTTGTTGTAATGTTTGTAATGATCATCATATCTATGTGAAGAATTTCTCTTAGTGTTAGACGAGCCTTTCTCATGCGCATGTGTGTCTCCATTATGGTAGTACTATTAATTCTCTCGTAAAGACTCAATTTATTTCCCTTTGTAGTGAAAGAACCTTGATACATATGCAATCAAACATTCACAAGGCACACTCTCTTGCTCATTCAAAAGCACATGTGCACTTGTCTCTTGTCTTAACTACTAAAGCTAAGGTATATCTTTAATTAAACGACAGTTGGGTCGTATTATTGATGAGACCCCTACACCAAACAATGTGAGGTCTAATTGGGACCTCATATCATGGAGATCCTATATATATTAGTGGTATCTAACAACGTCAACATTCTACCGTTAGAATAAGGGTAACTAATCTTTTTTTGTGGATGATAACTCGACACATCCTAATCATTCTTCTTCTAGACAAGGTAGTAACATTTTGATCACTATTCCAACTCATATTACCGAAGTACGAGGGTCTTCCCAACCTATTCTAGAGTTGGCGTATGAGGTTACTTACGAACAACTCCAGGAACTTTGACCTATAACCTGTCGGTTTGCAAAAGCTATAAGTCTACTCCTTGTCGCTCATAATCTCATGCATCATCCTAAGAAGAAAGAAAAAACTCGTACCATTGTATTGGTTGCATCAATGGAAGACTTGGTTTATTCCACTCTTGAAGAGTTAGTGGAATCCTCTAAAGATACAGTTCAACAAGAACCACTTCCATCCATTAACGAAGGGTATGAGGAAGACATTGTTCTGTCTGACGAAGAGCAATTGGGAGTTGATTTTGAGTTCAAAAATGGTTTAGACGGTGAAGGAGAAGGCTCGTTAGATTCTGAAAAGGAGGAGGAACCAAGAGATGAAGACATGGCCGACCAAGACCTGGATTGGATGGCCCAAGAGCCTCTTACTCTTCCAGACAATCTTCATAAAATTCCTAGACATCTGGAAAAGATGTTATCAAAGTTTGATCCAAATAAGAAGACAAAGGCAAAATATCACATTAAAGACTTCTATATGCATCTATGGATGTGGAGGTACAGTATAATGATGTTTCTTATAGGATTTTTACTTTTACATTAGAAGGTAGAGAAGAAACATGGTACCATTGTCTGCTTGTCAATTCAGTTCATAGTTGGAGGGAGTTTAAAACATTGCTTTTTTAAAAAATTCACCGATGAAAAGACTCCCACCATTGTTAATGAAATATCTCAAAAATCGTAAGATGGGGGAAAAGGAGAAAGTAAAAGACTACAATCAAAATTTCAATTGCATATTGAACAAGTTCCCCCCGACACACAACCTCATGATTCAGTTACTATTGATTATAACAGAATTATCTTTCCCACAAACATTTCCTCTTTTGTTAAAAAAGTTGCAAAGGGAACATTGGCACTAAATTTTATAGAATCAATCATCGTGGAGAAATACTTGCATGTTATTGGAGTTACTATTGATGATGATGAATCAAAATAATCCAAGGATACTGGCAAGAAGTCTCAACCTTCTTCAATTAAGGCTAAAGAAAAATATTTGTTAGATATTGAAAGCTTGACCAAAAGAGTGAAGGAACTTACCAATAAGATTTTAGAATTAAAGAGAAGGTCAAGAAAGACTTCCACCCATATCAAGCCTCCCAAGTCTTTCCCATTATGAAGGAATAACAACAAGAATAACAATAATAAATAACAATAATAAGCCCGCTAAGTCTGCACAGAGTTTGAATGTTGTGTTGAATATTGAAAGTATAGGCATGGATAATTATTGTTCTTTCCACCAAGAATATCATTCATAAAAGACATTCCCACAATGGAACCACAACATGAATGCTATGTCTGCACACATTGTGGATTCCTTACTTGCAGATGAGTAGTTTGAGTAGATGAAAGAAGTAGATGAACCTGCAACGGTTGAAGAAAATATGAGTATTGGACATGTAGTGAATGCTTTTGATTGTAACCTTAATGCTGACAAGAAAAGTGTTGAAGCACCACCTGAAAGTGATCCCCCCCCCCTCGAAGCAAAATGGTTGATATAACTTAAGAAGCCAAGGGCCTATTTATGAACAGGAGGTGACGAGAAAAAAATTGAAGGAGAAATTGTTAAGAAGGATCTCATCACCGATTAATACTGCTCAGAATGCACAAAGTAAGTATAGAAATGCAACTGATTCTAAGAACACTTCGTCCAAAAATAAAAGTAAGTCCATCGCTTTGGAAGTTTCAAATAAAGCCACTCCTCTAAACACTTCAAAACTACCTGCTAAAGATGAAACAATTGATTATATCATAGTTGAGGATTTGAAGAGTCCTTGTGCCAATATTTCCATCTCCGAGCACACGAAGATAGCATTGCAACGTGAAATACTTGTCTAATGTTTTTCACAACTTTCACCAAGTGACAAAGCTTCTACCTCTCATAAGGTGTCTAGTAAGTCTTCTAGTTCCCTTGAATCTGTGGTTAATGCTATAACATTAGATGCTAACACTCTCTGCCCTCCATTTTTATTAATTTTTGAAATTTTTAACTATAATGTCCATAATTGTTTAGTCGATTCCAGTGCATCTATGAATGTAATGCCATTTTCTGTTGCTAAGAAAATAAATGCTAAACGAGAAAAAACCTATGCACAAATCATTTAGTTGGACAAATCTCTTGTCCAAGCTATTGGTGAACACATGAATGTTCTTATTTGATTATCATCTGATCACCAAGTTCCTCAATGTATAAATGTTGTAATTGTGGATATCCCTGAAGCCTACGATGTACTCCTAAGTAGAGTCTGGTCTAGTAAATTACAAGGGTATTTTTCTATAGATTGGTCACATTTATGGCTTCCATAGAAGGGATTGAATAACCAGATTCGAGTGGAAAGTGAATCATACATGAAATACATTGTGACACCACTTGAGGACCACAATGACCCTGTTACCTTTGCTAATTTAATATTTCAAGATTGTTCCTTAGAAAATGATCACAGGTGTTATCAAGCACAACCATCACCGATCCCACCAAATACACAATTGGAGCTTCTTCCTTGTTCTCCAGCTGGTGCAAATGAATCTTGTAATATAGATGTACATATTAATAGTAATAATAGTATATGAAGCAATCTAGTAGCTAACAATATTTGGAATTTATACTATGATGGTTCAAAGACGCAGGATGGCTCTAGATCTAGTTGCGTACTTATAGACCCATGTAATATGAATAATATCCTATCATGTTGTTTGGAGTTTGAGTGTACAAATAATACCGCCGAATATGAAACACTTGTACTTGGACTAAAGAAATCCATCAATCTGATGGTAGAGTTACTCATGGTAATCAATGAATCAAAGGTGTTCACTTGTCAAGTACGGGATACTATTCAATGTGTTTCACCGAATCTTAAAAACTACTAGCAGGAGGTATGACATTTAATTAATCATTTTAAAGCTTTTAATATTATTTATGTTCCTAGGCTTATACATGTTGCAGCTAATGCATTAGCAAATGCAACTACTAGGATGTTGCCATTGAGAAATTATTTTTCTATTGAGATTATATATAAACCATATGTGCTTGATAACGTTACTAATTTTTGTGTTTTCAATGACGACCAATAGATACTGCATTTCATGGCTATTGTAGACATGTTTGTGGACACTGCCATAGAGGACAATGAACATAACAACGCTTTGCTAGAGGCATCTAATGAATTAAAAGGTAACACTATGCCTAAAGGTGTGGTGTCTCTGGAAAAACTATATGACCTACAAAACTGGTTCAGAGGACCAGCCAATACAATGACTTAGAGTTCGAAGCTGTCATCTGAACAAGTCAATCTTAAAACTCAAGAATATCCAAAGTATGTAGACCTCAGTACATGTTATTCCCCACAAGAAAGAAAAGAATTCATCTGCTTATTCAAATAGTACCATTGTGTGTTTTCATGGACGTATGATGAATTAAAAACATATGATACTTGTATTATCCAACATGCCATTCCCATAAAAGAAGGGGTAAAAACTTTCTAGCAGAAACTAAGGAAAGTTCATCCAACACTGGATCCCCTCATCATTAGTTCCTTACAGTTGATTAATATAGTAATAATAAACATGTAACCTATATCTTCTCACCAAATAACCTACAAGTTAATTTTCATTACACTGGATGAGTTCATTGCATTTAGTTAATTTCAAATATCAATTATGTGGTTTTAGTATCGGTTGCAGATTTTGTGGGTAGCTGTTGAGAATGGAGGGGAAGAGCGGACACATGCAGAGAGGAGAACCAAAATGCCCTGAGGTTCTCGATGCCATCCCAGAACTCTAAGAACAATTTTGAAAGGATGGTTGGGAGAAATATTGTTTCAGCTGCGATAGTTATCACATTGGTGTGGCACATGCATTTGTTGAAAGTTTCAATGCTGAAAATGTCATAATAGTTGACATTTCATTCTCAGTCACAAAGCATAGTATTTCATAGACAAACAATTTACTTATTGAAGGGGAATGTTGTTTCAAGAACAAAACCCTCCCTGGCATCGACATTCCTTCTTTCCTAAGGACGAACATAAAAATGATTTGTGGCGGTTGGGTGTACAGATAACCTGGTTAAAAAAGGAGTGGCATGAAAAGTTTATTGTCATCCAAAAATATTTTACTTGTGAAGGGTGTTACCATAAACTTTGTATGTTCCATTTCCTATTCTTAGCACACCTCTCTAGTAAAATTCGAATCAATGTGCCCTTCTTCTTGATAATTAGTTTAAGAAAGTGTTAACACCCAGGTTGTTCCCTATGACTCCCAAGGGAATACGGCCGGGGTAACCACTAACCAATCTTTGGATCACTGTTTCTAGCCAAACTGTGATCAGAGAGGGCTCTCTCTTTATGATTTGTAACTGTTTATGATAGGGTTTTAGGCTAGCTATTATGCACAGGTTTTGTTTATGTTTTGGTTGAAGAGTTTCTTTTAGGTCTTATGATGTAGTATTCAAAGAGTCAAATATCATTGGGCAATGGAGTCTATGGCTGTATAGGTGTCTAGAAACCTTGAGGTGAACTGGTGCAACTTACAGGGCCATTTGGATACTTCATAGAACAAATTTTGATTTATAACACAAACAGGTGAAAAAACCAGTGAAAGCAATTAAGAATTTTCACTAAAGTATTCGAGTATTTCCACCAAACTAGGTATGAGAAACAGATAGATGCCTCAGGAGCAAAACTTGAATCCTGGGGATGTCTGTCACTGTAAAAGATATAGTTTTAAAGTGCAGCAATTAAGAATTACACTTCATTCACTGTATCTGAAGAAAACATGGATAATAGCTCAGATTGAGTTCAGGGTAATCAGTGATTAAATCCTGTAACTATTCTTCTACTTTGCTATTAAGTGTAAAACATTTAAACAATGAAAGAGAACAAAAGGCTCGAAAAATATGTAACACAGAGATTTAAGAAAGACTTATTGTTTTATGAAACACTCTGGAATCCTGCAACATTCACCATTCATCACAATGCATCAAGGTACGCCAAGCTTCAGAAATTCCATTCACCCTTTGTATTATTTCTCTGAGAATTTTACAGCAAATGAGATGCCCAAAATGAAAATAACAACAACCCCTTCAGCTTCTGCGAGGGGTGAATATATACTTGCGATTGTTTACAAAAATATCTGAGTTCTAAGTTATCTCAGACTTTAATATTCTCACCAACTTTTGAGATATTATTTATCAGAAATTTATTACCGCATTGAATACAAGATAAAGGCGTCTTAATGTTCTGTCAGAAGATATTTTGGCCTTTGGGATCTGCTGAGTCGGTTGAGATACTTTGATTAAATGCTGGGGAACCCGACTTTATGGCTTGTACGCTGTATTCTGGGTTTGTCACCTGTGATTGTGACTGCTGCTGTGGTGAGTAAATAGCTCTGCTGAGTTGGCTCAGCATCTGTCTCTTCCTTGTAGATTTTATCTATCAAAATTCTGCCTGTGCATGATTGCTCATATACTAGAAAAAATTAGCGCTACAGGTTCTGGCCTGATAAAATTATCTGTGTCAAATTCCTCCACTCTTCCTGTGTGGGCAATTGGTGTCTTATGATTGCCCCCAAAGTTTCATCTGCCTCTGTATACTTAAAGAAATTTGGTGGGGTATCAAACAGGTGATCAATTTCATTCATAATAAAGAACAGGTTATCCACCCTATCATACAAATTATGCCCTGTTGCTGGCCCTGTTTCAGCTGAGGTACTGGGTTGTTTTGCTATTTGTGCTGCAGCCTGCGTATCAACCCTTTTGATGTAATTTTCCAGAGTAAGCAGCCTTCCTACACTGCTTAATATGCTGGGGAGGCCTCTGTTTTGTAATGCCACAAATCTGTCCAGGAATTTGTTGATCTCGGTCTGCATATCCTGTGTTCTCCTCTCCAGCGTTCCAATTAGGCTTCTTAGTGTCAAGACTCTTTTAACTACTGAAATTGTTTCAGTCCTGTTAGTAATTCCCATGGTGGCTAGTTGAGAGCTAGTTTTGTTATTCAAAATATTGATCATTCTGCTGGCAGCATCTGGCATGTGGCCAAGGCTTGCTCTTGCTCTCTGTACCTCCCTGTTTGCCTTCGTGATGAGTGCTATTTGCTCATCCATAGTCTCAATATACTGCCACTGATTGGTTATGGATCGACCAATGTTGCCCCAGAGGACTGCTTTCAATTCTGCTGTTACTTTTTCTAGTGCAAGCTCTTTTTCTAGTTCAGCTATTCTCTTTTTTAGAGCTTTCACCTCTCTTTCCTTTGCTGCCTCATTCTGCTTGCTTTTGTCAAATTTTTCATTCACCTTGGTCAAAGACCTTTTGACTTCATCAAGCTCTTTCATTTGGGATTCAAGAACTTGGATCTCAGCTTGCAGCTTCTGCATATCCAGAGTAGGAGTTGGCTCTGTTGTTGGTGTAGTTGTTGCTGTAGATGGTGCTGTAGGCCCTGTCTGTTGAGGAGGAGGAGTAGTTGTTGGCTGGACTTCCTCAAGGTTGATTATCACAGGAGGAGTCTGGGAGGGTTGGCCCTCTTCTTTTTGTTTCATAGCTGTCTGTAATGCTGCCTTTGCAGCTTCTGATTGCCCTAGCTGGTCTTGAGTCCGAACCAGCTCCTTGTACAGGGATACCAGTAGATCTGTAGCATCCTTTTCCTGCCTTTGCTGGGAAACTTCATCGGTTTGAGGATGGATGGTAGCTGGAAGCTTGATTTTCTTTCTTAAGGCCGCCAAGTCTGCATCCCTTAGCTTCAAGAGTTCTTGGATACCCTTAACATCTTTAGGATCATGTCCTATTTCTATAATTACCTCTTCCAAGGACTTGATCCTGTTGTCCTTGGCTTGTGATGATGCTCTCTCCAATTCTAGCTGAGATGCTGTGTTATCAAGGCTGCTCTTCAATTTGTAGTTCTCCAACGTTTCATCTGCCAAGGAGGCATACACCATTTCACCAGTTTGTTTATGTAATTCAATCTTATCCATAGGGTGTATGTCTTTGGCCAGAACCTCCATGTTGATTCTTAGGTAATCCGAGGTAGATTGAGGATGCAGCGTTGTGGGCATGAAGTGACTCATGATCATCTTGCCTTCACTTACATCAAAGGCAGACATGAGTCTTTGCTGATTGGTAGGAGCCAGGTTCAGCAAATGATTGTACAGCTGTACTTTAATAGGATCACTCCTCCTCTTAATGTCAATAAATTGTTGTTTGATGCTTGACTGTCCTTCTCTGTGCTGGCTGGAGGAGCTGACCTCTCCTCCCACGGCTCTATCGTGTTCATGCTGAAATGAACTGGCTGAAACTTCTCCACTGGGTGGGCCCATGCCCATTGCTTGCCTCACTGCTATGTCATCCTCTTGAGAGTCATTTAGTCTTTGTCTTTTCTCTCCCCGATTGATGGATGAAGTCAGGGGAGTCTCTCTATCCCTTTTCCTGGTTAAGTCCTCCTTTTGTGGGGTTTGGAGGACTGAGGTATCAACAGTAGTTTCTGCCCTAGGAGGCACTATTGTCTGAGCCTGTTGCTCAGTGGAGCTTGGAGCATCAATCACTTTTTCTTGCTGCAAGGGCTGCTGTTCACTAAATTGTTCCTCTTCCTGTTGCTGCCCGAGTTCCTGCTGCTCCATCTCTTCTTGCTGCTGTAGCAATGTATCCACTTGTTCTTCTGTCAATGGAGGTGGCTGTTCCACATGCTTCCCTTTATCCTTGCTTGCTGTCTGTGGTGCTTTCTCGGCAGTTTGCTGCTGTGCTGTTGATGATGTAGCAGCTGCTCCAAGTTGCTTTTTGTAGGAGAGGGGCACCTGTCCACAAGTTTCCAAGTCAGCTTCCTTTTGCATATTTCTAGCCTCTCTCTCAAGTAACTCTTCATTAGTAATTTCCTCCTCTAGGGTACCCTCTTCCCAATTTGATGCATTGGCATACTGTTCAATCTCGGGTTGTCTCTTGTGTGCATAGCTACCCAATTTGTATCTAATCCTCCTGAGGGAGATAGAATGATTGGGGTCATAGGGTATCCATTCAAAGCTGGTTTGCAGTCTAAGGCCCTCCAGGATACTGTCTGCCTCCTTCCACCCTTCCTCTTTTCTGTTATATAGGAAAGAACCCAGCTGGCTCCTCACCTTTAGCTGTGACTTCTTGTTCTTGCTCTGAAAATGCAGGTAGTCTGAGTTCCCAAACTGTCTGAAATATTCCAAGGCAAAAAGCCTCATGGGGACATACCTTGGCAACCTAAAAGGGGTCAACTCACAGCCATATATCCTGATGACTGTGTGGTTTTGGTAGAAGTACCAATTACCAATGCTGTAGGACTTATTCAAATGGAGAATTCTTCTCATGTCATCAGTTAGTCTAGGAGGAGGAGTACCATGCAATACTGTCATGACTGGGTAAATGAATAAGTCAATAAACTCAGTGTATGTGTAAGGTGATACAGAGGTATGATGAAAAACAGAAGTCCAGAACACAACTGATCTTGGATTTCCCTGGGCATTGAGTTGCTTCAAAGGAAAAGAGAAGGTGGCTGGCTGATAGAACAAGAATAGATGGTATATATATGAAGTATACCTGAATAGTCTTTCCCTCTTCAAGTTCATAAACTGCTCATGGATTTTATCTGCAATGTAGGTTGCATAGTCATAATGTACAGCTGGGGGCTTACCAGGAGAGAATATAGACAGCATTGCCATTAGGCTATCATCCACATCCTCCATCCCCCTAAATCCTAGGACATAACTGATTAAATCCACTAACATCCTGCCCAAATCATTCAAGTAGTGATACCCAATAGGAGGGGTTCTGACTGATTCAGAGCCTGGTCTTACAAACAACTGATTGATTTTAATGATTTGGTCATTTGACAGCTTGGTCCCTTTGTTTATCAAATTCTGCATAAAGATGGGGGTCAATTGCTTGGCAGTTTGGAAGTGCAGCATTCCATTTATACTCTCTGGGGTAATCTGGAACAGGATTGAGCCTGTGGGGCTGATGACAGCTCTTTGGTTTGGGTCATAGCATTCCTGGCAGCTGTAGATCAGTTCTGGCATAGGATTTACTTGGGGAAGGTTGTAGATGGGCAAATTTGAGTCCCAAATTCCCAAGATATCTGCCCCACTCAGGTGCTGGGCTTTTAACTCATTCATCATCTGGATATTGTATTTGGAGCCCATAGGGAACCAGTCCAGCATTTGGTAATCCATGTCTCCCAGAGCTTTCCATGCTAATTCCTGGTGAGGAGCATTGAGGGGCTTGATATTTAGAGCAATAGGAGTCTCCATGATTCTTTGAAATTTAATAATTGTAATAAAGTGGCTTGTAAAAGCACCAGCACAGAACAGAAGTGCTTTTTGTAAGAATAGTCGTGAAATTTAAGTATCAGAGGAGGAGTTTATACAACAGCAATTGAAATACTGCTTATACTAGGAGTCAAGGCTACTGTGGGTGTCACTATGCCCTCTTTCAGCGGGTGAATTGAGGTCAACAAGGAATTTGCCGGGAATACGCAGTGAACGCTGTTTTTGAGTGAAATTACAGGTATTATGGCTTGGTTGGTGTTTTTAGACTTCACAGTTACAATTGTGGACGTGCAGAGGGAAATGGGCGGTGCAAATATAGTTTGTAAGGTGTCCTTAGCCTTCTGAGCAACTTAAATTTCAATAACAGTCGTATGGAGGGCAGAACAACGGTAAATACCTGTTAATTGACGAACAGAGGTTGCGCAGGCGTGCACGGTTGCTGCTGAGGAGGTCGCCCGGGTTAACTCAGCAGGTTGGCGGAAATTCGAACGTAAACGGTCATGCAGAGAGAACAGTGGCGACAGGAGTGAAAAGTGAGAAAAACACGGCTTTTTTGGGTTAATATGGACTTTTTTACCATTTTGGCGCTTTTTAGTGATGACGTCATTGGCGGGTCAAGGTGAGGTGACGTCAGCTGACGTCATCGGGTGACGTGGCGGTAGACTATTGGTCCAAGGGGGCGATGAGGTGGCAGCCATGTCAGCGGCCAGGTGGACGAATAGCAGGGGCGAGTACAAGCGAACGTGACGTGGCGATGCGTTGGCGGAAAACAGTTGGCGGTTAGGACCGTAGCGGTTACGGTTAGCGCTAGCCGCTACGGTCTCTCGGGGTGGTTTAGGTACGGTCTCAGAACTGTCAGACCCGGCTCCGAGAGTCCTTAACGTTTGACGCGTGGAGAAGCCCTGACGTGACGCAACGTCACCTTCTCGGGCGGTAAAGGACGGCTACGGGGGCTGCTCCGATATCATTGTGGATCGTCGGATCTCAGAGACTTGATCCGACGGTGGGCGGAGCGGCAACTTGCTTAGGTTATATGCGCGGCGGAAACTTTGGGTTTATGGGTTTTTCATTGGTTTTTTGAATGTTTTCCATTTAACAAATAATGCGCTAACCTTTGGAAATGCGCCAGAGGCGGGTTTTTGACTTTGGTAACTTTTGCAAAGGATTTAAAGGCATAAGAGGTTTTATAAGGGTTTATTCAATGCAAAGGGTAGTTTGAGGAGCGAGTTGGTTTGTAGCAAGGGGGAGTGGGGTGGGACAGGTTCACCAAAGTGACCAGAGGTCATTTTGGTCCCTTCTGAAGAACATATGGCTATAATGCCAAAGGAAGGGGTATTTATAAGATTTTGGGGCTTTATACACCATAGTGTTAGTATTATTAGGGGAAGGGTAAGATAAGGGAGCTATATAGTAGAATTAGAGGTTAATATGAATGAGAGGAGCAAATGAAGGGGATTTTACTGAGTTTATGTAAAGTTGATTTAGTTTTGAGAGTAGATCAAAATGAAAAGATCTTAGACAGGACATGTGGCTTCTGAAAGAACAAGAACCATCATAAAACCATGATCTCTCTTCATAAATCTCAGCTAAAGAAAGGGAGTGTTAGTAATGGAATAGAGGGGAAGAGGGAGGTTAGTTATGCTCCTTGCTGTAATTTGATGGAATTAACCACTTTGTCTATTGATAGATTTTTGCCTTGGCAAAACACCTCTTGACATATGTGCAATGGTGAAAATACCCTTTCTGCAACCACAACTGCCTACCCAGCTATTTTCCTAGCATTTTTTGTTTCTCCTTAGAGGGTGCATTTGGACTTGCAAACCCTTGCTTGCCTTTTCTTTTCTTTGGCTTTTTCTTTTTTCTTTTCTATCTACTTCTAACCTTATCTCTTCCAAGGTCCCAGATTAAGCTGTTGGGAACCTTTGCTTCTCTACCTAAACTACTTGTCTGCCAAGATTAAGCAGTTTGGACAGACTTCTTTCTCTATTCTATAACTCAAAATTGAAACATGGCATGATCCAGTTTAAACTGTTGAATCATCCACAAAATTGAAATAAAGGTCTTCAATATTTGAAACAGATTACACACCTCTTGTTCTCTAGGAAATATGGGATCTTTGTAATACCAAAGCAGAGCATATTTGGACTTTCCTTGGCCAATCATGAAATATGAAACCTATTAGTATAGGTATCCAACAGTGGCTCCACATGGGGATGGTTTTTCTTCTGAAAGACCAAGAACAGCAGGTCAGATTGCCTTGTTCTTTGACTGCCCATCCCAGTCTTTGAAATTTGCTGCAAAAATGTGTCAAAATTGTGTGCTTTTTTCTTGGAAGACCTCTGATTCTACTTGCCTCTAGCTGTTTGGTGAATCACTTGGGAAAACTGCTTTTTACAATCTAAAACAGAAAACAATATGTACATCTGCATATATACAATGAATCCTTGGATTCCACTCATAGTGAACAGTCAAAGTAGTGCTTCAGCATCCTGCCATTGACAGGACCTTCATCCAAGTCAGTTTCAGTCAAACTTTTGAGGAAGTAGGTGTTATTACCTTGCACTGCTTGGACAGCAAATGGTCCTTTCCATAAAGAGTCAAACTTTCCATGTTTCCCTTTCTCTTCTCTTCTTGCATCCCACTTTAAAACTTTGTCCCCTATATTGAAATCTTCTGCTTTGGTTCTTCTATCAAAGGCCTTTTTCAGTTTCTCTTGTAGTATCTGTACTCTGCTGAAAACTTGTTCTCTGGTCTGTTGTAAACAAATTATCTGGTTAATCCTTCTTTGCATGTCATTTGGCTCTGCTTGGCTTTCTTGCAGAAGTTTCATAACCGGCACTCCTAGTGATGACGGAAATCTGGCCTCTAATCCATAGACTAACTCATATGGGCTGGTCCCAATTGATCTTTTAGTTGTTAGTCTGTCTGCCCATAAAGCATTTACTAGTTTCTTATGCCAGTTCTTTTTGTTCTCTTCCAGCACTTTCTTTATGATATTTATCAAACTTTTGTTTGATGATTCAGCAAGGCCATTTCCTTGAGGATAGTAAGCCGTAGAATGGCCCAAAATAATGTGAAATTTATGGCAGAAGTTCACCATTTTCTTGGATCTGAAGGCAGCAGCGTTGTCTGTTATTATCTTGTCCGGACAGCCAAATCTAGCCAGTATATTGTTTTCCAAAAACTGAATAATTACTGAATCATTTGCTTGTCTGCATGGGGCAGCTTCAATCCACTTGGTGAAGTAGTCTGTTGCTGTTAAAATCCATCTGTGTTGCCCTGAAGATGAGGGATGAATTTCCCCAATGAAATCCAAGCCCCATTGTTGAAAAGGTCTCTCTGTTGCAATGGGCTTCAAAGGAAGTGGCAGCAACTGTCTTTTGCCTTCAAACAGTTGGCATTTGTGGCATGAGGCTGTAAATTTCTTAACATCAGAGAACATAATGGGCCAGTAGTACCCAGCCCTCAATATCTTGTCCACAGTGGACTTCCAGTACAAATGTCCACCACAGTCTCCAGCATGGAAATCTTGCATGATTTTGTTAGTTTCATTCTCTATTAGACAGTGCAGCAAGATACCTTCATGGTTTTTCCAAAGTAAATTTCCATCCATCACACAAAATCTAGATGTTTTCATTTTTAGGAACCTACACTTAGTTCTGGACAGTCCTGGGGGAGCACACAGGTTTTGTAACACATAGCAGATATCAGAGTACCAAGGAGATTGTTCAAAGGCTACATTGATCTTTGGAGTCGCCAGCTCTGTTTCACTGTCCAGTTGATTGATATCTAAGGCTTGGAAATTTGCTTCTGTCATTAATTTGGCCAAACCTTGCCCTTTTATCAGCTTTGTAGGTTTTATTTCAATGTCAAATTCTAGTATATTGGCAATCCATTTTCCTCTTCTGCCCTCTAAGTTTTCTTGGGTGAGAATGTCTTTGACAATAGGACTTGGTACATAAGCCACAACATGGGAGTAAAGGATGTAAATCCTAAAGTCTTTAATAGCTTTGATCAAAGCATAGGCTTGTTTCTCCATAATTTGGTACTTTAGAGGGGCATCTCTGAGAGCTCTGCTGAAAAAAGCAATAGGTTTCTCACTCCCGTGGTCATCTTTCTGTAATAAAACAACAGCAATAGTATGTTGGGAGGCAAAGGAGAAAATGATAAAGTCTCTGTCAAACTGTGGATTGGTTAACACTGGGGTTTGAGTCAAGGCCAATTTTATGCTTTCAAAGGCTTGTTTTGCTTCAACAGTCCATTTGACCTTTGAATCTTTCTTTAGCATATTGTTTAGTAATCTGATTAATTCTGCTAAATTCGGGATAAACCTTCTTAAAAAATTGATTTTCCCTAAGAATCCTTGCAATTCCTTGACATTCCTTGGATGAGGCATTTGTAGGATAGCTTGTATCCTATCTGGATCAATTCTTATGCCATCTTTTGAAATAATGTGTCCTAAGAGTTTCCCTTCTTCCAAGCCAAATAATGACTTCTTGGGGTTTAAGGAAATGCCATATTTCCTGCATGTTATGAAAATTTGTCTCAAATGTTTCAAGTGTTCTTGGTCTGATTTTGAAAAGGGTGTAAGATCATCTAGGTAAATGACCAAGAAGTCATGAATTTCTTTTGCAAAAGCAATGTCCATTGCTCTTTGAAACGTTGCCCCTGCATTTTTCAATCCAAAGGGCATTTTCACATACTTGAAAGTTCCCCATGGGGTTGTAAATGCAGTTTTGTCTTGATCATCAGGGTGTACTAGGATTTGGTTAAAGCCTGAGAATCCATCAAGCAATGATATCCTTGAAGCCCCTACTACTCTTTGAAGAATATGATCCATTTTGGGTAAAGGGTAGTTATCTTTGAGTGATACTTGATTCAAATTCCTTAAGTCTACACAAAGTCTAATCTCACCAGTTTTCTTTCTTGTAGGGACCAAATTTGAAATCCACTCAGAGAACCTGATTGGTGCTATGATACCAGCTTTGAACATTTTATGTAATTCTTTTTCAATGGAAGGAAGGAGCACAGGATTGATTCTTCTCAATTTCTGTTTGAATGGTTTTTGATTAGGCTTGAGGGGAATGGTATGCTGGATAACAGAGGTATCATAGGACTTTAGATCCTCATAACCCCAAGCAAAAACATCTTGAAACTCTTTAAAGAGGTCAATATATTTGGGTTTTTGATCAGGGGGCAAAGCAGCAGATAGTTTTATTATTTTAGGCTTGTCAGTAGTACCAATGTTGCATTCTTCAATTGCTGCATCTAATGGCTGCATCTTTGGTTTCCTGGGGACATCATTTGAGTCAAAAATGTCCTCTAGTGGGGTAAGGCCTGCTGGAAGGAAATTGTCTTTGAGTTGTATGATTTCATCTTCAGCGTTGCTCACCTCTTCACAGTCAATTTGGTGAATTTGCTGAATGTTTTCATTGTCGAAAATGGTTGGACTCAGTAATTGTTTTGCTGTTCTAGGTGACATTGGGTGAGCAGACTGTTGAAACTGTATTTGTGATGGACTTGCTTCCTCAAGTATTTGTGATTGACTTGCTCCATCAAGATCAATATTTAATCCTATGAACTCTTGTTGCAAGGTCAAGAAATTGTTTATTTGCATGTCATCCTCAAATACTTGCCATTCTTTGACATTATTCGGAATAGAGGGTTTGTATTTGACCTCGGCTGTGAAACAATTATTGGGTTCTAATGGGAATTTGAAGGTGCTGGCAAACGTTGCCAAGCTGTGTGCATGGAGATTGTGGCCCCTTGAAATTTTTGTGATAACAAACTCAGAGAAGGTTTCTAATATTTCAATTACAGCAGATCTGTAGGACCTCAATCTTTTGTCATTGGTGACAAAATGTCCTTTCACTTGTTGAATTACTAGATCAGAGTCTCCCATAATGGAGAGTTTAGGAGCTTGTAGTGATTTTGCTAGCTTTAGGCCCAGCAAGAGAGCTTCATATTCTGCCATGTTGTTAGTGCACCTAAAATTCAATCTGTAAGCCCTGCCTTCTGCATAGCCTTTCTCTTTGTTATATATCCACACTCCAGCTCCTGCCCCTAACTTGTTGACTGACCCATCAAATTCTAGGACCCACAGGATATCTTGCTGAACAGAAGATTTAAAGTTCTGTTCATGAGATGGCAATGTGAGCAGGAGTTGGGGTTTCTTCCCCCATTTGTTTTCTAGGACAGCTTTATCACTTGTTTGACAATCTTTAACAACTAGAGGAGGGTTAATGTGTATTGTTGGGCTGATTGATGTTTGGCAGGTGCTACTTGTCTGATCAATGTTTTGTTCTTGTATGAGTGTTTCGGTCCTAATCTCATTGTTTGAAAGGTCTGCGCTATCATTGAAAAGGATGAAGGAGTCTATGTCCGAATGGACAGCATATATTGGAAAATTTTGAGGCTTTTCTTCACTGCTGACCATATACTTCATGAGTGTTTCCCTATAAAGTCTTTTTGGTTGCCCAAAGACAGAAATAGTTGCATATGACATGTCTAATTGCAGGGAGCCTTGGAGCTTGGCTCCCCATGATCTTGATAACAGCATCCCATATTTGGGTGGGATATCAGCAACTACAACATCCATTAGAATAGTCTTGTTGGGATATTGAACCAGAGACACACACAAATCTTTTATTAGGCCTAAACATTTGACTTGGCTGGAATCAAAAGAAAACAGGTCTTTGTATGGTCTTGTTATATCCAAGTTCAATCTTTCCATGACTGCTTTTGGCATAAGGTTGTGAGAGGCACCTGAGTCAAACATTGCATTGTGCAGTATTTTATCATGAACATGCAAGCTGACATAAAAAGGTAAAACCCCTGTGACTACTGTTTTTCCATCTACCTCTGGGCCAAACAGTAATTCTGGAGTGTCATCTAGCACATTTACATCATCTTTGCTATTAGTGAGTTGAAGGGAGTTCTTTATCTGCTGCTTGTATATGTCATGCTTGGCTAGCTTTGAGAGGGGGATTGCTATCTTTAACTTGCCAATCTCTGTACCTAGGTCAAAAGGTTTGTCAACTTGGGTTTTAGAGTCACGGATAGCAGTCTTTTCTTTGTTCCCTAAATCTTCTTGTTGGATTTCATCTTGATTTCGAAACCTGCCCCTCATACTCATGTCTTGAGGGGTAATGTTCGGATTTGGGTGGGAGGACGAGGTTGTCGTGGGATGTTGTAGTGGGGACAGTAGTTCAGTAACCTCCTCAACCACTACTTCTTTTGTAGGCACGTTTGTGTTGTGATTAGGTTCTGTGACCATGGTTTCTTTGGATTGTTGTTTCTCTTTTGCCTTTTCAGGCTGATTTACATTTACAGTCCTACTCCTTAGTTTATATTGTTTATGGACTTCATAGACAGCAGTGTCATACCCTTGTTTAAAGTCAAAGGATTCTCCTGATTTAGTTTGGAATGTTTTGCTTTCATCCTCCTCATGGTCTTCTTGTGTTAAGAAAACATGGGTTTTACCATCCAGACCCATTAAGTTAATTTCAGGATCTTCATTGAGCTGATTGTCTGTGGAAGTTTCTGCATAGTTTTCTTGAAAAGGGGGTCTAATATCCTGGTCAGCACTTGTTTTTCCTATGTTTGGGTTCTGATTTCTCCTAAAATTTGGGTTTCTAGGAGGGTTGCTTTGTGATGCTTCCCATGATGATTTTCTTTCAACCGATTCCACTCTTTCACCCAATCTCTTCATGCTGTTTAGTATTGCATCCAGCTTCTGATCAAAACCCGAGGGCTCTTCTCTGAAGCCAGCCTTCTTTTCCAGCTTTGCCCTGTTTCTCTTGGCAATTAGGTTGGCCTCTACAGTGACTGCAACTCTTTGAGCTTCTGCAAGGGTTGGAGGATCTCTTTCTTTCAACTGATAGGCCATATCAGAGTCAAAACCGTCAGGGAAGTTATACAGGGCCAAATCAGGAGGGGGCCTTAAGTTCTGGGGGATAGCATTATATACATTGTTAAACCTAGCACAATATTCCAAAACTGTTTCTTGAGGACCTCTTTTAATAGTGTTATATTCACCGAGTATGTGGAGTGGATCTTTCTTTTTCTCCCATCTGTTGGTAAACTCTTGGTACAGGATTTCAGGGGTTGCAATGGAATTTGCATTCAGGGATCTAAACCAAGTTCTGACATCCCCAGTTAAGCTTTGAACAAAAATTCTCATCCTGACACTGTCATCATCTATTTCATAGGTCTCAAAGTGGTCTTGCATCTTCTTAGCATGCTGGACAGCTGTCAAAGGGCCATGGGAGTCAAAAAATGAGATTTTGGTTTGGTAGTCTTGGGGTAGAGCTGGAGCATTGGCTGGTATCTGCAGAGGTGCATATCTGTTAGCCATGTTTATGGGGTTTATGGGGTTAATAGGAACAAATGGGACAGCTGGGATTACAGGTGTAACAGGGTTAATAGGATGGGTAACAAGCGGGGGGCTGGTTAAAAGAGTATGTGCAGATGGTGAAGATGGAAGAGGAGGACTTTGAGGGGTTGATGATGAACTAGGGGAATTAGGTGTGGAACGGAAAAGGACTTTGCAAGGAGTTGGAATGAGGATAGGTTGGTGTGAACTTATATCTGAATCAGCAGGCTTCTCCTGCTTTTGCTGTCTCCTTATGTTCTTTGGAATGATATTTGGATTATCAACAATGATAGGTTGATTCGGGTCAGGGTTTGTCCTAGTGTGCCTTGGGTTTCTTTTGGGAGCCAGCTTCTAATTTCTTTTGAATTTGTACAAGAAGTTTATATATATGCAAGGACTGGATGAAAATTTTGGAATGGCTATATATGTTTCAAAGCTAGGATGAAGATTCCCTAATCAGCTCTTCCTTAAAGCTGTTCCTGTGGCACAGAAACAGTCCTAAGGCCTCTTGGCTAGTTTCGGGCTTGATGGTAGCTTCGGGAGATAGATAGTAATTGAAAAATTTTAGGAAATCCCCAGCGGAGTCGCCAATTATGTTAACACCCAGGTTGTTCCCTATGACTCCCAAGGGAATACGGCCGGGGTAACCACTAACCAATCTTTGGATCACTGTTTCTAGCCAAACTGTGATCAGAGAGGGCTCTCTCTTTATGATTTGTAACTGTTTATGATAGGGTTTTAGGCTAGCTATTATGCACAGGTTTTGTTTATGTTTTGGTTGAAGAGTTTCTTTTAGGTCTTATGATGTAGTATTCAAAGAGTCAAATATCATTGGGCAATGGAGTCTATGGCTGTATAGGTGTCTAGAAACCTTGAGGTGAACTGGTGCAACTTACAGGGCCATTTGGATACTTCATAGAACAAATTTTGATTTATAACACAAACAGGTGAAAAAACCAGTGAAAGCAATTAAGAATTTTCACTAAAGTATTCGAGTATTTCCACCAAACTAGGTATGAGAAACAGATAGATGCCTCAGGAGCAAAACTTGAATCCTGGGGATGTCTGTCACTGTAAAAGATATAGTTTTAAAGTGCAGCAATTAAGAATTACACTTCATTCACTGTATCTGAAGAAAACATGGATAATAGCTCAGATTGAGTTCAGGGTAATCAGTGATTAAATCCTGTAACTATTCTTCTACTTTGCTATTAAGTGTAAAACATTTAAACAATGAAAGAGAACAAAAGGCTCGAAAAATATGTAACACAGAGATTTAAGAAAGACTTATTGTTTTATGAAACACTCTGGAATCCTGCAACATTCACCATTCATCACAATGCATCAAGGTACGCCAAGCTTCAGAAATTCAATTCACCCTTTGTATTATTTCTCTGAGAATTTTACAGCAAATGAGATGCCCAAAATGAAAATAACAACAACCCCTTCAGCTTCTGCGAGGGGTGAATATATACTTGCGATTGTTTACAAAAATATCTGAGTTCTAAGTTATCTCAGACTTTAATATTCTCACCAACTTTTGAGATATTATTTATCAGAAATTTATTACCGCATTGAATACAAGATAAA
This sequence comes from Pinus tabuliformis, assembly GCA_031772625.1. Classification (NCBI taxonomy): domain Eukaryota; kingdom Viridiplantae; phylum Streptophyta; class Pinopsida; order Pinales; family Pinaceae; genus Pinus; species Pinus tabuliformis. The sequence continues at coordinate 323,578,490 of CM062811.1, forward strand.
GGCGTCTTAATGTTCTGTCAGAAGATATTTTGGCCTTTGGGATCTGCTGAGTCGGTTGAGATACTTTGATTAAATGCTGGGGAACCCGACTTTATGGCTTGTACGCTGTATTCTGGGTTTGTCACCTGTGATTGTGACTGCTGCTGTGGTGAGTAAATAGCTCTGCTGAGTTGGCTCAGCATCTGTCTCTTCCTTGTAGATTTTATCTATCAAAATTCTGCCTGTGCATGACTGCTCATATACTGGAAAAAATTAGCGCTATAGGTTCTGGCCTGATAAAATTATCTGTGTCAAATTCCTCCACTCTTCCTGTGTGGGCAATTGGTGTCTTATGATTGCCCCCAAAGTTTCATCTGCCTCTGTATACTTAAAGAAATTTGGTGGGGTATCAAACAGGTGATCAATTTCATTCATAATAAAGAACAGGTTATCCACCCTATCATACAAATTCTGCCCTGTTGCTGGCCCTGTTTCAGCTGAGGTACTGGGTTGTTTTGCTATTTGTGCTGCAGCCTGCGTATCAACCCTTTTGATGTAATTTTCCAGAGTAAGCAGCCTTCCTACACTGCTTAATATGCTGGGGAGGCCTCTATTTTGTAATGCCACAAATCTGTCCAGGAATTTGTTGATCTCGGTCTGCATATCCTGTGTTCTCCTCTCCAGCGTTCCAATTAGGCTTCTTAGTGTCAAGACTCTTTTAACTACTGAAATTGTTTCAGTCCTGTTAGTAATTCCCATGGTGGCTAGTTGAGAGCTAGTTTTGTTATTCAAAATATTGATCATTCTGCTGGCAGCATCTGGCATGTGGCCAAGGCTTGCTCTTGCTCTCTGTACCTCCCTGTTTGCCTTCGTGATGAGTGCTATTTGCTCATCCATAGTCTCAATATACTGCCACTGATTGGTGATGGATCGACCAATGTTGCCCCAGAGGACTGCTTTCAATTCTGCTGTTACTTTTTCTAGTGCAAGCTCTTTTTCTAGTTCAGCTATTCTCTTTTTTAGAGCTTTCACCTCTCTTTCCTTTGCTGCCTCATTCTGCTTGCTTTTGTCAAATTTTTCATTCACCTTGGTCAAAGACCTTTTGACTTCATCAAGCTCTTTCATTTGGGATTCAAGAACTTGGATCTCAGCTTGCAGCTTCTGCATATCCAGAGTAGGAGTTGGCTCTGTTGTTGGTGTAGTTGTTGCTGTAGATGGTGCTGTAGGCCCTGTCTGTTGAGGAGGAGGAGTAGTTGTTGGCTGGACTTCCTCAAGGTTGATTATCACAGGAGGAGGCTGGGAGGGTTGGCCCTCTTCTTTTTGTTTCATAGCTGTCTGTAATGCTGCCTTTGCAGCTTCTGATTGCCCTAGCTGGTCTTGAGTCCGAACCAGCTCCTTGTACAGGGATACCAGTAGATCTGTAGCATCCTTTTCCTGCCTTTGCTGGGCAACTTCATCGGTTTGAGGATGGATGGTAGCTGGAAGCTTGATTTTCTTTCTTAAGGCCGCCAAGTCTGCATCCCTTAGCTTCAAGAGTTCTTGGATACCCTTAACATCTTTAGGATCATGTCCTATTTCTATAATTACCTCTTCCAAGGACTTGATCCTGTTGTCCTTGGCTTGTGATGATGCTCTCTCCAATTCCAGCTGAGATGCTGTGTTATCAAGGCTGCTCTTCAATTTGTAGTTCTCCAACGTTTCATCTGCCAAGGAGGCATACATCATTTCACCAGTTTGTTTATGTAATTCAATCTTATCCATAGGGTGTATGTCTTTGGCCAGAACCTCCATGTTGATTCTTAGGTAATCCGAGGTAGATTGAGGATGCAGCGTTGTGGGCATGAAGTGACTCATGATCATCTTGCCTTCACTTACATCAAAGGCAGACATGAGTCTTTGCTGATTGGTAGGAGCCAGGTTCAGCAAATGATTGTACAGCTGTACTTTAATAGGATCACTCCTCCTCTTAATGTCAATAAATTGCTGTTTGATGCTTGACTGTCCTTCTCTGTGCTGGCTGGAGGAGCTGACCTCTCCTCCCACGGCTCTATCGTGTTCATGCTGAAATGAACTGGCTGAAACTTCTCCACTGGGTGGGCCCATGCCCATTGCTTGCCTCACTGCTATGTCATACTCTTGAGAGTCATTTAGTCTTTGTCTTTTCTCTCCCCGATTGATGGATGAAGTCAGGGGAGTCTCTCTATCCCTTTTCCTGGTTAAGTCCTCCTTTTGTGGGGTTTGGAGGACTGAGGTATCAACAGTAGTTTCTGCCCTAGGAGGCACTATTGTCTGAGCCTGTTGCTCAGTGGAGCTTGGAGCATCAATCACTTTTTCTTGCTGCAAGGGCTGCTGTTCACTAAATTGTTCCTCTTCCTGTTGCTGCCCGAGTTCCTGCTGCTCCATCTCTTCTTGCTGCTGTAGCAATGTATCCACTTGTTCTTCTGTCAATGGAGGTGGCTGTTCCACCTGCTTCCCTTTATCCTTGCTTGCTGTCTGTGGTGCTTTCTCGGCAGTTTGCTGCTGTGCTGTTGATGATGTAGCAGCTGCTCCAAGTTGCTTTTTGTAGGAGAGGGGCACCTGTCCACAAGTTTCCAAGTCAGCTTCCTTTTGCATATTTCTAGCCTCTCTCTCAAGTAACTCTTCATTAGTAATTTCCTCCTCTAGGGTACCCTCTTCCCAATTTGATGCATTGGCATACTGTTCAATCTCGGGTTGTCTCTTGTGTGCATAGCTACCCAATTTGTATCTAATCCTCCTGAGGGAGATAGAATGATTGGGGTCATAGGGTATCCATTCAAAGCTGGTTTGCAGTCTGAGGCCCTCCAGGATACTGTCTGCCTCCTTCCACCCTTCCTCTTTTCTGTTATATAGGAAAGAACCCAGCTGGCTCCTCACCTTTAGCTGTGACTTCTTGTTCTTGCTCTGAAAATGCAGGTAGTCTGAGTTCCCAAACTGTCTGAAATATTCCAAGGCAAAAAGCCTCATGGGGACATACCTTGGCAACCTAAAAGGGGTCAACTCACAGCCATATATCCTGATGACTGTGTGGTTTTGGTAGAAGTACCAATTACCAATGCTGTAGGACTTATTCAAAGGGAGAATTCTTCTCATGTCATCAGTTAGTCTAGGAGGAGGAGTACCATGCAATACTGTCATGACTGGGTAAATGAATAAGTCAATAAACTCAGTGTATGTGTAAGGTGATACAGAGGTATGATGAAAAACAGAAGTCCAGAACACAACTGATCTTGGATTTCCCTAGGCATTGAGTTGCTTCAAAGGAAAAGAGAAGGTGGCTGGCTGATAGAACAAGAATAGATGGTATATATATGAAGTAAACGTGAATAGTCTTTCCCTCTTCAAGTTCATAAACTGCTCATGGATTTTATCTGCAATGTAGGTTGCATAGTCATAATGTACAGCTGGGGGCTTACCAGGAGAGAATATAGACAGCATTGCCATTAGGCTATCATCCACATCCTCCATCCCCCTAAATCCTAGGACATAACTGATTAAATCCACTAACATCCTGCCCAAATCATTCAAGTAGTGATACCCAATAGGAGGGGTTCTGACTGATTCAGAGCCTGGTCTTACAAACAACTGATTGATTTTAATGATTTGGTCATTTGACAGCTTGGTCCCTTTGTTTATCAAATTCTGCATAAAGATGGGGGTCAATTGCTTGGCAGTTTGGAAGTGCAGCATTCCATTTATACTCTCTGGGGTAATCTGGAACAGGATTGAGCCTGTGGGGCTGATGACAGCTCTTTGGTTTGGGTCATAGCATTCCTGGCAGCTGTAGATCAGTTCTGGCATAGGATTTACTTGGGGAAGGTTGTAGATGGGCAAATTTGAGTCCCAAATTCCCAAGATATCTGCCCCACTCAGGTGCTGGGCTTTTAACTCATTCATCATCTGGATATTGTATTTGGAGCCCATAGGGAACCAGTCCAGCATTTGGTAATCCATGTCTCCCAGAGCTTTCCATGCTAATTCCTGGTGAGGAGCATTGAGGGGCTTGATATTTAGAGCAATAGGAGTCTCCATGATTCTTTGAAATTTAATAATTGTAATAAAGTGGCTTGTAAAAGCACCAGCACAGAACAGAAGTGCTTTTTGTAAGAATAGTCGTGAAATTTAAGTATCAGAGGAGGAGTTTATACAGCAGCAATTGAAATACTGCTTATACTAGGAGTCAAGGCTACTGTGGGTGTCACTATGCCCTCTTTCAGCGGGTGAATTGAGGTCAACAAGGAATTTGCCGGGAATACGCAGTGAACGCTGTTTTTGAGTGAAATTACAGGTATTATGGCTTGGCTGGTGTTTTTAGACTTCACAGTTACAATTGTGGACGTGCAGAGGGAAATGGGCGGTGCAAATATAGTTTGTAAGGTGTCCTTAGCCTTCTGAGCAACTTAAATTTCAATAACAGTCGTATGGAGGGCAGAACAACGGTAAATACCTGTTAATTGACGAACAGAGGTTGCGCAGGCGTGCACGGTTGCTGCTGAGGAGGTCGCCCGGGTTAACTCAGCAGGTTGGCAGAAATTCGAACGTAAACGGTCATGCAGAGAGAACAGTGGCGATAGGAGTGAAAAGTGAGAAAAACACGGCTTTTTTGGGTTAATATGGACTTTTTTACCATTTTGGCGCTTTTTAGTGATGACGTCAGCATGACGTCATTGGCGGGTCAAGGTGAGGTGACGTCAGCTGACGTCATCGGGTGACGTGGCGGTAGACTATTGGTCCAAGGGGGCGATGAGGTGGCAGCCATGTCAGCAGCCAGGTGGACGAATAGCAGGGGCGAGTACAAGCGAACGTGACGTGGCGATGCATTGGCGGAAAACAGTTGGCGGTTAGGACCGTAGCGGTTACGGTTAGGGCTAACCGCTACGGTCTCTCGGGGCGGTTTAGGTACGGTCTCAGAACTGTCAGACCCGGCTCCGAGAGTCCTTAACGTTTGACGCGTGGAGAAGCCCTGACGTGACGCAACGTCACCTTCTCGGGCGGTAAAGGACGGTTGCGGGGGCTGCTCCGATATCATTGTGGATCGTCGGATCTCAGAGACTTGATCCGACGGTGGGCGGAGCGGCAACTTGCTTAGGTTATATGCGCGGCGGAAACTTTGGGTTTATGGGTTTTTCATTGGTTTTTTGAATGTTTTCCATTTAACAAATAATGCGCTAACCTTTGGAAATGCGCCAGAGGCGGGTTTTTGACTTTGGTAACTTTTGCAAAGGATTTAAAGGCATAAGAGGTTTTATAAGGGTTTATTCAATGCAAAGGGTAGTTTGAGGAGCGAGTTGGTTTGTAGCAAGGGGGAGTGGGGTGGGACAGGTTCACCAAAGTGACCAGAGGTCATTTTGGTCCCTTCTGAAGAACATATGGCTATAATGCCAAAGGAAGGGGTATTTATAAGATTTTGGGGCTTTATACACCATAGTGTTAGTATTATTAGGGGAAGGGTAAGATAAGGGAGCTATATAGTAGAATTAGAGGTTAATATGAATGAGAGGAGCAAATGAAGGGGATTTTACTGAGTTTATGTAAAGTTGATTTAGTTTTGAGAGTAGATCAAAATGAAAAGATCTTAGACAGGACATGTGGCTTCTGAAAGAACAAGAACCATCATAAAACCATGATCTCTCTTCATAAATCTCAGCTAAAGAAAGGGAGTGTTAGTAATGGAATAGAGGGGAAGAGGGAGGTTAGTTATGCTCCTTGCTGTAATTTGATGGAATTAACCACTTTGTCTATTGATAGATTTTTGCCTTGGCAAAACACCTCTTGACATATGTGCAATGGTGAAAATACCCTTTCTGCAACCACAACTGCCTACCCAGCTATTTTCCTAGCATTTTTTGTTTCTCCTTAGAGGGTGCATTTGGACTTGCAAACCCTTGCTTGCCTTTTCTTTTCTTTGGCTTTTTCTTTTTTCTTTTCTATCTACTTCTAACCTTATCTCTTCCAAGGTCCCAGATTAAGCTGTTGGGAACCTTTGCTTCTCTACCTAAACTACTTGTCTGCCAAGATTAAGCAGTTTGGACAGACTTCTTTCTCTATTCTATAACTCAAAATTGAAACATGGCATGATCCAGTTTAAACTGTTGAATCATCCACAAAATTGAAATAAAGGTCTTCAATATTTGAAACAGATTACACACCTCTTGTTCTCTAGGAAATATGGGATCTTTGTAATACCAAAGCAGAGCATATTTGGACTTTCCTTGGCCAATCATGAAATATGAAACCTATTAGTATAGGTATCCAACAGAAAGATGTCAGCCAAGGTCCAAAATAAGCCCAAGTCTATTGTATATCATAAGGGTTTAATTAAGTTGTTAGTAGTAGACCATTTGAATAAATTGAATACGACTTGTGACCATTTTATGTTCTTTGGAGGTTTCAGTATAGAAAAAAACCATAACTCTTTACCATTAAAATAAAGAGATATAGAGACATATTAAAGGCCCGTAATATTATGGGATAACCTTCTTCTTCCACAATTAAAACCAAAAGAAAGGGAAGGGTTTCACCTCCCAAAACTCATGTCCTTATGCCAACATTAGAAATGGTTTATAAAAGAAAGAATAGGGGAACAATTAGGATAGCAATGTCATCTCCTCCTCAAAAGCCCGATCCAGTTGAAACATCAAGCACATTCGAACAAAACACTATAGATCAAACACCAGAAGTTGCATTGGATGCGTCTAGGGAAATAGGGGTGGAAAACATAACACAAGAGGAAGGAGAGAAATAACCCACACTACCTGAACTATATGGGTTTCAAAAGCCTCATACTAGGCCTGTGAATAAACTTCCACTGTGTTTAAAATTGAAACAAAACCTTGCCCTAGCTGAGGAAGTTATTCAGATAGATGATTCACCAATAAAGGATTTGGTGATAAATAAAGAAAGGGGTTCCAATTCTAAAAATCAAAAATAGAAAAAGAAGCAGGGCCCCAAGGCCAAACCCAAAAAAGCTAAGGAAAAGAAACTTGCTCTATCTGATGAGGTGGACCTATTACTAAGAGCAACAGAGCAGTTGAAAAATGATTAATTAAAACATGTGCCTATTATTTTGTCAGCATTTCGCCTGGAAATTTTGCACAGAGTGTTGACAATTATTTTTTCATCGCTACGCTTTTTGTTTTGCACCAATCCCTAACAATTGTTTTGTCAGCATCTGTTCCAGTTTAACTCCAATATATGGTGCCAATTATTTTGTCAACATACGAACTTGGAATGGTTTAAAGCAACGGTTAAAATTATGTTTTGTAAGGGCACCTAAAGGGTAAATGTTGCACAAGTTTTTCCTTTATGAGATTAACTCCAAAGCTTAAAGAACCATGATTTTCAACAAACTTGAAAGGTTTAAAATAGGGAAGTCTCCATATTTTGTAACAGAAAATCAACAATATGTTTTCAATGCCTCTTCCTTAACAATTTTTTTCATCTTTAGTTTGTTTTGGATACCAATGTTTAGTCATACATCATGAAGAGACACTGAACCAAGATTTATTTATGTAAATGTATATTTAATTAGCATAAAAAGTAGGATTTATTTTCCAAAATTAGACTATAATTAAACTTCCTTTTTTTCAATCAAAGTAATTTCATTATATTTTCAGAAAAAAGTTGAATACAAAATTCATCTCAACAGACCCCTTTCTCTCATTCCAACCAGACTTTTTGAGATCAGGACCTGGAGGAAACCATAAAAAGAAGATAACATACATTATTTTTGATAGGCCTTGTAGCCTTAGCATGCTTAAAGAAAACAAAAAGTTAACAAGAAGTGATGGAAACATATTAAGGAGGGGGGTTGGGGGTATTACAGGAGAAACTGTGAAATAAATGACATGTTAATGCATATGAAAATCAATGTGCTCCACCCTCGCTTCTAGCTTGCAGAGGTGTTCATTGGTGCAACGCTGTTGGCATCAAAGGTTGTCCAATTGTTCCAGTATTTCATTCTAGCTATACTAGATGTCATTGGTGTATGCCACCAACTCATTGCGGTCATCATATTGATGTTCCCAAAGAATATCCATGTTCAACTAGACATTTCGCAGCTGTTCAGTATTGGAATCAGTGTGGAAGGGGTTACCACATGGCCTGGGGAGCGAGTTGAAGAGATGGGAGTAGCCTCTTCCATCTCCAAGATATCAGAAGTGTCCAAGGGTGAACTGATGCCCAATTCGGGCCACTTGAAATGAAGGTGGTTTCCTCCCCCATGGCGCAATCATCCCCTTTGCCGAGGGATATTGAGATAGACGAGACGAAACTACCAAAGGAGAGGGAAGACAGGAGATATCAATTCACAAAACCTATAAGAAACGCAATAGCCAAACCCGCAAAAAATAAATTTCTGAGGAGTGTAAAACAACAACCCAATACCATGCACAAAAAACACATATAAATTTCATGTAGAACTAGTCCCAAGGCGTGACTGTTCGGGGTGCCTTCATCCACCCCCTAGACTAGAAAATGAAAAGGCAGATGCCCCTAGGCATTAGAGATCCCACACAACAAATGTTCACCTTTCACTGAGGTCAGTCTTTAGGCCCCAGAGGAACGTATTGCATCCCAGGACAAACCCCTCCCTCGAACTGCAGTAAAAATCATGGACCAGAAGGATCTGTAAACAAGGGTGAACCCAATTATAAGTCAGCTAGGCACCCCAATTATGAGAGTGAAAATAGAAGTATATGGTAATGACCTTACTCTGAACAACATACACAAGCTCTGGCACCTCCACATACTTTTCATCCCTTGAGCAGAAATTGAAGGCGGGAAGGAGAAAATACACCCCAGCGATTCACATTCCAGGGTCCCATGGACAATCCCGGACTTTAGTATGACACCACCCCCAACAATCCCATGCTACTGCCTCTGTTCTCACCCAAGGTCTTGACCTCAGTGAATGATGAACTATCTAAAAAACCACAAGCTATCTTGCCTTTGTTAATTTTTTTATGTATCCTGTGGTTATTATCCTTTACACCAGACTTCGTGCCTAATGGTCCTTATTCTCTTATTTCCAAACCATTCTCATCTCATCAAGTAAATTTGGCTAATGAGCTTATAAACCTACTACTAAAGTGACAATGAGTGGTAGAGTTTTAAGGAGAGATCCCTCTCCACATTGAAGGGCCAAATTTCAATCTAAAGTGGTTAGAGGTTACCTTAGTTTTTTCCTAATACAACTAGGGTTTTTTCTAAGTGATAAAAGGTGAGAAGAGGGAAAATTGGATGACCTGCTTACAAGAATATGATTTGGAGTTTAAAACTAGTTCATACCATTAAGGGTCATGGCCTCTACCAGCTAGCAGCTGAAGCAAGAGATGCTCATGAGCAAGATATTTCAGGTTGGGAGAAATATATAGAGATGCACAATATTGAACACATTTCCCAGTCCATGTTTACAATGCCATGGTATTCTGATATACGACAATTTCTATAGCACAACACCTTTCCCATGCATTTATCAAATGAAAAAAAGATGGAAATTCGCTTAAAGGATCTATGCTACCAACTTGTTCATGGAGTGCTTTTCATAAAGCACCATAACATTGTCTTTCTCAAATGCCTTGAGCCATAAGATACAAAGAGGTTACTTAGAGATCTACATGACAAACCGACAGGTAGTCATTATGTGTGCAACACAACTGTGCATAAAGTAATGAGGGATGGTTATTACTCGCCCACTCTATTTAAAGATGCTCACGCTTATGTCCGCAAGTGCCCAAATTTTCAGATATGCGTTGATCAGGATCAGAGGTCAGCCGCCCCACTGCTACAAGTAGCAGTTGAGGAACCTTTCCAATAGTGGGGCCTAAATGTTATCAGAGAAATCTTTCCACACTGGTCAAAGAAACAATGATATATTCTAACAACAATATATTATTCCACTCAATGGTTAGAATAAATTCCCTTATGACAAGTAAATGACCAGGAATTCATCCACTTATGGAGACAAAATATTATAACCAGGTTTGGCGTTCCAACATTACTTCTCTTTGATAATGTGAAGTCTTATTTTTCGTCATTGAAAATTTATGAATTCACACTAGAAAATGGGATTGTATTAAAGCATGCATCTAATTATTACCTTCAATGAAATGGTTTCCCTGAATCAACAAATAAAAATATCATCTGCATAATCAATACAACCATCTTCTCTGAGCAAAGGAACTGACACAATGCTTTGACCAATGCATTATAGGCTGACTGTGTAACTCCTAAGCCTTCCCTTAAGACTTCACCATACTTTCTAGTTTATGGTAAAGAAGCTATATTTCCCCCAAACCTGTATCTCCCATACTTCCAACTCTCCCAAGAGTCCCAAGGTATACGTTGACTTCTCGTTTAGAGTAGGACAAATACTTTACTCAAAATCGAGGAAGAAAGGCTCAAATCCAAAGAGATATTTTTCGTTCATCAAAATTGTGTTAAGAGTTGGTTAAACAAGAAGTCTGCAGGTGATAAGAGTTTCAATGTGGGTGACTTAGCACTGAAGTGGGATAAAGCCCACGAAGATAAAGGTAAATAAACAAAGTTCCAACCCCTATGGATTGAATTTTTTATTAGTGAAGAGGAGCTCGGTCATAATACCTTCAAGTTGAAATCCTTAGATGGGAGGATTGATCCCCTTCCCGTAAATGATCGAGATTTGAAACATTATTTTCAATAGCAGCTACAGGCTGCGCTTCCTGTAGATTTTGTTCTTTTTATTTTCTTTTTCGTATGCGTTGGCTGTATGTGTGTCATGATAGTCATGTTCTGTCATGTTTGTTTCTTGGTCATTGTACATAAATAAGACCATGAGTAAAATTCCATGGCTCAAAAGGACTTTGTGGTGAAATGAAAGAGAAAATGTGACAACCACAACGCTTGGCTATCTATTTGTTCTCCTTATTTAATTGGGAAAATGCCACAGGTTGAGCTAAGTCTAGATGGAAAATATGATACATTCAAAAGGAAAACCTTGAGGAAACCTATTAGATCTGTGCCTATGCTAGTTCTCAAACTACTCAACTTGGTATAAATCTACTTGTGTGTTAACGCTTATCCAATCTAGTAGAGAAAGGATAAGGGGAAAATTTAAAGTGAGCAAACCAATATCATAGGTTCTAAAAATACTTCTTTGAAGGGGAAATATCCTCTGATCTCAATAAGTCAGGATCCCTCTTCTTCCCGTTGAAAATAATAAGTTCAAAGCACAACCCTATTAAATTAAAAAATAAAGGGTGAAATAAGAGAAAGGCTTCCTATGTAGGGAGGTGATGTAAGCGACTTTGCTGGGGTACTGTTGAGGCCTGCTGGCAGCGAAGAAATATTTGTGCTCTTGAAGTGACTCCACCAGGGTATTGTATAGATCTGCTGGTAGTGGAGCAACACCAGAGATGAAAAATCATACTATGATATCATAAACTCACCATGCCCATTGCCCTTTCTTGGATTGAAACAATTGTGATATGGCTTATCTTTTGCGTGTTCAAACCAAGTCTAAGAAAGTTAGGTACTATGTATATAAAAATGAAAATATATTCCTAAACAGAGAAGCTGAAGCTCACCTAGTGTGTCACCAAGTGTTTTTTCTGCTACAACACCCTCCAAAAATTTCACTACATGCAAATTTTGGAGCCTACTTCACCATCATATCCAGTGTCGCTTTGGTCGTCAAGTGTTGTTTCAGGTCATTCTATGTGTTTCAAGTGTTCTTGGTCATCGGTACGTGTCGTTGAATTGATTGGAACATATTTAGTGCATATCATGGTTGAAACACCTTTGGTGGTTGTAAACCCACACTTTTGGGTTACAGTTGCACATCCTTCATCTGTTGTACTTGGAGAATGTATGTAAAGTGGCATTTTGATGTATACTTATAATTTTTAAAGCTTATATAAGTTTTCTCGATGGGTTGGTATATTTCGCTCATGGTTTTATGTCTAAACTCATCATGTTCTTCCCTTTCTCTATATTCCAGATGTAGACAAATTTTGGTTGCAAAGTGAACCCATTGAGGCAAGAAGCGCACGGGCGCACCCTTCAACCTCGATTGGGAATCCTTCGTTTTTCAGAAGTGCAAGATGCACTCTCCAAGAGCACATAGAACACTCCTCAAGCATCATTACCCTTGTTTTAAATTGTGCCCTTTGAGAAAGTATGACTTCCTTTGAGTGCACTCCTTCAACTCGAAGAAGTGCTCCCTCCTTGAGTGCATTAACACACACCAAAGACCTGAAGCTTAACCCTTCAAACTTCAATAATGTGCCCTGCACCCTCCTTGTTATTTGGGTGCTTGAGTGAAATTTCAAGCCCTGAAGCTTCACCATTCATCCTTTGATAATGTGCCATGCACCCTCCTTTTCCTCTTGAGCGCATGAGCACACCCTGAAGCCCTGAAGCCTCTCCCTTTAGCCTTTATCTCTATGCCATGCACCCTCCTTGTCTCCCTTGGGCACACAATGCACTTGTGAAGCTTGAAGCATTCTCCTTCATCCTTCGAAAATGCGCCCTGCACCCTCCCTTGAGTGTCTCTTTCAATTGAGCACATGAGCGCATCCCAAAGCCTCGAAGCCTCTTCCCTTCAACCCTTCATCCTTTCGAAGTGCACCCTTGCACCCAAAATCTCTCCTTTCTCTTTTCAAGTGCACTGTTAAGGCATGAATATAAATTATGAATGAAACATGTTAGAATAGGAAATTTTCAGGCTGATGGTTGCTTGCCATGAGTGATTGCAATTATAGGTATTCTAGGAAAATCATGGCAAGCATGAATGAAGAATATTGGGCAAAGAAGGCATCCAAAGGAAGCACAAAGAACAAAGAACACATTGAAGTCTTGATGATCGAAGCACCCTGAAGACTCCATAAGACATCAACAAAGACAAGAGTGGTAGCCGTGTTGCCCATTCAAGAAAGTCCATGTCATCAGTATAGCAAGTCCCAGTCATCAATAATAGTGACTTATCATGTCCCATCACATGATGATGTGGAATTTATGATGTAATCATTGTAAAGAAAAATAAGTGGAAGTCCAATAGTCATATATGGAAAAAATATCCATAGAAGTCCAAAAGAATTGTAATACCAAGAGTCATATGTAATTCCAAAATTCATTTGGAAGACCAAAGGTTGTAGAAGTCCATAGGTCATTAGGAGTTGGAAAGTAAAGAGTCATGAGGATATGAAAGATCATGCCTCAAGTTATAAAAGGATATTCATTAGTCATGAAAAGGAATTTTAACCTTGGCTTCTACCACTAGGCATTAGAGATAAGAGTTAGTACTTTTGAGGAGAAAGTAGTGGCTCTAATACTCCACTATTGGAGCTAGTGATGTTCATCGTATTTATGTATCTTGGAACTTTTGCTTAATTCTTGAAGCCTTTCGGCTAACACATTTTCATACATGGATTGTGGTTGTTTTAACACTATTCTTTGAATGTTTATGATTCATGTTTTCTTTCACATGTACTAAATTAATTGAAATATTTGAGTGAATTTGGTGCTTAACTTATTGGAAATGTGTTGTAATGTTTGTAACGATCTTCGCATCTATGTGAACTATTTCACTTGATCTTAGATGAGCCTTTCTCATGTGTGTGTGTGTCTCCATTAGGGTAGTAATATTACTTCTCTCTTAAAGGCTCACTTTATTTCCCCTCTGTAGCGAAAAAAATCGACACATATACAATCGAACATTCACAAGGCACACTCTCTTGCTCATTCAAAATCACATGTGCACTTCTCTCTCATGCCAACTGCTAAAGCCAAGATATATCTTTAAGTAACCGACAATCGAATCGTATTCCAAATGGCATTCCCATAGCAAACAAAGGTATAATTGGGACCTCATATCAGGGAGATCCCTTGTATGTTTGCGGTATCCAACACCGTTAACAGCCGTATAAGATTATATTTTTGGGCATTTTTTGTGTTTTTTTTAAGGTGTAGTTTGAAAATTTCCTTAATATTTGAAACCCTCAACCCTTATTGTGGAATTAAAAATAATTTGTTTTTTCTTCAGTGCCTTTATTGCAAATCTCAAAAATCTTGATTTTTTCTTCTTTTGTGGGCACCTTATAAAACCTATTTTTTAATTATTGCTAAGTTGCTTATTTTTACTTGGTGGTCTACTATGAGGAATTTATGTTGTCATTCAATTCTTTCAAGGGGTGTCGAACCACCCATCATTAATTAGAATTGTTGGAAATTATGTCGGGGTGCCTGATTTAAAAGAGTGTGATATTATGACGTGCAACAAGTTTAGATGATTGTCCAAAAATTGTTTAATACGTTAGATGCGACTTGTGTGGAGAAAGACTCTATAGATCCATTCAAGCAACTTGCCTATTTTTCGGAAGAATTGAAGAATGAAATGTTGGAATACTTGCATTAGCAAGTTGAAGCCTATGCAACTGGGAGTGGCAGTGGTCGATTCCATAGTCTATTTAACATCTTAGGGGATTCTTTGCAAATCTTTGTAATGCATAAGAGAAGTATGTTTAGGTGTGTTTCAAGAAAAAATCTTTTAGGGGACATAAATGATGGGGGTATTGAGGAATTTTCTCATGATATTGACAAGATATGGTGATGGGTGGCAGGGAAGAGAAAAGTTGTAGCCAAGGCTTTGCTTACAAGGGAAGACAACAGTATAATATATTATTGTTAAATGAGGTTTAAGAAGATACTAGAGCTTGTAGAACATAAGGAAAAATGCCCATTAAGACATGTGATGTGTGCCAATGAAGGTTTTGCAGAAGTGTTGTCAGCTATTCACTGCAAGTAGCAAGATGGTACATGTCCATTCAAGTTACTGGTCTGCAAGAAAAGCGTTAAAGCCAGTGTCTTAAGGAAATACATGGAGAACCATTGTTCAACAATGTGCCCAAATAAAGTGGCTCGACCTACAAGATTCAAACCAACGACCTAATAATGACAACAAGAATTTTGTGTCCCATTATAGTCCTTAGGATAATTGTATGATATGAGGTTAAACTTTAAATTTGAAGAATTGTTGGTTGATTCATAATTATGTCCTTACTTTATATTGTATCAAAATACTAAAATTTTATCCTAATTATTATTTTTGAAGGTCTTCCAATGGTATGTTATATTTTTTAATGTAGTTTCATGTTGAAAGTAAGTGGTATATCCAATGTTTCACCGTGAATCAAAACGATGCTATAGATTTAAAAAGAAAATATAAGTTAACACTTCATACTTATTTTACAAAATCCAGTGAAATTACATCAGGGCATGCAAGGGTTCTATGGGTGTTCTTTTTGCTATGGTTGTTAGCTATTTCACTTATTGACAAGTATTCAAATGGTTCAAGAGAAGCCAAGGTTTTGTGTTTTGAGATGGAAAAAATATAAAAATTCTTTTTGCTATGGTTGTTAGCTGTTTCACTTATTGACAAGTATTCAAATGGTTCAAGAGAAGCCAAGGTTTTGTGTTATGAGATGGAAAAAATATATAGGGTATGGGTTTAATAAGGTATGGGTTTTAGATCAAATATCTTAAGTCAAAAGACAAATAGTTTATCATAACATCCCATCTCTTGCAAACCATTGTTTTTTTATCACATGGACAAGCTAGACAAGAATTTTTAAACAATTACTCACTTGTTTGCCATGAACATATGAATTTGCCTCATATCCATGGAAAAATCTACTTCTTATTATCACGGAAACCAATTTCTCTTAAGGCAAGGTCTCAAACACGTCATTAATTTAATCTACCTTCAAATATGTAAGTGTGACCAACTTGCTAACTAAAAATAGAATACGATACATCTCTTGCATGGGATAAATAAAGAATATAAATAAACTTTTACTATTGTTACATTTCTGTTGGTGGTGCACACCCCTTAATATGTTAATAATAGGCTACATACCCTTCGTTAATGCACCCTGATTACGAGTGTGCTTCTCTTCTTGAAAGAGTAGTAGATATGGAAGGATAATACATTTGAAATCTGCATTAGCACACTATCCAATATCCGACTATAACATCACGGGGGCATGTGCTTTGATAGCTGATTTTTCGAGAACTTGAGAGGATTAATATATGCAGTATTAACTATTACATACTATTACGTGTAGCATTAATTACTACTTCATAATTACAAGTTTGAGATTTTTTTAGATGTCTCAAAAATCTTTTATATTACTGAATTTATATATGTATTTAAAAAAACACATGTAAGAAAAAATGAAAATGACATTTTTACCAAAAAAAAAAATATATTACAAAACAATTAAATTGCACCCATAAATTAGACGTTTGGGAATAACATGATTGTTCCAAGAAGTTCGCAAATGCTATAATCCCTTGATTCAAATATACTAAAAAAGTGAGAGAACAAAAGGATTGTGAATTTTCATGAAACACAAGTTGGATAATTGCATAGAAACATAGTCCCTGCCTCTTTTAGTAGTTATTAGTCCATAATTATTGGTTGTTTATAAATGCAATAATGTTTTATTTTAAACAAATTGTAAAATGATTAAAATTTGTTAGACATTTTAATAAAGTTTAATAATATGTAATAAAATGTTGGTGCATTGTGTTAAAGAGTGCACATATCCAAATGTGTGTTGGGCCCACAAAAGAAATTTGACAGCAATTAAGGCAGCCCCCCTTTCAAACTTTAACAGAGGTGTGGGGGATCCACATTTTGTCCTTATTTGAAAACCACCTTTTTGTACATGGCAAACCTAGTGAATTATGGGCCCTCCCACGCCATGGTTTCCATTACCACTGACCCCCCTTGCAAGCTGCTTGTGGGTTTCTATCAAACCACTCTTTGATGTCATCACAAGTTTTATCCACATCATTGCTTGCTTTCGTTTTAAAATACAGTTGATGTCCAATTAGTTTATGGAACCCGTGTCTTCTAGTTTAAAAGTAACAAAATGGGAAAAACAACATTGTCATTTTATACATATTATCAAAACCACGAAAAATCATGCAAGAACTCGCCACCTACTACTATTTCAATTTTTTGCCTCAAAGTTTCTAACAGGGAATTCTATTTCCATCTTTCCATTACATTTCAATCTGTAAATTGTAAAGATGAAGGGAAACTTTGTTAAACCCTCACCCAAAATCTCTGTTAACTTTGATGAGTTGTCCTTGATTAATGGAGAGGTCAACGCTCATGAAACCCAATGCAAATTAAATTTGTATGAGCTTTGATCTTGGGCATTCCAACGCTTTCAAGACTTGCAGGATATCTCCTTAATATGGGAGTCTTACTTGGACAAATTATCATACCCCATACTCACCCATTTCCTTAGTTTTTTAGTGTTCCACAAGATATCTTCCAAGAAAACAAACATTAGTGTCAAAGAGTGGGCCTGTATTGGTCTTTATTAACCCTAAATCTATTTTGCAAATGCTAAATCTGATAATGCCTAATGAAGTCATACTTTTAAGTGAAGAATTATTGAGCCAATTGTATCATGAATTAACCTTGGAGAAAAAATCTACACTTCTTTCATTCTTTTTACCTTTAAATGCTTCATTACCATACACACAATCTACCATATTCTTCAAATATTTTCCCAATCTAGGCATGCCATTTCAATGATCTATTTTTTGCTAGGATGTGAACATGACCAGACAATAGATGAATTCATACTAGGGTTTTAATCTTCTATTTCACCCGTTAAAAAATCCATTGTCAAATTTCATTATAGTGAGTACCTATCCAATGTTGTTAATGATCAATTGAAAAATTACAAGGTCACCAAGTATTTTAGGTACCAATATGTTCTAGTTTATATGTTCTTATTATTTCACGTGGACAAGTTTTTTGGTGTATAATTGCAAAGGTAAGACTCCAATGGTAATGTTCTTTTAATGATTCTTTGACCTCAATGTTGAGAAAACATTCTTAGGAGTTTTCATTCTTATAATTTGTTAACTAAATTATGTCGGTTTCTTTAGTCTCATGTATCATATATTGCCACCAAGAATCTTCCCAGAGATAAAGAGTTAGAGTGGGAGATTGGTATATGTATAAGGAATTTACTGATATTAGAGTATATGGCAGTGAATTGGCACCATATAGGCTTCTAGTTTCACCTTCCTATCAAAATTTTTTCTTTAGAATTTATTAGTAAAAGTTTAAAAGTAGCTCAAATTCATTTTCTTCCTAGAAAATGCCTTCTTTGTTTCAAATTAAAGGCATAGGTTGGGCCACTTGTGGTAAATAATAGAGCAAGTATTTCATAAGTTGAAATCATGTATTAGGAAATGAATTTTTCACAGGGAGAGGTCTGGCACTATGACCCTTATGGAATTATTTCAAGTAAAAGAGTTGAACATAAAGCAGTTTCTTACAAGCATGTGTGAAAGCCTGAGGTGGAGCAATATGATAATAAAGAGATTTGTGAGCATCATCCCTCCCAATTTGTACAAAAATATTTTAGAATAGATCAACCATCAAAGATGGATATGCTGGAAACTCCTCAATAGAGAGAGAAAAAAATAAAAAGGGAATTTTTGGACACTCAATAATCAATTTCTGGGTTAGAGAGTAGAAAATTTAGAGTGCAGAAAAAATAGAGAACGGAAAAGCCATATTTTCTAGTCATAGAGTTCAGATCCAGTGGGCATGTCCTAAATCTAGAATTCATATCTTTAGTTGCTCTAGGATCTAGAGTATCATCATCTAGTACACCATCTATTGCTTCTTGCAAGTAGGAAAGCATATTCTCTCAATTTATAGAAATCAAGAATAGAAATGCAAAATTCAGACAAGAAGCCTGCAATGAGCTTTAGATACAAGGCACATTTTCACAAACTAGATTGTTATTATACCTATATTATCAAAAGGGCAAGCTCCAAATGGTAGTCTTATAGCCAAAATCCTAGATCATTAAGACTGTAGATGATTACAAAGCTTCCAAGCTTACAATTGACCTAAAATAAATCCATGTGGTTGATAATATGGATTTCCACAAACAAAGAAGGGAGATGTTATGTAAATGTTTATCAATCTCAACCGCAAGTGTTGCTAGACTTGAATTTTTTTTTACTAAGGTGAATAACTAGATTAAATAGGAGAAGGCCTCTACCAGAACTAAACATATGAAAATCGATAATTTAGAGAATATTATTATCAAGTTAGGAGTAGATCCAAATGACTTAACTTAAATTTAGGAGTTGATAAAGTCCAGGGAAAAGGATATCCAAGTGTTGAGGAAAAAGCTCAATATGCTAGCTCTAGAGCATGTCCAAACTCCAAAATTAGTAGTGCAGAAAGAGGATCAATTACTTTAACTAATTATTGAACTAAATAAGCATTTGGAAAGGATGGAAGTTTAGACTAAATGCTTCTCAAAGGAGAAGGAAGAACATAAATGTGCAATAAGAATCTCAAAAACAACAGTAATAGAGGGAGACCCTTCAAAAAAATTAGCAGACACAATGTCATCACTCAATTTAAAAGCTTTGGAAATTGAAAATTTGAAGAAGTTAGTACAATTTAAGAGTAATGAATTGAGATATGCCAATGAGGAGTCAGAAAATAAAGATAATATTCTTATCGATGAACTTAAGCAAAAAGATTCATTGCACAGTCAAATTGTTTGGTATAAGAAACAATTGATTGGGGAAAAACCATTAATAGAAACCATAAGAATATCATGGAAATAAATTGTTAATTATATTTCAGATTTATGGGATTCATTTGTAGTAATTGGTCGTGAAACTAATTTATTGAAGATTGCAAAAAAGGTAGCAGGGCATATTTAGAAAGAATTAGGGAATAAACCATCAATAGAAAATAGAGTGATTACATTTCTTAATGCTAGAGGTGGTGAGAAACTCAAAGTTTTAGAGTTTCATGAAAAAATTGACTGGGTATTAGTAACCAATCATGTTATCATTACAAGAAATTTTATGTAGCAAGTGCAGGAGAAGTGTGTTGGCATTATGACACAGGTTTGGCGCTATGACACAGGTGTTGTCCTTGATGGCAACTCACTCAGGTGACAAATCACAGTTCAGGCTCTCAGAATGAAGCAAAAAGAGTTATACACAAGTTCCTCTTAACCAAGTCGCGTATACAGGCGGGATAGCCGAGCAAAAGGCACGTATACATATGCACGCACTTTCATGCAAGGAAAAGCATGTACATGTGGGAAAACTTAATTTTTGGTCCATGGTATTTAGTCCTTGGTATTTGGACCATGGTATCTCGTCCGAAGTGTTGAACCCAGGTATTGGGTCCATGGTATTGATTCTCTATGGTTTTGGACCATGGTATTGAGTAAGGCCTAAGACTATAAAAAGGGAAGGAGATCATTTGGCAAAGGTATTCACTCAAGCATTGAATATCTTATGAAGAGCAAGATCTGGAATACTGGTCATTGGGTTATGGTGCATAGCTGGATCTGAATCAAGGAGGAACCTGAGTGCAAGAAGAAGGATAAGTTCTATTGATGGGTCAAGATCTTAAGGCTTGAAGAGAAGTATCTTTGTGTGATTTGATCTGTTATATTTGGCACATGACTTGATCTATAAATCTGATGATCTGGGTATTACTAATGTCTGAATAACTAAAAAGGGTAAGATTATCTTTTATAGATCTGTACGCAGGTTCAGCGAAGCAAAGGCGTGTATACACGCTGGTTCAATAATTCAAAATAGCGTATACGCAGGTTGGCCTTAATACAGCAGCGTATGCACGCAGGTTCTACATATTGAAGTAGCGTACGTCTCATGAAATATGTTTTAGCTACTTTTGTTTATTGTTGTAGTGTTCTGGGTTCAGGATTGGTTTCTGGTTACTCTATTCTGGTTACAGCTTTCAGAGAAGTAATTGTTTGATTCAGTTTTGATTGGAGCAAAGGAGATTGATTGATGCAGATGTATTTGATGTTTGATTATTGTTATTGATGGATCCAATCTAAAAATTTATGAAACGTGGTCCTTGGAAGAAAAGAGAAGGTTGTAGCCTTCTGTAGGTCAGCACCTATGTACTAGTACATCAGCCAGTACAAGAGCTAAGGGGGTTGTAGCTCCCTTCTAGGAGCAGCTCGAAAACAAGAGAAGGTTGTAGCCTTCTATAGGTAGAAGCTTGCATACTAGCATAAGACTGCACTAGTACAGAAACATTGTAAAAAGAAGTTTCTAATTGAAAGAAGATAGAGACGAATTGCAGTAGGTGGTTTTCACCCACATTGGGTTTCCACCTTATATCTTGTGTTCTTGTGTGTGACTGTCTGTTCTGTTTTACTGTTCCTGGTTACTGTTTATAGGGTTCTAGCACATAGATTAATGATCAACATCTGAAGAATAAATTAAATTATAAGTCTGCAAGTTATACGTGAGTTTCCTTAACTGCAATTGCGTATATACGCCATTTTCACTAACTGAAGTAGCATATGCAAATCTGATTATGAAATGAAAAATAATTGACTTGATAATACTGATTCACCCCCCCTCTCAGTATTATTTCCAACAATTGGTATCGGAGCTGGTCCTTCAGAAGAAGCTTGATTGCTTGAAGGAAGATCTATCATCATGAGCAACTACGAAAAAGAGGCATCTATCAGGCCACCAATCTTTGATGGGAGCAACTTCGTCTATTGGAAGGTAAGAATCACAACTTATCTTCAATCTCTTTGTACAGAAATTTGGGATATCGTGGAAGCAGGATACACATTTCCATCAGCAACTCCTACAGATACGGCTGGTAAGAAGCAGTATGAAACAAATGCAAAGGCTGTCAACACTCTATTAGGGAGTTTATCTCAATCAAGAATTCGTCAAGGTTATGCAGCTCAAAACCACAAAAGGAATATGGGACAAGATCATTCTGAGCTATGAAGGAGACGATCAGGTAAAACGTGCAAAACTACAAAATCTCAAAATTCAATATGAAAATCTCAGAATGCACAATGATGAAAGTGTGGCTAATTATTTCTTACGTATAGATGAGATTGTTAATCGTATGAAAAACTTGGGTGAAGAAATAAAAGAAGTTACTTTGGTTGAAAAGGTGTTAAGATATTTGTCTTCTAAGTTTGAATCAAAAGTTTCTGCCATAGAAGAAAAGCAGGATCTACAGAGCATTACCATGTCACAGCTGCATGGAATCCTAACTGCTTTCGAAATGAGAAAAGGGGGACCATCAGATAGGAGAGAAGCTGCAATCAAAGCTTCAGGAAAAGGAGATTACAATGAGTCAGGACATATGTCAGAGGGAGAGGAAGAATCAAACTTTGTTAAGAACCTTCAACGAGGTTCTGGAAGATTCAGAGGTAAGCTACCTTTCAAATGCTTTGCTTGTGGAAGATTCGGTCACTATGCAACCAAGTGTCCTCATAAAGATAAGCTTGACAAAGGTAAGGAACCAGTTAGATGGAACAGAAAACATAATGTAAGTAAGAAGAGCTATTATACTCATAAAGATAGTGATGGATTTTCAATTAGTGATGAAGATGAGCAATGTAATGATTATAGACTTTTGATGGCTTTTGAAGATGATGATTTCTTGGATGCTATAGATGAAGATGATCTCTATGAAGAAATTTCTAGACTTAAAATCTGTTTAGAAGAAAAGAGTATGATCATAGATACTTTGACATTCCAACTTGCTGAAAGGGAAAAACACAATGAAAAGTTAGAATGTGAAATTGTGGGACTTAGAAAAGATATTGAGAAAACAAAAGCTCTAAATCTTAGATTTTCTAAAGGATCTGAAACTTTAGATGAGATTATCAAAGTGCAGCGTTCTCCTCTAATCAAGACAGGTCTTGGATATTCTGAAGAAGCATCTCAAGCACAGAAGCCATCCACCTCCAAAAGTTATCTTGATGCAGCAGGAAGAAGTGAACAGGTTGACAATCGACAAGAAAGGCATAAAGCAGATCACCAGGTAAATCAGGGTCAATCTACTTCAAGGATGAACATAGATCACCAAGTAAATCGGGGGAAATCTACTTCAAGGATGAACAGAAGCTACAACCAACCGTAGGTAAATCATTCTCAATTTGCCTCAAGAATGAATGTCTATGGAAACTACAATCACCTGGACGGTAGGTTTGATAATCGCAGGAATTTCTTCAATGGCCAATGTTTCTCTTGTCATAACTTTGGACACAAAGCAGCTCAATGTGTTGCCTACAAGACCATCATGACTAGAGAAGCACGAAATCAAAGGAGTGTGACTGGAATCATGAAAAGAACCTACAATAACTTTTCTGCTCTTGAAAATGAAATAGAATGTTCTATTTGTAACAACTTCGGTCATGAAGATTCTGAATGCAGGAGTAGGTTTCGGCAAACAACTCAGAAGGAGCAAGCTTCATTGAGTCCCAAAACATGGAGAAAGAAAGAACTGGAACCAGAAATATGTGGTATAGCCTTATATGCAGAAGGACAGGAAAATCAGTGGTACATTGACAGTGGATGCTCGAAACATATGGCAGGTGATAAAGAAAAACTTCAGTCATATAGTGCCTTAGAAAAGGAAAGGAAGGTCTCATTTGGAAATGACACCCCTGCACTCATAAAAGGTAAAGGTTCTGTTCTTTTGAAAGAAAAGGTCAAAGCTGGAAATATTATGTATGTTGATGGCTTAAAGCATAATCTATTGAGTGTCAGTCAAATGTGTGATCAAGGAAATGAGGTAATATTTTGATCAAATGGATGTATTGTTCGTGAGCTTGATACAGGAGAAACAATGATCAAAGGCATAAGAACTCCAAATAATTTATACATACTCAAGGGAGGACAACAACAATGCTATCTAAGCAAGAATGATGAACACTAGCTATGGCACAGAAGATTGGGGCATCTAAGCTTCTCTCAGATAAGGAAAGCATGCAAATATCAGGCGGTTCATGATCTCCCTGACATCGGAATTCCAGACAATACAATATGCAAATCATGTTAGTTTGGTAAGCAAACCAGAACTAATTTAGCTGAGAAGGAAGGATCAGCTAGTAAGCCACTTGAACTTGTCCATACTGATGTATGTGGTCCATCCAAGAAAAGGTCACCTCGAGGAGAAGAATACTTCATATTGTTCATTGACGACTTTTCTAGGATGTGTTAGATAGGACTTCTGAAGCATAAAGACGAAGCTTTCAAAAAGTTCAAAGCATTCAAAGCCTTGGTTGAAAACGAATCAGATCGCAGAATCAAATGCCTCAGGTCTGATCGAGGAGGGGAATTTACCTCGGATGAATTTTTCAATTTTTGTGAAGAACATGGAATAAGAAGGGAATTCTCTATTGCAAGGACTCCTTAGCAAAATGGAGTAGTAGAAAGGATGAACAGAACGGTTCAACAAATGGCTCGTGCTATGCTTGATGAGTCTGGAACTCCTGCAACCTTCTGGGGTGAAGTTGCATTTGCTGCCGTTACTATTCTCAACAAGACAAATGTCCGGGTGAACAACACTCAAACTCCTCATGAACTTTGGTATGGTAAGACTCCTACGGTAAAATACTTCAAAATTTTTGGAAGCAAATGTTACATCAAAAGGACTGATGAAAACCTTGGCAAGTTTGAACCTAGAGCAGATGAAGGCATTCTCCTTGGTTACTCTCCCCAAAGCAAAGGATATAAGTGTTACAATAAAAGACTTGGAATTTTTTTTGAAAGTATTGATGTAGTGGTTGATGAAGAAGGAAACAATCAAAGGCAGGTAAAATCCGAAGATTTTGAAGATGATGAGGACTATCCTTCAACATCAAATCAGACTTATGATGAAGAAGAAACCTATGAGGCACCAGAAGAACAGATAAGGGTAGAAGAAAAGACTCCATCCAGGTATGTCCGGAAGAATCATCCAGAGACTCAAATTTTGGGGCAGAAAGAGGCAGGTGTACAAACAAGAAAAACTATTTTAGAAGATTCAAGCTATCTAGCATTGCTCTCCTCCACTGAACCACGAAATGTAAGTGAAGCATGCAAAGATGAATGCTGGGTCAAGGCCATGAATGAAGAACTTGAGTAGATTGAAAAGAATAACACTTGGTAGTTGGTTCCTAGACGAAATGATAAGAATGTCATAGGGACAAAATGGATATTCAAAAACAAGCTGAATGAGAATGGAGATGTTATTAGAAACAAGGCCAGACTTGTTTGTAAAGGGTATGCTCAACAAGAAGGCATAGACTTTGAAGAAAATTTTGCACCATTTGCTAGAATTGATGCCATAAGAATGTTCCTTTCTCTTTCTAGCTTTCAAGAGTTCAAAGTATATCAAATGGATGTGAAATCTGCTTTTCTAAATGGAGACTTAGAAGAAGAAGTGTACATTAAGCAACCTGATGGATTCATCCTTGGAAATGATCCAAAACTTGTATGCAGACTCAAAAAGGCTCTCTATGGCCTTAAACAGGCTCCGAGGGCTTGGTATTTTCGGTTGGACAAATACCTCCATCAATAAGGTTTTTCAAAAGGATCAACAGATAGCAATCTATATATAAAAATTGATAATGATAAATTGCTAATGCTTGTGTGTATGTTGATGATATCATCTTTGGTAGCAATGAAGAAGCCATGAGTCAAAACTTCGCTTTGGTGATGCAGAAAGAATTTTAAATGTCCTTACTTGGTGAGCTCACATATTTTCTTGGTTTACAAGTCAAACAAAACAAAGACGATATCTTCCTATCACAAACCAAGTAGCTCAAGCAGATCTTGGAGAAATATGGGATGGAGGATTCGAAACCAGTATGTACCCCTATGGTAACAGGATGCAGCCTCAGCGCAAATGATGAATCAGCAGCAGTACATCAACCAACCTATAGATCCATGATTGGTAGCCTACTCTATCTAACAGGTACCCAACCAGACATCATGCATGCAGTAGGAATAGTTGGAAGATTCCAGGGAAATCCAAAGGAAGCACACCTTCAGGCAATTAAGAGGATTTTCAAATATATTCAAGGAAAGAAAAATTATGGCTTATGGTGTCCTAGAGATACAGATCTCACACTTCATGCATATACAGATGCAGATTGGGCAGGAAGCGTGGATGACAGAAGAAGAACTAGTGGTGGTGCATTATTTATGGGTTCTAGATTAGTATCTTGGTTCAGCAAGAAACAAAGCTCAATTGCATTATCTACAGCTGAAGTAGAATATGTGGCTGTTGCATCTTGCTGCACACAACTCCTTTGGATGATGCAAACATTGCAAGATATTCAAATCACTTGTACTCCACCTATCTCCATTTTTTGTGATAATACAAGTGCAATCAGTATTTCAAAGAATCGATTCATGTATTCAAAGACCAAGCACATACCTATCAAATATCATTTTCTCCTGGAACAAGTGCTTGAAAAAAAGGTCAAATTGGAGTATGTTCCCTCCAAGGAATAGGTTGCTGATATATTCACCAAACCACTGCCCAGGGAGACATTTGAATATCTCAGACAGAAGCTGGGAGTATTCGATGCATCATCTTGCTGTTAAAATTATATTTTTCAGAGAACAGTGGTTGTACGTGAGTTTCATGAAGTGTATCCATGTACATACGCAGGTGTCTGTGGACACAGTCGCATATATTATGGTTTGAAGACAAACAGTGGGGCCAGACTTCAGATGAAAAGAGTCTGATATGGGTCTGACAGAGACCATCCGACATAGGTTCAGGGGGAGAATATACTTTAATAATGCATTGTTGGCATTATTTTAGAAGATCTTGGTTCAATTTCACAACTATTTTTGTTCAGGTGGAACAGGTGTAGAGGGAGATCATGGTTGCTGGTTTGAATGATTTTTGACAGATGCTGCTTAGTTGCTGATGACTATCATAGTCTTGTCTTAGATATTTAGTCTCTTTTCCTTTTTATTATCAAGGTCATGTAACGGCCTATGTTGGTTTCCCCACTATGCCTGGGATGGATGATGTAATGTTCTTATTTTTATCATGTGTAAACTTTTGGTGTATCCGCACTTGGTTGGGTGGATGAGTCAATCCCCACTTGGTTGGGAGATGGATGTATGTATGAGTCTTTGGTGATAGGAAGGTCATTTATGATGTATAAAGTCATGTTTCTTCTTGTAAAACATCTTCTTGCAGACCTTGCCTACAGTCAGGGGGAGCATGGACAGCATAGCAGAGCAAAGATTTCAGCATGTACTCAGGGGGAGCATAACCCTTTTCCCTTGATGACAAAGGGGGAGAATGACTATGAGTGACTTGGGGTTGCCATCAAGTCCAAAGCGGGAGATTGTTGGCATTATGACATAGGTTTGGCGCTATGACACAGGTGTTTTCCTTGATGGCAACTCACTCAGGTGACAGATCACAGTTCAGGCTCTCAGAATGAAGGAAAAAGAGTTATACGCAAGTTCCTCTTAACCAAGTCGTGTATACACGTGGGATAGCTGATCAAAAGGCACGTATACGTATGCACACACTTTCATGCAATGAAAAGCACGTACATGTGGGAAAACTTAATTTTTGGTCCATGGTATTTAGTCCTTGGTATTTGGACTTATGGTTTTGGACCATGGTATCTCGCCTGAAGTGTTGAACCCAGGTATTGGGTCCATGGTATTGATTCTCTATGGTTTTGGACCATGGTATTGAGTAAGGCCTAAGACTATAAAAAGGGAAGGAGATCATTTGGCAAAGGTATTCACTCAAGCATTGAATATCTTATGAAGAGCAAGATTTGGAGTACTAGTCATTGGGTTATGGTGCATAGCTAGATCTGAATCAAGGAGGAACCTAAGTGCAAGAAGAAGGATAAGTTCTATTGATGGGTCAAGATCTTAAGGCTTGAAGAGAAGTATCTTTGTGTGATTTGATCTGTTATATTTGGCGCATGACTTGATCTAAAAATTTGATAATCTGGGTATTACTAATGTCTAAATAACTGAAAAGGGTAAGATTATCTTTTATAAATCTGTACGCAAGTTCAGCGAAGAAAAGGTGCGTATACACGCTAGTTTGGTAATTCAAAATAGCGTATACGTAGGTTGGCCTTAATATAGCAGCGTATACACGCAAGTTCTACATATTGAAGTAGCGTGCATCTCATGAAATATGTTTTAGCTACTTCTGTTTATTGCTACAGTGTTCTGGGTTCAGGATTGGTTTCTGGTTATTGTATTCTGGTTACAGCTTTCAGAGAAGTAATTGTTTGATTCAATTTTGATTGGAGCAAAGGAGATTGATTGATGTAGATGTATTTGATGTTTGATTATTTTTATTTATGGATCCAGTCTGAAAATTTATGAAACATGGTCCCTAGAAGAAAAGAGAAGGTTGTAGCCTTCTGTAGGTCAGCACCTATGTACTAGTACATCAGCTAGTACAAGAGCTAAGGGGGTTGTAGCTCCCTTCCAGGAGAATCTCAAAAATGAGAGAAGGTTGTAGCCTTCTACAGGTAGAAGCCTGCATACTGGTATAAGACTGCACCAGTATAGAAACATTGTAAAAAGAAGTTTCTAATTGAAAGAAGATAGAGATGAATTGCAGCGGGTGGTTTTCACCCACATTGGGTTTCAACCTTATATCTTGTGTTCTTGTGTGTGACTGTCTATTCTGTTTTACTGTTCCTGGTTACTGTTTATATGGTTTTGACACACAGATTAATGATCAACATCTGAACAATAAATTAAATTATAAGTCTGCAAGTTATACGTGAGTTTCCTTAACTGCAGTTGGCGGAGGTTTTGGAATATTGAGCAACAAATGAATGCATAATGACATATATAATGAATGAATGCTACGTCGTTTTCACTAACTGAAGTAGCGTATGCAACTCTGATTATGAAATGAAAAATAATTGACTTGATAATACTGATTCACCCCCCCTCTCAGTATATTTTCCAACAAAGTGCAAGTTGGTTAAGAAGGAACTTGATTCATTCAATACTAGGTTTAATCTTTTAAGAGGAATGGGTATGCCTTCCCGTTGGGACTCAAACGGAAAATTAATACCTTTGGATGCATACAAATAAATGTTAATTAGGCATGGCACAAATGATGATAAATTCTTCTATATGTCAAGAGCTTTAAAGGGTGGACATATTGTGGAAAAGCTAACCAATGATTTTTAATTCACTTCAAAGAGAGATCACTTTTTTCTATTAAGCCAACTTATCAAAAGTATACTTATCTGGATCCATATTATAGGAAACTGACATTGTATAGCTATCCAACTTGGCAAAATTGGGAGCGATTTGCTAATCTAATTCTATGAATTACTCAACTATTTTAGCATAATCGAGGAAAAGGGTGCATGTGCAAGATTAAAATTGGACCATGGAGGAATTTTTTATTTTTATGTATAAGATCCTATGTTTCTTGATTTTGTAACAAAATATTGTTTTGTAATTTTGTATAAAAACTATAAAGTGACTCGAGCAAAGGGTTGGATTTTGGGGGAAACAAAGACTTGTAATCTTCATTTTTGAAGCATTTTACTTTCAAATAGTTTAATCAAAGGATTCTTGTTTTAGCATTTTGTAGTCTATTTACCGTGAGAGTGAATTCCCTGCTATTTTTCATAAAAAATTTGAATATTGTAACCAAGTTCAAATAGGAGAATGTTTCTTTTAATCTTTACTAAGGATTTCATTAAAACCAAAATTAATATATGTGCAGTGTTAAATAATCTAAAGTAGGGCGTATTCTAATTAATTTTCTTATTAGTTATTAATACATGCTCCATCGTGTATATTATTTCCCTAAAGCATGAAAGCATAAACCCAATTCAATATAATCATCCACGTCTTTAAATACTAGGTCATGATTCATATCGGATATCAACTTGTGTTCTAGTTAAATACAACACAACAACTCGATAAGATTAGATGGTTGGGAATATTTAATTTGACGGGTATTAATCATATGGGATTTGAATTTGCACCAACATTAAATGTAGTACTTCAACATGACAAGTCTTAACGACTCATATTACTACGATGTAACAAATATCATTTGTATTAGGTCACAACATGCACACTATTTAACCATAATATTATAATGTGATGGGATCTTTGAGATCAAGGAGCCCACATTGGTAGAGCACCAAGCCACTAGCCCACTGTTGCCTGGGTGATTGTTGGAAGGCCCTAATGCCTTTGATATGGAGTTTGATCACTACAAGACCAAAAATAACAAGGTGTGTGTGTGGGGGGTATAAAAGACCTTTAGGTCTGGTTTGCATGGTGCATTACAAGTGGATTCATGCAAGGTTATCATGAAACTATTAATTCATCAAGTAAATGGCTACAAACACACATCATTGTTTGAGGAGGTAAATCATGGAAGGTTCAATATTATGGTTGATATCGATGTCCAAAGCATGCCCAAAGGAGTAATCATGAACACAAATCCTATAGATTGGACTCTCTCAAGTGGGAATTTAAGGAGCTTAGATGTGGATTTCAGTAAGCGATATGGGAGCAATCCTTTTTGACTGCAAATAAGGCAATTTAGTATTGGATGGATTGATGTGATGAGTGAAAATGAATTCCATTATGATGGATAATAGTGAAATGTCCTTTCATGGATTTAATGTGAGTTCATGGTTTAGCTTGATTATGCTTTCCCATGGAGTATATCTAGGCATGTTGGCTATGAATTGGTCTATAAAAGCTCGTGTTAATTCACATGATCTCCTTCCCTAGCTCTAGTCATGGGATAGAGTTAAGGGATTTATTTGGTCTATCCTAAAGTGGCGAATGTTATCAAGGTATGGTTTTTCAAATGCCTATTAATTTTTGAATTTCTTGAGTCTTGTTGGTATTGTCCTTGTTGGAACTCTCTTTCTTGTAGAGTGTCTTTTAAGAGCCAATTTGGTGGGAATGACTACTAGAGGATCTTCTACATCTCCATTTATGTGTTTTCTTGGGCCTTATTAATTTTATGTTGGATGAAACTCTACTAGAGTAGTCTAAGACAACTGACAAGGGGAGTTTCATGTTGTGTCATTAATTTTCTTTTACTTTTAGAGGGACTCCCCTAGTATAGTTGTTACTATTGCAAAAAGAGTAGGAGAAATGACCCAGGAGGAAATGCTAGAAGCATGTAGGAAGATTATTATTTAATAAGTCAATATCTCTTAATGGTCATGGATAGTATTTTGAAACTTCAACAAATGCTTGTGCAACTGGAAGATGATATGGACGCCATAAGGACTCAGCTAGAGGAGTTGTTGCAAAGAATGAATTGAGGAAATATACCTCCATTCTGCGATCATAATTATGAGGAGGTCCAACCTCTAGGAAGTACCTTTGATCAATAAAGAAATGCTTAGCAAATTTTCTACCTACTGGGCAATTTTGGAAAGATTATAAATGGAAATTTTTGAATTTTCTCCTCTTGCAAGGAAGAAAAAGATGTAATGAAAATGTATTATCTCTACATTTATAATTATATGTAAGAGTTTAGTTATATAATTTCTTCAATTAAATATAATTTATTTTATTTAAAAAAATATTCTATAGAAAATTTAACGACAACTTTTATGTCGTTGGTAGGCAACAAATTTTAATAGAAATTGGGTTTTTAACAGTGCCAAACGATGATGACAATTTTTCTGTCGTAGGATACAAATTTTTTTCCAACTCGAGATGCGAAATTTCATGTCCTGCCACCAAGCTCTTGTTATGATGCTCTGATGAAATTAGCTACAATCTGGAAGGGCGTGTTGATGTGGATGAGGTTTAATTCCTATAATTAAAGCCTTAACTAACAATAAAACAAATGATTAACGTTAATAAACTTTAATAAGATACAAACGTGGATTGGGTGTCATTACAAGGTTAAATATTATTAACCATCATATATGTTATAAGGAAATTCATTTGGTAGTTACCCTTTTAGACCTTAATGGCAAGTACTATCATAATGATAAATGTTTGTACCACATTAATGGTGAAATGATCGTATAAATTCAAGTCATGGTAATAGAAATTTATTTAGTCCTTGCTAAGGTTATTCACTGTTCATTCCACATATTTCTTTCATCTTTACCATTGTTTCATCTCACAACATGGAAAAACAAGCTAAGTCATATCGAGAGGTCCTGCAAGCTGCACAAAATACAATGAAAATGAATCTTAATGAAAACCATTCTTCTATTAGGATTGTTTTCAAAATAACAGTTGGCATCTATCCATGGTTAAGCATATATGATGTTGGTACATCACGTTTAAATGATATGCAAATGAAAATGGGTGAGATAGTCCAAATGAGGACCCATGCTCAAAACTCAGTAGCGAAATGGAAGGATACGACAAAATATTCTTGTCTTTGTGTTGTAGGAAGAAGCAAAAAGCAACCAACACCACTAGATAAAATGAGATTCTCTGCAACATCAAATGAATCAAGTTAGGCACACAAAAGAGCATGTAAGAGAAAGTTCAATTCATATCCCCGAGAAACTCATTATATATAGATGCCCTCATGGAAATAACATTTAATGAGCTTTTCATATTATCTACTCAGTCATGATCTTATCATGAATGAGGATGATGAAGAAGATGAGAGACCTCTATATTGAAATAGGAAATATGTGTGTCACTATGATTGTTGCTTGAAAGAATTAAAATTCCTACAATACTTGCAAATGGGTTATCAGGTGGGGTGACAACAACTCCAGAGTTTATTTTGAGAAATATGTAAATATATAAAATTTCCAAGGTAAATGCTAATATCACTTTTCCATTAGTTCAACTGGAAAAAATGTTAAGGTAATATTTTGAAAAATAATGGGAGCAAACCTCTACATGAACAAGAGCCTTGAGGCAAGTAAATCAAAGTGCCTCTTGCTAACAATTCATTGTTTAAATGTCCCAAAATAACTCAATTAACTTATTGATTTAATCTATTGAAGGATCAATTACCTCATCGTTTGACACTTGTTAAATTGTTTGAATTGTTGAATTAAATGCTATAACAATAATCTTCTTTTAATATCAATCTAAAGTTGTGTTTAGAGTTCAATTAGATTTTACTTATAATGTTGTAATCTATTAATGACATTGTTAGATATCAACCTTTTGAATTTGTACAAGAATTATGCTCTCTTAATCAAATAATTAACACAACTTGATTTATCATTCTAGTATATTTCCTTAAATGCCCAATATATCTATTATTGAGCATTTTGTTGTTAGTTTTAACTATCTTGAATGGATAAAACAAGCAGTAGGTATGATTATTAAATAAAATGTTATTGTTCTTTTCATCAATTACATACAATGTATTTCTAGAAGAATGGATATGAGCACAATATAGACACATTAGATATGTAGAATATCATTTTGTTTTGGATTTGATATTAGTTTGCATTGCATAGTTCAAATGTTGTATAAGAATATTTCAATAACATGGCATAGTTAATAATCTATTAGAGCATATGCACATATGTAAATAAGGGGATGTGTGGTGTGTTTGAACTTAAATGCATGGCATTTGATTGTAATTTGATATTACAGGGAGTCAATTACATCGATAGAAGTTGAACGAATAATGGATTAAGTGTTATGAATGCATCACACGAGGACTTTTTTTATTTTAATATAATAGAGGTTTGTCTATTTACTTATTTTAAATTAACATAGATTTTATGTTGGTTGGAGAAGATTAAATTGTAGGCATATAGTGTATTGCTTTTGTATATTAAAAATATGCAATTTTTGTTTTCAAGAAGTATCATTTTTGTATTTTTCTTGTGGCTTAATTTATTAGCTTAAAAATTTAGCATTAATGAGTTTTTCATTATTTTTTCATTTCTCAATTATTTGAAAGAGGAGGAAGAAGAATTGTTTTAGCTACACTTTTAAAGAAAATGTTTTATTATATTAATACCTTCAAACTTTGCATCAACAGTCGGAAAATAAATAAAAAACTCATTTTCTTTTAAAAAACTACCCATGCTATTATTTTTGTCATTTGCATGTATATAATTTTTTATTGGTACTCAAAAAGTGCACTAATGGACATTTACACAAAACTCTCTACACAAAATGCAATATCAATGTTAAAAATATCAAAATTGATATAATTACGAAAAATTTAGATAAAAATAAAAACATATATAAGAAATATTATTATTATAGATTTTCCTGTAGATTCACAAACTCATGTAATATACTAAAACAAGAGACAACAATCTACTTCTAATTTCAACCAGCAGAAGCCAATAAATCGATGAAAACAATATGAAAAAGAAGAAGACAAATCAATGGCACATAACAGAATAAGTTTTCCTGGTTAAAGCCACCACTCAAAACTTCGCCTATCTGTATTGCATTAAAAACAAAAATATGAGTGAAGATACAAAGCTTGTTCCCACAAGAACAATTCCACACAAGTATGCTCAACTCTCTACTTCACAAGCCTGCTATTAGCCAACACTTAGCCAATTTCCACTACCTGCCAAGCCCCTATTTCCTTGCGCAATTCCTAGGATGAATAACTTGTATTTAAAGGGAATTCATGCTTCCAAAACTACACAATCCTAATTAGGTCCTGTTCTTGATTTCATGCATGATATTTAAAACTCAATAAATAATACCACTGATAGTACTCTATCCCTGCACTCTAGTCTCAACTGGGTCTTTCTCAGAACTGACATGCATGAGTTTCCTATGAGAGAATATTCAGTTAACTGGAGTAGCACCTATGGATGCACCAGTGCACTAACTAACTGCTAATCCTCTACTAGTTCAACAAACAATTAGAACTAGTTTAACTGACTATAACTCAGTAAACTGAGTTATCTAATTACAACTCAATCTAAACTCATATTGGACCCCTAAAATTTAGGGATAACACTTACATGAATTCCAAAAGACTTCCAGCTCTAAATTCCTAAGCTAATAAGTTAATTAAATTTAATTAACTATTTACAAGTTGCTATGAGAATAGAATTCGATTTTAATTCACAATTTAAATCAAGGACAAATTAAAATGGAATTTCTTGTTACCATTTCTCAAGAATTATATATGTTATATTTCATCTTCCTACCTAAAATATAAAATATCCATATTAGTAAAAGAATGACATCCTAAAATATTGGTGTAAAGGGATGCTATTTTTTTAAAACTTATATTATTTTAATGTATCAAAATAGAACATTATTAACTTACATATAGATGAAATTTTCAAATGTTACAATTGAATTAAAATCAAATATCAACTATGAAATAGAGAGTTAACATTAAAAATAACTAATCTTTATAATCAATGGTTTATGAGTAATAGATATTGTACCCTTCAATATAAATTATAAATGCAAAGAAGTTAATATTGGAAATGGAACTCATCAATGAGCCCATTTTTTTAAATATTAATATAAATAATCGGTTGTAGTTTAAAAAAAAAATGATGCCGACTCATATCCTCTAGCTCTAATAGCTCGAAATCGATTAGATAGATTGATCAATATTTATAGATTATTACCCAGAAGCACACAAGAAAATTTATTTTGCAATCACACTAGTAGCACAATGTCGCGGTGGCAGTAAATCACCATAGTCTGTTCATCACTTTCTTTTCCTCTGATAAACTAGTTTACAAGAATTTCCCTGACAATCAATGGTGAACAAATCCTTGACGATATCGATGGTGGATAAGGCACATTGGGTTATAAATAAATGAGGAAATTAACCCAGCTAAGTTACCTAATGCTTAGCATGGCCCATATCACTTTAATTATGTGGCGCCATCTTATTGGATATCATACCCTTTCACGTCTTAATGCAAACCAATTTCACCAACGCTTGACATGATTTTTACGCTCAAAGGATTCTCCTTTTTTTTGTGTTTCCATAATTAACACATCAAACCATCACCCATATCACTTCAGGTTAGCGTATGCTCCACATCCGGGGTAGCTTCCATGCCTTTTATCTTTGGATTCTGTTAGACCTCAAAGAAGAAGCTACAACCCAAGGATAATATGGAGAACACATTATCCGTAAATTGGAAATACAAGGCTGAGGAGATACACGTCTAAAAGTTTCATTTAGTTGACCACTTCTCTTAGATCAATAGGGAAGGTAGCCTCGACTAATCAAGAGAAAAGGTTGGTTTTTCCACAAAGGCGGGGTTTCAAGTTTCAAATTAAATACTCAATTGATCCAAACTTAAATAGGAATGCAAAAAAATAAATATATAATCATAAAAACATAGATGCAACATAAAAACACTTCATTTCATTAATAGAAAAACACTGAACTATGCTTACAAACAAAATGGAAATAAGATAGCTCGGGTGATGGTAGCTTATCTCTGAGAAGAGATGTAGCCTCCGAACTGTGTTACAATGAGGCTCAAGGGCATTTTTATTTTTGAACAATAAGCGAAAACCCTAAACAACCAAAACTCTAACTCGAGGAGATGTAACACCAAGAGTTTATGGGCCATGTTGGGGTTAGTTGGGTAGCCAAATTCCCGGGGTCTTAACTTGGTCATATTATCTCCATTTGACGTGTATGATACCTTGTTGAAAATATATCTTTGAGGAAAACAATTGCTGATGCAATTTGCTTCATAATTTTTAAAGGATTTTTCCAAAAAAACGTCGTTTAGGGCCTCAAAACGGCTCTGGAAGTTCAGGACCCAAAAAACTGCCAAAATAGTAAATTGTGCTAAAATTAAGGAAACAGATGAAACTGATTGGGGGTCTAGGTGGAATAGGAGGGTGGACACCGATACCCACCTAGATCATTCCTCCCCCCTTAGGAAGCAATGGTCCCCATTGTGTGCAGATCCTCCATGAGGTGAGGAAATTTCTGTTGAACCTGATCCCTGGTGAACCACTTCCCTTGGTGACGAAGTCGGCCTACTTTGACAACTCAATATAGTTGTATCCTCTGTTTCCGAGTGTTCCTAATTTGTGTGTCCATGATCTGATCAACTGTGTCCTATTCCATGTAGTTCGGGTTGAGCTTTGTTGTGTGAGTTGTTCTGCAATGTCAGATGTGTCCAACAATGGTGGGAAGTATGGCCGAAGGCAATCTAAATTAAACAATGGGTGCAGACCAAGGAATGGTGGGATTCTGAGCTCGAAGGCATTATCACCGATGACCTTGGTGATGGTGTATGACCCATATCGGAACAGGCGAAGCTTGCGTGGGGTCTAGTAAGGCGCTCTTTTTTCAAATGAAGCCAAACTTTATCGCCCACCTGGAATTTATGCGACAATCGATGCTGATCATGATGCTGCTTGTACTTAGCATTGGCTCTATCCAATATATCATGGACCTCTTGGCGGATGTGTTCAATGCACTCAATGAAGCTCTTAGCCCTTTCAGCTTCGGACTGCATGTGAGTTGAATATACCTGAGTGGCTGCAAATGGTATGGCCACATCAATGGGGCATAATGACTGAAATCCCAGCCCTACCTGAAAGGGGTTGTGGCTTGTTGAGTTGTGGAGAGCTCTGTTGTAGCTGTGTTGGACATAGGGGAGACTTTCATCCCATGTGCGTGGATGCTTCGAGTTGTACATGCGCAGAATGTGTACGATCATCCCATTGACAACCTCTATTTGGCCATCAGTTTGGGGATGGAAAGTCGTGGACAGAGTGAGTTTTGTATCCAGAATCGACTAGATACTTGACCAAAATTTACTTAGGAATCTGTTGTCCTAATTTGAGATAATGCACTGTGGGATCCCAAAGTGTACCCACACTCGCTTAAAGAAGAGCTTAGCAGTGGCATCTGTTGTGATACTCTTCTTGCATGTTGCCATGATGGCCATCTTAGAGAATCTATCGATGACCACGAAAACATAATCGTTGTCATGCTTAGTAGAAGGAAAGCCTAACATATAATCCATGGAGATAGATTCCGAAGGCCGACTAGGAGTAGGTAGAGGATTATACAAGACTTGCTTATTGATGGTTGGTTTGGAAATGGCGTAGGTAGTGCAGGATCTAATATACTTCCCAACATCGTGATGAAGTTTTAGCCAATAAAAATACTTCTGCAATACGCCATTGTTTTCTCTACTCCGAAATGTCCAGCGACCTAGTTGTAGTGCACCTCTCAAATCATCTTGGAATGCTCACTTGAAGGAACACATATGTTTCCCAAGTGGCATAACAGTGCATCCTGAAGGTGAAAATTTGGAGCTTTCTTCTTTTCCAGGAGTGTTTGGTATATGCTGTTGAATTCTGGATCGCTCTTGTAAAGATGCGGCCACCTTGATGTCTTGTGCCCGTAGGAGTTGAGCACAATGATTAGTGCCATGAACGGTGGTCGGCTGAGGCAATCAATGAGATTATTGGTGCTTCCCTTCTTATACTTAATGTTCAAATGGAATTGTTGCAAATAGGTGGCCCATATTTGATGGAAATCATTCTGCAACTTCCCTTGTGTCTGTACGAACTGTAGAGGCCAGTGGTCTATCTGGATGACCGTTTCCTTCACCATAATGTAATGCTTCCATTGACGACAAACATGCACAATGGAATACATTTCTTTGTCATAAGTGGGGTACTTTCGGACTGCGTCTGAAAGTGTGTCGCTGTGGTAAGCCACTGGATGCTCATGTTGAGTAAGAACTGCACCAATAACATAGTCGGAGGCATCTGTCTCAATCTCAAATGGTTGTTGCAGGTCTTGTAATGTGAGCACTGGTGCAGAACAGAGGCAATTCTTCAACTCAGAGAACACTCGCTGTTGGGTTTCTGACCAAAAGAACTTTTCTTTCACTCTGCCCTTGGTGACTTGACTTAAAGGCCAAGTGATATGAGAGAACCCCAACAGGAACCTACGGTAGAAATTGGCAAGATCAAAAAAGATGTGGAGCTCTGTTAGAGTGGTTGGTCCTGGCCAATCCTGAATGACTTGTACCTTAGATGGGTCCACATGTACACCCTTCTCATCAATGATGTACCCAGATATTGAACCTAGGTCAAGCCAAAGGTGCATTTCTCTAAGTTAGCACACAACTTGTGTTGTCGAAAGGTTTGAAGGACATGTCGAATATGGTGGAGGTTCTCTTCCTAACTCTGGCTGAAGATCAAGATATCATCTAAATACACCACCACGAATTCATTGGCGAATGGTCGCAAGATGTCATCCGCCAGTCTCATGAAGGTTGTAGCGGCGTTCGTAAATCCAAACAACATGACCAACCATTCAAAAAGGACCTCCTTGGATTTGAAGGCAATATTCCACATAGCAGAGGGTTCGATAGGCACCTGGTGATAACCTGACTTCAAGTCAATCTTGCTAAAATATTGGGCTCCCTTGAGCTGGTCCATAAGGTCATCAATTCGCGGGATTGGGTACCTATTCCAGACAATGATCTTGTTCAATGCCCGATAGTCAATACAAAGCCTCTAGGTCCCATCCTTCTTCTGTACCAATACAATTGGGCTCCCACATGGTGATGAGCTTAGCCTGCTGTGCCCTTTCTGCATTAGTTCATGAATCTGCCTCTTGATCTCATAATTTTCCATAATAGAGCATCAATAGATCAGTCCATTGGGCAGTGACGCGCCCAGGGTGATATCGATGGAGTGCTTGACTTGACAATGTAGAGGTACCCCCCTGGGTGAGGTGAAAATGCCCCTGTACTCCTCCACGACCTTGTCCATTTGTTGCTGCTGTGCAGAGGAGTCCTACCTGGAAGCCGTGGCCACAATCTTCTTCTTGCCTTGGGGGCGAATCATAAGGAAATTTTTTTTCCTAGTCTGGGAAATGATCTTACTGCATTGCTTTGGAGTGATCAAAGAGATGGTGGTAGGCAGGGATACCTCCGGTATCTTGTACAACTTATTAGCCAAAGTAATGATCATGGAGCGAGGTCTAGACTCAT
The DNA here is from genome assembly GCA_031772625.1 of Pinus tabuliformis. Classification (NCBI taxonomy): domain Eukaryota; kingdom Viridiplantae; phylum Streptophyta; class Pinopsida; order Pinales; family Pinaceae; genus Pinus; species Pinus tabuliformis. The sequence goes on from CM062811.1 coordinate 323,618,263, forward strand.
ATACATCATGTCACTTCCACAAGTATAGTTGTCCTAACAATACATCAGAAACTTCAAGAGGAGAAATGTCACACAGTACCTTATCCGTGAAGGGCTTGATGCTGTAGGGAAGGCGACACTACTAGCTGAAACGAAGATCTCATCCTTGGTGAAGCCACCTGATGGTGTACTACTATGGATGTGCTTTATTCTTTAGGCCCAGCTGCTTCATGACTTCTACTGAAATGAGGTTCTTTTGGATCCCGCTTTCGACAATGAACTACAGTGGAGAACCCTTCACCCACATCTGTGAGTGGAAGAGGCGTTCCCCCTCCTCTGGATCTTCAGGCTCAATTTTCTAGATATTTGTGGTGGCCACAGTGGCATTGGGCTCCACATCAATGATCTGCTTCCCTTTGTTAGTCCCCTTATCGAGTTCTGATTCAGATTCAGAACCCGTCTCTGATTCAAAAGCCTTCAACTCGACCACCAATGGCTGCTTGGCCCGACACTCACTTGTATTATGAGTGGAGCTCTTATGGAACTCACACCATTTTCCCGTGTCCTTCTTCATCTTCGTGGTGTTGTTCTTTGCTTGCGGCTTCAGCGGGTTTTCCTGGGTAGCCCCGCCTTGGCTTGGTCCCTTGTTCTATGGTTTGGGGGTGCCTTTTCCTTGCTTTAGATTCACAGATCCAAAGTACCGCTTCTTCTATTTAAACTTCTTCTCAATATCTATAATGTACCGATACGTCGTGTCGAGCGAGGAAATGTCCAGGAACTCCATCTCGTCCTAGATGTACTTGTGTAGACAACCGCGATACTTGAGCACCAAATGCCACTCAATATACTTGATACCCAACTTTGTGTGAAGGGTATGGAAAGTGTTTGTGAACTTTGGCACATCTTGGTCCCTTCCCTACCATAGCATGGTCCACTTTATGTATTTATCTTCATAGCTCCCGATAGGGTAATATTGTTCCTTGATGGTGTCTCCGAAAGAATTCCAAGTGGGTGCAACTGAAACAGTGAGGGTTCACTCTCGTCCTTTTGTTCACAGTAGGTTTCCCACTAGTCCTTGATGTGTGGGGTGGCTTTGAGAAGTGTAAACGTAGTCTTTTCCTGATTGGAAAAGTCATGAACTGAAAATATCCTTCCAACAGATTTAACCATTTATCTACGACGTCTGCATCTATCAAGCCTTCTAATATGGGAATATCAAAGTTAACTTGTACCTTAAAAGGAGTGGCACCTCCAGAGTGGCTGCTGGTGAAGATGCATCACCTGTGGGTAGTCATTGAAGAATATGGGCATAGTTATCCATCATCGCGTCCCTCTATCACTCGAGGCTTCCTCGAGCAACATTTTGAAAGGATCTCCTACCCCCTTGTCTTTCTTTTCTTCCACCATGGGAGGTCATCGGGTTTTGCGAGGCTAATCTTGCAATGGTTCAACTAGATCGAGCCCTAACTCCTTATACCCTGACCTCGTTGAGGACATGCAAACCAAAACAAAGAAAGAGAAGAACCCTTTAATACCACTGATCCGAACTTAAACAGGAACACAACAACTTACAAATATAATCATAAACACAAGGATGCAGCAAAAAAAAACTTCATTTCATTAATAGAAAAATACTGAACTATGCTTACAAATAGAATGGAAATAAGATAGCTCGGGCGATGGTAGTTTATCTCTGAGAAGAGATGTGGCAGATACATCTCTCTGAATTGTGTTACAATGAGGCTTAAGGGCCTTTTTATTATTGAACAATAAGGAAAAACCTTGAACAACCAAAACCCTAACCCGAGGAGATGTAACGCCAAGAGTTTATGGGCCCCGTTGGGGTTAGTTAGACATCCAACTTCTCGGGGTTGTAACTCGATCATATTACTCCATTTGACGCGTATGATACCTCATTGGAAAGATCTCTCTGAGGATTACAATTTATAATTTATTTCTATTGTAAACGCTAGAGGCATTTTGGCAAAAAAACCTCGTTTAGGGCCTGAAAACGGCTCTGGAAGTTGAGGACCTGAAAAACTGCCAATAATAGTAAACTGTGCTACAATTAAGGAAACAATTGAAACTCACTAGGGGGTCTAGGTGGAATAGGTGGGTGGCCACCAATACCCTCCTGGATCATCAATGGACCCACTTTAATTTCCTTAATAAAAGTGCTCGACATCAAAGAATAAATGTTCCAGGTCGGTCCAATCAATAGGTCAAGAGGAGAAGTGGCTTTCACATTTGTAATAGACGATCGATTCAATCGATTCAACTAATTAGAAAATCAAATTCATATGAGAAAACATTTAGTGGGAAAAATACCCCTCCCACACACCAATAATAGGAGTCTTCTATCTGGGATATTGGTTTCCAACGATCATGATTCATATTGAAAAGAAACTTGCGCTCCAAGTAAATACAACACAACAACTCGACGAGATCAAATGGTTGGGAATATTTAATTTCACGGGCATTAATCATATTGGATTCATATTTTCACAATTTTTAAATGTAGTACTTCAACACAATGACATCTAACAACTCATATTATTATGATCTAATGGATGTCATTTGTATCAAGCAACAACATGCACATTGTTTAAAGATGTTACTACAAATCGATGGGATCCAATGGTGACCATCAACCATATATAACAACAAATAAATCCTATCAGGTAGGAACTTGCATGCATATTAACAATCCTATAGCTACCTGATACAATCTGAAGGTCCAAATTTGATGTGATTAATGGTCATAGCTCAGACCGATAAATTCTCTCTATGTTAAGCATGCCATGTATTAACTACTAACTACTCATACATAACAATCAAAATTTGACTTTGGTGTTGGTGTTAAAAGGCACGCACCTTCCAATTTCCGCCAAGCCCAAAACAAAACATATATCATTGACATGTATTTAAACTTTATCAATATACACTGGTTCATCATTTGATTCTCAAAAGGCTGATACTTTTCCGCAAAGGCACTTCCTTTAATGATACAATTTACACCTTAATTTTGAAATTAGTATTAATTAAACTCAACTAACGTTAATCGACATTGTGGAAATTTTGTTGTGTTTGTGCGATGCTTTGAAAAAAGTGACAATGGAACAAGAAAATATGTTCATAAAAGAACGAGAAAAATAATGTTTTCAAACCTTTTCACTAAATTTGATTTGGAACTTGCCACTGTGGCTGATGACGTGTGCACCTCATGATAGGGACACGTGGCAATCGAAAAATGTGATTTGGAATATTGATTTGGATGAAAACGAGTGACACATGGTGTACAGTAGCCATGTAGTTCCAATGTGGAGTCCCAAAGGCCACGTAAATGCGAGACTCATTCCATGACATAATTCCACAATGTATCATTTATAATTAACCAGGATTTGACAAGAGCCACAACTTAATAGAAGTCGCAGGATGGTAATGTTCATGTCACATAACAGGGAAATTCACATCTCTCCATGACATCGTGTAAATTCTATGCATTAACGATATGGGTACGGGGTGTGACTAACAAGAAGCAGGAGATGGGAATATTGATGTCATTCAACAAATATTTTAACAAGCTCAGGTACATTTTTTTTTCAAACATACAATAGTAAAGGTGCTAGATTAGTTTGTAGAAGTTAGGAAACAAGGTATCTACTATTCATGACAAGGAGACAAATGTTTTCAAAAGTGAGTTATTCATAGTTGAAAAAGAATGGGTAAGAGTGTGTTGAGCCATCAACTACCTGTCTACATCGAATAATAGGTTTCTTTTTGATGTATGGTGGGCTCCAGTATTGCAGCAATAATGCTGCAACTCCTAGGGCTCCCTTCTTTACTTTTATCAACCCGGTAGTTCGTAACAAACTTGGAAGCAATGGTGCTATATGCACAAGTACTAGCTCTTACTGCAAGCTGTCACTTGATCAGCTGGCACAAGTTCGCTAGGAGATTAAGCCAAATTCTATGAGTTTTTAGAAGAAGCTTTTAACTATGATGGACGAAAGCTAACTCAAAAGAGGCTAATCTACTTGCAGAAAGAAGCTGAAAGCTGAAAGGAAATGCAAACCCTAACAAACCCTAGTTTTACCGACTAACCCTACTGATGCAAGAAAAGATATGAGAGCAGTGGAAATGGATGCCATTGACTCCTGGAAAGGTAAAATGCATGTGACTAAGCTACTTTTGAAGTAAAACCTGGAAAAAAACATTTTTTTGTATTTTTGAGTAAGTTGGAAGAATTATTATGCATGTGCTTTAACTGTTTTTTACTGTGCAGAGGTTGATTGGTGAAAGGAAATCGAGTAGGCACTTGCAGGAGGTTGGGAAGGTGAGAAGAGGGCCTAAGGTGTCCCTACCACCATTCCAAACAGCGATCAGGTCTCGAAAAACTGCTCATGTGAACTTCTATAGGAAGTCTGCAAGGGTTCTACAAGATGTTCTATAGGAAGAGCCGAAAGAGAATTTTAGAGGGTTGATGGAGGAAAAATGGCGTGAAAGTGGAAATTGAGGATGGATGAGGATGTGAAGGGGTCTAGGACCTGGTGAATGAAGCTAAGGAGTGATGAAGGTGGTTGGACTTGTTCAAGGATGGAGGAAGCGATGTTGCACAAAAATGTAGGAATTAGGGAAAATTGGAAAAGTGTGGCAAATGAAGGGAAGGAATCTTGGATTAGGGGTTGGAGCACGTTGTATGATGGAGGAAGGATAGGTAGGGATGTATTACAGGTGTTCTTCACACTATTTAACAAAACTGATTGAACAAAAACTTGAAAAACTAGAGATCTATCTATTTTGACCTAATCTGACCTAAACCAGAAACATGATGGACAGAAGTTTATAGAAAGGAAATCGTGCAAGATAACTATGGAAACTAAGCAAGAATAGATCTAAATATGCAAGTACAACTGGTATCAACTTTTCCAACTAAAAATATAACACTAGCAATTGCATGGGAAGGCAAAAATAGTGTTTTTGTGGCAGCAAGTATGCCTTGGTCTTAGCTCATGGTCCCAAGGAGGGAGAGATGGGATCAAGGATTGCTTGATGGCCTTTTTTCAGATCTTTTCCTTTACCAAACTGTCAAATCAACCTAAATTATGAAAAACTATCTTAATCATAAAAAACAACCTAAGTAACAAAGCAAGATTTTAACCTAAATAATAGAAATTATTCTATGAATGCAGTAAAAACACATAAAAGTACACAAAGGAGGTACTGGCACTTGGGTTGGGCCCAACCCCAAGAGATACAACCTCCTAAGAAAGATCAGAGCTGGTGCAAAGCTGGATTCATCTTTATTGATCAAGAAATAATAGTTACATCCCAAAAACTGTCTACAAGAAAAAGCTCGAAAATGTGCTGATACAGGGCTGCACTAAAGTGCGAAAATAGACTAACAAAATGACTAACCTACTGACTAAAATCTAACTAAAATCTGACTAACTCCTGACTAACCAAACTAAGGCCCTAAGCCTTCTTATTTATACAAATTGAGGACCCCAACAGTCCTCCTAAACTTTAGGAACTTGACTGCCAAAACTTGCAGTTAACAACAGTCCTTCTTGACTTGCTTGGCTGCCCCTTGTGCTTCGAGTTTTTGATGGAGAATTCGAAGTAAGGGCTCATAAATGAAGGGGACACCTTCCTACAAATCCTCTCCCTTGTTCTTCCACGAATTTGGCTGCCAAGTGCTCATTAAACCTTTGATTTTGTCTCAAAATTGACCAAAAATCTGCATAAAGCACACATTAGACTTTTTGGCATAATGACTAACCCAATTCACTCTATTAGCATAAATATAATAAAAAACATGCAATAAACTAATGATAATGGTGGATTAAGTCGAACTAGGAGGTAAAATGAGCCCATATAATTACCCATTTCTAGGGCTCATCAATGTACTTTTTTTTTTTTTTTTCAATGTGGTTCACGGGCACTCAGTGAGTGGCCGCTACGTCCACGTAGAGAAGCGGGGCAGTTCCACCCGAAGGGATCTGCTGGTCGGCCATATCAGGCCTAACCCCGAGGGCGTCGAGGAGATTTGACCCCGTGACCTCCCAACTGGGAAAGTTCTTAGCAACGGGAACTCGACCATTTGAGCTATCCCTTGGGGCTTAGGGCTCATCAATGTACTTGAACCTCTCTCTAAAGAAAATTACATATAACAAAAAGTCATCATTCAACAAAAAAATATATGATATCTTAGCTAAAAACACCAACACTAAATTGATAAAATATAAGTAACAATGATTACAAAACAATCAACATATTGACACCATGGTAACTGAGACATAAATAGCAGTTGAACAAATATTTTCAATTATTGGTGAATTTGGAAGGTTTAAGTTTTTGCATGTCCATGGATTAGAAGTTTTTGCATGTCCATGGATTAGGAAATTGTCATACATCTTGATAATGTATAAACATGTTTTATGTGTTACAATTTAGTTAGGTTATTTATTTAAGTTATTCCAACTTACAAAAAACTTCACAAACCTATTTGTTGGAAAGTCTTGCAAACTTTGCATGTCAATTTTCACATAGCAGTACAATGAACAATAAACATATTCAAGAGTATAGATAGTATTAGTAAATATCATAATACAAAAGTTGGAAGTTAAATAAACAACTTCATTGGAGTATGTCCTTATATAATGTTAATAACTGATGAAAGATGAAGTAAATACACAATGATGATTAGTGTGATGGTAAATCTAAAGTTTTAAATACATATTTACAAGCATTTCTTGAGAATATGAGTAAAAAACACTGTTATTCTATGTGCACAATCACATTATAATGATTTATTGTAAATGTGCCATAGCTATGTAAACTAGTTGGCAATACTTTTCCAATTCCATGTTTCTAAGAATACAATTTGTTATAGTCTTGTTTTTTCCTATATCATATAGTTCAAGCGATGGAAGTACACAAATGGATATTTTTCTTGCAATTGGGAAAATAAACTATAGTTTCATTTATTATTCTGGGAAATGTGATTGAATTATTGCATTTTGCACATGCAACTTCAAAGGGATTTGTATATGCAATGTTTGTCATCATTCCTTGTAGATACTACACAATTGATATAGAAAATTTAGGTTTAGTAACATGAAATATCATATATATATATATATATATATATATATATATATATATATATATATATTATTGTTTATCGTGCATATTCTAGCAGGCGAAGGAAGCAAATTTTCTGACACTTTCTACTTTCCTCTTTGTTTTGAATGAACATATGAATGTGTAAACGAAATTATATTTCACTTAAATAGTTAAATGAGTTTCTCTACTCATAGTGTTCACACACATTCTTTCTTCAATGCCTCAATAAGAGTGAAAGTGATTAGTCAATAGTAACCAACTTCCATCATGCGATATAAAGCAATAAAGGAGAATAATTTCGATTTCAATGAAAAAATGAGCAATCAAATTAAAGCAATAGTACCATAATTACTTGAACTTGTTGAAGCATGAAATCATAGTGGTCTAGAATTATATTAAGAAAATATAAACTTACAACAATGCACAATGTACTTTCCTAGAAAGATCAAAATCCTTTCCTCAAGGTCATTATGTTGTTTAAATAATATTACAAAAAAACTAAATTGCTCCAATGACTGCAAACTTATTGAAAAGATAATGAATTGAATGGATTGAAAAAAAGAAAGCAATGTAAAAGAATTTTGTCATAACCTAATGAAAGAAATATAAATAAAATTAATCTATTGCTATTACTATCTCACTAAGCTAAGATGTATTTAGCCCATGTATTATATCTATTGTATGTGAAACAAAAATACAGAAACAAGCATGAGCCAAATCAAAATATTTTTTCGCTGAAAAAAACTAATTGTAAACGAAACTGTATTTCACTTAATCAATTAAATGAATTTCACTCATCCACAATGTTCACACACATTCTTTCTTCATTGCCTCAATAAAAATAAAAGTGATTAGTCGATAGTAATTAATTTCAATTATGTGATATCAAATTAATAATGGAGAACAATTTCGATTTCAATGATAAAATGAGCAATCAAATTAAAGCGATAGTACCACAATTACTTGAACTTGTTGAAGCATTAAAAGAGAAGGATATAGAATTATATTAAGAAAATATAAACTTTACAAGAGTGCACAATCTACCTTTTTTAGAAAAATCATAATCCTTTCCCCAGGGTCATTCTGCTGTTTAAATAATATTACAAAACAAATGATAAATATTTCCCCCACGTTTTTTTGACTAAGAACTTATACAATAAAAACATAAAAGTAAAATTTGTTTTCATTTTAAGATAGAATCAACCTTTAGCTCATTGAAGTAATGCCCCAGGAAGCCTGATTTGATAACTGCCATCGAGAATGAATCTCTAGAAGGTATCTAAGATGTGAAGGAGCATTGAGCTGGACATTGACCTAGCATTCGTATACATTCTCTTGGATAACCGACAATTCTAGTGTTATTGTTTCAGTAATTATTTTGGTCAACAAGAAATAATTCTATGGTTTGACCAAATATTTCCAGATGAAATCCAGATCAATTTTCTGCATCTGTTCGATTTTACTTCGATGTTCTTGTTGGTATATTTCGTCTTCTTTCTTAGCGTATCCACTTCCATTGGGTTGTGTTCTCAAGCATCTAACTTTAGCTTAGTATCTCTGACTACCTGCATTATAGATTGCGTTAATGGAATACACTTTGTTGTGCAATTTTTACCAGTTCTTTAAAATTATGATGGTGAGATCTCTAGGCTTTCAAGAGTATTTTATTTTGCATCATAGTGATTCTGGGTAGGAGGGGTGGTTCTTTTTTCTAAATTTTTCCAGACAATCAACTCAGTTAGTTTCCTATCTACTTCCTCATACTTTGTTTCCTTATTGATCATGTCAATGAATAATTCATATACTAGGTTCTATTGGGCTTGAGCTAGACTTAGCTTGTTACAAAACTGTTCCTATATGTGAAGGAATTGTTGATTGACCTCAAGTTCTTCTTGTTTAACTTTTCCAAGTCAACTACATTGTTGGAAGTTTCTTGGATCTTTGATTGAAGTTCAACCAATTGAGTATCCTTCCTTTTATTTGTAACATGAAACTCATTTTGTAGTCTACTTATTTCATCCTTTAATTTGTTTTGCAACTCTTCTATTTTCTGGGTGTTTCATTGTTGAGATTCACTCTCTTGTTGTCTCAATTGTTTTTGCAACTACTCTTCTTGTTGTGATAATCTTTGATCCAGTTGTAGGATTTTAGCATCTTTTTCCTCAAGAATTTTCATCAATTTGGTGACATGGAAGACATTGACATTTTCATAGGCTCCAATGAAGTGAGTCAATTCTTGAACAATTTTCTATTCACTTAATTGAGAGCCATCCCAAACTAGTTGTCTAGAAGTCTATGTGTCCTCCTTTTCAATTTCATTTTTTTTCTTTCTACTTGTTTTAATTACAGCCTTATTTTGGGAAATAAAATAGAAACCCAGTGGGACAATATATTTCATCTCAATAGTGGACAAAGAGTTGACCATCATATTTTCTTGTGAACTACTACTAGGAAGTGTACCAATGGGGGTTTTGATTATGACCTCGGAAGTAACTAAACAAGTATCAACATGCACACTAGAACTGTTGTAAGGAATAGTTAATTATTGTTGTGGATGTTGTACATGAGTAGAAATCTTAGGAGGATATTTCATAGCCTTTCGTTGTTAATAGATACTTGTTGTATAGTTTAGGAACTCATTCAATTGCTAATGTATTTTGATTGTCGCTGCAACCTTTTCAGTAATTCCTTTTTTAAGAAGTTCATCGACAACATTCACCATCACCTAATTGGTCTCAACTGAATCCTCATTTCAGATCACTATAGGGGATTTGAAAGAAGAATCCTTTGTAGCACAGTTTTCATTAGTTGATTGCTGCAAAATGAGAGGTAAATATGCCTTTCTTTCTTCATTAAAAACAAGAAAATGCTGGTATATGTCATGAGGGAACTCTTGATCCTTTTAGAATGCTTCTTCATATGACTGAACTCTATGAAAAATTTCATCATAGGGATATTTTTCATGTATATATTTCCTCATACTGACTATAATGAAATTATTACCTAAAATCCTTAGGGGGTCATGATGTTTAAAAGGGATTAGGTCTAATTTGATGACATGAAATGTTAAGAGTTATTTTTTGGCATGTGTAGGGTTTTCTAAAGTATAATTTCCAATATGAATGGGAAAGTTGGGTCAAATTCACTTGGAATTTTTGTGTAAGTCATTGGAAATGCCAGTTTTGACTGTTTGGTATCTATATCCCTGCAAACTAATATATCATGAACAATAGGGGCAAGGCATGCAGAGATGGTTGAAATCAATATATTCTAAGATAGGAAAAAAATACCTCATAATACTAGTCACCAATAGGAGAAATGCCATGTTTGACTTCTTAAGAGATTCAAAGGGGTTTACTGTGAAAAAACTTCTCATGAATGGGAGTTAAAACATAATGGAAAATTTGGTAAAAATTATTACCCTAAGTTTCCTCCTAGAGTTTCAAATGATAAATATGAATGGGTAGTGGTTTAGAGGGGATCCATTTCCAACCCATTAAATGAAACAAATTTTAGAATCAAGCATCTATGATGTAAGTAGGTATGTAGAATGGAGGATTAAATTAATCTGTCTTGGAGGCTCTAAAACTATTGATCTTTTTACATATATTTTTAGACAAGATGTTGGCCCAATTAAAATAATAGCCATCCAAAGTCCTCCGCATAAGAGGAACCCAATCTAAAGGAAAATGGGTAACCCCCTTTCTGCCATGAGTTTTGAAAGCATAGAAGTAACAAAGGAAACTCTATAATTCAAAGGGGAAATTGGATATTCTCTTGAAGCTTCTTCCTGAAACCTTTCTTCACTAAATATGCAGGGTTTTATCAACTCATGCATAGCTTTTCTATACTCAACACGTTCTTTTTGAGTGAATTTATGCATAAATTAAGCATTTTAATGGAGTTGAGGTTCATGAAGTTTATACATAATCTGGAGATTGTTAGGTTGAAAGGAGCCCTCTATGATGCGTGCAACAATGCATATCGAACACGTAGTCACATCTACATGATTATGGCCTGACGAATCATATTAGTATCTGGAAGAATTCTAGGTCATGCTACAATCAAATGCAATGCTATCTGTGCAACTTGACGTAAGGTGGTATCTAGAGTTCCATCTTGTCCAACTTCATCTCACTCAATTTCTTGTAAGCTTCCCTGAAATTCATCTTCGAGTGTGTTATACATATTATTCTAGGTGGACATGTTGACATTTTTTTCATAATGAGTGTATTAGAGAATAGATTAGCATTAGGATGTTTGTCATTTGGGTCTTTTGTTCCTGGTCGTTGAGCTCTCTGCACATTCTTAGCTTGCTTACCCATGGTTGGCATTCTGAAAAAAGTTGCAGAGCGAGAAGCCTGCGATTACAGAGAAGAATATAATTGCAAGGGTTATTTTAGCATTTCAAAGCATATTGAGAGTTTTGAAACAAATAATCAATACAATGCATTTAAATACTTAAATGTCATTAATGTCCAAATATTGTGAATGGAATGTAAAGTCATGTCCCAGTTATACATTGGTTCATCATTTAATTATGGAAAGGATGATAATTTTCTACAAAGGTGCTTCCTTTAATGATAAAGTTTAAAACTTAATCTCAAGACTAACAATAATTAAACTCAATTAACATTAATTTGTGCCATGGAAATTTTGTTTTGTTTACACAACACTTTGAAAAACGTCATGGCAAGATAGGAAAATGTGTTCGTAAAAGAACGAGAAAATTGATTTTTTCAAACCTTTTCGCTAAACTAAGTTGGCACTTGCCACCATGGTTGATGACACGTGTGCCAAATGACAGGGACACATAGCAATGAGTAAACATGATTTGGAATATTTTTTTGGCTAAAAATGAGTGACATGTAGTAGGGTTATGGAGGGACACGTAGCATATGGTAGCCACATAGTGCCAATGTGGAGTTTCAATTCCATGTCACCATGGGACTCATTCCCCAATGCGATTCCACATTGTCTCCTTTAGAATTAAGTAGGGTCAATGGGAGTCACAACCTACCAGAAGTTGTGGGACAATAATATTCATGTGACATAACAAGGAAATTCACGTCCTACTGTGACATCATGTGTAGAGTATACACCTTGATAATATGGGTGCAAGGCACAAATAACGAGAAGTGAGAGATAGGAATGTTGGTGTAATTCAAAGGAGATTTTAACATTCTCAATTGCAAACAAATTTCTGACATACAATAGTAGAAGCACTGGACTAGTTTGTAGAAGTTAGGAAATGAGGTACCTACTAGTCATGACAATGAGATGAAACTTTTCAAAGGTGACTTATTCATAGCTACAAAATATTAGTGAAAGGTGTGTTGAGCCATTAGTTGCTACCTGTCGAGATTGAAGAACATGCTTCTTTTTGATGTACTTGAATCTCTCTCTAAATAAAATTACATATAATAAAAAGTCAATATTATCAAAAAATATATTGTATCTTAGCTAGAAACACCAAAACTAAATTGATAAAATATAAGTAACATTGGTTGCAAAATAATCAACATATTCACACCATGGTAACTGAGACATAAAATAGTAGATGAACAAATATTTTTACTTATTGTTGAGTTGATACAGCTTAAGCTTTTTCATGTGCATGGATTAAGTAGTCGTCACATATCTCGAATCATCTATAAACATGTTTCCTATGTCACAATTTTGTCAAGTTGCTTGTGTAAGTTATTTCAACTTAAAGAAAAGCCTCACAAACCTATTCGTTAGAAAGCCTTGCAAACTTTGCATGTCAATTTTCACATAGTGGTACAATGAACAATAAACATATTCAAGAGTATAGATAATATGAGTAAATAACATATTAAAAAATATGGAACTTAAACAAACAAGTTTCTTAGAATATGTATTTATACAATGTTGATAACTAATGAAAGACAAAGTAAATACACAATGATGATTGGTGTGATGGTAAATCCAAAGTCTTAATTACATATTTACAAGAATTTCTTGAGAATATGAATAAAAAAATTGTTATTCTATGTGCACAATCACGTTCTGATGGTTTACTATAAATGTGCCATAGATATGGAAACTAGCCAACAAATTAATGATCGCTGATTTGTGTGCACAATATTGTTGTTAGGATTTTTCTTGTAAAACAGGTAATACTTTTTCCAATTCCATGCCTCTAAGAATAAAATTTGTTGTAGTCTTGTGATTTGCCTATGTCATATAGTTCAAGCAATGGAAGTAGGCTAATGGACAATTTTGTTTACAATTGGTACAATAAACTATAGTTTCATTCATTGTTCTGGGAGATGTGATTGGATTACTGCATTTTGCACATGTAGCTTCAAAGGGATTTGTATATGCACTTGTTGTTGTCAATATTCCTTGTAGATGCTACAAAATTGATATAGAAAATCGATGTTTAGTAACCTGAAATCAAATCTCTCTCTCTCTCTCTCTCTCTCTCTCTCTATATATATATATATATATATATATATATATATGTTTACTGCTCCTGTTGGTGAAGAAAACATTTTTTCGTGACTTTCCACTTTCTTCTCTATTTTCAATGAACATATGAATGTTGATTGTGAAGTTCAGAAAATTCTTTCATGTTTTTAAACTATATTTTTCAGCAATATGAGTGGAAATACTTTTTGTTGCAATTCTTTTTGAATTGAAAGGTAAATTGGGAAAAATTTCTCATGCACCTAAACCTGTTACATATGCAATATTTCAAAAACAATATATTTAAATCATATAAGAGGGAAAAATTAAGTGATTCATCGAAACATGGAAATACATTTGAGTTTACTATTATTCTGTCCTCATTGATGTTTCCATCTTTGATTTCTAGGATGTGTTGTATCCTTATTCGTTGTTGCTGAAATAGAAATAACACCGATTTTGCCAATTGAAAACAAATTTGCATCATGAGACATATTTACAAATGTTGTGTTTAGAAAAAATTAGTGTTCTATGCAAACACGAGGTATGTTTTCTACAATGCTAGAATTAGTTAGTGAGAGTGTTTTCTCACAGTCACCACCATCATATTTGTTCTTTGGTATTATTTCAAAATTTTTGATAGAAATGCTAACATCAACAATAATTTTTTGTTGATGTTGTTTGATAAGTTGTGTAGGAAAAAACAATGTTAATGTCATTTCAACCTTCCTATCTGTCAAATTTGCATGGAATATTTGTCAGGCCTTATTTACTTTGTCCAAAAAAATTCGATATGTAACCAACATATTACCATGGAAAATGATTCCTCTTATATTGTTGCTGATACCTCAATTGATATTGGTATAGAATCCAACTTTTTTTGTCTGGTCATTAGCATTGGGTTGAAATTAATTCTTGAAATGAAAACAAAGCTGATATGCAGGTAGCTAAACTTGGAGAGAACTACATTTCTATTTTTGTTTCTTGTGTAGTTGTGCTTACTGTCATTTCTACTTTTTGCTTGCGTCTCTTGTCATATCACTGGAAATATCTTTAATTGATAATGATACAAAATCTAACATATTTTTGTGTTCACAAGCATTGGATTAAAATTAATGCTTGAAAATACAATATATTTGAAATTAAAAGTTTGGATAAATAGAAAAAATCAATAAGTAAATGTTTTTTAATATTAAAATAAACATATAGAATTAGTAATTCTAATGCTTTTTTTTAATATCTATCTTTACATATTCATTTAGTGTAAATCACGTAGGTTCTAGCATAGACACAAAGATTTTTATCATCTAGTATATCTAAGAGGTTAAGATGTAAGAATATTTCAAGTGTTCTAGATCATAACCAATAATTAGATGTGTTTGAATGTTAGATTACATATTTTCATTTAGTCCATGTCACATAGGTTCCAACATAGGCACAAAGAGTTTTATCATCTATTATAACAAAGAGGTTAAAATGTAAGAATCTTTCAAGCCTTCTAGATCAATGTTAACCATCCTCAAAATTCTTTTATTATACTAATAGTTTAAGGACTTTTTAGGAATCTCAAACTTGCATTTTTCAAATTTAATTACATAAAAGGTCCTACAAATGAAATAGATTTCAATGCACATTAAAACGAAAATACAAATTTAAACACATACAATATGTCAACTTACATTAATTCATGCACCCGGTCCCCGTGAATCCGATTTAGGTATCAATGTTTACTATTGTATCAACGTTTACTAGGTATTTGATTTAGGTGTCAAACTTGCATTTTTCAAAGTTGTTTACATAAAAAGGTCCTACAAACAAAATAGATTTCAATGCACATTAAAACATAAATATAAATTTACACACATACAATATGTCAAGTTGCATTAATTCATGCACCTGGTTCCCATGAATTTGATTTGGGAATCAATGTTTACTATTGTTCTGAATGTTGTAAATTCAAGGAAAAAGAACACGAGCAAGACTAAAATATGAGTGGAAACTTGTGAAGAGAGTTTGATAGTGAAGCACACATGGTCTGAAAATTTAGAAAATAAGCTATTCCATAGCATCAAATAGTAGAAAGTCCCAACAGTTACACAAAAGAATGTATGAGTTCACCCCCAATGTCAATTGGATTGTTTGGCCATCTTTTCTATTTTTACTTCGAATAGTTGTGGTCAATGCTATACAACATTCAATTTTTGTATCTAGAGGCTTACATTGCAACACATAGCAACCATCATTTCCTAGAGAAATTGGCACATCTCGTTATGAAGTCGATGGGCTATGTATTGATTAATCATTGTTCAAGTTTACTGGAAATACAATAAGGCAAAGCACTGGATTTGTCTTTAGCTAGGTACTATTTGTAATTTTGGAACTATAGAGTATTTTAATAAAAATGTTGGATTGTTTTGAATCATCCCCATTTCTTGAGATTGGGTGTAATTTTACACCCAATCTCAATTTGATTTCTTGCCCATACTTTTTGTTTATGTTTCAAATGGCTATGATCAATGTTATACAACATTCAACTTTTGTATAGAGAGGCTTACATTGGCACACATAACAACCATCATTTCCTAGAGAAATTGACACATCTTGTTAGGAAATCGATGGGCTATGTATTAATTAATAATTATTCAATTTCACTGGAAATATAACAAGGTGAAGTGCTGGATTTGTCTTCACTTATGCACTATTTGAAATTTTAGAACTATAGACTTTCATAATAGAAAGGATACATTGTTTGAATCATTATCACTTTTCCCATCGACCGAACAACGAACCATTGAGAAATCCATGTCCAACATAATTTGCATGTTCTTGTTCAAGTTGTATGAAGAAAAATTTCATGTACAAGTTTTAGAGGGTAATTGAAATTTACCTATCTTAATAAAATATATGATCGGTTCCAGGAATGCTCCAAATTCAAGTGATCTCCAATGATATATTACCAATAAATGTATTCTTCTGTTTGCAATATATTTTACCGTGAAGGGGGGATCACATTTACCTATTTTTTAGTACAAGTAGGTACTAGTTCTAAATGTGTTCCTCCTCGTGTCGATATATTTTATTGTCTATGGGGAGTTACACTTACCTATTTTTTAGTACAAGTAGCTACTAGTTATACTGTTCACCATTAAAACTTGCAGGGTTGTTAAAGCTAATATCACTAGACTATATTAAAGATCCATTAAGCAATAATTGGGCCTTGAGGAGACACTGAGATATGGCAAAGTCATTAGTGTGAACAATGAAAACTATCAAAAGGGAACTATACCGAATACTCATTTTTTTGAGGTACCAAAAAGTCATCCAATTTTGAAAATTGCTGATTCAAAATACACCTTTTTTTTGGAGCATATTTTGAGACTTTAAATTTTCTTAGGTATTAAGTATGAACATTTTTTTTAAAATGTTAGTGATTTTCATGCTAATTTTGAAAAGTGTTGATGCAACATCAACCCCTTTTTTTAGAGAGCTTAATTTTGACACTTTAAAATTTATAATGTATTAATTGTGGATAATTTTTTTTAAATGTTGGTGATTTTCATGCAGATTTTGAAAAACATCAACATCTTCTTTTAAGGCATATTTTTGACACTTTAAATTTTCTTATGTCCTAAGTATGCACATTTTTTTTAAAATGTTGGTTATTTAAGAATTTTTCAAGTTGTGTTATTCCTCTTTTTGTTTTTTCTCCTAAGATGTTTGTTTTTAAGGGTTTTCCAAACATGTGTTTTTGTTTTTCTTAGCAATGTGTTATTATAATGATTTTTTTTCGAAAAGTTAAAAAAAATAACATTAATATTTTGAGGTTAAGATTTCTTATATATTTATATATCGTTAATTAATTCTTAAATACACATAAAATAATTGTCATTAAAAAATAATAATTTTTAACATTCGACAAAAATACACATTTTGCATATAAATATAATTAAAGAAATATGTATTTCAAGGCCTTTTCGCTAAAAATGACATGTTAAACATTTTTTAAAATAAAAAATTGAATAATGTTTTTTGAAAAACAACAAATTTTATGAATTTAATATCTAAAGATACATTTTTTTTTTTTTTTTTCCAAAAAAAATGATTCAAATAAAATTTTAAGTAAAAGAAATTGTAAAATAAAAAATAAAACATACAATTAAAAAAAACAATATAAAAAAATTAAATCCTTAAAAAAAATTAAAAACATAAAAAAATACAATGATATTAAAAAAAACATTGCAAATAAAAAACATTAAATCAATTTAAATAAAAAAAGCATAAAAGATTAAATTGAAAAAAAAACAATTAAAGCTAATTAAAATTAAATTACATTAAATAAAATTGAAAAAAATATTAAAAAAAACAATTAAATAGTTGAATTGAGGCTTCTATGATCCATATCGAGTTTAAGAGAAAATTTTCGGCGTAAATCACATTGTAATACATTTGTCGACGTGTTTCGAACCAACGAGTGTGGTTCATCGTGAGGAGAAGTTGAAGAATCAGATCATGGCTACATAATTAAATAGGGAGAGATATCTCTCACTATTTAATTATGTAGCCATGATCTGATTCTTCAACTTGTCCTGATGATGAACCACACTCGTTGGTTCGAAACCCGTTGACAAATGTATTACCACGTGATTTATGCCGAAAATTTTCTCTTAAAAACAATTAAAAACAATTCAATTTAAATTTAAATCTAAATTAAAAAAAAACATTTAAAAAACCATCAAAAACAATTAAAACTAAATAAAATATAATAAAATAAAAACATAAAAAAATTTGCGATCGTATTGCTGTGCAGCTCTCCTCGAACCAGGTCCATGGCCCTATGGTCGTGCAGCTCACCCCAACCCAGGCCTGGGATCCCACGGGCCTCGATGGGGCAAGGTCATTGGCCAAGCCTTAGTAAGGGCCTGTGGGGCAGTGGTCCAAGGCTAGGGGGAGTTGCATGGATCTCCCCCCTAGAACCGCACCCCATGGGCCCTGGGCGTGACAATTTGATTCCCGGAATTGGATATGCTCTGTCCAGGGCCCATGATGTTCGGGCTTGGGCAGGGTGGGAGCTACCACCCCTGTTTAGGGCTCGTGTGAGATGCGGGGCTTGGGAGGGGGCGAGGCTTTATATATATATATATATATATATATATATATATATATATATATATATTTTAATTTTTTGAATGATTTTTTGTTTAATGTGTTTTTAAATTATTATTATTATTATTTTAATATTTTGTGTAATTATTATTTTTTAAATGTTTTTAATTTTAAATCTTAGGCTTTTGTGATCCATAATGTAGTAAGCATGCCTTTCGGATTGATCACATCAATGTTATTTTGCCCACGTTTCTAACCACCTAATGTGGTTCATCCTCACGAAAAATGTGAAAAAATCCATAAATCCTAATGAATAAATAACAAATATGCATCAAAGTCCGAAATTAGCTGTTAGAAACTAGCTGTTATATACATATATATATATATATATATATATATATATATATATATATATATATATATATATATTAAATTCCAATTGATGATGATGATGATGGTGGTGGTTAATGTCCACTAAGACCAAAATTTGGTCTATCAAACCTAAAGAAACGAATTATTTAGTTTGATTTAAGATTTTATTCCTATGCTCAAAAAGCTTGGAGAGAAGCCTCCCGAGCTCACTATAATTTTGACAACGTAAAAGGCTAGGAAGGTTAGTATTGCAACAAAGATTTTGAAACTGAGATCTAATGTGGTTGTACGCGGGGCACTCTAAGAGGAAGTGATTTTCATCCTCGATGTTTGTATTCTCACATAGATGGTAGAACCTTTCCATCCATGGTGTTTTAGGAACTGCCCAACGACCCGTTTCACTATGGAGCTCATGAGAGTTCGTTCTAATCTTGGCTATATTAATTTTTCTTCTTTGAGCTAGTTAAAACAGAGAGATACTTTTGATGTTCTAGAGTGGGGTTGATGACCTCCTTATAATATCTTAATTTTATTTTAGCTGCTAAATCTTTCTCAAACCACATTTTTCTTTGAACTTAGAAGTAACAATATTTTAATGTTATTAATGTTTTGCAATGCAACATTCTCGTCGATCTCTCAATGGTTTAACCAGGCCCTGGTGTCTTTATACCTTGAGCATTAGGTGGTTTATATAAATATTTAATTATAATATAAACCACATTAGTTGGTTCGAAACCCAATCCTTATGATGTGATTAATCCGGAAGACTATTTTTTAAAAATAAGAAATTATTTATTAATAATATTAATATATTATTTATTACAATAACCAAATAAGAAATTATTTATTAATAATACTAAATTATTATATATGGATTATTGATTATAGTAATCATTCTTATTTATAAAATAACTAGAGTCAAATCAAAAACATACTAATAATACAAATTAACCATATTTCTATTTCATAAAATCAATAAATAGAATAATAGAAATAAAAATATAATATAATTGCACTACAACTTAGTATGAGGTAGATCTCACATGTAAAACTAATATTCAACATTTAACATTTTTAATCTAATTTCAGCCCTATTTAAAAATCAATCTAATCATTATTATGTACAAACACAATATAAATTTAAAATATAAAGAGGTTTACGGACACTAAAAAATGAGGTGTGGTAAATAAATAAAAATATAAATAAACCATAGGTACGGTAAATTTTTATTTTTTATTTTTATTTTTATTTTTAGTTTTTAAGTATGGTAAATAATTAAAAATATAAATAAACCAGAGGCATGTAAATAAATAAAACCTCTTTTTATATTTACTCCATAAACCTCTTTATATTTAAAGAAAACTAAAAAAAGAGGTTTCATTTAAGTGAAGTCTATGGGCAAAATACCATGGGACAAATAATTATTAATACCATAGGCCAAATACCATATTTATAAAAGATGTATAGTAAATAAATAAATATAAAAGAGGTATAAAGAGGTATGGTAAAAAAATAAAAATATATCAAATAGAATTAGAAATCAACATCTAACTATATACCAATTCTATGAGCCAAATACCATGGGCCAAATTATTATTAATAACATGCATAAAACCATTTTTAACCCTATTATTATTATTATTATTAAATAATCTAATATTCATATTAATATATTATAATATTAATACTATTAAATTTAATAACTTATTAATACAATATTAAATTTGTTATATTATAATATATTATAATATATCATGATATACATTAACTCTAAATATATATGGGAGGCAAGAACAAAGACATAGAGTGATAGAGGTGGAGAGATTGAGGGAGTTACAAGGGAAAGATGGAGGTAAACTGGAGGAGAGGGGAGAGGACGAATGAAGAGAGAGAGAGGGAGAGGAGTGAGAGAGGTAGAGAAGGGTAAGAAAGGGAGAGGGAGACACAAAGATGGGGGGGAGAGAGAGAAGGAGAGAAAGAGGGAGATATTGAGAGGATTGGAGGGCACAGAGAGAGAGAGAGAGAGAGATGGGGGAAGAGAGAGGGAGGGATAGAGATATGGAATTGGAGGGGGAGAGAGGGAGGGAAGAAGAAAGATATAGTGAGTGAGAAGTGGAGAGAGAGAGGGAGTGACAAAGGAGAGATGGAGAGAGAGTGTGTATGTTTAGGGGTGAGATTAAGAGACAAAGAAGGAGAGATAGAGAGAAGGGGGAGAGAAGGAGAGAGGGAGGTAGGAGATAAATGGAGAGAGGAAGAGCGAGAGACATGACTTGAGAGAGAGGAGGAGAGTGATGGGGGGAGGGAGAGGATTGGAGGGCAGAGAGAGAGAGAGAGAGAGAGATGGGGGAAGATAGAGGGAGGTAGGAGAGAAAGGGAGAGGGAGGAAGTACGAGAGAGTGAACTTGAGAGAGAGGAGGGGATAGGGAGGGATGAAGAGATGGAGTTGGAGGGGGAGAGAGGGAGGGAATAAGAAATACATAGAGAGTGAAAGTGGAGAGAGAGAGGGAGTGACAAGGGAGAGATGGAGAGATAGTGTGTATGTTTGGGGGTGAGATAAAGAGACAAAGAAGAGATGGAGAGAATGGGCGAGAGAAGAAGAGAGGAGAGAGGGAGGGATATAGTAACAGAGTTGGAGAGAGAGAGAGAGAGAGAGAGAGGTGGGAGATAAAGGGATAGAGAGGAAGGAATATAGAGAGGATGCGAGAGAGTGGAGAGAGGGAGGGATATAGTAACAGAGTTGAAGAGAGAGAACGAGAGAGAGAGAGAAGAGGTGGGAGATAAACGGAGAGAGAGGAAGGAAGATAGAGAGGATTTGAGAGAGTGGAGAGAGGGAGGGAAAGAGAGATGGAGTTGGAGGGGAGAGAGAGGGAGCTTAGAAGAAAGAAATAGAGAGAGAGGTGGAGAGAGAGAGAGGGAGTGATAAGGAAGATGGAGAGAGAGGGAGAGAAGAAAATATGAGGGAAGAGCGATAGAAGTCGGGGAGACAGATGGGAGGGGAAGAGAGAGAGAGAGGGAGAGGACGAGAGGGGGATAGATAGATATATTAGAGAAAGAGAGTGTATGTTTTGGGGGTGATATAGAGGGACAAAGAGAGATAGTGATATAGATGGAAAGTGAAGAGAGGGAAGAAAAGAGAGATGGAGAGTGGGAGGGATGGACAGAGAGATTGATAGATATGGAGTGAGAGAGCATGTGTGTTTGGGGGTTTGATATAGAGAGACAAAGAAGGAGAGATGGAGGGAGATATAGATATATATGGAGGGGGGAGAGAGGGAAGAATATTTCTTGCACTAGACGCATTGATTTCAGTGTAGATGTTGGTTTATAATCTTATTTGCTTATTTGCACTAAATTCATTGATTTGAGTGTAAATGTTGATTTCTAATCTTATTTGATTTCTTGCATTAGATGCATTGATTTTAGTGTAAATTTTATTTTCTAAACTTATTGTGCATTAATTTCAGTGTAAGCACAAAAACTATCGACAATGTACATTGATTTTTGTGTTATAGTAATTCAACCTAGTAATATTAGAGAGAAAGAGAGACAAGGTATCATGTTTACTACAATAGCTCAAGCTAAAGATTTAAATGGTTTACGATTTAACCTTTCCTTTTCATAATCAATATGAAAAAATGACAATCGATATGAAAAGATGACAAAAGTAACAAGGGTGACAATAAGAATAGTAGAAGAAAATAGTTTGAGATTAATCACCATGAAGACTATTTGTAATTGACTATATTCTTATTATTCACATTTTCTATCACTTAACACTATTACATTGTCACTTTAAATTCAAAATTCTTATTTCATCATTTTTCATCATTAAAGTTATTAACGATAGTTATCATCTCAACAAACTAAGGTAAATTTTAAAATTAAAATGACCAGATTAATCTCAGACATATTTAGCATATTTAAAATGATATATTAATATTAAATGAATTTACATATTATTGATAGAATTGATCATATGTTTGTTAGATTTTCTTTGGCTGCACACGACTGAAACTAGCTTAGATCCATCTTAACTTTGGATCTATCAAGCACCAAGAGGGTTCAAATATCTCGATGTGCAAACCTTTCCTCAGGTTTTTCACTCAAAAAAGAGGTTTGCACCTCGAGATATTGTTAGGTCCCTATAATACTAGTGATTACCCCATTACTATTGTAGTTGTATCCCTTATTAATATTGTTGTGCCCTTATTTTCCCCATATTGTTATTACTGTGCCCCATAGAATCTCTCTATTGTTATTTTTGTTCCTTTATATTATTATTGTTAGGTCGATTAGGTTATATTGTGACTCCTTAGACTCCTATATATAGAAAGAAGGTTTTTCATTTGAATCATAAAAGAATCATTCATTTGTGTAATGTAAAGGAGGTTGCCCCCTCGAAGAGGCTGAATTCTAAGGTGTTGATCTATCTTTTCTATCTTTTTGTGAGCTGGTTTCATAACATTTGGTATCATAGCTTTGGATTCTAGGGTTTCGCTGCTCCAAATAGGTCATCGTGGCATTTTCACTACAACTTTTTTCTGCGACGTTTTTTGGGACGAAATCGCACTGAACCATGCGTTCAAATTTCAGAGCTTTTTGTGCTATATTTGCGGAGATATGATCTGAGGAAGTTGGTCTTTTTGTAGACTCTAGAATTACATTCCAAACAGATGACCTGGGGAAAATCGTCATAACTTTCTCTCTGAGCATCAGACTGAAATTTCGTAAGAAGGTATAGAGAGAGGACGGAATTTAGTTTCTTGTATATATTTTTTAGAGCCAAAGGTCGAAACAGGGACACATGGCACATCGTACAAGTTAGCTCTACTGAACTAGTCTATAATCAAGTCACTGTAGGAGATTTGGCATAACTCTTCCTTGGAGAATCTAATTTGGATCAAACTAGTGGCATTGGAAAGAGGACACAAAGGGCTACTATAGGTCACAATTTCAGAACTGGATGATCTGAAATTACAGAGATACATCAGAGGCGATATCGAGCTGCTACAAAGTGAAAAAAGGTGTGTAGATTTTTTTAAATTTTTGCTTAAGCTTGGTTTGAAAAATTATTTTGAAGGAATTCAAAGGGCATAGTAGAGCATTATTATCGGTAACTGATGCCTCGAGGAAAGAAAATGCAAACACCTAGTAAGCAACGTGAAAGCTTTAGCATGACTCATGAAGAAGAGGAAGAAATGCTACATGATATATCAAAATTACAAAACCAAGTGCAACAAATGTCACTCTCACAAAAGCTAACAGAAGCTGAGATAAATGGTGTGGAATCTAAGATAAAGGGCGTGGAAGCTAAGATGGATGATTTGAAGATAGATTTGAAGATAAACATGGCAGATTTGAAGACAGATTTGACAAATTTTCTACAAGAAATACTTACTAATGGTGAAAGGGTAATAAAGGAAACTCATGATGCGAAAAAAGAAATGTTAATCATGATTTCATAGACTCTAATGTTGGATCGAAGACCCACCATATTCCAAAAATCGATATGAGGAAGTTTGATGGCAAGGATCCCGCAACATGGATATTATAGATGGAGCAATTTTTCGATCTCAATAATGTGCAAAACACACAAAAGGTACGTATTGCAACTTTATATTTGGAACCAAATCAGTTTGTATGGTATCAATGACTTTGCTCTCGTAAATAAATTATCAATTGGACAACTTTTATGGAAGAATCGATAGCACATTATGAGCATACAAAAAGAAACACTTTTTTTAGCCAATTGATAAGTCTCAAACAAAAGGGTTCAATAATGGAGCACATTGAGGAGTTCTGAAAAATTGAACATAAGGGTAAAAAATATTCCAGAGGAGCATAGGATTGATGTGTTCCTAGTGACTTTAATGGATAATATCCAACATGATGTTCACCTTTGGGAACTTGATTCATTAGAGAAGGCATTCAGGTTAGCAAGAAAAACGGAAAGCAAAATTATGGCAACCAGGAAGCATACCACTCATAACTATAAAGATGGAAGTGTTGTTGCCCCTAGTCTTCCACAACCTATAAGGTTGACACCACAACCATTGGAAGAAAAAAGAGCAAAAGGGCTTTGTTACAGTTGTGATAGCAAATACACTAAAGGTCATAAGTGTGCTGAGAATAAATTATTCTACATATATTGTGAAGAGGAAGAAGAAAAGGAGCAAGAAAGGTCAAAAGAAGAGGATATACTCCAGGAACAAAAGCTAGATAAAGAAGAAATGAATCTGACCATATCTTGTAATGCATTGGCTGGAATTACCACTCCTCAAACCATCAAGATAGAAGGACAAATAAAGAAGAAAAAGGTAATAGTGTTGATTGATTCAGGAAGTACCCACAATTTTATTCATTGTAAGGTAGCAAAAGAATTGAATTGCTTCTTATATCCAGCACTAGAGTGTCAAGTGATGGCTGCAAATGGAGGAACAATAAATTGCTCTAGAAAGTGCCATAATATCAAGCTATCCATGGGAGAATATGTATTGACTAGCCCAATGCTTTCCATTCCAATGGGAGGTGCTGATGTTGTACTGGGAGTCCAATGGCTACAATCCTTGGGCAGAATAACTTTTAATTTTCAAGAACTTTTCATGAAATTTTCCGCGGAAGGAAAGAAAGTTGAATTAAGGGGTATTGCAGGGAAACCAGGAAAGATAATTAGCTCTAACGATATGACAAAGCTTCTAAAAAGGAACAAGGAGGTGTAATTGCACAATTATGTTTGCTAGATGTTTCCACATCGAAATCATCTATTTCTCCAGATCTCCAAAAAGTCTTGGACAATCATTCCAAGGTATTTGAGACTTTTAAAGGTCTCCCACCTATTTGTGATCATGATCATGCTATTCATCTGATTCCAGGAAGTGTTCCTCCAAACATTAGGCCGTACAGATATCCCTATGCCCAAAAGAGTGAAATTGAACGTATGGTTGCAAAAATGCTAGAGGCTGGTATAATTCAACCTAGTCAAAGTTCTTTCTCTGCTCCAGCAGTATTGGTGCACAAGAAGGATGGATCATGGCGCATGTGCCCGAATTATAGGGAGCTCAACAAGCTCACTATTAAAGATAAGTTTCCCATTCCTGTCATTGATGAATTACTGGATGAATTGCATGGATCAATTTACTTCACCAAGTTGGATCTTCGTTCAAGATATCATCAAATCATAATGAAGACTGAAGACATTCCGAAAATAGAATTTAGAACTCATGAGGGTCATTATGAATTTTTGGTCATGCCTTTTGGCTTTACCAATGCACCTTCTACATTTCAAGGTTTGATGAATTCCATTTTCAAACCCTTCCTTAGAAAATTTGTGTTAGTATTTTTTGATGATATACTAATCTACAACAAGTCTTAGAAGGATCATGTTGAACATGTTGATAGGGTGCTACAACTATTGGAGGGGAAACAATTATATGCAAAAAGATCCAAATGTTTCTTTGGAGTACAAAAGGTGGAATATCTGGGTCATATTGTATCTCATGAAGGAGTTAAGGTAGACCCTAGCAAAATTAAATCCATTAAGGAATGCAAAATCCCCACATCCATAAAGCGTCTGCGAGGATTTCTCGGGTTGACAGGGTATTATCACAAGTTTGTTAAGAATTATGGGAGAATAGTAGCACCTTTAACAACATTATTGAAGAAAGATGCATTTTCATGGACTCCAGAAGCAACAAAGGCCTTCGAACATCTTAAAGAGGAAATGTGCCAAGCACCGGTCTTAGCTACATCGGACTTCACAAAAACCTTTATTGTGGAATGTGATGCTTCAAGAAATGGAATTGGTGCTGTTTTAATGCAAGATGAAAGACCCATTGCTTTTGAAATTCGTCCAATCAAGGGAAAGTTTTTACACAAAGCTATTTATGAGAAGGAAATGTTGGCAATACTACATGCACTTAAGAAATGGCAACCCTACCTAATGGGAAGACACTTCAAGGTAAAAACAGATCATGATAGCCTTAAATACTTTTTAGAACAAAGATTATCCTCTGAAGAGCAACAAAAGTGGGACACAAAGATGTTGGGTTATGACTTTGAAATCATCTACAAAAAAGGGAAGCAAAATGTGGTGGCAGATGCACTCTCAAGAAAGGATGA
Organism: Pinus tabuliformis; assembly: GCA_031772625.1. Taxonomy (NCBI): domain Eukaryota; kingdom Viridiplantae; phylum Streptophyta; class Pinopsida; order Pinales; family Pinaceae; genus Pinus; species Pinus tabuliformis. Next base: position 323,645,396 of record CM062811.1, read on the forward strand.
GGATGTGGAATCATTTTTGTGCGCCATTTCTATTATCCAACCAAATTGGATAAATGAAGCAAGGGAGGAACAAAAGAATGATGAAGAAGTGTGGGCACTTATTCGAAAGTTACAACAAGATCCCAATACATCTGATACATTTAGCTGGCAAAATGATTCGTTATGGTACAAAGATCGCTTATACCTCTGTAAGAATTCCCAACTCAAACAAAATATTCTTATGGAATTGCACACTTCTCCCTTAGGAGGGCACTCAGGATTTTTAAAAACTTACCACAGGGTTAAGAAGGAATTTTTTTGGGATGGCCTTAAATTAGATATTCAAAAGTTTGTGGCGGAATGTTTGGTTTGCCAACAAAATAAAGTTGAAACAATTAAGACCCCTGGTCTATTACAACCTTTATCCATTCCAAGCCAACATTGGGAGGAGGTTTCAATGGATTTTATCACAGGTTTACCGAAGTCTGAGGGAAAGAGTGTCATCATGGTGTTAGTTGACAGACTTACCAAGTAAGTACACTTTTGTGCATTATCACATCCATTTAAAGCCAGTACAGTTTCTACTACATTTGTGGAAACAATTCAAAAGCTACATGGAAACCCAAAGATTATTGTAAGTGATGGAGATCCCATTTTCACTGGAAATTTTTTTACAAAATTATTTTCTTGTCTCGATACTCAATTAGCTCATAGCTCATCTTATCATCCTCAATCTGATGGGAAAACTGAGATAGTAAACAAATGTTTGGAAGGATATCTTCGTTTCTTTGTATCTGATAAACAGACATAATGGGTCAAATGGTTGCCTCTGGATGAATGGTGGTATAACACTTCCTTCCATACAGTAACAAAAATGACCCCATTTATGGCACTTTATGGATATCAGCCACCATCCATCACATCATATTTAAGAGAAAATTCTAAGGTTCAAGCAGTGGAACATCACATCGAGCATCAACAACAAGTCCTCCAACTCTTAAAGGATAACGTCGTGTTGGCGCAGAATAGAATGAAACAACATGCAGATCAACATCGCAGCGAAAGAAGTTTTGATGTAGGTGATTGGGTATTCCTACGGCTACAACCATATAAACAAATGTTCCTCAAGCAAGCTAAGAAGGATAATAAATTATAACCAAAGTATTATGGTCCGTACAAGGTGTTGCAAAAGATTGGTACTATGGCATACAAATTGGAGCTTCCTGCAGCTTCTCGAGTGCACCCAGTTTTCTATGTTTCATGTTTAAAGAAGGTTATAAGTGACAGGATCCCAGTTCAAACAATATTGCCAGAACTTGACAAGGAAGGAAAAATTATATTGGAACCGGAAGCAGTGACAGAAACAAGAACTCGACAACTACTAAATCGATCAATTTCGGAGTATTTCATCAAGTGGAAGAACTTATCCGCTGAAGATTCCACATGGGAGGATGAGAATTTTATAAAGAAGCATCCAGAACTACTCAAGCATTGAGGACAACACTTTTTTGAAGGAGAGGGGCATGTTAGGTCCCTATAATACTAATGATTACCCCATTACTATGGTAGTTGTATCCCTTATTAATATTGTTGTGCCCCTATTGTCCCCATATTGTTATTACTGTGCCCCATAGAATCCCTCTATTGTTATTTTTGTGCCTTTATATTATTATTGTTAGGTCGGCTGGGTTATATTATGACTCCTTAGACTCCTATATATAGAAAGGAGGTTTTGTCATTTGAATCATAAAAGAATCATTCATTTGTGTAATGTAAAGGAGGTTTCCCCCTCTAAGAGGCAGAATTCTAAGGCGTTGATCTATCTTTTCTATCTTTTTGTGCGTTGGTTTCATAACAAATATTTGATCCCTCTCGACGCTTGATAGATCCGGAGTTAAGATGGCTCTAGGTTGGTATTTACTAATAGTTTATACCTATATGAAATTATTCATTATCTAAAAAAAGGTGGGGGAGAATAATCAATATGAAAGAGCTAGAATCCAGCTCTTACTCAATTTCCACCCATCATCCCTATTGAAATTTGAAAGTAGATTTTTCCTTGTACTTGTTCTTCTGAATTTGTATTTTCGATTGTCATATATTTTCTGAAAATTGAAATAAGCATGGATTTTAATTACAGAACAAAGAAATAATGAAACAATAAATAGAAGAGAGACATACCTTTTAACTAAGTCATAATTATCCTTAACTATATCTCTTGTATTTCCGTCCATTTTTCTTGGTTTCAAGATATGAATTAGATCAAATACATAGAAATAATTAAAACATTTTAAAATGAATAGAAATCATATATATAACACATGATGTTGAAACCAATTTTTTTATTTTTTCTTTTTCTTCCAAATGTCATTTGCAAACAAAACTTAAAATTATGGAAACTATGGATATATTGATAATTCTAAAATATTAAAGGATCCTTATTTTGGTATCTTCCTTCAATTTTCATAGTTTCACGATATAGTTTAAGCCAAATACATAGAAATAAGTAAAAATTGCTTAGGAAAATGCATAGGAATAATAGTTAGGACTAATGATTTTGAAGCAATTTTCTTATCAATCGTTTCTTTGTATGTTTTTATTTAAATCTATGGTAAATAGAAAAATGATCATGTAGCATTATACATTGAATAGATGTGCACATTCCTTTTTTGTATGTTATTGTTAAATTGTATAAATAAATAAATAAATGACAGATAGCATTTATTTCATCAACATGCTTTTTAAACTAAGTTAGAGTTTAAAAAATGATGGTGTTTAAAACGAGTGCATAGTTTATGTATACATAATCACCTAAAATGTAGAATCTTGACCTAGACCATGATCACTCCAATATGCATGCGAAACATTGACATGGCATTGTTTAAAACAAAATGCATAATTTATGTATATAGAATCACATAAAATGTAGTAAAGCATGAACTGCATCATGATTTTTTTTTTCAAAGGAAAAATCAGAATCTTTCATTATATGGTGAAAAATTACATGTAGTAAATGCTATTCAGCATATGCGAATTCTTCGTGACTTTTAAAGGTCTATGGTCTTTCCTGTACATGTCTCTGTCATATCCAAAAAATCATCACGTAGGATGATGCTATATCAAAATGTCAAAAAACACCACGCAGGGTGTATGTATAGTAGGCAAAATATATACTTGCATCTCGCAGGATGCTGCTCATAAGTCGCTAGATTTCTATTTAACAACTTATATACATTACAAAAAATCAATGGTCATCCACCCGAGGGTAGACTTGATCTATGTAGGGCCTGTGGCAGTATTGATATTGAGCGTTGCCCCTCCGTTCGCTGATTATCCACTGTCCTGCTGGAAGGTGCGAGGCTTCCTTGGATAATCCGTCAGCACAGTGATTGTGTTCCCTGTAAATATGACGAACAATAATGGAGTTAAAATGAGCTTTGAGGTGCATCACTTCATCCAATATATTTAAGAGTGTGTGTGCGTGGCATCTAGTTTTCAGATTGATACAATTAATGATAATGTTTGAATCCCCAAATATCTGTAACTTTCTGCAGTCATGGTTTAATGCAAAGTGCATAAGGTGTCTGATGGTTATGAGCTCAGCAAAATTGTTTGTTCCCATGCCTAAGCCCATCTTCACTTTGTAATGATGATTCGCTGATATATAAAGAATGAAGCCCTCGCCACATCCATGCTGCTGAGCGGCTCCATCGAAGAAGGCCCATGGAATAGATTGATCAATTGGGTCTAGGTCGGTGGGTCTGTGGGTGCGAGGAGGGGTAATGGTCGGCAATTCATGTTATGTAGCGATAATTTTGGTGGTGACCGATTGCTAGCAAATCGATCCATTCTCAAAAATCATTGTGTTTCTCGCCAGCCAGATCGCCCAGCTAATGATAAGGGGAAGGCACGCACAATTTGATCCGGAGTGTGCCTGATACCAATTCTCCCATGCTGTAGAGATGGTTTCATTTTCCCACTTATTCACAATTCCGAGATCCTCTGTTACCGACTTCCATATCTGTTTAGTAACTTCACAAGCAAGGAAGAGATGTGTAGTCGATTCCGATTGCTGTTTACATAGGATGCACCAGGTGGGGCCATGTACAGATCTGTGCATGAGTGCTTCCCCAGTGGGGATCTTGTTCCGGAGTAAACACCAAAAAAAGAGTTTAGTTTTGGGAGGGGATTTTAATTTCCAGATGATCGTCCACCAACTCTGCATTATTTCCGGCTTTTTGTTCTCAATCAAAACCAGGTATCCTTCCTTTGGGGTATAAAAACCGTGATCTGCCTTATCCTACATAAGTTTGTCTGTTCCTTCTTTGATACGAATATGGGACTCACTTAATGCAATAGTGTAGTCCTCCCAGGTTTGATGCCATTCCGGAGGCAGGTTTAGTTGTGCTGCTGTTTTCCATGCCTACGAAAATATGGAAGTGTTCCCCTGATCCACTATGTGGGCTATAACTTTAGTATTCTACTGCTCAAGTATTTGAACGAGCTCGCGTGGGAGATAACACCTCCCGCCCCCTCCTGTCCATGGATCCATACCAATTCGAGCCCTGAATCCGTCATTTGTTCTCCAAGTTAAGTGGCTCCGGATGAGAGGCAGCGAGAACAATAACACTTTCCATATAGTAGATATACCTGTTCTGCTCCATCTAGGTAATCAGATCCAGTCCATGAGGTGTAGTGGCCAGATGTACTTGTGATATGAGATTAATGTCCAAAGATTTTGCTTTGTAAGCAAGTCCATCCCAATTTCACGGCCAGAGCGTGAGCAAAATGAGTGAGGTCCTTCAGGCCCCATCCTCCCCACTTTTTTGGCAGAGAAATGTTATCCCAACTGATCCAAGCAAAAACTCTTTTGTCCTGTTTCCCATCCCAGAGATATCTACAGCAAATTTGTCTGAGGCGAGCGAGGATACCTCTGGGTATCCAGGCTAAGGCCATCCAGAAGATAGGTGTGGCCTCCAAAACTGATTTAATGAGAACTAACCTCCCTACTCTTGATAGGAAGCAATGGCTCTAGTGGGATATCCAATTTTCAAATTTTGTGATCAGTCAAGTCCAATCCGCAATCTTGTGTCCCGTCGGTTTGATCTAGTAACCCAGATATTTGAATCCCTGTTTTAATGGTTGAGGATTATATAGGAAACGCTGTAATGCCAGTTCGGATTCTTGAGCGGATGTAAAGACCTGGGAGATAGTTGATTTTGAATGGTTGGCCATCATGCCTGTTGCCTTGGAGAAAGAGGCAAGAATCTTGTTAAAGGCAATCGAGTCCCTTATGCTTCCATCCAAAAATATGATAACATCGTCTACAAATAGAAGGTGTGTTAAGAAACATTGTTTAGTGATCTTCAAACCTGATAATCTGCCATTCTGTTTTTCATAGTAGATGAGTCTGCTCAGCCCTTCCATAACAAGAAGGAAAAGTAGCGGGGAGAGAGGGCATCCCTGTCTGAGACCCCTTTCAGCATGAAAAAAAGGGGTGGCATAACCATTAATGAGCAGACTGAAGGTGGGAGAGGTTATACATGCCATTATCCAGTTTGTGAATGGTAGAGGAAAGCCCAGATGGATAAGCAACATTTTGATATAAGTCCAGTCCACTCGATCAAAAGCCTTTGCCAGGTCAATCTTAAGAATGATTCCTTTTAGACGAAGAGCTCAGATGGAATGAATGGCTTCCTATGCAGAACCAATTGCTTCATGTATTTGGCGGTCTTCGAGAAAAGCAAATTGCTCAGGGAGAATGAACTGGGAAAGAATAGGTCTGATACGATTGGCAATGATCTTCGAAATAATCTTGTAGAGACAATTGCAGAGAGAAATGGGATGGAATTCATCAAATGAGCTAGGGGAGTCATTCTTAGGTATAAGGGCTATAAAGGTGGTATTGATAGCATTGTACATCCATCCTGTTGAGCGGCATTCCTCTATGACCTGGAGGAGGTCCGCGGCCATAAATTCATAGAACGTCGAATAGAACTCAATAGGCCACCCATCTGGTCCCGGGATTTTATCCTTCTTGAACCACTTTAGAACCCCCCCCCCCAGTTCCTCCAGAGTAATTGGCATGTTTAGTTCATTTGCTTCTTCTTCTCCTACATACCGGGGAAAGAGACCAACCACATGAATAATATCTGCCAGGTTGACTTCTTGGGGTGCTCTGAATAAGTTCCGAAAATGTGATGTACCCAATCTGGAGAGCTTTTGGAAATTGTCTGTCGATTCACCATTGGGAAGGGGCAGCTTCCAGATCGTATTGGTGACCTTCCTTCCTTTTGCGTAATTCTGGAAGAATCTGGTATTGTCATCTCCTGCCTTCAACCAAACAGCCCTGCTCTTCAATCTCCATGCCTCCTCCCTTTCCTTGAGGATCTTGTCTTTCTAAATCTCTAGCTCTATCACTCTGTTTTTCCCTTCTGCTGAGGAGAATCCAAGATTCCTGTCATCCAGCAGGGTTTCCAGCTCTGATTCAATGTCCAGAATCTTCTGATCATCTTTGACCTTCTTCTCTTTGGCCCAGGTCTTGGTTATTTGTTTGAGCTTCGAAAGATTGTGACAAAAACCTTCTGCTGCCGTCCTATGATTTGATATAGGATGGGACACCCAGTAGTCTTTGATCAGTTTAATATAATCCTCGTCTTGAAGCCAGATATGATTGAATTTAAAAGGAGCCCTTGGCTTTACTTCAGGTCCCATAATTTAAAAAAATATAGGGGAATGGTCGGATTTACCCCCTGCCCCTACCCATTGTCTGTATCTGGACAGTCTCTGGAGAAGGGGGATCTTGATCAAGAATCTGTCAAGCCTCCTAGCCAGGGCAACCTCTCCCATCCTCTGGTTCCTCCATGTAGCCAGCGGCTTTTTCATGGGAATATCAACCAAATGATGCTATTCCAGGATGTCTCTGAAGAAATTGGACGAGGGGTCTATCTGAGCGAGCGAACCCCAGGATTCCCCATAACCTATTGAGAAGTTGAGATCACCCCCGATGATTAGCTGGTCTACAGATGTCAAGTTTGAGCCCAGAAAATGCTGCCAGAAATCCTCCCTCCTCTGGCATGGACCGTATACATTAATGATCCTCAGAGTCTCCCCTAATTGTGTCGAGAAGAAATCCATGCCAATGAATCCCACTCCCCCCCAGGTGGCAGATACGTTTATTGTCCGAGGATTGTAGCTAATGGCTAATCCTCCAGCCCTACCAATGGCATCCAGGGCCTGGTGATGCCATCCAGGTCGCAGGCCAGCGAGGGTGTGTTCAATGTCTTCAGCGCTTCCCAAGGTCTCTTGCAGCATAAGGATATCAATAGGATCGTTCTCAATCAACCTCCGCATGGCTAGTTTCTTTGAGGTACTAGCCAGACCTCTGTAGTTAAAGGAGAGGCAATTCATGGGGGAACCCCTCCTGGGGCTTTCAGTGCTCTAAGGACCCCTTCCATAGTAGATTGTTTGCCAGTTACTACCTCGACTCCTGCTTTTTGAATAGCTTTGGAAAGATTAGATTTGCGACCCCAGGTTGAAAGGGCAGGGGGACCCGAGTAGACCACCCCTAGCCCAGATTGAGAGTCGGAACCCTGAGAGGGCCTCGACTACAGGTTGTAAGGGTGAGGCAGAATCTGGCAAGGCAAGGTCTCTACACCAGAGGGAATTGTGGAGGAATGGACCGATGGAAAGGATGGAGCATTGGTGGGTGGGGGGGGCGGGGGGGGGGGAGAAATGGAACAAGTAGCTAAAGAAACAAAAACAACCGAAGGTGCAACAACGGAATAAGAGATTGTAGGAGATATCAAAGGGGAAGAAGAAGATGAACCCGAAATCCGAGCTACCTCCGCAGCCGCAGCAGCCCGAGCCCGGGTTATATGTGGGGAGGGCATCCTGATTGATTCTCCAGCCTTCTTCGATGTCCCTCCTACACTTAGATGTTTTGGAGTCACTGGTCTAGATCTCGAAGCCGAGACAGGGGCTTGTGAAACCGACACTGGAGCATTTCCTTTATGAGTTGAGGGTGAGCCCGTGGAATTAGGTGATTTCGAGAGTAGAGGGCATTATTTGAATACATGCCCTACCTTATGACACCTCCAACACCGAAACGGTACCCCCTCATAGTCCAATATCTGAATCCTGGTGTAATGTCTCCACTTCAGAGTGCTCTTTTCTTCCAAGCCCTCCCTTGTGTCCAAATGCACCATAATTCTTGCCAGTGCTCAATTCTTTAACTATACATATGTCTTATCATATTCCAAATATGTTCCAAGGGCATTACCAATCCTGATAAACACCGCTTCCGACCAGAATTGTAGAGGTAGACCGGGTAAGTGTACCCAGATAGGTCCTGCTCCAATTTGTTCCCTCTCCGGAGCAAATAATGGAGACCAACGCTTGAGGAGAACTGGTGCCATCTCTATGTGCCAATATTTTTCCAGGATCAGATCTATGTATTCTGCTCTCGTAAAATGTAGGGAAAACCATCCTCGTGCCAAGCTTTGAACCTCCGGCAGCTCCTGTAAGATGCCTCCCCATATCTCCCTAACCCAATTCGTGAGTCTGGTCGCAGAGTATGCCCTTCCTCTCACATGCCCAACGAGTACTCTGTTGGCCCTATCCACCACCTCTCTCATAGGAATGTCTTCGCCAAAAGTGATGGTGAGATCTTTTGAGGACTTCTTCACACACTTAATCTTCCTCTTTCCAGTTCTCAGCGCCGATGGATGCTCTGCTAGTGGATCAGGTCCTGAGTCCTTTTGGAGAGCCGCGGCTTTAGGGTTTATTACAAGAGAGTCAAAGCATCCCGAAGGAAGGAAGTTAGGGTTTGCCAGATCCGGGAGAGGCGCACTCAGGGGGGGCACGGGGTTAAAGGAGGGGAGCGGATCGAAATTGGGGGAGGGAGGCGTGACAGCGGAGAGTAGATTGAGCGTGTCAGGGGATAGAGGAGGGATGTCTAGACCCGGGGTCTCCAGGGAGAGTGAGGCGAAACGCAACAGTGACGAGGAGGATCCAGGGTGTGCATTAGCCAGGGAGTTTGCCGGCTGAGGAAGAGTAGGTTCAATAGAGCTAGGGTTAACACCGCGACCGCAGAAAATAGACTGACCTTCATACGGGTCCTGCGAATAGTCGATTGCTTCCTCTTCAAACTCCATGTCTTCCATTGACCTAAACCGCCTTCGAAACCGCCAGACAGGAGTTAGTTGCCCGAGAACGGTGGGACGACTGTCGTCCGGTTGAAAATACAGGGAGACCGCGATCGCCTTAATTCCTGATTAAATGCATAATTACTATGGCTTAATTTAGGCCTGAGACTTGGCAGGTGCTGGAAACCTCGCTCGCCACCTGCTTGCCTGTGGCCACGTCAGAGCCCAGAAGCCCATCTCTGATTTTCTCAACTACATCATGATTATTCTAGTATGAATATGAAATATTGATATGACATTGTTCAATAGGAAAATTTGTTCAAATGTGATCAATTATGAATTTTCTTTTTGGAATAACGTTATTTGTTATTTCTTGTAATTGTTATGATTGCATCTACTCTAATAACTATTTACTTTTTTAGCTAGATGAATTGATTTCAATATTGAAATCTCTAATAATTATAAAAATATAGTCATTATGCATTGATTATGTTTTTGTCATTGGAATTGTTTTAATAACTGTTGAAAGAGATGCAAGTGGCACAACATATACATTTATTATGCATATTCGTTATTGGGAATAGATATATGATAAAACAAGTTCAATTCTTTTATTGAAAATGTTCTTGATTGACATGAACAGTATGTTTTTTTCCATGCAAGTAATCCATATGACAATTTGATATGTTGAAATTGAATTTGAAAATTTCATTATTTGATAGTGGAACATTTACATGCATTTCTTGAATACAAAGAATCATACTACTAATTAGATCTTCATCATGTACAGTGTCATTGGCATGAGCATATAGACTTTGTTTATTCAAAGTTGCAATCAATAAAGTGATTACATTTGATGTTGGTATTTGTATATATTCTGGTCTCCACAATGTATGTGTTGTTAAGAACATCGTTTCTTCTAACATTTTCTTATTCATAAGAAAGTTCTTTTGTGTTACTTTCTTAACAAGATATAATGATTTAGGTAATGGCCTCAAGAATAAGAAATATACTTCCCGAAATAATCTCGAAAAATCAAGAACATAGTTACTGATCAAACGGGAACTATTACCTCAAAATGGGTACTCGAGCCAAAAAATCTCAAAAAAACACTTTGAAATCAAAAAGTGTTGATGCCGGAATAAAGTTTTTTTTAGAGTAAATTTTTAATATTTTTTAAAAATAAAAGTAAAAACAATAAAGACCATTTTATTTGGTGCAAAAAACACATTGAAATCGAAAAGTGTTGCTAGAATAACGTTTTTTTCTTCTTTTTTTTTAGGGTACATTTTCAACACTTTTTAGTAATGACGTTAAAAACAAAATATCGTTACTCTGAAAAAGTTTAAATTTCCAATGATTTTCAATCATGACATTAACAATAAAGTATCACGTCTTTGAAAACCCCTAAAATTCCAACGATTTTTAAGCATGATATTAAATTTAAAATATCACTTCTTTGAAAAACCTTAAAATTCCAACAATTTTCAAGTATGATGCTAAGAAAAAATATTTATAATTGTTTTCAGCCATAACATTAAAGATAAAATATCACGACTTAGAAAAACATTAAAAATCTTGACAATTTTTCAACCATGGTATTAAAACCAAAGATTATGACTACAAAGCAATCTTAAATTTTCAAAATATTTTAAGCATGACATTATGAAAAAAATTTATAACTAAAAAACTTTAAAAATGAACACCTGAATGAAAGAGTTATTATACCAAGAGTATTTTTTTTTAAAATGCTAAATGTATAGTGATTTTGAAATCTTAGCCTGACACAACTTGATACATTGCGAAAAAAATTTAAAAATCAACTATCAAATTAACATGCAGTGTAAGTGAGCTCAACCCATTGTAATGAAAACTTAAAGACCAACCATGAAATTAACACACTGTGGGGCAGACTCGATTCATTATAACCAAAAATTTAAAATCACTGTTAAATTGCACATAATGGGATTGGGTTGCTAGACAAGCATCAACACATACCATACAAAAATATATGTGTGTGCGTGTGTAAGATACATAAGAAAACAAAAATTCAAATATTGAAAAGAAAACACAAAAAGTCAAAAGAAAAAAAATTTCAAATATTGAAAAAAATAAAAATAAAAAATATTAACAAGTAATAAAACATAAAAAAAACATAACAAAAAAAATCAAATATAAAATATATATAGTAATAATATTAAAAAAAACTATAGAATGTAAAAAAAATTAACCATACCATGTAAAATTTTAAAAAAAAGGAAAAAAATAAGAAGAGTAAAATAAATTAAAAACCAAATAAAAAAATAAAAATTAAAATACAAAAATAAAATACAACATTAAAAAAATTTAAAAAAAAAAAAAAAACTCCTTGATGACCTCGAGGTCCAACTGGCCAGGGGAGGCAAGGTGACGATTCATGACAAAAAAATAAATTAAATTTCATAATATATATATATATATATATAAACCATTAAAATGAAAAAAAAAAATTCAAAATTAACTTGTAAAAATGAAAAATTTAAATAAATAAGTAAAACAAAAAATATAAAAAATAAACCAAATAAATAAATAAATAAATAAATAAATAAATATATATATATATATATATATATATATATATATATATATATATATATATATATATATATATTAAAAAAAAACCATTTCTTAAATAAAAAAAAAAAAAAAAAAAAACATCATTTAAAAAAATGTTAAATAATTAAAAAAAAATAAAATAAGAAATTAAAATTAAAATTAAAAATAAAAGAAAAAAATAAAAAAAAAAATAAATTATTGTTTTTGTTTTGTTTTTAAATTTAAATTATAAAAAAATTTAAAATTTAAAATATTTAAATTTAAAACTTAAAATAAAAAATATTTGAATTTAAATATAGTAAAAAAAATAAATTACAAAAATTAAAATACAAAAAAAAAATCGAAACAAACAAACAAAACTTAAATTAAAATTAAAAAAATTTAAATTTAAAAATTTAAAAATAAATAAAAATAAAGAAAAATAAATTAAAAATAAGCTATTAAAAAATAAACAATTAAAAAAATAAAAAATGAACAATTAAAAAAAATAAATAAAAATAAAAACAATATAAAAGAAAAACAATTAAAAAAATAAAATAAAAAAAAATAAAATTACAAAATAACATAGCCTCCCCTCCTCTCTCCTGCCTCACCCCCCTTCCTCACTGCACCCGCCTCCCCACTCTCGGCCCTTCTAGTCCCCCCTTTACCTCTCTCCCCACTCCTTCCCCACCCGCCCCCCACTCCACCCCCCTCCCCACTCTCGGCCCTCCCCCTACCCCCCTTACCCTCGTCCCAACTCCTCACCCCATCCCGAACCCTCCTCACCCCCATCCCCTCCCCCACCCGGGGACCCAGGCGGGGAGGGGAGGGGGAAGGTTGAGAGTGGGGATGGGGGTGCAGTGAGGGAGGGGGGTGAGGTGGGTGCCAGATGGGGAAGGGGAGCGGGGAGGAGAGGAGGGTGAGGGCTAAGAGTGGGGAGGGGGGTGTGGTGAGGGCTGTGTTAGCCCCCTGTTGCAACAGGTATTCATCTTTCATGATCGACATTTTTAAATGCCAAATATGTCATACTTTGCATGCTGCAACGTTCCATATTTGCTACAGATGCCAGAGAATTGTCCATGAGAGTGTGCTAGTCTAAGTGCCACTGCTATGTTTCATTTTTGATGAGTTGATCCATTTTTTATGAGTTTTCAGTTAAGGGAGGGCCAAACAGTTTAATCCTGGCTTCCCTAGGTTTCAATTTCTTGTTGTAGAATATAGAGAATCAGTATCTGTCCAAACAGCTTAATCTTGGCAGATTTATAGATAGGTAGAGAAACAAGGGTGCTCAACCGCTTAATCTGAGCCCCTAGATGAAATAAGTGTAGATGTAGATAGGAGGACAGCAAGAAGAAAAGAATGAAAAGCTGGGTATGCTAGTTCAAGTGCACCCAAACCAAAAGAAGAGAAAATGCTAGGTGAGTAGGCCGGGTAGGTAGTTTTGGTGGTTGCAGAATCATGGCTTGTGACCCATTTCATCTTTTCAAGTGTCATATCTATTCAGATCACAAGTGCAAGGCAATTTTCCCTTGGAGGACTTCAAGCGAGGCATGACTAACTCCCCCTTCTTCTTATTCCCCAAATCATTCACTAACCTCCCCAAAGAGGTCAAGATCTGCTTGATATCTCTTAAGTTTCATCATTTGCCATATCATTGCCTAAGTAAAGATCTGCTTTGCTTAAAGATGCTTATATTTCTTATACAAGTCATTTTCCCCTTTAATAGCCTAAGATTTACATACTTAGCGCTCTCTCATCACATTTCATATTAACTACTAACTTTATTATGTAACTCCCTATCTATCTCCCCTCCCCCTACTAACGCTATGTTAATAACTCCCCTATATACTTATCCCTTCCTCTGGTTGAAATATAATCATAAGTATGCTTGGGAATTACTAAGTTTACTTGAAACTTAGTAAGAAACCTCATTTCGCTCAAAAACCATCTTCTTAAGGTGTTTGGACTCCTTCCAAAACACAAAAACCCCCCTTCAAATGTTATCGGATTCCTTCCGATGCATCAAGAACCCTTCCAAAGCTTTAAAAAAGCCTTTTCCGATCGCATTAACCCTCCTCCGATGAGTTCTCCCCCCCTCCGACGCGATATCGCTGTCGGAGGTCGCATGTTTCATTCATCGGCCCGCCCCCTTTTATATCTCCCCAATATCACTTCCCCGATGCGATTTCGCGATCGACAGTCGCAAGTTCCTGTACCTGTATATATATCCCCCCTCTCATCCACCGACGCGATATTGCTATCGCACCTGAAAGCATATCGCATCGCGATCCATTCATTTCCGCAATATTTCCCATTATCGCACAGCCGCATGCCTTATCGCCTTTCCGAAATCGGTGATCGCTCCCATCGCATCACATATATAAAAGCCATTGCCCCTGTCCCGGCCGATTGCCGATCTCCGAGTTAATCCCCGCTGTATTGCCACGTCACCCTGCCACATCACCCTGCCACATCACCTTGCCACGTCACTACCGTACTAGGACCCCCTACTGACGTCATCACTAAAGGAAGGCACGAAGGGCGCAAATCACAGCAAAGAGAGCCCGGAATGAAAAACTGAGGCACCAAAATGGAAAGCTTCATATCGCTCAGCTACCAAGAGGCCCGAAAATTCACAGTTTTGACAGGATTTCTTCATTTATGTTCGTATTCAAATCGGCCAGCGCCAGTAGCATTCCAGAGGCCACGGAAATAATTTGCAGTAGCCATTCTTGCCTTGAAAGGGTAGAAAATGGGCGATTTGACAGTTTCAAACACGTCGAGGGAGAGAAAATGGCCCGATTCAAGTGTCAAAGAGTATCAGAGGAAAGATGAAGCCTTGATTAAATTAAAGAATATCAGTGAAGCGGCAAAGAGTATCAGATCGAAGCGGGTGAACATTAAAGGCCCCCAAGCAAAGTCAAAGAAAGCGGTAAAGCCATTTAAGGGCTCTCAGATCACAGTTAATGCACATCAAAGCCACTCAAGAGTAGGGGATCAAAGCCCAAAGCACAGTTATGGCTGAATGAACCGCACAGAGCCATAAGGACAGATTTCGACTCATTTCTTGAGGGTTGCCCCATCGCAGCACTTAGATATCTTCTTGCATTAATTCCACGACAAGATTAGATTAAAGAACTCATTTCCCTCAGATCTGTTTAAGATCTGCTGTAATGGATATTTTTAGATATTTTCCCTATATAAACCACCCTAATTCATTGTTTAAAGGGTTGGTTGGTTGATAATCCTCTTGGGGGACTCGCACTGTACGTTTTGAGATTTTTCTATAATCAAAGACTGCTGAAAAGCTTGGAGGATGGACTGTCTGTTGTGTTATTAAAGACTGAAGAGTGATATATAGGATTCTTGTGCTGCTACATGGCCCAATAAGTGTTTCTTACCTCTTTTTTTCAATTCATATATGTTTATATCATACATACATCACCATCTAAGTTACAGAAAGAAAGATTAGCTTAGAATTTGCGTGGCTGCACTCTATGCTCAGTTTCTGTGATTTCTATATGTTTTCTTCTGATTCAGGCATAAATATGAATTCCTCATGGCTCGTATTTGCTCTGTTTCATTCATGTATGAATGTTATTTAGGAATTCTTGACTGCTCCTAGATATAGTTCACTCACCTTCCCTCTGTTAAGCTGAATGAAAGATTCTTAGTTGCCTTTCATTCCTTAGCCTTCACTTCATCCTTTTTAGCTTGAAAGATTGTTTCATGAGCAGCTATCCTGCTCTATATTCCTCTTGTGACCAAGAAAATGCACCAACAGCCCTACTCCACGACTTCATGCCTAATGGTTTGAACCTCTCACACGATGCATGTCTCCCTACTTGAAAACATCAATCATCCCACTGAAATTTAAACAAAAACCCAAAGAATCATATAACTAGCCTAAAATCATCATCAACAAAGCTAAATCATAAAGAGAGAGCCCTCTCTGATTGCAGGTGGGCTAGGACCTGCAGTCCAAAGATTGGTCTGTGGTTACCTCGGCCGTATCCCTTAAGGAGCTTTGGGACAACCTGAGTGTTAACATAATGGCGACTCCACTGGGGACTTCTTCAGATAATTTCACAAATCAATTGGAAAGCTCCACTGGGAAAGAATCTGACCTTCAAAAGTTTCTTTCTAACCCACTTTTCTTAGAAAAATCCCCAAAAACAAGTTAGAAGCTGGCTCCTAAAAGGAATTCATGTTATACAAGGTCAAATCCAGACCCAAATCCACCAGCTGTTTTTGAAAATCCGAATTTAATCCCAAGGAACCTCAGTAAATTAGAGCGAAAAGAAGATTTTACTGATTCTAGTCCTGAGATAGTTCGGCCAAGCTGTGTTCCAACCCCTGTCAAAGTTTTATTTCGTTCAACCCCTAGTTCCCCTTGTTCTTTATCCACCTCTCCAAGCACCTTTTCCACACCTTCATTCACTGCGCATACTACCACTATTACTCCTATTATCCCAATTGTTCCAGCTGTTCCATTTATCCCCGTTGCTCCACTTATACCTGTTAATATGGCTAATAGATATGCACCCTTACAGCTGCCTGCTAACCTCAGGGCTATGCCTCAGTATTACCAGACTAAGATAACTTATTTTGATGGCACAAGTGCTTGCACAGCCCTTCAGCATACAAAGAAAATGCAGGATTACTTTGAAAGCTATGAGATTGACGATGATGGGGTGAGAATGAAGATTTTTGTCCAAAGTTTGACAGGCGATGTCAGGACTTGGTTTAGAGCACTCTAATTCCATAGCAGACCCAGAAGCTTTATACCAGTCATTTATCAACAGATGGGAGAAAAAGAAAGACCCCTTGCACATACTAGCCGAATACGATACAATTAAAAGAGGCCCTCAAGAGACTATTTTGGACTATTGTGCAAGATTCAATAATGTCTACAATGCAATACCACAAAACTTAAGGCCTCCACCTGACCTTGCCTTGTATAAATTCCCTGATGGTTTTGACCCAGACATGGCCTACCAGTTAAAAGAAAGAGCCCCTAATAGCCTTGCCGAAATGCAAAATGTGGTTGTCACTGTGGAGGCAAATTTAATTGCCAAAAGAAACAAAGCCAGAACAGAGAGGAGAACAACCTTTAAGGAAGAACCCTCAGCCATAGACCAAAATCTGGATGCCCTTATCAGTGGCATGCATAGGCTGGTAGACAAAGTGGACAACGTTGAGAAAAAATCATCATGGGACAGGCAGCAAACCAACGCTGTTAGGAACCCGAACTTCAGAAGGAATCAAAACCCAAACGCTAGAAGAGTGAGCCCAGATTGTAAAATAAGGCCTCCTTTCCAAGAAAATTACGCTGAGACATCAACAACTAATGAGCCCATAGAAGACACTCACATAAACCTAATGGGTTTGAAGAACGAGAAACATGTCTTCTTAACTAAAGAAGACCAAAATAACGATAATATGCATCAATTCCAAACTCAAACCCAAGAGTCTTTCGACTTTGAACAAGCTTATGACCCGGCCGTTTATGAGCTAAACAAGCAATATAAGCTAAGAACCAGAACGATTGATGTGCCCAAGCCCATCAAACCAAAGGAAAAACAACAGCCCGATAAAATCAAAGGCAAGGCTGTTACAACAGAACACGTTGGACAATCTGTCCCAAACCCACAACACATAACCATAGATGATATAACTATCGAACAACCTTCTAAAAAGCAGCCTGTCGTGCCTTTTTCCTCAAAGGAAAACGCGCACAACGTTCCAAAAAGCCTGCCCATAACTGAAAAAACGCAAGCGATCACTCTCCATGATGCTGGCAAACGAGAGCAAATCGCTGATAATTCAAATGAAAAAGAAAAATCTTCCATCATCAACACCAAGACTCCATTGGAAAAGCCATTTAATTTAGAGGCAGAGATTGGAAAACTTAAGATATCCATCCCCCTCTCAGAACTTGCCAAGCATGATGTTTATAGGCAGCAAATACAAAGATCGCTGCAAATGCCAGAGGTTAAGGATGACGTAAATGTTTTAGATGATACCCGGAGCTGCTCTTTGGCCCAGAAGTCAATGGAGCAGTTTTTCCATTTTATATCAGTTTGCATATCCATGATAAAATTTTACATAATGCAATGTTTGACTCAGGTGCATCACACAATCTTATGCCCAAAGCGGTAATGGAAAGACTAAACCTTGACATAACCAGGCCATACAAAGATTTATTCTCCTTTGACTCAAGTCAAGTCAAGTGTTTAGGCCTAATCAAAGACTTGTGTGTCTCCTTAGTCCAATATCCTAATAAGACAATCTTCATGGATGTGGTGGTTGCTGACATTCCACCAAAGTACGGCATGCTCCTATCAAGATCTTGGGGAGCAAAACTCCAAGGATCCCTCCAATTAGACCTCTCTTACGCCACTATATCAGTCTTTGGGCAACCAAAAAGACTATATAGAGAAACACTCATGAGATATATGGTGAGTAGCGAGGATAAGCCACAAAACTTCCCCATCTACTCAATCCACACTGATATGGATTCATTTATTTTGTTTAATGATGATAGCTGCCCTTTAACTGATGTCAAGCCTTTGGCTCTAGAACAACAAGCACACATCAATGAAGAATCGGTTGCACATACCCATGAGACTGTCACAATAACCAATGCAACTAGCACACAAGAAGAACCTCCCGAAACACGAGACTCAGGTCCGCCCAATCCTAAAATGACTAAAACTCTTAATACTAACCACAAGCAAGAAATCACATGGTATTTAGAGTTTGATGGTTCAGTTAATAAGTTAGGAGCAGAGGCAGGTGTATGGATTCACAATACACACAACAATCATGTAGAAGGCCATGCATATAGACTGAATTTCAAATGCACCAACAACATGGCCGAGTATGAGGCACTCCTCCTAGGCCTTAGGCTGCTCAGAGCTTTAGGAGCTGCCAAAGTGTCTATTCTAGGTGACTCTAACCTAGTAATCCAACAAATGAAAGGTAACTTTGTTACTAATGACAATAGAATGAGGGCCTATAGGACAGCTGCCACTAATATACTCAGTGCATTCTCTGAATCCAAGCTTGCCAAGATTTCAAGAAATCATAACATTCATGCACACAGCCTAGCCACTTTTGCTAGTACATGCAAGCTTCCCTTTGAGCCAAATCACCATTTCACTGTTGAAATAAAACATAGGCCTGCTGTCCCAAATAACGTTAAAGATTGGCAAGTGTTTGAAAATGATGCCTAGATTAACAATTTCCTCACTCTTGAGCATGAGTTCTCAAATATTAACATTGACATGGATGCTATGACGGATGAACAACAGCAAACAAATGAAAATCAGCAGGTTGTAACAGCTGTAATAGCCAAACAAATGCTAAACCAAACTGTTTTTGACAATGCAAACATAAGAGAGCTGAAATAAATGCATTTGGAGGAAATAGCCAAAACAGAGGTTGAGATCATTGATCTAAAGGATAAATTTCTCCCTGCTGGCCTTACTCCATTAGAAGATATGTTTGATGCAAATGATGTCCCCAAAAAGCCAAAAATGCAGCCCTTAAACGCTGCTATAGAAGAACATAACATTGGGATAGCAAAGAAGCCCAAAATGATTAAATTGTCCAAAAATCTGCCACCTGATCAAAAACCAAAATATGTTGATTTATTCAAAGAATTCCAAGATGTATTTGCTTGGAGTTATGAGGACTTGAAGTCCTATGACACCTCAGTGATCCAACACACCATTCCCTTAAAACCAAATCAAAAGCCCTTCAAACAAAAAATTAGAAGAATTAATCCCATGCTCCTCCCCTTGGTTGAAAAGGAAGTGAAAAGAATGTTTGAAGCAGGTATCATAGCACCCATCAGATTTTCTGAATGGGTATCCAATCTTGTTCCCACAAGAAAGAAGACAGGTGAGATTAGACTTTGTGTAGATTTAAGAAATTTAAACCAAGTCTCCCTAAAAGACCACTACCCATTGCCAAAAATGGACCACATCCTACAAAGAGTAGTGGGGTCATCTAGAATCTCGTTGATGGATGGCTTTTCAGGTTTTAATCAAATACTGGTTCACCCGGATGACCAAGACAAGACAGCCTTTACCACACCGTGGGGAACATTTTGAATATGTGAAGATGCCTTTCGGACTTAAAAACGCTGGTGCTACCTTTCAAAGGGCAATGGACATTGCATTTGCCAAGGAAATCCATGATTTCCTAGTTGTCTATTTTGATGACCCTACCCCTTTCTCCAAATCTGATCAAGAGCACCTCAAACACCTAAGGAAAATATTCATGACATGTAGGAAATATGGCATTTCCTTGAACCCCAAGAAGTCTCTCTTTGGCCTTGAAGAAGGTAAATTACTAGGCCATATCATCTCAAAAGATGGTATTAGAATTGATCCTGAAAGAATTCAAGCCATCCTTCAAATCCCATTTCCAAGAAACATAAAAGAGTTGCAAGCATTCCTTGGAAAGATAAATTTCCTGAGGAGATTTATCCAAAATCTAGCCGAGCTGATTAGACTGTTAAGCAACATGTTAAAAAAGGATGCCAAGGTAAAATGGTCTCTTGAAACCAAGCAAGCCTTTGAGAGTATCAAAGCTGCCTTAACCCAAGCCCCTGTCCTCACCAGTCCTCAGTTTGACAAAGATTTTATCATTTTTTCTTTTGCATCTGATCACACCATAGCTGCTGTCCTTTTACAAAAGGATGATCAAGGAAATGAAAAGCCAATTGCATTTTTCAGCCGAGCCTTAAGAGATGCCCCTTTGAAGTACCAAATCATGGAGAAGCAGGCCTATGCCCTTGTTAAAGCAATCAAAGATTTCAGAATTTACATTTTATATTCACATGTGATTGCTTATGTGCCAAACGCTGTTGTAAAAGACATATTAACCCAAGAGGGATTAGAAGGCAAAAGAGGCAAGTGGATTGCTAACATCCTTGAGTATGACATAGAAATAAAAACAACCAAGCTCATAAAGGGACAAGGTTTTGCCAAACTGATGTCCGAAACAAATTTTCAAGCCCTAGACATTAACCAACTGGACAATGAACAGGAGTTGGCGACTCCACAGATCAGTGAAACCTTTTTGCAATCCCCATGGTATGCTGATATTTGTTTTGTATTGTTGAACCTGTGTGCTCCCCCAGGATTGTCCAGAACCAAGAAAAGATTTGTAAAAATGAAGGCTTTAAAGTTTTGTGTCTTAGATGGTGCATTATTTTGGAAAAACCATGAAGGCATATTGCTTAATTGTTTAACCATGAATGAAACTAACAATGTCATGAAAGAATTCCATGCAGGAGACTATGGAGGACATCTATATTGGAAGTCCACTGCTGATAAAATTTTAAGGGCTGGTTTCTATTGGCCCTCTTTGTTTGCAGATGTAAAGAAGTTTGCTACCTCATGCCACAAATGCCAAATCTTTGAGGGCAAAAGAAAGCTGCTGCCTTTACCCCTTAAGCCCATCTCAACCGAAAAGCCTTTTCAACAATGGGGTCTTGACTTCATTGGAGAAATCCATCCCTCTTCCTCAGGCCAGCACAAATGGATTCTAACAGCCACAGACTATTTCACCAAGTGGATTGAGGCCATCCCATGTAGGCAAGCTAATGACACCACCATTATCCAATTTCTCGAATGCAACATCCTTTCTAGATTTGGTTGTCCTGAGAAGATCATTACAGACAACGCTGCTGCCTTCAAATCCAAAAAGATGATAAATTTTTGCCATAAATTTCACATTACCTTGGGCCACTACACAGCCTATTACCCTCAAGGTAATGGCTTGGCCGAATCATCCAACAAGAGCTTGATTAATATTATCAAGAAGATCTTAGAAGAAAACAAGAAGAACTGGCATAGAAAGCTCACAAATGCCCTATGGGCAGACAGAGTTTCAACAAAGAGATCCATTGGGATGAGCCCTTATGAGCTAGTATATGGTATGGAGGCCAGATTTCCATCTTCCTTGGGTATTCCTATCATCAAGCTGTTACAAGAGGTCCAGGAAGAACCAAATGATATTCAAAGAAGAATAAATTAGACCATTCATCTCCAGCAAACCAGAGAGCAAGTGTATGACAGAGCTCAAATTGTGCAAGAGAGGCTAAAGAAAGCATTTGACAAAAGGACTAAGGCTGAGGATTTCTTTATTGGCGATAAAGTGTTAAGGTGGGACTCACGAAGAGAAGACAAGGGAAAGCATGCAAAATTTGACTTTCTATGGAAAGGCCCATTTGTTATCAGTGTTGTGCAAGGCAATAACACGTATTTTCTCAAAACTATAGATGACAACACAGTGGAAGACGGCCCTGTAAATGGCCAAATGTTGAAACATTATCGAGATCCCTTTTAAGGGATACAATGCCCCTGTGTATATATTTGTATATTAGTGTTTGTATATATATCAGTGCTTTCCTTTTTATGTTTTTATAAGCAATCTGGTTGCTTGGAACCAAGCGGCGCTGTTATATCAAATCAAATCCAGTCAGAAGTGCTACAATCAAGCTTCCCACTTCATTCAATAGTATCAAAACAGAGGAGCGGTTTTTTGTGTTACACCTACAACCTGTTCAAAGACAAAATTGAGAGGAGTTGCTCCAATTTGTCTCCTTTTTGTGTTTATTTCAAAGGGCAGGTCTCAAGAAAAAATGTATGTAATATCAAGCACGCAGAAGAAAGCAGGCGACGCTATATAGTTCACAGTAATTCAGTTGAGGAGAGTGTTGTTCAGATCTCAAGATCCCAGTTTTTAGCAGCCAACGAAGAAGTGTTTCTAGTCCACAACAACAATAGAAGATCAAGGCAGTCTGACCTACTGTTCTTCGCTTTTCACAAGGAAAAGCCATCCCCAAGTGGAGCCACTGTTAGCCTCCTGCTGCAGTAGGTATTCATCTTTCATGATTGACATTTTTACATGCCAAATATGTCATACTTTTCATGCTGCAACATTCCATATTTGCTACAGAGGCCAGAGAATTGTCCATGAGAGTGTGCTAGTCTAAGTGCCACTGCTATGTTCCGTTTTTGATGAGTTGATCCATTTTTGATGAGTTTTCAGTTAAGGGAGGGCCAAACAGTTTAATCCTGGCTTCCCTAGGTTTCAATTTCTTGTTGTAGAATATAGAGAATCAGTATCTGTCCAAACAGCTTAATCTTGGCAGATTTATAGATAGGTAGAGAAACAAGGGTGCTCAACCGCTTAATCTGAGCCCCTCGATGAAATAAGTGTAGATGTAGATAGGAGGACAAAAAAAAGAAAAGAATGAAAAGCTGGGTATGCTAGTTCAAATGCACCCAAACCAAAAGAAGAGAAAATGCTAGGTGAGTAGGCCTGGTAGGTAGTTTTGGTGGTTGCAGAATCATGGCTTGTGACCCATTTCATCTTTTCAAGTGTCATATCTATTCAGATCACAAGTGCAAGGCAATTTTCCCTTGGAGGACTTCAAGCGAGGCATGACTAACTCCCCCTTCTCCTTATTCCCCAAATCATTCACTAACCTCCCCAAAGAGGTCAAGATCTACTTGATATCTCTTAAGTTTCATCATTTGCCATATCATTGCCTAAGTAAAGATATGCTTTGCTTAAAGATCCTTATATTTCTTATACAAGTCATTTTCCCCTTTAATAGCCTAAGATTTACATACTTAGCGCTCTCTCATCACATTTCATATTAACTACTAACTTTATTATGTAACTCCCTATCTATCTCCCCTCCCCCTACTAACGCTATGTTAATAACTCCCCTATATACTTATCCCTTCCTCTGGTTGAAATATAACCATAAGTATGCTTGGGAATTACTAAGTTTACTTGAAACTTAGTAAGAAACCTCATTTCGCTCAAAAACCATCTTCTTAAGGTGTTTGGACTCCTTCCAAAACACAAAAACCCCCCTTCAAATGTTATCGGATTCCTTCCGATGCATCAAGAACCCTTCCAAAGCTTTAAAAAAGCCTTTTCCAATCGCATTAACCCTCCTCCGATGAGTTCTCCCCCCCTCTGACGCGATATCGTTGTCGGAGGTCGCATGTTTCATTCATCGGCCCGCCCCCTTTTATATCTCCCCGATATCACTTCCCCGATGTGATTTCGCGATCGGCAGTCGCAAGTTCCTGTACTTGTATATATATCCCCCCTCTCATCCACCGACGCGATATTTCTATCGCACCCGAAAGCATATCGCATCGCGATCCATTCATTTCCGCAATATTTCCCATTATCGCACAACCGCATGCCTTATCGCCTTTCCGAAATCAGCGATCGCTCCCATCGCATCACATATATAAAAGCCATTGCCCCTGTCCCGGCCGATTGCCGATCTCCAAGTTAATCCCCGCCGTACTGCCACGGCAACCTTCCACATCACCCTGCCACGTCACTACCGTACTAGCACCCCCTGCTGATGTCATCACTAAAGGAAGGTGCAAAGGGTGCAAATCGCATCAAAGAGAGCCTGGAATGAAAAACTGAGGCAGTTTTCGATGCGCGATTAGCGCTTAGCACTAATCGCACATCGCTAAGAAAAAATGACCAAAATGGAAAGCTTCATATCGCTCGGCTACCAAGAGGCCCGAAAATTCACAGTTTTGACAGGATTTCTTCATTTATGTTCGTATTCAAATCGGCCAGTGCCGGTAGCATTCTAGAGGCCATGGAAATCATTTGCAGCAGCCATTCTTGCCTTGAAAGGGCAGAAAAGGGGCGATTTGACAGTTTCAAACACGTCGAGGGAGAGAAAATGGCCCGATTCAAGTGTCAAAGAGTATCAGAGGAAAGATGAAGCCTTGATTAAATTAAAGAATATCAGTGAAGCGGCAAAGAGTATCAGATCGAAGCGGGCGAACATTAAAGGCCCCCAAGCAAAGTCAAAGAAAGCAGTGAAGCCATTTAAGGGCTCTCAGATCACAGTTAATGCACATCAAAGCCACTCAAGAGTAGGGGATCAAAGCCCAAAGCACAGTTATGGCTGAATGAACCGCACAGAGCCATAAGGACAGATTTCGACTCATTTCTTGAGGTAGCTGCCCCAGTGCAGCGCTTACATATCTTCTTGCATTAATTCCACGACAAGATTAGATTAAAGAACTCATTTCCCTCAGATATGCTTAAGATCTGCTGTAATGGATATTTTTAGATATTTTCCCTATATAAACCACCCTAATTCATTGTTTAAAGGGTTGGTTGGTTGATAATCCTCTTGGGGGACTCGCACTGTACGTTTTGAGATTTTTCTATAATCAAAGACTGCTGAAAAGCTTGGAGGATGGACTGTCTGTTGTGTTATTGAACACTGAAGAGTGATATATAGAATTCTTGTGCTGCTACATGGTCCAATAAGTGTTTCTTACCTCTGTTTTTCAATTCATATATGTTTATATCATACATACATCACCATCTAAGTTACAGAAAGAAAGATTAGCTTAGAATTTGCGTGGCTGCACTCTATGCTCAGTTTATGTGATTTCTATATGTTTTCTTCTAATTCAGGCATAAATATGAATTCCTCATGGCTCGTATTTGCTCTGTTTCATTCATGTATGAATATTATTTAGGAATTCTTAACTGCTCCTAGATATAGTTCACTCACCTTCCCTCTGTTAAGCCGAATGAAAGATTCTTAGTTGCCTTTCATTCCTGAGCCTTCACTTCATCCTTTTTAGCTTGAAAGATTGTTTCATGAGTAGCTATCCTGCTCTATATTCCTCTTGTGACCAAGAAAACACACCAGTAGCCCTACTCCACGACTCCATGCCCAATGGTTTGAACCTCTCACACGATGCATGCCTCCCTACTTGAAAACATCAATCATCCCACCGAAATTTAAACAAAAACCCAAAGAATCATATAACTAGCCTAAAATCATCATCAACAAAGCTAAATCATAAAGAGAGAGCCCTCTCTGATTGCAGGTGGGCTAGGACCTGCAGTCCAAAGATTCGTCTGTGGTTACCTCGGCCGTATCCCTTAAGGAGCTTTGTTACAACCTGAGTGTTAACAGGCTGCGTGGGGGAGCGGAGAGGGGAGGGTCGAGGGTGGTGAGGCGAGGGGGGTGAGGGAAGGTGAGGGAGGGGACGAGTGTGAGGAGGGGTCGAGATGGGGTGAGGAGGGGGGTGGTTAAATTTGAAGTTATTTTTTTAATTGTTTTTATTTTTTATTTTTTTTATATTGTTCTTTTATTTTTTTTAATATTGTTCTTTTATTTTTTTTAAATTTAATTTTTTTTAATGTTTTTTTTTTAATTGGTTTTTTTAATTTTTAATTTTTATTTTTTAAATTATGTTTTTTTAATTGTTTTTTTAATTGGTTATTTATTTATTATTATTATTTTTTTTTTCTAAATGTTTTTTTTAATTGTTTTCATTTTTTAATTATTTTGAATTTTTTTAATGTTTTTTTTATTATGTTATTTCTTTATTTTTATAATTTTAATTTTAAAAAAATAAACCTTAAATTTTTATTTTATTTTATTTTTAATTTCATTTATTTAAATTATTTAATTTGGTGGCATCCATGATTTTTTGGCTTAGTGATTGGGTGGAGATCATGGTAAAGCCTGTTATGACATGTTTATTGTGTTGGCCTAGTGATCCTGGATGGATTATGGTAAAACTTGGTTTCTATTGATGAGGGTGAGGTGGTTTAGCCTCAGGATGCCCTGGTTGGTTCTTTTGGTTTGAGTCCTACATTCATGCTTGGAATATGGCACGTGGGTGAATGACTGAAGAGAGATTTAGCTAAGCCATTTTATGGTCGAGTGGAACGTGGTAGTCCCATCTCGGGTTTGGATTTTGCATCATTAATGAAAGGTTATTTCTCCTTTTATTTCTATGATATTGATTTATATGTGGATCATATGGCTGTGATTTCATTGGTAGTTCTGCTGCTATTATGCTAGTTATGCATGTGTTTTATGACAATGGCTATGTATGGATCTCATCATGGTTTTACTTTTAAATGAATGGAAAATGTATCTATGACCTAATAGATTATATTGCAACAAATGATATGAGGGAATCATGGTTCTTAGTGATTCTCAGATAAGTATGAGATCCCTATGATTAAATATGTTGTTCACACTTGTAGATTACATATTTGTGATATGTTTGACGAAATGTATGTCATGGCTAGTAGGGATATGGTTAAGGGCCTATTCAACTATTTGTTTTTGCATCATTGTTTCCGTGCTATTTTACTGTTCTAAAGATGTCATTCAATTCTGAGTAGTGACCTGGGTTCTCGACCGGAATTCAACAACTGGGTCCAAGCATGTATTGGCAATTCAGGGATCACTCCTCTGATAAATGGTCAACTTTGCAATTTCTTTTTTACCTCTGGAGGTCTGAGGCAAGGCTACCCTCTCTCTCCTCTTGTATATCTTATTATGGTTGAGAGCCTTAGTAGGAATTTGGAGCAGTTCAGGGATGAGGGAAGATTAAAAGGTTTAAGTATAATAAGGAACATAAAGGACGCCAATCATTACCAATTTGTTGACGATACGATTCTTTTTGGAAGAACTTAAAAAAAAAAATATTTGCAATTCAAACATGTCTTCGATCAGTATTTGAATATCTTAGGGGGTCTAGTTAAGAGAAAGAGGAGCATGATTATCGAGTGGAATAACTTTGATGCAAAACTTTTTGAGATTTCTAGAGTTCTAGAATTTCTTCTGGAGTTTGAATGTCAAATTTTCAAATAACTTAAAATTCATATCTCCAAAGGTGCTTATAACTATGAAAGTTGAGTTGATACCATAAATAAATTTAAAACGAAAATCCAATTGTGGGGAGCAAAATGGCTTACCACAATTGGAAAATTCATTTTCGTAAAATTAGTATTATCTTCTTTACACCTCTACATGTGCTTAGGCTTGATGGATCCAAAATAAATGCTTAATCAATTGAGTCTTTTGATTCAAAAATTTATATGCCAAGGCATTAAAGGTAGCGAAACAAATTTCATCTGGTGCAGTGGAACATCGTCTACCTTCCCAAGGATAATGGTGGTCTTGCCATGAAAGGCCCTTTGTATATGAATCTTTCTCTAGGAGCAAAAAATGTTTGGAGGCTCATCTAAGGCTTGAAGGAATGGTGGAAAATGACATTTATTTGAAAGTACGTTAATAAAACCTAATTTCTCAGGGATGAACTATTCAATTGGTATGACCTTGAATCCAAAATCTAGAAGTTGTTTATAGAGGCCACCCCTCTCATTGTTGATCACCTCAGTTGGCATACTGGGAATGGGGCTCGTGTTAACATATGAAAGGATATTTTTCCCCTAATGGTCGACTAGGAGGAATCAAGCAATACCGTGAATTGGCTAATTGGATGCAACAAGTTTATATCAAGCTAAGATATATCTCTCTATGGGATGGTTAGGGTCATTGGAAAGGGTGTTTTCGTTTAATTCTTTTGATTCGTCTCAGGTTCCAATGGGATAGTTTGATTTCCACTTTAGAGGGTCTAGCCCATATCTCTTTGTCTATGCAGGATCATCGAACATGGAAGCTTATTTGACAACATACATACTCTATGAAATTGGGTTATTCACATTTGATTAAAAAGCTACCACACCTGCCACCAGGAAGATTATTGACAAAATTATGGAGCAGGGATAGTCTTCCAAAAATTAAAATGTTTTGTCGGACCCTCGTCCACCAGAAAATTCTCATTGATGAAAATATAAAGAAAAGAAATATTCAAGGGATATCATGATGTATCTTGTGCTCCATCTTAGAGGAAAACATTTCTCATATTTTCTCGAGTTACCCCTTCTCTTTGGATACTTGGCATGCAACATTTTCTTCTGTGTTTTTTATAGACTCCATCCCTGGATTATGGGTGGAAATTTTGGAAAACAATATATCCCTAGAATGGAAAAACGTCTTCTCTGCCAATCGGAGTTTGGGAAGCCCTCCCTAAGTTCCTATGTTGGTCTATTTGGATAGCAAGGAATAAGGCTATTTTAAAAAATGAACACTCAATTCCTATGTTAGTTTCCCTCAATGCGATCTCCTTGCTTTTCAAAACCATATCATCTAGTGGATTCAACGCTAAAGTGCTTGAAGATATAAGACCATTAGAGAGAAAATGGATTCAATTAAATAATAAGCTTCCATTTTTAAGTAATCATGTGCATCGTACTCCTTGTATAAATTTTCTTAGCTTATGTTTGAATCAATTTGAATTAAATCAATGGAGAATATCTCGTAATCAATATTCCTTTTTATTTGATGACTCATTGATTGGTAATCTGAGGAAGGTAGGAGCGGGAGGGGTGTTGCTTAACCCTAATGGAAAAATGGTATTACAATTTGTTTTGGGTCTCAGCCGCATGACAAATAATCAAGATGAGTTCTTAGCATTATGAAAAGGTCTAGAGTTAGGCCTATTTAAGAAAATCTTTAATTTATTGGTTTTTTGCGACTCAATGATTGTCACCCAGTAAGTCATTGAAGCTAAGGAAGCGACGTGTCCATAGAATCTTCCCATTCTCCAAAGTATTTCCTTAATTTCCTCTCAATTGTAGTGCCTAGAGTTTATCCATGTGTATAAAAATTTAAACTTAGTGGCTGGTGTTTTGGAAAATAATGGTTCCACCCTCAGGCAAGCAAGAACATAAAGAAATCATGGATTAATAAATTACGATCATATTCCTTAATCATGCTTAGTTACCAAATATATACTAATGACATTCAAATGTTTATTGGCATTAGATGATTAATCCTCCTTGGCTCATGCTTTCTTGTGACACATCTTGTTCAGTTATTTGCATAACTATTAAGGTCGATGAACATTTTGTGTCGGCTGCAGTTTCAATTTCGGCCACTTTTTTTCAAATTCTCTTCCTAGCGGCATCTTCCTTGAAACAAGTGGCTTGAATTCACATCTATCTTCTATCTGGATATGTACTTGTATTTATTTTTTTGTTGGTTGGAGTTGGTGGGAATTACCTTGGACAAAATGATGCATTTATTGAGCACATGGCTAGAGTTAATATCGCTTCCCTGTATGTCCCACCAACAATATTCTCATCGCCCTTTTGAGGATTTGGGTTCAGATATGGATTCTAAGTCACAGTTCAACTCGTGCTAGCATCCCTATGTGGCTTATTTATTGATAATTCGTGCTCCCTTTGGAATCTACAAGGTGTTGTTTTTTCCTAGCCTTGAAGATTGGTTAAGCTTGTTCTTTGTGTTTATTATCTACTCTCAGTGGTTCTCTTTGGCCATGGCGGACTCTTTAAAGCCCTAAAATCCTGATAACAATGGTTTTTTATTTGACACAATTTTGGACTCGACTAAAGCCTTGCTAGATGCTAGGCAATGACAATATGATATGGTAGAGAAGCAACACCATTATTTCCAACTCCTTATAGAAGAAAAATTTCTTTGACACCTCAACAATATGGAACTCTCGTTGAATGGGTTTTGCAAGGATCTCTCTTCCCTCAATGCTTGGGTTTCGTTAATGGAAAATTTTGTCGCTAGAAGTGTTCAATTTGGATAGGGTGGCATTGGCTCCAATATTGCTCATGGGAAGAAAAAAGCTCGTCACCTCTAGGGAGTTAATCCTTTTGGGAATGGTTGGAGTTGATGGTAGACTTCATTATCTTTTTTTGTTGGTTCTCTCATTATCTTAAATTGTCTTATGTTTCCTTGCAAGTATTATTTGATCCTTGGTACTTTTTGTTGAGTTATTAGTCGAAATTTTTTGTGTATATGCAAGAACTACAGTGCGAGGAATGGATTTTTTTGCTTGTATGGGAAAATTAATACTCTCATGTTCAAACCTCAAAACACTGTTGTAAGGATTTTGGCCCATAATCCAACCTTTGTTAATATAGAACTGCTAACTGTTTCTTAAAAAAACACAAGATGCAATGATTCCATTGTTTTAGCACATGGGAATGTCATGTACACTAGGCCATGTGTCAACATACCACTCAAATCAAATGCAAGTCCATCTAACGTTAACTCTTATGATCGTTGTATTGTTCTAGCACAAGCTAACTATATTATAAATTGTTTTCGCATTATAATTTTAGAGCTTTTACTATGAGATGCTAATGGTTTTGGAATACATAGTATTGGGGTCCAATTTGGTGAGATATCTTTGTCATATAGGCCATGATACTTGTTTCTTTGCAAATTACCAATGTCTGGATTCACAAAATCTATCCATATTACATCAACAATTTTCCTATTTTTTGTATATCTTTTGCATATTCCATTAACATCATTAACAAGGCCATCCTCTACATTGTAGTTTCCTACATATAACCCAAAGAACATTATATTTGATTAGAATTATTTTGTGGAAACCTTATTGTTTTCTCATAATATGCATACCCCATTCCCTTACTTTCATCTTTGCTAATTGCATCAAGAACTATTAGTTCTTTGTTTACATGTAACAACATTTTTTCACATCCTTGTTCCTATACAATATGTATGGAAATAATGGATCTAGTGGAGTAGGTATATGATAATTATCATTTATATATTCTATATCTCCACCAAAATGTTGATTCACTCGCATTTTGTTAATGATTACAATAATTATTTTGTCTTTTTCATGCATTGTCATGTGCAATTCATAGCATCTTATTGTTTCTTTCCAAAAATGGTATGGAGTCTTCTCCCTTTCGAGGATTGGATATTAAAAAATTAGAGAATCTTTGATAGGTTTCACTTGAAATAAGTTACCTGAAAATATCATATCAATATATCTATAATAAGACAATCAGTTATGCTTTATTTCTCGTAAACATTTATCAACTTGGTACAAGAATGCTGTACCTATCAAGGATGCCCCATCAGTAAACACTACGTGAAGTTGTTCACAATGTTTTGTTAATGTGTCTAATTTTTCACTTTTAAGTGGAAGATATTATGATTTGTTAAATGGTACATGGAATGCATAATGTAATGTTATACCACTTGCATTGAATGTTTGCTTCCTTGTATATGATGTTACGATTCCTTTTAGTTGGGATAAGTCACATTCCAATTATTGTTGTGCATGCAGATTAGAAATTGGAAAATTTCTTTTGTAGTAAATGTTTTTCCAGCACCCACACCTCCTTTCAAAAGTATGTGTATTGGTTGAGTTGGATCTATCTTTTTTGTTGTCAACATTTCTTTCACTATCTTTGCTTTTTCTCTATTCAACTGACTCATATTTGATAGATAAAATTATGTTTCTTCTAATATATGTGGGTTTTTTATGATTTGGTAAGGTATTTCAACTATTGATTTTTGCATTTTTGACCTTTTGCAAATATTCAAAATCTGATTTGATGTTATAGTATTGATAACATGTTTCAATATCTGTTGCTTGATTTGTATGTATATCTCTATTAAACAACTCACTATCCTTGTCTTCATTTTCAGTTGTTATGTCGTCAAAATTAATCCATGATGTTATAATTATGTTTGTAAATGTTTGTTAATTGCATTTTATGATTTCTTTAAATGATAGATATGAATTTTTTCAAGTCAAGTGTCGTTCCTTAAAAATTCCTCGTCAATACGATATGAAACATAAAACATCAATCATTCTTTGTAATAGCTATCAAAGTCAATATGCTTCATGTATTTCATATATCTTATAAAATATGGTTTGTCATAATTTCTTCTCTTCTTGCCTTGTATTGTATACCATGATGCAAACTGTGCTAAGCATATATGTTCAATGTTCTCTGGTCGTTGCACATAGTGGTCGATGATTGTTGTATTTATTTTGGTATTTTTAGTACAAATGCTTAATCATATATCATTGAAGTATTAATAAAAATACATTTTCTTGAGCTAGTGTTCAGTGGTAATGACAATACGATATATACAACTTGTACAAACATTTGTTGCAAGTTTAGTAAATCTTTTCCAAGTCTTGTAATTGTTTCTATGGAATCAACATTGTTTTTTTAGAATAATTTCATATATGTTTGAACATCGATGACACTGTTTTATCTAGTTTTATCATGTATGAACTACAATATGTTAGTGGTAGCATATGAGTTAAGTACAAATTGAGCATAAGTAAAATTTGCACCATATATTAAAGGGATATGTCGAGCAAATCTATTAATCGACATGTATGTTGGCTTCCTTTCCAATAAAATTATATTTTGCCTCGGGCTACATTGAATTGCATGGATATAGTCAATTTCTATTATACCTAATTTGTCAAGAAAGCCATAAAATGTATATATTTCATCATTTTTAATATTTTCTAGGGCATGAAATATCAACTTTGCATTTGCTTTTGTAGTTGCATTGTCAAATTCCATAGGCTTAAGCATTTGTGTTTTTCTCATTAGTGGAATCGGAACATTGAACCTAAAATGCTTGTGTTTTTTTTTTTTTGACAAGTTTTTGTATGATTATGGATTTGAATACTTTTGAGATTCATGGGGAGTATGTTTGAATCACAATATAAATACATGTCAATCAATATCTTAATTTCAATGTTTGTATTTGTTCCATAGATGGGGACATTTTTATCCATAGCAATCCATGTTCATGTTGGCTTCCTCGATTTTTGAACTTTGTTACAAAGAAATGGTCAATGACCTTACCAAAGTACTTGCCTTCGTTAAAAATTAATTGGCATAGATAATTTATTCTATTTTTGTAATATTGTACACAAGTAACAAGGTCATTTCTAATCAAGGTATCAAAATCATTTTCTTCTATTTGATTTTTAGTTGATTTTTTTTCTCTTGCTTTATATGCTATAATGCTTTACTAAAGGCTCCCAGAGATACTCAACACTAAAAATGAGAAAAATAAAATTAGTGGACCTAATTGTCGAATCATTAAATATAAGTTCTTGCACAAGTGTGAAAAATAGTTTAGCGATGTTCATATTCTTTTAAGATCCATATAGCCAATGTTTAATTTCAGAATGCAATTCAAATTTCGGTTTTGTCCTAATGTCTTTGGCTATCTGTTTTTAACCTTTTAAATATTCTTTCCTTATTCGAATATAAATACAATTAATGACTTGGGTGAGGATAGTTCACACTGCTTTCTAAAACATATTCATTGTATGATACACAAAATCATGATGTTCATGCAAAACTTCCCATTGCACAATATTGTGATATGTACAGTTTTTGTAACTTTTTCTGGTCATTTTTCTCCATAGAATAATGTTGAGAAACTCATCTCCTCTGAATATGCATAAGGGCCTATACCCTTCATTAGGATCAATGCTTATTTAATTATTATGAAGATCATAAATAAAGATCATAAATACTATACAAATTGCTAGATTAATGTAGTAATTTCTTTGTCACTAATTCTTCACCATAGTCATCATCATCATCATTGATTTCAAAATCTGCCTCAGTTGCATATGCATGTTTGTTTTGATTAAATATTTTTCTCCAATTTTCTTTTATTGTCACATTATCCATTTTGTAAAGTGTAGTTTTACACAATCGCTTCAATGCTTTATCACTTTATGAACACAAATTTGACCAGTAACATATGCGCTTTTAAACACCAATTTTTTTTTAATTACTACAACCACTATACTAGATTCATTTATGTCACGAGGAAGTGCATATTGAATTCATGATGTGCCAATAGTTACATTGATTACTCCACCAGTCAATGCTAGTTGTCGTTTTATAAAATTATGCCCAAGTTGTCATATTTGTATAATGGTAATCTTGGTGCTATTAGTCTTTCTTCCAATTCATATACCTCTTTAACTATGCATAATATTTAATTCCATCTATTCCACTTTGGAACTACAAATTTAATGGTCTTGTCAATGTCTAATGCCTTTTTGCATTTTTTTGCATACATACTTATTTTTAGTAAGATTGTTTGATTGTCTTTCTATGACATATTTTTTAAAGTTATTTTGATTGCATATGGCACAATCATAAATTGGTACATCTTGTATTTTTTTCAAATATTGTTGTTCAACTATTGTTTCAAATATGTAATTGAACATCTATAAAGATCTCTACATTTATTTGAAGACATCGATTTTTGTCTTGCTTTTGATCATTTCAATAACTTGATGTTCGTCAAGAGCCAACATAAACCACCCATTCATCCTTCCCTTGGTATGCCTAGGGTCTAGAAGCCATTGAGAAACTTCTTCCAAAAGTCTAGAATCTGACATTTCCTATCTATCCCTATGAACATTCCTATCCAGCCTTAAACTCTCATCCCATTAGGGGATTTTTGAGGTCTAAAATGGGCCTCCTAAGAAAAATGTACAACCAAAATAAACTTATAAGAACCAATAGGATTAAAGATGATGATGTCAACCATGGGGATGATTCAACATTTTTGGAATAAAAAAGTACGAAGATTAAAAAATAATAAAATAATAAAACAACTTTTTCAACTCGTATTTTCAACTTATCTCCCTAAGGTTTTAATCAAATTTCGAGCGGAAGTACTCGTTGGATGCAAAATTTAATTCCTCATCCCAGGAGTACCCATGCTGCATACTTTCAATGGACCCTACTACATGAAAAGTGAGAAATACGTGAAAAAACGTGATTGCAATCACATTTTTCATGTATTTCTCATTTTTCATGTAGCAAAGTCCAACGAAAGTAAGAAACACGGGTACTCCTTGGATGAGGAATCAAATTTTGCATCCAACGAGTGTTTCTGCTTGAAATTTGAGTAAACCCATATAGATATAAGTTGAAAATATAGGTTGAAAAAATAGTTGTCTTTTTTCCCTCTAAAATTTGATGATGTAATCTAATCTTATTTTATTGTTGCCACTATTATTTTATAATTTCCTTAGGAGGCCCATTTTAGACCTCAAAAATCCCCTAATGCTAAGTGGATGGCGAGCTGTCCACATGGAAAACAACTATTGCTTCATGGGTCATCATCTTAGAGCAGAATTGGTTGGTCTAGACTCTTCCTCTAGCACCTCAATGGCGTTGACCACATTGTCGGGGCATACTATTCTAGTCACTCCACATAAGCCAACATATGCGAGGAAAAAGGAAATTACCTCCCCTTCATAACCCACTCGAAACAATGTCCTTTGCTACTAAGTGAGGCCGAGAATCGAACAAAACTAGCCCCGCCCACTTTCCTCCAATAAAATATGGCTAAAATTAACCACACTATTCCAATTGATA
Source organism: Pinus tabuliformis (assembly GCA_031772625.1). Taxonomy (NCBI): domain Eukaryota; kingdom Viridiplantae; phylum Streptophyta; class Pinopsida; order Pinales; family Pinaceae; genus Pinus; species Pinus tabuliformis. The sequence continues at coordinate 323,681,245 of CM062811.1, forward strand.
ATAAAACTCGAAACAAGGGGTAGCATAAATGCCAGCACCAAGAACACTAGAGACCCACTGCCCAACCGTGAGGACAAAAGGCAAAAAACCCAGGAGACAATGGAAAATCAACCCAGTCATAATGCTAGTAAACTGGTCAACCAAAGATTTTCTTGACCCCTCCAGAAATTGAGAGCAATGTCCCAGGACACTCCTGAAACTAGTCTAAATAAAAAGGCACACTAAAATGAACAATCAACCTAGGATTGCCTAAAATTTTCATTTAAGAAGAATTTTCGTGCCCTTTAATATATATGTACAAGAATACTTTTTCTTAGCTCCATGTTGTGTATAACTCAAACCAATCTAGTGGCTCTAGGCTGTTATGTATCCTAAACTCCAGACATGCAAAACTTTCTTCACCGAGGTGCCTTTAATTTGAGCTACAAGAATCAAGAATTTGCTGCTTTTTTCAACATAGACAAACATAAAAAGCTAAAACTTTCCATTCCACATGGGTTTCCATAATCAGATTTCCACTTTCTAGAGACCGCCCCACTAAAGTGTACGAAATTTTGGCATGTAGTGATAACTAGAACCCCTTCCTTAATCATCGATGACCATTTTACTTAATAAATCAAACCACCAAGTCATAGAAGGATCGAGATGGGTCCATTTATCGGTTGGTACGCCATGAGCACAAATGGTTGATCCTTACAGAAATGATGCATAAGAGGGTGAGGCCATGCCACTCCCCCTTAATGATCTTGGGATTGGGTGGGGTGGTTCGTGCCCCACCCTCTGTGAGCTCCATCGATTGTCATATTCCATCCCCATCAGGGTAAAATAAAATTATACAATATATTTCATATAATAATACGATATAAATACAATTTAAATATTAACTTGTCCAACAAAATTTAAACACCTTAAAATTATAAAAGTACTAAAAAATAATAACAAATTATATATATATATATATATATATATATATATATATATATATATACATACATATATATATATGTATATACATATATATATGTATATATATACATATATACATATATACATATACATATATATATATATATGTATATATATATATATGTATGTATATATATAGACATATATATATATATATATATATATATATATATATATATATATATATATATATATATATATGAGGATATTAAATTATTGATTAAATATGCAGAGAAAAAATCCCACCTAAAAATATGCGGAGAAAAAATCCAAAATGTATAACAAGTTGACTATGGTTAATTAAAATGGTTAAACATATTTCTATTTTATTGTCATCTAATGTAATGGAATGTCCTATAAATAAAAATAAAATAAAATAAAGTAAAATAAAAAATTAGTTAAGTAAACAAATTAATGTAAACATTTTAATAAGGTCAAAATAAAATAAAATAATGAAAATGGAGATAAAAGTAAAAATAATCCTAAAAGAATAAAATAATAATAAAAATAAAAGCGACCCATGGTATTGAGGACCACTAGTATTGGCCCATGGTATTCATGTGGAATATAACCTATTTAAAAGGGGAATTAAACCAGCCTACATCCATTTAACTAATGATCTTCCAAGTGCCTAGAGGGGTCAATTCTGAGGGGTTTGCATCTTAAGAGATTTGATCTCAAAACTTGGTAGATCCGGAGTTAAGATAGATCTAGGACAACAATTCTAATCTTCATCTTATTGTGCTGGAAATATGTTCTACAACCTAATATGTAATATGTAATGTAATGTTATGTTTACTAAGTTTTACTCATAGTAATTTAATGTAATGTAATCTTGAAGTTTTGGTAGCTCATGGCATTCTGCCCAAAGTATTTTAATGTAATCCTTGATCAACAAATGTAAGGATATGAAAAAAATGATAATCATTTAAGTATTAAGGGGTTTCCGTAGTGCATTATATTAGATATCATTTTGGGATTCCACTGCGTTAAGTAAGTCATTCATCTATAACCATTTCCATGAGAGGTAGGCGTAACTCACTAATTTCTCATGATTTTTGAATAGTTCACTTAGCACTCATTGCATCAGGTGATGCTCACAGGGGTGAAGAAGTGGGATTGAAACTAGTGAAATGAATCACATAGCGTCAATCATCACTTTCGGGTTCGCACCCGGTAACCAGGACTTCCCGAGAGGTCACCCATCCCACATAGCCTCTGGATCAAGGGCCCTTAAGTGGGATATCTAATGATAATCATTCTTCAATAAATTTCTCATAATCTGTGTTTATATTTTAGTCTTTCTGAAATAGTGGAAGTTCTCTCGGGTATGCTTCAGATTTGGATTTAGGTAAGCTTGTTTCACTGTGAATTGAGTTCTATATACAATCTTTTCAAAATTTTGTATTATTATTATTATTATTATTATAGACAACTTTCTAAAAATCTCTTTCTGCAATATTCATGCCCCTACTTGTGCTCATTATTTAGACCCATACTATCTATTGGGCTCATGAGGTCCAATTTTTTAGACCTTGCAATCTATAAATGTGTCACAAGTATGATAAACTCTTCTATTGCTCTCCTGCATTTTGGTGTATGTTTTCACAATCAAACTTCCATGAAATATTTAATATCTAATAAAATGTCTGTTTGCAGTCGTTCGTTGGATCTATGATGTATTTTGCTATTTTGGCATATTTAAATTTATGAAAATAAAAGAAGAGGACCTAATTGACGACCAGTGCAAAGTCTGGCCAATCGCTTGGAGGACGCATGAACCACCATCGCAAAAGTAAAATGGTTGCTTCTCTAAATGATATATTTTCATAGTTAAATTTAGCTACAACTCAAATGTTTGTAGCAAAAGAGTCCAAAAGATTCGATGATTACGTCGATAGATCTGTGATTGCTTTGCTTGGGGTTCTGTTTCATGTGGTATTTTTATTCCTTCAATTTAATTTTTCTTTTCTGTTTTCTTTTGTATATTTAATTTCTCAAGTAGAAGTAGAATTTGAATTTTCAAGTGTAAAATGTTCATTTTCATAAGACATTTTTGTCCATCTATAAGAAAACAAATAAAGTATATGTCAAGTTAATTTTATATAAAAATAAATAATAAAAATTGGGGAAAAATTATAATTTATTATTAATACTACCCTAGATCCATCTTAACTCTGGATCTATCATGCACCAGGAGGGATCAAATCTCTAGAGCTGCAAACCTTTACTCATTTTTTCACTAAAAAAGAGGTTTGCACTTCCAAAGATTTGATCCCTCCAGAGTCTTCATAGATCCCAAATTAAATGAATCTAAATTAGTTTACACAAATAAGTAAGCAATAAAATATATTCAATTTAATTTAAACATTGATGATTTCTTTATTTTCATAAATACATTTATAAAAGCTTAAAATAAGAAATAATGCACAATAATTCCCAAATATTACTTCACACTAATTCCCAAATTGTCCGTCCTTGTCAATTGGGAATACTACCCATGAAATTTGCTGAAATATCAGAATGCCATGCTCACATAATATGCCTCTAGGAAATCCAACACAACAACTTTTCTATTTTTTTCCATCCAAACTGCCCAAACTTGGCTAGGAAGGGTTGTTTAAATAAAATGAGAGGGAATGTTATATTTCAATTGTTAATGGTTGTGCACCGTTTTCTAAAGTGAATCAGCTGGATTTTATAAATTTGTGCCTTTCACGTAGGGGGCAATGTTATCTTTGTAACTTAAATCCATCCACCCACCCCTGTAAATTTATACACTTTAAAAAAGGTTGCACAACCATCCATTGTTGAAATGTAATATTCTCTTTCCTTTTTCTTTAAACAACCCTTCATAACCTAGTTGGAGTAGCGCTGGATGGAAAAATTAGAGAAGTGGTTATGTTGGACTTCTTGGATGTAAATGATGTCAACATCGCATTCTGATATTTCTTTTAGCAAGATTCATCAACGATATTCCCAGCTGAGTGCGAAATACAGTTGGGGAAGTGGTGTGAACTAGTACATATATCCGCCAAAACATTGTTTGTTACCATTGTGATTGATGGACCTGTCAAACTTCCATAATTAATGTTGTTGTTTTTGTTAACTTTAATCAATTGTCCAGGATCCCAGGGAGTGCAAAGTGGATATGAAATGACTGATTAATTATGGAAAAATCCCTTTCTTTTGACTTTAATAAGTAATACCTTACCTACATTGTTGGGTTTTAGGGGCCTGACCCAGGTTCAGAGGTGATTTAGCCAAACAAATCCTGGTACTACTGGCCCTTTCGAGAACAGTCCGTGGAGCGTAGACTGAGGTCTCACCTAAAGTAGTATGGGAGGGTGATAGAACGAGGCTTTCGCACGCTAGAGATGTCTGATGATTTTCGTTGGTTCGCAGTTTGACCCTGCGCACGTCGCTACGCACATCTATCAGTACCTCGCAGCCTGCGATGCTGCCTTCATGCAGCCCTGCTTGATGCGTGATCCGTGTTATTACCCAATTCCTTATTATTAAATCATTATTAGTGATCACTTAGCTTATCTGTATGTGTCTAGTTATATTTAACAGTGTTCAACATTCATATAAGTGCGCATGATAAAGAGAACAATATAATTAAACAGGAAATAGCACAATAATAGATACACAAGATTTGGAATCAAAATTCTCTTTATTATTCTTCTTCCTTGGTTATAGACTTGACTCCGCCATGTGCACTCATCTACAGGGGTCTGCACACTTAGCTGCAGACTCTTCTAGGCCTCTGTGCACTCAGCTGTAGAGCCTCTTCCTACTCCTACGACCCAAAGCACTTAGACTTTCACTTTATGCTCGCTATCTTCTAGACTTCATTCATTTCTCTATCTATCTCCTTTTTAAAACTTAGAGCCTCACTCTATTTATACAATCCCATGGTCTGCGGACCATGGGTAGGCTGACACTACATTACAAAACTTAGGGCAGACAACCCTATGACTCAACATAAATTTCATGCTCCGCGGCCATAGTTCGCAGAGTCTTACAACATTATTTGACCAAAACCTAGGCTTTGAGCCCAAAAACATGCCGTGGGGGGATTCCATGCCCAACAGACCCCCAACTCAAACATCATGACTCACCCTCGAGTCACTCTGTCGGACCGGTGATCTTCGCATGGAGTCCTTCTAGCTGGTCCCATGCTACTCGAAGGTTCGCAGCGCACTGTTTTGTGGTTTGCTGAACCTGCTTCATTCGCTCTTTTGAAGCCTCCATGTCAGGAGTACATCCCTGCCTCAATGCGTACATTCCCTGCATATGTGCGAGCTTGCCTTCGATATCTGCCGTGATGGTGAAGGCCTCATCAATCTATGGCTGGACGCGCACTTTTAGAACTGCTTCTTTGTGGCACGCCGCGTCCACCAGTTCTTTTAAAGCCCTGGCCTGCTGCAATCTTGCAAGACGCTGAGTAAGGACTACTGTCTGCGTAGTCCCTCTAATACTGTCATATTGTTGCTGGAGTTCGCATGCCTCAGTCTCCAGCCGCTGAATGTTGGGGTTCTCCTGCAACGTAGTGAGGACCTCCAACGCCTGCTCCAACATGTTGGTATAGTTGTAGACTGCACCTTCAATCTCTTCCATCCCTATTTTGATAGCGCTAGTGCGTTGTTCTCTAACTTTCGAGGGAGTGGAAGGCTACACCTTCAACTGCAGCTCGGCGATTTGAAGATTCAGCTCTAGCTGAACCTTTGTTGTTTCTGCTTTAGCTTCGTGGACTCTGGTCACCAACCTGTGGATCTGCTCCTCTACTGGTAGATCGGCTGGGATGGCCAGCTCTAGGACTCATATGCAAGCGTCGTCTACCACCTGCTCCAACCGTTGATTCTACGATACCAGTTCATCACGCTGCAAGCTGAGATGTTCGATGTTTATCTTCTACCCGCTCAGAACCTAGAGAGCATGGCCCTCCCTAGCGCAGAGTTCTACTGTTATCCCATCCTGCAGTTGGTACAATGTTTCTTGCAGAAGGGCAGCCAAATTGAGGCCAAGTCCTTTGATCCTATTAAGTGCAGCTCCGTGGGTCTCATTTGCTGCTACTAGTGCCCCTTCCGGTAATACTATGGTATTGGCCATCCTCGTGTGTAGCATCTGTTCTGCTGTTGACATCCCTGCTGTGATGTAGGTGGACAAGGTACCTTCCTGCGGGGGCCGCACCTGTAGTTCCTGCAGCTATGCCCTTAGGGCCCCCAAAACAGTCTGCTGCTTTGTCATAAACTCTTGGAGCACTTCATTGGTGACATCGCGAACCTTCTTGCCGATGTCATAGAGATCACCTTTAGTTAAAGTGATCGGGTTGATGGCCAGCTTTGAGGCCTTGACCTTTTTTCTTGGAGCCGATCTTTCTGTGACGCGTGGCCATTTGAGTTGAGTCAAGGTGGTTCTTGGGTCCATGCTCTCTTCTGCAAGGTTCATGTCCTCTACCTCTTGCCCTGCAGACACTGCTTGGCCCTACTCTGCCTACACTGTAGCGGCCCCTATTGTCTGCACTGCTACTACTGCTTCGACGACCTTCTTCTGCTCTGCAGATGCTTGTGCCACTTCGTGAACTGCCTTGACCTCGGCTGCCACTTTTTCATTCCACCTTTTCTCGGCTAGTTGGGTGACGCGCAACTTGGCATCATCCTTTCTTTTCTGCGCTACCATTTTTTCCAACTCTGCCAAATCCGGGGCACGCTACTCAGGAGGCCATGTCTCTAACACAGTAAAGATCGCGTTGTTAGTGGCTATGAATGGGAGCTTTGTCCATTGCTGCACCGGATCCTTTCGCACCTTGATGTAGATATTATGCATGTCTGCCTTAAAGTCTGCAAAACTCTGCAAACTGTTGTGCACTGTGGGGGATAGGTGTGGCCTCCTATTAATCCACATTCAGATGCTTGCCTCCATGGGCACCCAAAAAATCTTGGTATCGCGAATCTGTTACGCATCCTTGGTGGGCCAGAGCGAAGTGTACTTTGCGGCCTCTGGTAGGTCTCTGTCGATGCTTGGGAACTGGCTATCCTCCGGCAGTTCTCCTCCTACCAGCAAGATGGATAAGAGAAACCACATGTAGTGGATGGTCTTACCCTGTTCCTGGGCCTCCTAACAGTTGAGCAAAAATTCTTCACAGAGGAACTCGACCTAGTTGAACTGGACTCCCTCTACACACTATTCGGCCAACACAACCACTGGTGCTGGTACTTCATCGGTGCGACATTTTCTCATTACTTTACCGGCCAGGAGTTGGGTGGCTACGCGCACCCCTTTATCCTTTATACTAGTGATAGCATAACCCCTCTTTTTTTTTTCTCGAGCTTATATTTTGTCTTCATGGCTTCCGTGAGAGCCAAATCGATGCTTTTTCTTGCTATCATCGCGGGGTCCTTTCCCTTACAAGGAAGTTGAGAAAGCATGTGCATGAGATATGCTGTGATGGGAATAGGCTCCTCCAGCCATAAGTACCCACCATGCACCAGAAAAAGCAGCTACCTGATGACAAAAATGGTGATGGGCACGTGATGAAAATGTGGTATCCATAGCAGATGAAGCAACCTGACCTTTTCCACACTGCGCAACCATTTTCGCGGCTCTAATGTTATCATCGGCCCCTTCGTATTCGGTTTCATTAGGCTCACTGTATCTAAGTGCGGGAACTTCTCACTATCCGCAAGGTCCCAGTCTTCAAATTTCAGAGTGGGCATGCGTCCTAGGAGCGAACCCTCAAAAGTAATTCCATCGGGGAGGAGCGGGGTCTGGAGTGCACTCTTTGTTGCATCCAGATCCTTTGGTATCTTGGTTTTCCCTTTTCACGGAGGGACATACTCGGGCAATTTCACTGCAGAGCGCAACGGTTGGATGTCTTCCTCCACATCTTCTTCTTCCTCTACTACAACAATCAGAGCCTCCAAGTCCGCTTCTTCTTCATCTGTTTCAATGGTAACTGCCTTGCCTTTTTCTTCCATTGATAACTTGTGCCATTAAGGGATACAAGGTTGGGTGGTTCAAGGAGAGGAGGGGCCCATCAATGGGACACGTATCAGGAGACCTGGATTCCTCGGGGACATGCGTACTGGTCGCATTACCTGCATATCTTTCTTTGATCTCAGCATCTAGGGGGATTTGGGGATTTCTGTCATAGTTCCAGTGCCTTTAGGAACATCGTGGACCATGGGGGTCGGCACGGCCTCGTCGGAAGTTCCTTCTTCAATTCCCAACCCATCCTTAGTGGCCATCATCATTTCTACACTGTATGTAGTTTTTCGCGAACTTAGGGGCTATAATATTGCTCGGTGCTCAACATTCTGTGTTCTATTCAGCCACTCAAGTCTCAAGTGAAAAAATGTTGTCTTGTGGCTATCCCTTAGAGTTTTATAACACCTTTTGAATTCAAATTTGGCCATTGCCCCAATTCTGGGCCATTAATGCTTTCTTGGCGGCAGATTTTCTGAAATCTTGCCCATAACTGTTGTCTTAAATGCTCGACGCCCGCTCCATTCGGCCTCAAATCGGACATCCCATCATGAATAGTGACACCAACGGTCACTCCCCAGCCTACCTGCACGGCAGCACATCCCCACCTGTGTAGGCGTGAACCTTCTGACAGGCTGTTCCTGCATGCACCTGTCAGAGCACGCAGCTTCCAAGTAGAATAATTTATGGTCCCGCACTCCCTTTTAGCTGCCTATAGTGCTAAGACTATTCTTCCTACGGCTAGTCAAGTGTTCGCACCACCTGTGCGAGGCTCCATCTCACCCTCCAGTATAGTCCATAGAAAATCCTCATTTGTCCTTGTGGCAGTTGGCGCCGCGCACTCTACTATATGTAGTGCGCTCCCCTGGTTACTGCGTTTGGTGATATGCGGTCCCAACCATGGCAGCGGACTAATTAATTGTCGGTGACAGTCTTCTAATTCATTAGTATGATCATCCCCACCTTGCCTTTCCATCCTTGGTTTATCAATGAGACATGCTCGCTTGATCTCATTTTCCAGCCTCTTGACTTCTGAATCCATCAAAATGATTTTCTTCCTTAGTCATACCCAGTCCTTTTCAAGTTCACGAAGTCTAAGGTTCCCTTGCTGAATGGCTTCCTGAAGCCTTATGTGTTCTACTTCGCATAACGGTGTGAGTTCTTCTTCCTGAGCTTCACGCACTATCACACTTTCGGGTACAATTATGTGTGGATTCATCTTGGCATGCTCCTCAAAGATTACAGTCCTTACTTCATTACGCCACCTTGGAATTGTTTTCGCAGTCAGGGTTTTGCATATGGTTCAGTAGGCCCATCAAAGTGCTAGTACGCACAGGTCCTAGTCAGTGCATCTAACTTGGTGAACCCTGTTCAACACTTCACACACCCTATCGAATGCTTCTTCGTGGATAACCTTTGGCGCACTTTGCCATTCCTACCGCTGCGTTGTGTTCCTTCTCTATCCTGGGAGTGGTGTGACTCGGGCGAGTTGCATGTCATATGTTTGTACCCATCGGGAAAGGTGGGTGCATAAGTTGTTAGACCCCTCGTAACTGACTTTCATCTGTAACTGGGGTTTTCCAAATCATAGGCGCATCATTCTTCTGCATCCGCGCTAGTCCTTAATGCTTCATTGATGCGTACCCCACCATCTTGCGGACATAGCACATAGTGCTCACTTCAAAGCGTTAAAACGCTGCTGTTCTTGTACTTTGCTCTCAAATTTGTTCAGAAATTCATCCACTGCTGTCAACCTATCATACCTAGGCAGATCCCTTATCTCTGTGGTTATGCAACGTAGTGATCTTATCATCATGTTGCAATTAAGCGTTGTTACTTCGTGCCGCTGATTCTGCCATCGCTCTATTTCTTCGTCCGAATCTGAAGTGCAGGAGCTTTCATGCTCCCATGAAATCGGGTGAGCTCCAGTATTGCAGGAATAATTCTGCAACTCCTAGGGCTTCCTTCTTTACTTTTATCAACCTGGTAGTTCGTAACAAACTTGGAAGCACCGGTGCTGTATGCACAAGTACTAGCTCTTACTGCAGGCTATCACTTAATCAGCTGGCGCAAGTTCGCTAGGAGCTTAAGCCAACTTCTATGAGTTCTTAGATGAAGATTTTACTATGATGGAAGAAAGCTAACTCTACAAGGCCTATTCTACTTGCAGAAAGAGAAGGAAAACTGAAATGAAACGCAAACCCTAGCAAACCCTAGTTTACCCACTAACCCTACTTGTGCAAGAAAAGAGATGGAAACTATTGAGATGGGTGCCATTGAGTACTAAAAAGGTAAATTGCATTTATTCAAGCTACTTCTGAAGAGAAATGAGAAGAAATCATCTTTTTGTACTTTTGAGTATTTTTATGTGGAATTATTATGCTTATGATTTGACTGGTTGTGGCTGTGTAGAGGTTTGGTGGCAAAGGAAGATGGAGTTGGCTTTTGCAGATGGTGAGAAAGGTGTGGAGAGGTCCTAAGAAGTCCCTAGTACCCTTTTGGAGACTTCCATTGCGATCAAACTTTGAAAAATCACTCGCAGGAAATTCTACAGGAGGTTGCAGGGGATCTACAGGAGGATCTATAGGAGGAGGCCGAAAGTGGTTTTTGGAGGTTTGAAGGTGGAAAAATGATGGGAAAAGGGAAATGAAGGTTTGTTGAAGGTTTTGAGGGGTCTATAACTTGTCAAAGAAGATCAGGGCCAAAGGAGATGGTTGGATTTGTTCAAAGGACAAAAGAGCAATTTTATGGAAAAACGCAGAAATTAGGGCAGATTGGCGAAATGTGGCGAATGAGTGGGGGAAATCTTGAGAGATGAACTGGTACAGGCTGTGTTATGGAGGAATGATGAGCTGGAATGTTTTACAAGAGATCTGCACACTTACTTCTCAAAACTGACCAAAGCAAGAACCGAAAAACAAAGTTTTGTCTATTTTAACCTAAATTCTGACCTAAAACCAGAAAAATGCCAAACAATACTTTATGAACAGAAAATTATGCGAGAAAACCATGGTGAATGAACATGAAATGATCTGAGCATGTGAATCCAAACTAATATCAACTTCTCCAACTCGAAATATCACACTAGCAGTTGCATTGGAAGAGCAAAAACTATGTTTTTGGTGGCAGCAGTAGTGCCTTGACCTCAAATCATGGTCCCAAGGAGGGAGAAAGGAGATCAAGACCTGCTGGTGGCATTTTTGGATCTTTTTCTGTCACTACAACAAACTACTTAAGCAACTTGAAGCAAAAACAACTATTCTAACCATCAAAAGCAACCTAATTTAACAAAGCAAGATTAACCTAAACAACGGAAATTATCTCATGAATGCAAGAAAAAGAATATAAATACACAAAGGAGGTGATTGGAAGCTTGGGTTGGGCACTAACCCAAGAGCTTCAGCCCTCTAGAAAAAATCAGTTCTGGTTCAAAACTTGGTTCATCTTCATTTATCAAAAAAATAGTAGTTACATCATAAAACTGTCTTCAAAAAGAGCTCGAAAATGAGCTGAGTATAAAGCTGCATAAAAGTGCGAAAATATACTATGAAATGGATAACCTACTGAGGCTTGAAGCCTTCTTATTTATACAAGTGGGGACTCCCAACAGTCCTCCTAAACTTAAGGAACTCAGCTGCCTAGAACTGAAGATAACAGTAGCCCTACTTGACTTGCTCAACTGCCCCTTGGAATCATCAATGTGGGCCTTTGTACTCCGAGCTATTGATGAAGAATTCGAGGAAGGGGTCATTATTTAAGGAGACACCGCTCCTATAAGTCCTCATCCATGTTTCCTCGAGTTTGGCTATCATTTTTCTCATAAATTCCTGGTCCTTGTCCAAAATTGTCCAAAAAATCTACAATAAACACTCATTAGACTACATGGCAAAGTGACCATCCCCATTCACTCTATTGACATAAATACATTCAAAAATATGCACAAAACTATTGAGAATGGTGGATTAAATGCAAATAATAGGCAGAATGAGCCCATATAGTTACCCATTTCTGGGGCTCATCATCACCCCCCTGTTGAATGGGTTGCTCATCCTCTGAGCAACTAATCCAGTTCTTCATCTTTAATAGCTTTAACAGCTTCCCTGACATCCCAAGCCTCTGATGTGATGTCTTCCTCTCTGTCATGGAAACCTGCTTTCCTGTCCACTTCCTCCCATTGTTTCTGTTCTTCCTCCTCCTTAACTCCTTCCAACAGTCCTAACAGTAGTGGAGGACTGAACTTAAGACCAATCCAGTTGGCTTTCAAGTTTTGCATTGAGTGTTTGTATAGGGGTACTCTCCTCATGGCCTCCCTCATTCTGTTTGGGGAGTGATACTCCCTGATCCTTAAGCTATGTGGCAATGTATTCCACCTTCTCATGCATGCATGAAGGCAGTCATCGCCAAACAATCTCTCCATATCTTCAAAATGAGCAATAGCTTGTGTTTGCTTATCAATATAATCAGGGAAAATTTGGGGATTGGCTGCAAGGTGTTCATGGGCATAGATGAGAGCCAATCTTTCTTCTGGTTCTGCCCTTATCATCAGGGGCTCACTTAGCTCTTTTGCCATTATCTTTTGAATTTCCACTACTCTCTTTTCCTCATGGCTCATCCAGGAAGCCATAGCCATGAGTTGTAGGTCTCCCAATGCAGCATTTGGATCCCATAAGTTCATGTCAGGAAGTGCCATATTGTGTAGGTAAAATTCTGCTAGCTTGGCTTTATCTTCAGCTAAACTATGATCACATAAATCCATAAACGGACCATAATCTTGAAATGGGATTGTGCCCCTCTGGGCCAATGTTTTAATCTGGAATTGGAGCCACTGGTCTTTGAGATATAGTGCATAGGATCTAGCTGGCTGTCTGCACTGCAAGGCCTCCATTGCCCAGCTGGCCATGCAGTCTAGCTGGGCTTCCTTTTCCTGCAACTACTTTTTCAAAGTCAACGCTTCATTTGCTGCCTGAGATTCTCTTTCTTGCGTTGTTTTTTCTTTGCTGCCTCACTATCTGTGTGGGGTCCCTCTTGTTGTTACTGCCCTTCCAAGATTGGCAGCTTGTCTCCCCTTTGAAGTTCTCGTTCCTGTAATTTCTTTTTCAACAGTTCATTTTCTTCCTGTAGTTGGGCTCTTCTAATGCTCTCTGTGTGCCTTACCATGCCCAACTCTCTGCTCATCTCCCTTAACCTGTTTTCCATGTTCCCTATATCTTCGACCCCTTTAGATTTGGCAATCTGCATCCAGGTGTGGGTCCTGACTCTCTCCTTTTCTAGTTCAAAGAAAAGAGGCACTGCAAATTTTTGTGGGATGATCTTCCCACCTTCTAGAAGATTGTAATAGGAGCCTAAATTAGGCTGAGGGCTTGGCTCAGGTATTTCTTTTTCCTTACCTTCCTCTTGTGACTGTTCTTCTGCCTTCTTTTCCAATTTTTCAGTTTCTTTAAGCTTGGCCAGTGTCTCCTGTAGAGAAGTTTGTGCCTCCTGTAGGACTGCTTTGGAGTCCATCAATTTGATCCTTTCCTTCCAGGTGGAGGTCTTCAGACTCCCTCTCTCGTAGGTGATAGAGATTTTGGAGGGAGATTCCTCCCTTGTTACAGTAGGTGCATCCTCAATGATAATGGGTTCTTTTGATGGTGGTTGGGGCTTGCCCACCTTAATCCTGGTGCTCCTCCTGGCTTTGAAATACATTGATGTCTGTCTTTTTCTTTTTCCCTTTTTCTTAGCTGGAGTGCTTAATGCAGCAAGCACAGCTGCTGCTTCCCTTGCCAGTGTTTCAGGGGATATTTCCTCCTGCTGTTTTTCTTCTTCACCTTTTGCAGTTTTTCCTGTGTCTGCTATTTCTGTTTTTGTCTCTGCTGTCTCTGGTGGTGTTTTCTCTTTTTCTTGTTAGGTCTCTGCCTTTCCTGTGGTAGTCTTTTTCTGAGCTTTCTTGGGCTTCTTTTTCTCAGCTTTTGTTCTCTTCCTCTTCTCTGCTTTTGATGCTATTTTCTTTTCTGCCTTAGGTTCAATTGTGGTTTTGTCTGGTTTCTCCTCTTCTTTCTATTGCTCCTCTTTTTCTTCTTCTATTTGACTATTTTGTGTCTCCTCATGAACTTCCTTCTCAAGTTCCTCTTTCTTCTCCTCCTCTTCATTGCCAGATGGGCTAAGGTCATCACTAAGAGTTTTTATGTCATCTTCTCTAGACATGTTCCTGAAAATTTCCCAAGCTATGGGCATGGTGTAGGTGTGAAGGGCATCCTATACCAACAATTTGTTCAGCCCATGGTGGGCTAGTTGGTCTGGAACCCCTGCATTAAACTTGGTGCCACATTCTACCAGAGATTGGAGGAGGAAATATGGGAGATTGAGTTTTCTAGCTATAGGTAGTTCCATCCCATATCTCAATTCATGCAATAACCTAAAGTGATAACCATAAAATATACTGAATATTCCTTCCCAAGAGATATATTTCATGATCTAGTAGCTGACCTCACTCCATGGATGAGGTAATATTGTCCTTTTGACCCCATTCTTATCCCCTACAGGATGTTCATCAGGCTGAAAAAATGTCTTTTTAGCAACCTGTCCTAATGGTTTTTCTTCTTTGCTCTAGGGGATCCCAAGTGGATGACCTGTGATTCTGCTGATAAAATCTGGTGTAAGGTCTAGGGTCAGACCCCTGAAACTGACTGTAGCCTGGGTTTTTGAATGTGGCCTTAAGGACAATAAAAATTCCTCTGTCACCTCCTCATCATATCCATGAATTCTCTCAAAGAAAGGCATCCAGTTTTCCCTGGTGAAGAGGGCCACCAATTCTGCATGCTCATGCAATTTGCTGGAGTTCAAAGGCTCCTTTCTCATAAAACCTCCTAGCATGGTGTTTAGTGACTTCTGAAAATGCTCAGATGAGGAAGAAGGCAACAATTTTCAAAACTGGAAACAGAGGAGTGGTTGATGTTTGTCTTTCTGAAACCAGAGAGGGAATTTCTCGTGTTCTTCTTTTTTCACAACATCAATTTGCAATTTTTCTCCCTTCAAACTGTTTTCAACCTGAATTTACTTCTTGGCTTTTGGAAGAAATCAATACTTTGACAGAATAGAGAATATATAACACAACGTTTCTTTTTCACATTGTAAACAAACTTGCAAATTCTTTTTTTCACAAGCTTGGTTTCTATGGTTGCATCCCCTTTTTTTTAGGAGAATACAGGAAGGGAAAGAAAAAATAGATTTTTGAGCGCAGAGAAGAAAATGGAGAGACTGTATGGAATTCAGGAAAACATAGGCAGAATTTTAAGTTCTCTTTCCTTTTCTTTTTCAACCCAATACTTTGCTTCTAATCCACCACCTTGTACAGATATATCACATGCAGAGTGGGTTTCCGAGCCTACCTCTTTTCAATCTCGAATTTGACAAAAATTCCGAATTTTTCCTCTGTAGAGCTGCTCTCGGGCCTTCCTGTAGAAAGGCTCCTGTAGACGGTGTTCCTGCTCCTGTAGAATGCAATAGTGCTCCTGTAGAACCCGATAGGCAGGAGGGTTTTGAAAAACTGGCAGAAAACGACTGGTTTGTTGTTCTGAAGGTGGTAGGTGAGTGCTGCAGTCGAGAACTCATTGATGCAAACGAAAACAAAAGGCGGTGGAGGCGTAGACCACACTGTACTTAAGCTGATGGCGTGATCTGTGGTGACGAGGTGAGGTGGCGGGAGGGGTACGTTATCCCCATCCAGACCGTTGGTCCTTCTCCAGTGCCATTATGGTAGTTCATGTCGCCTAACCGCCATCACCTCCATTATTCCCGTTATACGTTGTCACCACTACCGGTTCTGAGTTTTTTTCTTCCTGAGTTTATGGGCCACACATACTGACTGCGTATTTGAACTGCGGTTGGAATTGGACGAGGCTTATTTGAACTCAACGAGGGTGTTTTGAACTGAACGAGGGTGGCTAGTTAGCTGCCCACCGATTCCATTTAATCATGGCCATCCCAATAGTTTATGTAGTTCCTAAATAATATTCATGCAACCAAGGAATAGGTTTAGCCACTTACCTGTTAGTCGCTGCTATGCTCTGCATGCTAGACTTTGGCACTTCATTTTCTCATTGTTATTGCTGCTGGTGCTCTGCATGCTCAGACTTTGGCTTATGCTAGTGATTTTTCGATCAGGCTCTGCTCCTTGCATGTTGCATACATCTTGGCTGCGCTGACCCTATTTCTAGAGCTTGTTTTTTAAAGGGATCAACTGCTACAGGAATCCTACAGGATTTCCTGTAGCTGCTTCTCCCTCTGAAATTTCAGGTTGATGCTTGAGCAGGGGCTGAAGAGATAGCTGAAGAAGGTTCTGAATGAAAGGAAGAATAGCTGGAAGGCATCAGGTAAGAACAAGTGAAGAATGTTGCTGTTTTATTCATTATATTTTTTTGGGAAAAAAACAAAAGAAACAAAATTCTGTGTTTTCTTGTGTGCAGGGAAGAAAAAGCAAGTGGAAATGTGGGTGTGCAGGGATGGAATGGAGAATTAGGAGGATGGATGGTGGCAGGGAGGTCCATAGGCCTTCTGAACAAATTTCTAGCCCTCGGATTCTTTTCTAAACTTGATTTTGAGCTCTCTGTGATTTCTACAGGATCCTCCTGTAGAATGCACAGAGTTTCCTGTAGGATGCGAAATCTTCAGGACTAGTGAGACCAAGGCCTGAGAAAAGATAATGGAGATGGATGAATGGACTATGAAGGGTATATGCAGCCTGGTCATGTCCTTTTTCCTTGTGTGACCCTCCTGCAATTTGCAAATGCATTCAAAAGAAGTTAGTTTTTTTTGTTTTTTTTTTTTCTCGTTTTATGAGATAGCTGGGGCGCCTCTAGGAGGTTTTCACCCTCACTACCTGCCCTGGATGCCTCCAAGATGTTTTCACCCAGGGATCTTTTTTTTTTTCTCAGCTCAGGGTGTGGGTGGAGTGGAGGCAGAGACCTGCTCCACTACCAACACTGTTTTACCAAGATTCTCAATGAATTCTTGCTTGGAAAGGGGCTTCCTGTAGATCTTCAACCTATGCCCATTGACTAGCATGGGGATGGCTTCTTCATCAATGGTCCAGATCAGGACTAAACCATTGTCATTGCATTTTTCTACTTTGTATGTCCCAGCCATCTTGTCCTCAGTTTTCCCTTGAATTTTTTATATCTTGAATCATATAGTAGTTCCTAATCTCCTTGCTGGAATTGTTTTTCTTTGAGTTGTCTGTCATGCCATAGTTTTCTTTGAAGTTGGACTACCTCTGAGTGGAGAAGGGCATGCAATCTCTATTCATCCAATCCATTTAGCTGAAGCAATCTTTCCTTTTGTGCATGGCTGAGATCTAGGTCCAGTTGAGCTGCCATCCTTAATGTGTTATATTCAAATTCTATTGACAACAGAGCCTTCTTCCCATAGAAAAGCTCATAGAGTGTGAACCCTGTGGTGGTTTTCCAAGTGGTGTTATAGGCCCAGGTGGCCTCAACCAATCGATCTAACCAATCTTTTCTGTTGTTGTTCACTACCTTAGTCAAAATTCCTCCCAAAGCTCTGTTAGTGACTTCCACCTGTCCATTTGCTTGCGGATGATAAGGGGTGGAAGTGTTGTGCTTAATCTTGTGATATGTGAGCAGATCTTCAACCAGATTGGAGGTAAACTGACTCCCTGAATCTGTGACTAACTCTCTTGGATAGCCAAATTTGTAGAAGATATTTTCCCTCATAAACTCAACTACTTTTTCTTCTGTTGCTGCCTTGATCACCTTTGTTTCTGCCCATTTGTCAGATAATTAGTACACACAATGATGTCAGATTTCTATTTTGAAGGAGGGTTGATTGGACCCACAAAGTCCATGCCCCACCTCTCAAATGCCTCGAAACCCACTTGAGGTTGCAGGGGCATCTCATCCCTTGGAGTAGGTTTCCCCATCCTTTGACATCGGTCACATTGGCTGATATATCTCCTGACATCTTGATGAAGAGTGGGCCAATGGTAACCTGCTTGCAAAATTTTGAAGGCAGTCCTCTTTGCTGCGAAGGCAGTCCTCTTTGCTGCAAAGTGGCCCCCATAGGGCCCATCATGACAGGTTGGGAGGATGTCAAAAACTTCCTCCTCCCTGACACATCGCCTCAAAATCTGATCTGGGCCAAGTTTAAAAATATCGCCCCCAATCCAAGTGAATGGGGAACTCTTCCTCACGATCTTGCTCTTCTCTTTTGAGGAAAGGTGTGGCAGAAACTGTGCAGAAACCAAATAATTTTCTATATCAGCAAACCATGGAGAGAGTACTGAAATAGCGAATAGGTGTTCATCTGGCATTTGATCATCCACCATTCCTTCTTCACCTGCAGGCAGATCTATTCTAAACAGAAAATCAGCAGCAACATTTTCCTTACCTGACTTATCAACAATGGTCAAATCAAATCGCTGCAATAAAATCAACCATCTAATGATGTGGGCATTTACATCCGGTTTATTCATCAAATATGTAATTGCAGCATGATCAATGTGTACGAATGCTTGATAGCCAGTGATGTAGTGTCTGAATTTATTTAGGGAATGGACTACAGCTAGGAGCTCCTTTTCAGTTATAGTATAGTTTAGTTCTGCCTTGGATAGGTTTTTACTGACAAAATATATGGCATAAGATAGCTTCTCCTCAACTTGCCCTAAGGCTGCTCCTATCACTTGTTCGAGGCATCTGTGTGAATGTGGAAAGGTAGGGCCTAGTTTGGACCTCTCAAGATTGGGGCAGTTATCAGTTTACCTTTCAAGGTATCCAGAGCCTCTTGACAGTGGTCAGTCCATATGAAGTCAACATCTTTCCCAAAAGGCCAAACAATGGAGAGGCTAGCTTACGAAAATCCTTGATGAATGTTCTATAATACCCTGCTAGGCCTAGGAAACTCTGAACATCTCTTACCTTTTGAGGAGGTGGGACCCTTTGGATGATAGCAATCTTGTTGGGATCCACCTCTAACCCTTGTTGAGAAATTGTATGTCCTAGCACGGTCCCTTCAGTCATCAGGAATTCGCATTTTTCAGGGTTGAGGGACAGGTTCATTTTGATGCATTTGGCTAAAACTTTTCCCAAGTTAGTCAGAGCTTCCTGGAAGTTAGAACCATAAGGGGTAAATTCATCCATATAGATTTCCACAGAATCATGAACCGGTTCAACAAATATGCTCAATACTGCTCTCTGGAAAGTGGCAGGAGCATTGCACAACCCAAAAGGAAGGACCAAGTATGTAAAAGTACCCCAAGGAAAAGTGAAAGTGGTCTTATCTTGGTCTTCCAGGCTGATTTGGATCTGGTTTTACCCGCTAAACCCATCTGGGAAGGAGAAGAACTTCTTCCCTGCCAGGCCATCTAACACTTGATCTATGAAAGGCAAAGGAAAATGGTCCTTCTTGGTGGCCTTGTTCAGTTCCTGATAGTCTACACAAATTCTCCACTTCCCGCTTTTCTTTGGCACTAACACCAAAGGAGAGACCCATTCGCTGTCAGAGATGGGATAGATGAATCCTGCGTCCAACAAATTTTGCAGTTCTTCTTTGACAATGTCCTTAAAGGCTGGATTCATCCTCCTATTAGGCTTCCTAACTGGTTTAAAATCTTCATTGATTTAAATTTGATGAGTATAGACTGAAGGGTGGACTCCCTTCATCTCCTTATAGTTCCAAGCAAAAGCATTCAAGTGGTTTTCCAATAAGTTACACAGTTCTTTCTCCTAAGAGGTGGATAGGGATGAGTTGATCCTCAAGGTTCTTTCTCGGTTGAATTCCACATTCTTCACTGGGGGAGAGGTCGGATCAGCCACACAGAGATCAACTACAGGATTGGCCTAGGTTTCTTCCACCAACTCTTCTAATGGCAACACACTGGGGGGTGGATTCTGAATCAAGTTTTCAATAAGGTCATTCTCAGTTTGTGGTCCCTCCATGGTAGCCTCTACTGTACACAATGCTGTGGAATAGACTTCATCCTCATCTTCCTCTTCCAACTAGAGGGTTAAATCATGTTCTAACAGAGGTTGGGCAGGAGGATATAGGACTAGCTGTTTGGACATATGCCCGTTCTTGATTGTCATGTTCCCAGCTCGATAATTGATGTAGGCATCCGCAGTAGCCAAACAAGGCCTTCCCAGAATGAGAGGATACCCGATGAGCTTTGCCTTTGGCTGGAGAACCAAGAAATCAGCAGGGTACTCCCAGGAATCAATAGATACCATTACATCTTCCACAATTCCCTCAGGGGTCACAGTGGAGCGGTTTGCTAACTGCAGTACTGTTGTGGTCTTTCTTAGGGAACCTTGACGGTTGAGTTTGAGCATAGTGTCCCTGGTCATCGCATTAATAACAACCCCTAAATCAATCAAGGTATGGGGGATTATGGTGCCATTGATGTGGACATCGACTACAGGACTCCCAGGGTCTAGATATTTCAGACAGATTACCTACCCCAACATCAGGTCGGACAGTTGTCCTATGACATTGATAGTTGGGGCATCTCTCTTGCGCCTACCTGGGTGCTTGAAGCACTTCTCCTTGATCATCTTGTTGTATATAGGCACATCTTTTATGGCTTGGAGAAGCGGTATCTTTACACATAATTGTTTCAATTCTCCCAGAAGTTCAGTTTCTTCTGGGGTCGGTTGTGTGGTTCCAGTTAGTCTCTCAGGAAAGGGTGGAGTGACTTTTGGTTCGCTTTCCTGTTTTTCTTCTTCATCCTCCTTAGGATGAGGTTGGCTATCTAGGATAACCTTCCTAGATCATAGCTTAATCTCCTGAATCTCCACAGCATAGGTTGGACATGATGTTTCTCCACTATATACTTGTTGGGCCTGTCTGTTGTTGAGGTTCGGGTTCGGTTGAGCAGGTATTTGGGGTTGTCTCAGTGGAGCAGGAGGTAACGGTTGTGGTTGAGCAGGTGGTGGAGGAAAAAGAGTGGGAGGAGAGTTGTACTAGGGCTTCCACCCCTGATGAGGTGCATTCCACTGAGGCTGTTGCTGAGCATAAGAGTGAAACGAATGAGCAACCGGAGGAGCCTGGTATTGAGGAGGATACGACTGAGGAGGGGGTGTGGACCAGGAAGGATGAGCAGGGCGACCCCAAGAAGGCATGGAAGTGGCTTGATTGGGGTTGTAATAAGTCTGGGATGTCCCTTGCATTCCCTGCTGGTAAGGTCTAGGTGCATGTGGCCTCCTTTGATTCATGAAATAGAGTGGTTCAGTGGCTCCTTCGACCCTTTGATATGCAGTGTTAATTCCGGGCAAGGAAGGGCACTGAATCGTAGGATGGTCTTCTTCACAGACTAAACACACTTCTATAGAGTGCAATGGACATTTATTCGTAGGATGCTTTCTAGTGCACCTGGGACAAAAGATGGCCAAAGCCCTCTCGCTTCCTCTTGCTTCCTTTTGATATGCAGGGTATCCATTTTCATGGCAAGAGTCTGCCTCATCGCACTCTTGAAATCTTCTAGCTGATTCTCAAGTTCGTTTCTAAGGGATGAACTGGATGGGGATGTACTGGCTAAAGGTTGACTTTCCCTACCTCTCTTTCTAGCTGACCTGGAATGGTTTCTAAAAACAGTCTTGATGTCATCATAGGGTAGTTGGTAGATGTCTCCCCCAGCCAACAAATGGAGGGTATCTAGAAGGTCTTCAGGGACTCCTCTAAGCAAAACCAACTTCAGAGATTCATGGTCAAGTGTGCACCTGACCCTTTTATAACTGAGTTGAAACCTTTCTTCATAGTCTTCTAAAGATTCATCACTTCCCATGGTCATTCGGAAGATTTCTTCCTTGGTATCCTTTGACCTATAGTAGTCCCGGTACTCGTTGTTAAAGGCTTGTTGGATCTGAGCCCAAGTTGTGATACTATTTCCAGGTAACCCCATGAACCAACGTAAGGCTGCATCCTTGAGGGTGGAAGGAAACAGTTTCAACTTCTGCTCGTCTTCTGCATAGTCATAGGTTCGATAGAGAACAACAAATTCAAACAAGAAGGTATCAGGATCCTCGGTAGTCAGTCCATGGAAGTGAGGTAAGGCTGAAGGACTTATGTTTTTCATTTTTTTGTCCCCATTGGTCTCTCGGATAGGAAATGCACCTTCTATTCTTTCCCCATCTCCTCTAACGTTTCTGTTTTCAGCCATGGTTTAAGGAGGAATGGTTTCTTGCTCTTCTTTTGTTATAGGATCTTTGTATATCTCTGGAGGTTCACCTATAGGTTCTTCTAGATCACTACCACCAAAAAAGAGAGAAGGGTGACTCAGTGATGTGGTGGGGGTGTTAGGTAGGAATTTTCTTGAATTGTCTCTGTTCCTATCAGGCATGAAAGGAAATCTCTTTTTTTGGGTGATTTTTGTGTTTTTTCTGCTTGTACCTGCAAAAATGAAATGGATTGACCAACAACTTGCAACTAACTGAAATGAATCTTACTGAAATGGAAATTGCAGAATTGAAATGAAAGCAGGAAATGACTAATCTACTTTGATGGAATGGAAATTGCAGAATTGAAATGAAAGCAGGAAATGTCTAATCTACGCTTGCTGAAATGAAATTGCAGAATTGAAATGAAAGTAGGAAATGTCTAATCTATGCTTGCTAAAATGAAATTGCAGAATTGAAATGAAAGAAGGAAATGTCTAATCTACTTTTGCAGAATTGAAATGAAACAACTACTCTACTTTTGCTTAAATAATCTACTTAGCAGAATGTTGCAGTAGAAGATAGAAGAAAAACAATAATCACAAAATACTCTGACGCTTCCTCTGCAATGGCACCAAAAAGAGTGGTGGGCTCTAGTATTGCAGCAATAATGCTGCAACTCCTAGGGCTTCCTTCTTTACTTTTATCAACCCGGTAATTCGTAACAAACTTGGAAGCGCCAATGCTGTATGCACAAGTATTATCTCTTATTGCAGGCTGTCACTTGATCAACTGGCACAAGTTCGCTAGGAGGTTAAGCCAACTTCTATGAGTTCTCAGAAGAAGATTTTACTGTGATGGAAGAAAGCTAACTCTACAGGGCCTATTCTACTTGCAGAAAGAGAAGGAAAACTGAAATGAAACGCAAACCCTAGCAAACCCTAGTTTACCCACTAACCCTACTTGTGCAAAAAAAGAGATAGAAACTACTATTGTGACCAGACTTCAAAAAATCACTCACAAGAAATTCTACAGGAGGCTGCAGGGGATCTACAAGAGATTCTACAAGGGGATCTATAGGAGATTCTACGGGAGGATCTACAGGAGGAGGCCAAAAGTAGTTTTTGGAGGTTTGAAGGTGGAAAAATGATGGGAAAGGGGAAATGAAGGTTCGATGAAGGTGTTGAGGGGTCTATAATTTGTTAAAGAAGATCAGGGCCAAAGGAGATGGTTGGATTTGTTCAAAGGACAAAAGATAAATTTTATGGAAAACGTAGAAATTAGGGCAGATTGGCGAAATGTGGCGAATGAGTGGGGGAAATCTTGAGAGATGAACTGGTACAGGTTGTGTTATGGAGGAATGATGAGTTGGAATGTTTTACAAGAGCTCTGCACACTTAATTCTCAAAACTGACCAAAGTAAGAACCAAAAAACAAAGTTTTGTCTATTTTAACCTAAATTATGACCTAAAACTAGAAAAATGCCAAATAGTACTTTATGAATAGAAAATTATTCAAGAAAACCATGGCGAATGAACATGAAATGATCTGAGCATGTGAATCCAAAATAATATTAACTTCTCCAATTCGAAATATCACACTAGCAGTTGCATTGGAAGAGCAAAAACTGTGTTTTTGGTGGCAGCAGTATTGCCCTGACCTCAAATCATGGTCCCAAGGAGGGGGAGTGGGAGATCAATACTTGTTGGTGGAATTTTTGGATCTTTTTCTATCACTGCAGCAAACTACTTAAGCAACTTGAAGCAAAAGCAACTATTCTAACCATCAAAAGCAACCTAATTTAACAAAGCAATATTAACCTAAACAACAGAAATAATCTCATGAATGAAAGAAAAAGCATATAAATAGACAAAGGAGGTGCTGGGCAGCTTGGGTTGGGCCCTAACCCAAGAGCCTCAGCCCTCTAGAAAAAATCAGTGCTGGTTCAAAACTTGGTTCATCTTCATTTATAAAAAAAATAGGAGTTACATCACAAAATTGTCTTCCAAAAGAGCTCAAAAATGAGCTGAGTACAAAGCTACACAAAAGTGCAAAAATATACTATGAAATGGCTAACCTACTGAGGCTTGAAGCCTTCTTATTTATACAAGTGGGGACTCCCAACAGTCCTCCTAAACTTAAGGAACTCGGTTGCCTAGAACTGAAGATAATAGCAACCCTACTTGACTTGCTCGGCTGCCCCTTGGAATCATCAATGTGGGCCTTTGTACTCCGAGATGTTGATGAAGAATTCGAGGAAGGGGTCATTAATGAAGGAGACACCCCTCCTATAAGTCCTCATCCCTGTTTCCTTGAGTTTGGTTGTCATTTTGCTCATAAATTCCTAGTCCTTGTCCAAAATTGTCCAAAAAATCTACAATAAACACTCATTAGACTACATGGCAAAGTGACCATCCCCATTCACTCTATTGACATAAATATATTCAAAAACATGCACAAAACTATTGATAATGGTGGATTAAATGCAAATAATAGGCAGAATGAGCCCATATAGTTACCCATTTATGGGGCTCATCATCACCCTCCTGCTGAATGGGTAGCTCATCCTCCGAGGAATTAATCCAGTTATTCATCTTTAATAGCTTTAACAGCTTCCCTGACATCCCAAGCCTCTAATGTGATGTCTTCCTCTCTGTCATGGAAACCTGTTTTCCTATCCACTTCCTCCCATTGTTTCTGTTCTTCCTCCTCCTTAACTCCTTCCAACAGTCCTAACAGTAGTGGAGGACTAAACTTAAGACCAATCCAGTTGGCTTTCAAGTTTTGCATTGAGTGTTTGTATAGGGGTACTCTCCTCATGGCCTCCCTCATTCTATTTGGGGAGTGATACTCCCTGATCCTTAAGCTATGTGGCAATGTATTCCACCTTCTCATGCATGCATGAAGGCAGTCATCGCCAAACAATCTCTCCATATCTTCAAAATGAGCAATAGCTTGTGCTTGCCTGTCAACATAATCAGGGAGAACTTGGGGATTGGCTGCAAGGTGTTCATGGGCATAGATGAGAGCCAATGGTTCTGCTAGTTCTGCCCTTATCATCAAGGGCTCACTTAGCTCTTTTGCCATTATCTTTTGAATTTCCACTGTTGTCTTTTCCTCATGGCTCGTCTAGGAAGCCATAGCCATGAGCTGTAGGTCTCCCAATGCAACATTTGGATCCCATAAGTTCATGTCAGGAAGTGCCATATTGTGTATGTAAAATTCTGCTAGCTTGGCTTTATCTATGGCTGAACTATGATCACATAAATCCATAAACGAGCCATAATCTTGAAATGGGATTGTGCCCCTCTAGGCCAATGTTTTAATCTAGAATTGGAGCCACTAGTCTTTGAGATATAGTGCATAGAATCTAGCTGGCTGTCTACACTGCAAGGCCTCCATTGCCCAGCTGGCCATGTAGGCTAGCTGGGCTTCCTTTTCCTGCAACTGCTTTTTCAAAATCAACACTTCAGTTGCTGCCTAAGATTCTCTTTCTTGCTGCTGTTTCATCAGCGTTTCACTATCTGTTTGTGGTTCTTCTTCTTGTTGCTATTTCTCTGCTACCTCACTATCTGCCCGGGGTCCCTCTTGTTGTTGCTACCCTTCCAAGATTGGCAGCTTGTCTCCCCCTTGAGGTTCCCGTTCCTGTAACTGCTTTTTCAACAATTCATTTTCTTCCTGTAGTTGGGCTCTTCTAATGCTCTCTGTGTGCCTTACCATGCCCAACTCTCTGCTCATCTCCCTTAACCTGTTTTCCATGTGCCCTATATCTTCGACCCCTTTAGATTTGGCAATTTGCATCTAGGTGTGGGTCGTGACTCTCTCCTTTTCTAGTTCAAAGAAAAGAGGCACTGCAAATTTTTGTGGGATGATCTTCCCACCTTCTAGAAGATTGTAATAGGAGCCTAACTTAGGCTGAGGGCTTGGCTCAGGTATTTCTTTTTCCTTACCTTCCTCTTGTGACTGTTATTTTGCCTTCTTTTCCAATTTTTCATTTTCTTTGAGCTTGGCCAGTGTCTCCTATAGAGATGTTTGTGCCTCCTGTAGGACTGCCTTGGAGTCCATCAATTTGATCCTTTCCTTCCAGGTGGAGGTCTTTAGACTCCCTCTCTCGTAAGTGATAGAGATTTTGGAGGGAGATTCCTCCCTTGTTACAATAGGTGCATCCTCAATGATAATGGGTTTTTTTGATGGTGGCTAGGGCTTGCCCACCTTAATCCTGGTGCTCCTCCTAGCTTTGAAATACATTGATGTCTGTCTTTTTCTTTTTCCCTTTTGCTTAGCTAGAGTGTTTAATGTAGCAAGCACAACTGCTGCTTCCCTTTCCAGTGTTTCAGGGGATATTTCCTCCTACTATTTTTCTTCTTCACCTTCTGCAGTTTTTCATGTGTCTGTTGTTTCTGTTTTTGTCTCTGTTGTCTCTGGTGGTGTTTTCTCTTTTTCTTGCTGGGTCTCTGCCTTTCCTGTGACAGTCTTTTTCTGAGCTTTCTTGGGCTTCTTTTTCTCAGCTTTTGTTCTCTTCCTCTTCTCTGCTTTTGATGCTGTTTTCTTTTCTGCCTTAGGTTCAACTGTGGTTTTGTCTGGTTTCTCCTCTTCTTTTTGTTTCTCCTCTTTTTCTTCTTCTATTTGACTATTTTGTGCCTCCTCATGAACTTCCTTCTCAAGTTCCTCTTTCTGCTCCTCCTCTTCACTGCCAGATGGGCTAAGGTCATTAGTAAGAGTTTTGATGTCATCTTCTCTAGACATGTTCCTGAAAATTTCCCAAGCTATGGGGATGGTGTAGGTGTGAAGGGCATCCTCTACCAACAATTTGATGAGCCCATGGTGGGCCAGTTGGTCTGGAACCCCTACATTCAACTTGGTGCCACATTCTATTAGAGATTGGAGGAGGAAATATGGGAGACTGAGTTTTCTAGTTGCACGTAGTTCCATCCCATATCTCAATTCATGCAATAACCTGAAGTGATAACCATAAACTATATTGAATCTTCCTTCACAAGAGATATATTTCATGATTTGGTAGTTGACCTCACTCCATGGATGAGGTAATCTTGTCCTTTTGACCCCATTCTTATCCTTTACGGGATGTTCATCAGGCTGAAAAAATGTCTTTTTAACACCCTGTCCTAATGGTTTTTCTTCTTTGCTCCACGGGAGCCCAAGTGGAAGACCTGTGATTCTGCTGATAAAATCTGGTGTAATCTCTAGGGTCAAACCCCTAAAACTGACTGTAGCATGGGTTTTTGAATGTGGCCTTAAGGACATTAAAAATTCCTCTTGTAACCTCCTCATCATATCCATGAATTCTCTCAAAGAAAGGCATCCAGTTTGCCCTGGTGAAGAGGGCCACCACTTCTGGATGCTCATGCAATTTGCTGGAGTTCAAAGGCTCCTTTCTCATAAAACCTCCTGGCATGGTGTTTAGTGACTTCTGAAAATGCTTAGGTGAGGAAGAAGGCAACAATTTTCAAAACCGGAAACAGAGGAGTGGCTGATGTTTGTCTTTCTGAAACGAGAGAGGGAATTTCTCGTGTTCTTCTTTTTTCACAACATCAATTTGAAACTTTTCTCCGTTCAAGCTATTTTCAACCTGAATTTACTTCTTGGCGTTTGGAAGAAATCAATACTTTGATAGAACAGAGAATATATAACATAGTGTTTCATTTTCACAGAGTAGACAGACTTGAAAATTCGTTTTTTCACAGGCTTGGTTTCTATGGTTGCATCCCCTTTTTTTAGGCGAATACGGGAAAGGAAAGAAAAAATAGATTTTTGAGTGCAGAGAAGAAAATGGAGAGACTGTATGGAATTCAGGAAAACACAAGTAGACTTTTAAGCTCTCTTTCCTTTTCTTTTTCAACCCAATACTTTGCTTCTAATCCACGCAATTTCTTCTAGTTTCTTACCTTTATCATCTCCAGTTGTGATACTTCTTCTGAGCACTATTTACATTCAGGTCTTCTTCGCATGGCCCAGACCTCATCATTTTCAAATTCTGAGTCAGGGGAGGCTGGAGTACCCCTTCTTCGCGCAGCCTCGCTATCAAGGTAGGGTAGTCTTCTGCCTCATGATCAAACTAAGTACATTACAAACATGATGTTCCTGTCGGATTCATACAATCGCGGGCATAGTGTCTGGGCCCTCCGCAATTGTAGAAAATTAGTTGTTCGCAACCCCTTCCTTGTCCCAGTCCACCTCGACCTCATCTGCACCCCTAAAATCCTGCGCACGCCATTCCCACATTTGGGTTGAGGGCTCACGTTTCAGTCTGTACCCTGTAGGCAGGAGTCTGATCCATCATTAGTTCGTAGCTTTTGCAGGTGCTTTCATCATGGCCTACTGACCTGCAGAAATTAAAAAACAATTGTTGGGACGCCTGCGTATACTTCTGCAATAGATGACAATTATCCGTAGTGTGTTTTCCTCCTATCTGACAAATCAATGCAGGTGTCGCGCTCGGTCCTTCTTGTGCCTCAGGTCTTAACGACATCGACCCTCCTCCAGGAAAGTAATTCGCAAATACTTGATAGTGGTCCTTGTCATGCTCCTGGCCTTTGCATTTTATGCACCATACCTCCTTGCACGCTTCTGGCCAATGTGTCCTGTCCTGTTTCAAACTCTGCATTTCCAGAAACAAATTTTGCAGCTGCATGTGGATTTGTTGGACTCCTAGACCAGGATCTTGTATAGGGGTATCATGCAATCTCATCGCCATCTCCAAGGCTTCGGCTTGGGTGGAAAGCTTTTGTTGTGACAGCGTCATCCCTAAATGCGGTGTTAATGACGCTACAAACCATGCGCAGTGTTGTTTCACGAATCATACTATTCAGTCTTTGGTCCAAATCCCAGGGGGTCTCGCCCAAGAGCATTGAGATTTCCTTAAACCCTATAATTGATTGTGTCTCCAACTTTGGCCTACTAAATTCTCTTTTCAGTGCGGCCTGGATTTCTGTGATTCCTGTGTTTGGATGGTCATTAGAATTCTTAATGTAACATGTTAATGCGCGATCCTACAACATGCTTACCAACATATCCTCTTTTATATTGTCATCCACGACTTCTTGTACTTCCCATACTGATCTTACCACGAACCAGAATTGGTCTAGATCTTCATTCCCTACTCGTCTGAATACCGGTAGTTTGGTCGCACTCGTCATACTGAATTGTGGTGGTGGCGGAGGTGGGGTGGGACGAGATGGAGGTGAAGCTGGTGAGATGGGTGGTGGTGTAGGTGGAGGTGGTAAGCGCGGAATTCGCTACCTTATCAGACTGACCGCGCTTCTCGGAGAAACTTTCGCGAGCTCTTCCTCGCTTTCCTGCGAGGTTGAAATTAAGGGACCAGTTTCTAACTCTTCACTACTTCCGTTTTTGTAGGTCTTCCCACTTCGTGTAGTCCCAAACATTAATTTATTCACATAATACAATAACATCTTAATACAAGTATTCAAAGATTTAATATATTTACCTCGCGGTCCTTTGAGGAAGTGTCATTCTGCCTCACTGTAGCTGATGGTCGTATCTACCGCGAACTCAGTGATAAATCCTCCTATAATTTGATCGAGCCAATGATCCACAGCCTGCACGATCTTATCTTCTGATGCTTCTAATCTGTACACTAATTCTAGAGTCCACATGATTGTTTTATCGAGCCTGCACCTTCCCTGACTGTCTGCTAGCTTCACTATCCACTCATACAGCTCAGAAGGAAAGGACACAAAGAAAATTTCATGGATTTCCATATATAAGTAGTGCTCTAGCCATTGTTCCTTAGATACTCATGGATTCCTATTTTCCTGCACCGCGAACTCGTGAATCTTCTTTTCCAACCACCCTTCAATTTCTTTCTTTGTTGGATTCCAGTGACACGACATCAGACATCCCTTATGCAGATCTCGGTCCTGGTAATGGAACCAATTGTTGGCTATTAAGGGCCTGACCCAGGTTTAGAGGCGATTTAGCCAAACAAATCCCGGTACTACTGGCCCTTTCGGCAACAATATGTGGAACACGGATTGAGGTCTCACCTGAAGTAGTATGGGAGGGTGCTATAACCAGGCTTTCGCACCCTAGAGATGTCTGATGATTTTCGTTGGTTCGCGGTTTGACCCTGCGCACGTTACTATGTGCATGTATTAGTACCTTGCAGCCTGCGATGTTGCCTTCACACAACCCTGCTTGAGGCCCGATCCGCGTTATTACCAAATTCATTATTATTAACCCGTTATTAGTCAATCACTTAGCTTATCTGTATGTGCCTAGTTATATTTAGCAGTGTTCAGCATTCATATAAGTGCGCGTGATAAAGAGAACAATATAATTAAACAAGAAATAGCACAAGAACATATACACAAGATTTGGAATCAAATTTCTCTTTATTATTCTTCTTCCTTAGTTACAGACTCGACTCCGCCTTGCGAACTCAGCTGCAGACTCTTCTAGGCCTCTATGCACTCAGCTACAGAGCCTCTTCCTATTCCTACAACCCAAAGCACGTAGACTTTCACTCTATTCTCGCTATCTTCTAGTCTTCATTCATTTCTCTAACTATCTCCTTTTTACAACTTAGAGCCTCGCTCTATTTATACAATCCCATGGTCCGTGGACCATGGGTATGCCGACACTACATTACAAAACTTAGGGTGGACAACCCTATGACTCAACATACATTTCGCACTTCGCGCCCACAATTTGCGAAGTCTTACAACATTATTTGACCAAAACTTGGGCTTTGAGCCCCAAAACATGCTGTGGGGGGATTCCATGCCCAACATACATTGTGGATGCTCAGATAAATAACAACAAATGAAAAAATACATTCATCTCTTGCTCTTGAAATCATCGTCATTGAAATAACCCTTTACCAAATCCTTTGCAAGCATGCTTCTATCAACAATAGGTTCTATGGAAAGCCTTTTCAACTTTATCATTTTCACCCATAACTATAATTTCTTTTCAATACTCTAATTCTCCTCTTTTCTTAATATTTGTATGAAATTCTACCATATTGTACTGGATTAGGGTTCTTAACTTTAGCTGTATTATATGAGCATTCTTAGCCTTATGAACTTGCTTTCTTTCTAATATGAACTTCGTTATAAGTTTTACCAACTAGATTTTGCTAAGATCATGTTGTGTTTTTTTTCCTTAAAAAAATATAATTACACACTCCAGAAACAAAAAACTATACTTTTATTACCTCTATAGCAGAAAACTTTTCTTCTATTGGCTCTATAAAAAAACTGTACTTTTATTCTCTCAGTAAATAGAAAATTGTGCTTTTATTCCTAATTAACTTTTAAGGCTAATTAGGTTGTCTTTTGATTATAAAATAGAAATTGTAGTTTGACTCACATTAGAGTGGTCTGATATTTCGTAAGAAAAAAACATTGGCGGTCATTATACCATTATTTATATCATAAAAAAAAACAATATATGAAATTGCATTTCTAAAAAGGCAAACACGCAATCTGTCTCTAAACATCTGGCTTAGCTGTAAGTGAATTGTATGTCTAATTCTTCAATGAGAACTTCATGACTTTCGTGGTTAGGGTTGGCACTGGTTATTTGTTGTTTGTTACTGCTCAATATTGATATCCATCACGTGTTGGCATGTGAATTTTTTGAAGTCCCTTATTTCACATATTTGTTTTTTGGGAATGGGTGGTCTTATCATTTTTAAGCTTGAAAATAAAGAAAATATTATGTTAAAATAATGTTTGCATTTGGGCTACTATGGATCATGTGCCAAGTTGGCACCACGGTTTTGTGGACCCTTTAGTATCATTGAGAGGATTGCATTAGTAGCCTATCAACTTGCACTGCCTTCGACAATGGAATTCCATGATGTTTTCCATGTGTCATTGCTTAAGAAGTATGTTAAATGTGTTGATCATGTGATTGACTGGTCTGTATTACAGGTGGAACCAGATGGAGAATTACATCCAGAGCCTCAATGTATATTACAGAAAAAGGTGCTAATGCTATGGAACCAAGAAATCGAGCAAGTTAAAGTGTAGTGGAAGAAATTTGGGCCCAATGAAGCTACATAGGAGATGCCTGATCAGATGTATCCTTCCTTTTTTTCCGATTGAAGCGAAGCAGTTTTGGTATGGTGTTTTGGTATATATCTTTGATATATGTTTTGGTAAATGTTTGATGAGGTTTTGGTATATGTACATATCTATATGGATGTAAATAATACCATGAACTATGTTATAAAGCTTCAATAAGCGGTATGGGTGTCATGTCATTATGTTGTCATGTTGGTATGCTTTTCTGTAGGGTGATCATTGTAAAACTGCATCGAGCTATGATATAAAGCTCCATGGGCAATATATTTGTTTTTCAGCGGTTTTGCTAATGTATAGGTGTGGTTGAACACCAAGGATGGTGTCCCCCATGGGGTAGGGTTCTATAATAGCCCTAGTGAAAATTCCATGTAATAAAAGTTAATAGAGGAAAAATAATAACCACGCTTGATGGGACACTTATTCCAAGTTGAATGTTGGACAAGTCATCCTAGTGTGGGTGGTCATCAGTTATTATTTCTAAGGAAATTGGCAAAGGAAATGGCTAAGGATTTGGAAAGGCAAATTGGAAATAATTGGCATTTATTTATGAAAATGACGGAAATTAGAAGAAAAGGGAGGTGAAAGGTTACAATTTGCATGTGAGGTGGAAAATGAAGGAAAATAATGAAAACTGAAGAAAATAGAGGCCTCATTAATAAAAAGGATTTCGAGGGTCAGTTGGTAACC
This sequence comes from Pinus tabuliformis, assembly GCA_031772625.1. Taxonomy (NCBI): domain Eukaryota; kingdom Viridiplantae; phylum Streptophyta; class Pinopsida; order Pinales; family Pinaceae; genus Pinus; species Pinus tabuliformis. The sequence continues at coordinate 323,714,099 of CM062811.1, forward strand.
TTTTTTCAGTTCATTTTTGGAGCCCTCTCATTATTATCTCTCTCCATCTCACTCTTGGACACTTAGATTTTTCTTGGAGAATTTTGGCATTGGATCAAGAAAGGCAAAGAAAGAAAGAGGAAGCAAAGATCAAGCAGGGAAAGGCAGGATAAAGCAGATATAGCAATATTATTTGTAGCTATCAATTTGCATGTGTATATTCCTTGCTAGATTTGGCATGCATGGTATCGCAAGTGGTCCTTTTGCTATTATGGAATGGGTTTTTCAATGTGTGACAATGTTTTCAGCCTAGCCTTTACATTTCCAGATCGCCATGGTGTGATGGTGTTCTCATGTTTTGCTTGAGCTCGATTATTGGATGGATTTGAAGCTGAGTGAGATGGATCTCCGAATGATAGAGCACATGGCCTAGTGGTCCCTGAAATGGACTGTAGATCAGAGTAAAAACATTGGCCTAGTGACCCCTGAGCTAGACTGTGGGTTGCGGTAAAGCCAAGATTGTGTTTGCTTGGTAGGATTAGGAATCCTTGTCAGTGAATGACAGGATATACAGTAACGCCAAGTGGTGGTTTTCTCTCTATTGGGCCTAATAATCCCAGGTTTGGGATATGTGGTAAATCTTGGAGAGTGAGTCTCGGTTTAGGGACTAGTGATCTGGGTTTGGATTGCGGTAAACCCTAAGAGACTAGGAGATAGGAAAATTACACACGGCATAGGTGGAGAAATCCAGTGGCATCCATGATTTTTTGGCCTACTGATCGGGTGGAGATCATGGTAAAGCCTATTATGAATTTATTTATTGTGTTGGCTTAGTGATCTGGGATGGATTATGGTAAAGCCTGGTTTCTATTGATGAGGGTGAGGTGGTTTAGCCTCGAGATGCCCTGGTTGGTTCTTTTGGTTTGAGTCCCACATCCATGCTTGGAATATGGCATGAGGGTGAATGGATAAAGAAATATTTATCTAAGCCATTTTATGGTCGGGTGGAATGTGGTAGTCCCATATCAGGTTTGGATTTTGCATCATTAATTAAAGGTTATTTCTCCTGGTATTTCTATGAGTATTATATTGATTTATATGAGGATCATATGGTTGTGATTTCATTGGCATTTCTGCTGCTATTATGATGGTTATGTATGTGTTTTATGACAATGGCTACGTATGGATCTCTTCATGTTTTTACTTGTAAATGAATGGAAAATGTATATATGGCCTAATGAATTATAATGCAACAAATGATATGAGGGGATTCTTAGTGATTCTCAAATAAGTATGAGATCCCTATGATTAAATCTGTTGTTTACACTTGTATATTACATATTTGTGATATGTTTGACGAAATGTATGTCATGGCTAGTAGGGGTATGGTTAAGGGCCTATTCAACTATTTTCTTTTGCATCATTGTTTCTCTATTATTTTACTGTTCTAAAGATTTCATTCAATTCTGGGGAGTGACCTGGGCTCTCAGCCGAAAGTCAACAACTGGGTCCAAGCATGTATTGGCAATTCATGGATCGCTCCTTTGATAAATGGTCAACTTTGCAATTTCTTTTTGTCCTCTAGAGGTCTGAGGCAAGGCTACCCTCTCTCTCCTCATGTATATCTTATCGTGGTTGAGAGCCTTAGTAGGAATATGGAGTAGTCCAGGGATGAGGGAAGATTAAAAGGTTTAAGTATAATAAGGAACATAAAGGACGCTAATCATTACCAATTTGTTGACGATACGATTATTTTAGGAATAACTTCAAAAAAAAAATCTTTGCGATTCAAACATGTCTTCGATCAATACTTGAATATCTCAGGGGGTCTAGTTAAGAAAAAAAATAGCATGATTATCGAGTGGAATAACTTTGATGCAAAACATTTCGAGATTTCTAGAGTTCTAGAATTTCTTATGGGGTTTGAATGTCAAATATTCAAATATCTTAGAATTCATATCTCCATAAGTGCTTGTAACTCTGAAAGTTGAGTTGATACCATAAATAAATTTAAATTAAAAATCCAATTGCGGGGAGCAAAATGGCTTACCACAATTTGAAAATTCATATTTGTAAAATTAGTATTATCTACTTTACACCTCTACATGTGCTCAGGCTTGATGGCTCCAAAATAAACGCTTAATCAATTGAGTCTTTTGATTTGAAAATTTATATGCCAAGGCATTAAAGGTAGCGAAGAAAATTTCATCTCGTGTAGTGGAACATCGTCTACCTTCCAAAGGCTAATGGTGGTCTTGCCATGAAAGGACCTTTGTATATGAATCTTTCTCTAGGAGAAAAAAATGTTTGGAGGCTCATCTAAGGCTTGAAGGAATGGTGGAAAATGACATTTATTAGAAAGTACGTTAATAAAACCTGATTTCTCAGGGATGAACTATTCAATTGGTCTTTCCTTGGATCCAAAATCTAGAAGTTGTGTACAAAGGCTGCCCCTCTCATTGTTGATCACCCTAGTTGGCATACTGGGAATGGGGCTTGTGTTAACATATGAAAGGATAATTTTTCCCCTAATGGTTGGCTAGGAGGAATCAAACAATATTGTGAATTGGCCAACTAGATTCAACAAGGTTATATCAAGCTAAGAGATATCTCTCTATGGGATGGTTAGGGTCATTGGAAAGGGTGTTTTCATCTAATTCTTCTGATCCGTCTTAGGTCCCAATGGGATAGTTTGATTGCCACTTTAAAGGGTCTAGCCCATATCTCTTTGTCTATGCAGGATCATCAAACATGGAAGCTAATATGACAACATACATACTCTATGAAATTGGGTTATTCACATTTGATTAAAAAGCTACCACACCTACCACCAGGAAGATTATGGACAAAATTATGGAGCAAGGGTAGTCTTCCAAAAATTAAAATGTTTTGTTGGACCCTCATCCACCAGAAAATTCTCATTGCTGAAAATATAAAAAAAAAGAAATATTCAAGGGCTATCATGATGTGTCTTGTGCTCTAGCTTAGAGGAAAACATTTCTCATATTTTTTGGACTTACCCCTTCTCTTTGGATACTTGGCATGCAACATTTTCTTCCGTGTTTTATATAGAATCCAACCTTGGATTATGAGTGGAAATGTTTGGAAAACAAGATATCCCTCGAATAGAAAAACGTCTTCTCTGCCAATCATAGTTTGGGAAGCCCTCCCTAAGTTCCTATGTTGGTCTATTTGGATAGCAAGTGTTATCGGGAAATCTAGTGTCTATGCAGAGCTGCTAGTCCCACTAAGGCTGGTAGCTACCTTAGCAACAAACAAACTAAAACTACTTTCGTTTTCCTTTATGAGAAGTAGATAAGAGGGGAAAGAAGGAGACCAGCCTCTGTCTTGCGCTTGGTTCCTTGCTTGATTCCTCTCCCTTCTGATAGATCTTCGCCACTTGCTTCCTCGTCTACCCAACTTCAAAGAGCACCTGTAGAATCAAAGCAGTATAACACTATCCAAGAACATAGATCTACTATCATAAAGAATATAGGACTAGATATATATTGACCACACAAATGCATATATCATCAATCATACAAGAATGTGGAGGAAAACTTGAATAGCTTTATTAATAATCAAGAATAGCAAAGAGGATTACAACCAATTGTTCTGACCCAGCATCATCCTCTCAGCAAGAAATCCCTTCTTCACCTCATGAAAAGCTTAGATCACCCAACACTATGATGTTACACCAAGAAACCAGCAACACTTCCTTACAAGATACAAAATTCCAGCCTCCAACCTCCGGATCTCTGGGATGAGAGATCTATATATAGATATTTGCAGAGGTGTGAGTCAGCTCTAGGTTTTTGATTAGTTTCTTCTCTCTGATAGTTCTTGTTTCCACTTGGAGATCTCATTGATCTCTTACTCATCCTTGGGCGATTCTGAGAGGCAAGTGTCACAGGAGAAGTTTCTGGAAGATTCCATGATCATCCACCTCGCAAATTGTCTCTGCCACTTGTCTATTCTCGTCCATCGCACCCTATAGAAGGGATTTTCAGTATGCATCGCACCTCCTGTGTGCATTTAGGTGGGATGCATCGCACCCTCAGCACTGAGCAATCAGTATGGTCCAGTTTTGACCATTTCTGAGTAGTTTTTCGTGGAGAACTTCTGGGAGATGATGTAATCAGTTGACCTTGTTATTTTAGGGGTTGGAACAACACTTTTAGGGACTTAGGAGCCCTTGATTTATGGACATATTTGATTGGGTTTGCAGTGCCCAAAAATGTCTATAACAGTTGCCCCCTAAAGCATGAGGTCGTTAATCTTTTTGATGTCGGGTGAAATGCTTTATCATGAGGATTTGAAGTTTTTTCGAGCTGGAAGGTGACCTATAATAAGATACAATACAATACATTATCTTCATAATATTTTCATGATCTAGCTGAGGCGGGCATTCCCATGCTCAACTTTATAAATTCATTTTCATGTACATAAGACAGACAATCGTCTGTGTGCAGACTGATGATTCTGGTAGAGCCATCATCCCTTGGATTGGATGACTATCTGTGCAACAATGATGTACATTTGATGTCTTTATTTTCTTGAATATATATCATAGCCCGGATGGATGAAACTAGATACGGGGTCTTCAATCTCGTTCGATCTTCACTCAAAGTACAAGTCGATCCATGTGAGAGATGTTCTGGAGTCGAACATGGAAAGACATTGCTTGATTACCAACCAATGATGTAAGATGTTAACAGGCGCAAGAGGAATCATCGATAATGATGATGACCCTCAAGGTACTACAGTACAATTCACGTGGTGTGAATAAGGGACTTGGCATCGAACACCACGCAAAATCTTTCGGTCGAAGGCCATTGATGTAAACCTATCGCCGGAAGTGAGAAACTTGCCATTGAGGCATGCAAGCTTTAAAGTACTGAAAGGGTTGTTCCTAGATCGACTTCCTGGATAATGAGACGATGTCGACAAGAAGCGATCCGTCATAGGAGGACCTTAGTGAATCCCACATCAATGACACGGAACAGAGCAAATGATTTTAATGGAGGTGAAAACGATCTGATGATGTAAGGTTCAGGGTGGCGGTCATGAAAGGATGGAGCGTAAATGTATTGCAGTGGATGAGACACAGGTGAATTCTCTGAGCGACTTCTCTTGAACATACCGGCGACACTGACATGATGGATTGGTAGCGTTAACCCCAAATATGGATGGCGTGATGGACGCATGGTGATATGACCAGTGAACGGAACAACCCAACCCGACTCGGATGCGGAGTGAAAGTGTCATGTTCAAGAGCGACTTGCTACCAATAAAGTTTCTTCAAGTTTTCTTCCCAAATTTTCCCCAGTCATTGCTGACCAGTACCTCTTTATTTTCGTCAAGCTTGAGGGGGATAACATATGCTTGTTCTATAATTTTCCCTTCGGGCAAACCCATCGCTATGTTTTAATGAGCCTAGCGATAGTGAAACTCGTTCTTGTCTGTATGGACAAGTTTGTCGCTATTTGGTTTTAACGAGTTTAATGACAAAGATAACTCGGTCCTTTTCAATTTTAGAGAGTCTGAAAAAGGGACGTAAAGAAAACTCCAATAATCCTTTTTCGTCATATAATCCCTTGAGTTTGAAAAAGTATAAAACAATACAAAAGGGATGAATTTTCGGTACTTTTAACGAGCCGAACAAAACAAGCGCTCGATCTTTTTGTGTAATAATCCCTCAAGTCCAAAAAGATTAAAATCTAAAGGAGGGATAGCACTTCCGGTCACTTTAACGAGCTGGAGAGGCCAATTACTCGGCAATATTTTCATATTTTACGAGTCAGTTGAAAAGAACTTAAAGGAGACTCGTTTTTTGAGGAACGAGTGATAAATTTGGGTAGCAGCTAATTCCAGGTAAGGTTTGGAATCTTCCAATCACGACAGTGTCACAAGGATGGCTAACAGGATCACTCTTCGCTGTTGTTCCTCAAAAAGGGTAAACAATCAAATGGAGGTGAATGATCGGCCAAAATAGAGTGGAGGTGAAGATGAGAACACGACCAAGGCTTCAAAGGCTGATGATAATACATTCACGATGGTTATTTACCAGAAATTGGTTCATTTTTTAATGAGCTTAAACTTTGGGAGAACATTTGCTCATTGCTTATGTTTATTTTTTAACGAGCTTGAATTCCGCGTTAAAACTGCTCGAGGCTAGGTTTATTTTTTAACGAGCTTGAACTTTGCAGAAACATTGCTCATGGCGGGTTTATTTTTTAGCGAGCTTGAACCCTGTGGTAACACTGCTCGTGATAAGTTTGCATGCCCCCAGCATAATAACGCAAATCGAGGTGCATGCCCCCCAAGCTTCATTGCATTCAACTCGGTTGTTGGAATGAAGGTTTACCTCCGAGATCTTTGAAAGTCTCGACTTGGATTTTACGAGACCATAATCAAAGACTCGATTTGGAAAGGGAGTTGTTTCATTTTTTAATGAGGTTGACACAAGATAGGAATTGTCCTAAGAATCCACTGTATTTACAGTATTTGATAGAAAATAAAAAACTGAAGGATGATTAAGGTCACTGGAACTATCTTCCTTACAATTCGGAAGATGGGAACGATGGTGGTAATCTTCCCATGGTGCCCCATCAATCATCATTGACTGAACAATTCCTTCGTCTGTAGAATGTACTTGCGACCAAGGATTTGAAGGGGTGCCATATTCCTTAGAACTATCTATCCAAACGCCTGATGAGTGTTGATTTGGGTTTGCCCCCCAGGCCAAGAAAATTGATTGCTACAATATTTCTAAAATGGCGATGATCCATGTTCTCAAAATGTTCAGGAATCTTCTGAATATAGAAGACATCATATTGCAGGTTCCCACTGTGGCCACTTCCGCCAGATTGTTTGGAGGCGGTAGGGCAAAAGTCCCCATTAATGTAGGGTCTTTTAGGAGGCCTACTCCGATATTTTGAAGCGAATGATTGCTTCCATGGATCATTGGAATGCTTCCCGTAACTTGTGAACTGTTGGGGAGAAATGTTTGTTGGTCGACAATTGTAATTCCTCCTTGAAAGGGAAATGCAATCTTTCTGAAGTATGTCGACACAACTGCAGCCATAGCATAAATCTAGGGCCTTCCCAGTAGGATGTTGTAATCGAGGTTTCCATCGATAACCTCAACATCAATTTCTACTGTTTTGCCCCCCAGTTCAACTCGCAAGTTACTTAAAATCCCATATGGAGTGTATGATCATCCATCAAATGCTTTTAACGTCGTTGACGATCTCGACAAGGGTGGTGAGCCTAAATTTTTCTAGCAACTCATCGACATAATACATGTAGATGCCCCCTCATCAATAATTGTTCGATGAACAGTTTTGTTGAGGGCTTTCACTTGAATAAGGAAAGCTAGTTGAGCTGGTAACTGAGGGTCATATCCTTTGTGATCAAAGGCCACAAGATTGGAATCCATTGGGTCAATCCCACCTATTGCTGATAATAAAGCTTGCTTTTGGGAGGGGCAATTTTGCAGTACCTCAAGTGTCGACATAGCGGACGGCGATTGGGCCAAGTCCCCTACTATATTATAATGTTGTGCTGCTCTGGCATGAGGATTAAATGTCGATCTGTGTACTACTCCCTTTGGCGGCTTTATCGTTAGCTCAGGAATGATGGGTGGCATGACTTCGGTCGAAGTTGTTGTCGAACTACTAGGTTGATCATTAGCCTTGTTGTTTGACAGCTGTGGATTCCCGTAATCTTTATTCCTTGTCAATATCAAAGCATCATTTTGGTACTTCAAAACGGACAGCATAAGTACTTGGGATCAGGAAGCATTGTCACTAGCAACCATATTTGTTCCTGGATTTGGAAACGGATCAGTTAATACTGCCGAGGTTTTTGTATTCTTGAAGAATTTTCTAAGCTCAGCTTTATATGGACAATCTGATGTCCAATGATCCTCATCGCATATAAAGCATGGATGATTTGGTTTCCTATTTCTAGAAGGGTTTACAGAAGATTTTTCAGGAGACGACTCCTCCTGTTTCTTCTTATTCCCTTTCCTTTTCTTCTTGCCCCTTGGTTGCTTCAGTTGTTTGCCCTTGTCGGTCGACACGACATTTACCTCCGAGGCGAGAAGTTCTTCATTTTCATTTTGAATAGAAATCTTACGGGCCTTTTTAGATGTAGCCTTTGTTGATTTCGTGTCTGTCGTACCAATCACGTCATCGCCGGCATGAGAGTCATTGTTCGATTTAGGAGGAGGAGGAACGGAAAATTCCGGCATGGGAGCGTCAGGTATTTTATCGTAGAGTGTGCCAGATTGAGTATAGATCAAGTCTAGATATTGTGCATGAGCAATAACTTGCTCTTCAGTGACGACTGCTCCCTTTGCCACATCTTCTGTAATGGAAGGTAATAATGACTTAATAAACCATTCAGCTAAAAGCTGATCAGGAACGTACGTTTTTACCATTCTACGATGATGTCGCCACTCATGAATATGATCGGATATGTGAGTGGCCGTCGTTTGCTTGAAATTGGTAAGAAGTTCTGTCCCCGTTTCGTACCTTATGGGTAACTAAAAATGGGTTAAAAAGGTTGTGGCTAGGGTGTTGAAGTTATTGAATGAAGCTCTAGGCAATTTGATATACCATTTTAATGCTAGACTAGTTAACGTTCACTGAAAAAGGCGAAGCCTAATCGAATCATCGTTTAGAGTGTTAGATGAACACCACAGATGAAAGGTCACACATGATTCGATAGGTCTTCACCTGGATTTCCATTAAATTTAGGAATATCTAACGGAAGTTTATGCCGAATCGCCGGCCACCAAGGGGCATAAGCAATTGGATCATTCGTCAGCCGGTTTAGATCTGGTAATTCTAGAGTTGCTACAAAGGGCAACTGTTGATTCAGGTTAGGAGAAGCCTACCCAGGATAAGATGGAATCGCTTGAGTAGTGGGTCTTTGCATACCAGCATAATGTATTTGATGCTGGTAACTTTGATAAGGTTGATGGGCATAACCATTATAGTATGGTTGTTGATAACCGCTTTGGAAATGCGGTTGCCCATTACTTACAAAGACTTGTTGCTCAGGTCCTTGATATGATTGCTGGAATTGCAGTTGTTGAGATTGAACCAGACATGGTTGTTGGACCATTTGTTGTTGTCCAATACTGGATGATTGACCAAGATGAGGAGTCATAGTACTTGTTTGAGCCTGAGTCGCTCCAGATAAGGAGGCACTAACCTGAGGTTATGATTGAGTCGTTGAGACAAGAGGCTGTTGTATTGCAACCTGAGAAACTTGGGGTTGACATACAACAGGTAGTGCTTGTACTTGCGATGCAGTCACCATAGCAGGTATAGTGGGAATATTCGACACAGGGTGGACTGGTTGCATTGAATATACAACCCTTGGTTGCTGAGGCAGTATTGGTACCCAACCGCTGGATGTAATTCCAGTTTGACTTGAATTTTTTTGTAAACTCCCATATGGTTGTTCTCCGGGAGGGAACAATGAAAAGGCATACTGCCCTCCATATGGTGGCAATCCAGTACTTAAAGGGTAGATTGGCCTTTGAAGACACATTGGATCAATTTGTTGAGTTTCAACATAAGAAATACTAGATGATAATCTGGATGAAGAAATAGGAACTGACCATGTCGTCGAAACAGTCCCTGATTGGACTCTGGCTTGTTGTTGATAACTTACCAGGATAGATGGTATACCGACGAACATCATTGGAGTAGCAGCAGGAGGCTCTGCCACTGCTGCGTCAGATGACACAGTCCTTGATGTCGACGGTTGTTCAGACATATCTAGTCTATCCAAAAGATTTTCTAGCAATTTCGATTGACTTTCTTCCATGATTGCAGATTACTCGATCAACTCAAAATAAAGGGGAAAATGATTCCGAATTAAATGAATTTTAGACGCTTTGACACAACTTGTTTTTTCAATTTTTAAGAGTCGAGAAAAAACAAAAGATGACTCTAGTCACCTTCAATTTTTAATGAGCTTGAAGTGACAAGTGCTCAGATGGACCTTTTCCTTTAAGGAGTCTGAAAAGGAATGAAAGAGACTACTCTGGAAATCTAGACAGAGGGATTACCAAACCAATCGCAAAACTGCATAATACTTTTTACGGTACGGCAGTCAATCTTCCCGAATGCTGTGTTCAGTGCATTGTGATCGATAGGGTGGTAGACACGGCTTCTTATGGATAAAGGGTAAAGCCTATTGTGGTCTCCCAATATATACTCGACGGTACGTGGGAGCACAAGTTCGTACTGGCACTTGTTGTCTCAAAGTGGAGGAATTACCCAACCAGCAATGAAAACAACAGTTACCAGGCATTACGACGCTGAAATAAGTCTCTAGCCTAGACTTCTAAATGTTGTACGTTAGGTTCCAAAGCGTTTTTAGATTCATTAAATTTATTTTACAGTTGATCTTGCTTAAGAAATTTGCCTTTCAGGTTCACCGCGCGATGTAGATGTACAATTCCTAAAATGCAATCTAAGATGATAAACAATCGTTTAATCTTCTTTTTGTAATGAAAACCCTAGCTACTAAGGAAAGGGAGATGATATTCTTTCAACATAGAGCAGAGAGCACACACTATATGCACTATCCTAAATCAAACCAACAAACAGTCTAAGTGCAAATGCACATGCATGTATTTGTTTTCAGCCTCCTTAATGTGTGAATGATAAAAAGAAAGCTAAGTGCAAATCTGAATTATTTTCAAAGCGACATTACTAACAAGTTTCTTTTCAAGACAAAATGAAGACAATAACGACACTTTGCGATTTGGAATTGAAAACTTGCTTTCGACACTTGAAAAACTATTAATTCAAATCAAATACAAGAGTAACAGTGTAATCGACTATCAAGAATAATCAGATTCTCTTCTATGACTGAAAACGACACTTGCGACACTTCCAAATCAAGAAACGACAATTCAATTATGCTACTTCTTTGTAAAAGAGAACTGAAAATGGATCAAAATACATAAAAACATTTACAGTTCATTGCACAATGGAGGCGGAATAATGGCAAGGAAGGGGGTTTCAACAGAGGTATACTGACTACAGACAGCAAAACTCCTGAATAGAGCTGAAAAGAGTGAACACAGAAACCAAAATCTAAGAGCAGAAGAGGTCTTGTCTGATCAGCGCACCTGTAACACAAGGAAAGTGAGATGCAGCGCACCTACTACACTCGGGAAGTGCGATGCATCCAGATTCCAAAGAAGAGACAGTGCGATGGTCCAGGGACGAGACTTCAACTGGGTTCCAGGTCACAGTTTGCAGCTCAGTTCAGGGATTTAGGCCGAGCAAGTGGTAATCAGTAAATAAATCACAGGGGTAGATCTAAGGAGGTTACTAGAGCCACCACAAGGGCAATTAGAGAGTTTGTAAATCAATTGTTCAGTTCATAAACAAAACCCGGAGATAGACTGAAGCAACATTGATCTACTTTGCACTTGCATAGCAAATGTAGTTCGAAGGCTAGCTGGCTTGACTTCAGGCTCCGTCTGTAAGTTTATAAAGCAAACAAATATAGACAAACAAACAATCTATTTGCTCCCCAGTGGAGTCGCCATTTTGTTATCGGGAAATCTAGTGTCTATGCAGAGCTGCTAGTCCCACTAAGGCTGGTAGCTACCTTAGAAACAAAAAAACTAAGACTACTTTCGTTTTCCTTCATGAGAAGTAGATAAGAGGGGAAAGAAGGAGACCAACCCCTGTCTTGCGCTTGGTTCCTTGCTTGATTCCTCTCCCTTCTGATAGATCTTCGCCACTCGCTTCCTCGTCTACCCAGCTTCAAAGAGCACCTATAGAATCAAAGCAACATAACATTATCCAAGAACATAGATCTACTATCATAAACAATATAGGACTAGATATATATTGACCACACAAATGCATATATCATCAATCATACAAGAATGTGGAGGAAAAATTGAATAGCTTTATTAATAATCAAGAATAGCAAAGAGGATTACAACCAATTTTTCTGACCCAGCATCATCCTCTCAGCAAGAAATCCCTTCTTCACCTCATGAAAAGCTTATATCACCCAACACTATGATGTTACACCAAGAAACTAGCAGCACTTCCTTACAAGATACAAAATTTCAGCCTCCAACCTCCGGATCTCTGGGATGAGAGATCTATATATAGATATTTGCACAAGTGTGAGTCAGCTCTGGGTTTTTGATTAGTGTCTTCTCTCTGATAGTTCTTGTTTCCACTTGGAGATCTCATTGATCTCTTACTCATCCTTGGGCGATTCTGAGAGGCAAGTGTCACAAGAGAAGTTTCTGGAAGATTCCATGATCATCCACCTTGCAAACTGTCTTCGCCACTTGTCTATTCTCGTCCATCGCACCCTATAGAAGGGCTTTTCAGTATGCATCACACCTCCCATGTGCATTTAGGTGGGATGCATCGCACCCTCAGCACTGAGCAATCAATATGGTCCAGTTTTGACCATTTCTGAGTAGTTTTTCGTGGAGAACTTCTGGGAGATGATGTAATCAATTGACCTTGTTCTTTTAGGGGTTGGAACAACAATTTTAGGGACTTAGGAGCCCTTGGTTTATGGACATATTTGATTGGGGTTGCAATGCCCAAAAATGTCTATAACAACAAGGAATAAGGCTATTTTAAAAAATGAACACTCAAATCCTATGTTAGTTTCCCTTAACGCGATCTCCTTGCTTTTCAAAACCATATCATCTAGGGGATTCAATACTAAAGTGCTTGAAGATATAAACCCATCAGAGTGCAAATGGATTCAATTAAATAATAAGCTTCCATTTTCAAGTAATCATGTGCATCATACTCCTTGTATAAAGATTCTTAGCTTATGTTTGAATCAATTTGAATTCAATCAATTGTCTTGTAGTCAATATTCCTTTTTCTTTGACGTCTCATTGATTGGTAATTTGAGGGAGGTAGGAGCGGGAGGGGTGTTGCTTAACAGTGATGGAAAAATGGTATTACAATTTGTTTTGGGTCTCAGCCACATGACAAATAATCAAGCTGAGTTCTTAGCATTTATAATTTGAGCATCCTTGTTTGCAAATAACTATGTCCCTGTCAAGGAAAATTTTAAGGATGGAAAATTTTCTTGAAGTTTAAAACATTGGCGAATCTCACTAATCCCTAATATGCAAATTATAAATGTTTATTGATATATTTGTAAAATTAATCAAATTTATAATTATTTTATATATAGTCTCTATATAATGTTGGCGATTTTTAAGGTAAAATAATTTTATATTCTAAAATTTGGGCGAATCGTCTTTTAAAAAATTGGAAATTGGCGAATCTTTTTTGTGGAAAAATCATGGAAAATTAGCCCACTGGGCGAACATTAGCCCCTAAAATTTTCCATGGTCCCTGTCACATCTTGCTCATTACAAGATTAAACATATATAATCATATAAATCATGTATCATCCATATATCATAATTAACCTTATGTTACACATAACCATGATCATCCATGGATCTATGTGTCTCAATCTTGAATCAACATCCATGTCATACACCTATTGCCAAACTAAGATACCAAAAGAGAAAACAATGATAATATGTTCTTAACCAAAATCAATTCTTATACACACAACCATAGATATTATCCTAAGCACACAACAACTAGGTGATCCAAACCATGTCTATAGCATATAAGCATGTACATAAGTTTCTCACGCATAATATTATATCATTATATCAAAATCACCCTCTCTAAGTGTCATCAAAGCTATCTCATCAAGAAGGGACACTACACATTGCCTATCTATCCCTATGAACATTCCTATCCAACCTTAAAATCTCATCCTAAGTGGATGGCGAGCTGTCCACATGGAAAACAATTGTTGCTTCATGGGTTGTCGTCTTAGAGTAGAATTGGTTGGTCTAGCCTCTTCCTCTAGAACCTCGATGGCATTGACAACATTGCTGGGGCATACTGTTCTAGTCACTCCACATAAGCCAACATACCTAAGGAAAGAGGAAATCACCTCCCCTTCATAACCCACTCGAAACATTGCTGGGGCATACTGTTCTAGTCACTCCACATAAGCCAACATACCTAAGGAAAGAGGAAATCACCTCCCCTTCATAACCCACTCGAAACATGTCCATTGCCACTAAGTAAGGCCAAGAGTCAAACAAAATTAGCCCCACCCACTTTCCTCTAATAAAATATGGCTAAAATTAACCACACTATTCGAGTTGATAATAAAACTTGAAACAAGGGGTAGCATAAATGCCAACACCAAGAACACTGGAGACCCACTGCCCAACCATGAGGACAAAAGGCAAATAACCCAGGAGATAATGGAAAATCAACCCAGTGATAATACTAGTAAACTAGTCAACCAAAGCTTTCCTTGACCCCTCCAGAAATTGAGAACAATGTCCCAGGACACTCCTGAAACTAGTCTAAACAAAAAGGCACACTAAAATGAACAATTGACCCAAGATTACCTAAAGTTTTCATGTAATAAGAATTGTCGTGCCCTTTAATGTATATGTACAAGAATACTTTTTCTTAGCTCCACGTCATGTATAACTCGAACCAATCTAGTGACTCTAGGTTGTTATGTATCCTAAACTCCAGACATGCCAAAATTTCTTCACCGAGGTGCCTTCAATTTGAGCTACAGGAATAAAATTTTTTCTACTTTTTTCAACATAGACAAACATAAAAAGCTCAAACTTTCCATTCCACATAGGTTTCCATAATCAGATTTCCACTTTCTAGAGCTCGCCCCACTAAAGTGTCTAAAATTTTAACATGCGGAGATAACTAGAACCCCTTCCTTAATCATCGATGACCATTTTACATAATAAATCAAACCACCAAGTCATAGAAGGATTGAGATGGGTCCATTTATCCGTTGGTACGCCATGATCACAAATGGTCGATCCTTACACAAATGATGCATAAGAAGGTCAGGCCATGCCACTCCCCCTTAATGATCTTGGGAGTCGGTGGGGTGGTTGGTGTCCCACCCTCTGTGAGCTCCATCGAGTCCCATCATAATCCATCCCCATCAGGGTAAAATAAAATTGTACAATATATTTCAAATAATAATGTGATATAAATACAATTTAAATAGTAACTTTTTCAACAAAATTTAAACACCTTAAAATTATAAAATACTAAAAAATATATATATATATATATATATATATAAAGATATTAAATTATTAATTGAAAATTATAGACTAATTTCCTTGGGGACAATTGAGTTGGTAATTCAATATATTTGAAATCTTTGAAGCTCAAAAGACCCAAGTTCAAATCCATTATTTTATGGTAAACCTAGTTTATCGAGAGGAGGACATAGTTTGCCCAACATTAAATTATTTTTTGAAGTTTTTTAGGTATGTTTTCTGGTCAAATTTGTATAAAATTCTACCGGAGTTTCTTAGAATGATTTGATTTATTTGTGAATTCGATGGAAAGGAGGCAATAATTTGCCCAACATTAAATTATTTTTAAATCCGATAAAGATTAAAGAAAGTTTAAATATTATTTATTTCAAATATTATTTTCCAAGTATTAAATTATTTTTAAAATTCAATAAAGATTAAAGAAAGTTTAAACATTATTTATATTAAATACTATTTGTTGAGTTGAGTTTAAATGCTGTACATTTTGGAAGTTTTTTAGGTATGTTTTTTGGTCAAATTTGTATAAAATTCTACAGGAGTTTCTTAGAATGACAAGTTTTATTTGTGAATTCTACATAGTCCAAGTGCTTTAGTTATTTGACCACCAAAATCTTCAAAACATAGAATAGGTGGACAATGCCAAATTATTTTCTTTTTCTAGATTTTACATTATTTAATTTCTTTCTTAATTTAAAAAACAATATTACTATGCTCTAAAACTACTTCCGCTTGGCTAAGAGCTAAGGAAACAGGTTAATGACCCAAGACCCATAGACATATGGCACAAATGGAAGCTTTTCCCTGTACTGACCATTGACCTCGTAATTCTAGGTGGCTGCTTAGTTTTCCTTGGACCACAACAAGTAATTCCAGGTGGTTGCTTAGTTTTCCTTGATATCACTTGTCCTCACTGCTCGTTTGACAATTGAGTTATGGTAGGTTTTTCCATTGTGTAAAAAATAAAAAAGTTCATAATGACAAATCATGCTAAAAATTTATTCTAAAAATTATGTTAATTATAGGAAATGTGCAAAATTGTGAAAATTTCCTTGTTGAATATTTCCCATAATTTACACAAAATTTCCAAAAGAAAATTCCAATACAATTTTTTTCTTTTCTAAAATTTTCAATATTTAATAAGTCTTGGAGTTTTTGCAGGAGACTAAACAAATTATGGCTAAACCATGATTCTTTATTCTTTAAAATGTGTTTTTTTATTGTATATATGAATCCAATACTCTAAAAATATCAAGGCATTCAGATTGTGAAGAACTCATAACTCAAATATGTGATTTCAACAAATCTCTATAAGATTTTAGACAAATCCCACCTAAAAATATGCAGAGAAAAACTCCAAATGTATAACAAGTAGACTATGGTCAAACATGTGATTTCAACAAATTTCCACCAGATTTTAGACAAATGCCACCTAAAAATATGCCTAGAAAAACTCCAAAATGTATCACAAGTAGACTATGGTTAGTTAAAATGGTTAACCATATTTCTATGTTATTGTCATATAATGTAATGGAATGTCTTATAAATAAAAAGAAAATAAAATAAAGTAAAATAAAAAATTAATTAAGTAAAAAAATTAATGTAAACATTTTAACTTGGTCAAAATAAAATAAAATAATGAAAATGGAGATAAAAGTAAAAGTAACAAAATAAAATTAATCTTAAAATAATAAAATAATAATAAAAATAAAAGGGACCCATGGTATTGAGGATCACTGGTATTGGCCCATGGTAATCATGTGGAATATAACCTATTTAAATTTAGAAAGTTGTCTATAATAATAATACAAAATTCTGAAAAGATTGTATATAGAATTCAATTCACAGTGAAACAAGCTTACCGAAATCATGGTAATACCAGGTAATTCATGCTCTTCCAAGTGCCTAGAGGGGAATTACCTGGAAGAGCATGAATTACCTGGTATTAGTATGATTTCGGTAAGCTTGTTTCACTGTGAATTGAATTCTATATACAATCTTTTCAGAATTTTGTATTATTATTATAGACAACTTTCTAAAAATCCCTTTCTGCGATATTCATGCCCCTACTTGTGCTCGTTATTTAGATCAATACTATATATTGGGCTCATGTGATCCAATTTTTTAGACCCTGCAATCTATAAATGTGTTGCAAGTCTGATCAATTCTTCTATTGCTCTCCTGCATTCTGGTATATATTTTCATAATCAGATTTCCATGAAATATTTAATAAAATTTTAAATTTCTGTTTGCAGTGGTTCGTTGGATCTATGATGTATTTTGCTATTTTGGCATATTTAAATTTATGCAAATAAAAGAAGAGGACCTAATTGACGACCAGTGCAAAGTCTGGCCAATCGCATGAACCACCATCGCAAAAGTAAAATGGTTGCTTCTCTGAATGATATATTTTCGCAGTTAAATTTAGCTACAACTCAAACGTTTGTAGCAAAAGAGTCCAAAAGATTTGATGATTACGTCGATAGATCTGTGATTGCTTTGCTTGGGTTCTGTTTCATGGGGTTTTTTCATTCCTTCAATTTAAGTTTTATTTTCAGTTTTCTGGTGTATGTTTAAGTTCTCAAGTAGAAGTAGAATTTGAATTTTCAAGTAGAAAAGGGTTCTTTTCTGTTTTGTTGTGTATATTTAATTTCTCAAGTAAAAGTAGAATTAGAATTTGAATGTTCAGGTACGTATATAATGGTTTATTTTCATAAGTTTTTTTTTGGTTTATTTATAAAAAAACAAATAAAGTATAAGTCAAGTTAATTTTATATAAGAATTAAATAATATAAATTGGGAAAAAATTATAATTTATTATTAATACTATTCTAGATCTAGAGTTTCTTAACTCTAGATCTATCATGCACCAAGATAGATCAAATCTCTAGACCTGCAAACCTTCACTAGTTTTTCACTAAAAAGAAAATTTACACTTCCAAAGATTTGATACCTCCAGAGCCTTGATACATCTCAAATTAAATGAATCTAGATTAATTTACACAAATAAATAAACAATAAAATATATTCAATTTAATTTAAACATTGATGATTTCTTTATTTTCATAAATACATTTATAAAAGCTTAAAATAAGAAATCATGCACAATAATTCCCAAATTGTCTATCATGCTCAATTGGGAATACTGCCCATGAAATTTGCTGAAATATCAGAATGCCATGGTCACATAATATGCCTCTAGGAAATCCAACACAACATCTTTTCTATTTTTTTCCATCCAAACTGCCCAAACTTGGCTATGAAGGGTTGTTTAAAGAAAATGGGAGGGAACGTTACATTTCAATTGTCAATGGCTGTGCACCGTTTTATAAAGTGAATCAGTTGGATTTTATAAATTTGTGCCTTTCACGCAGGGGCCAGGGGCAATGGCAATGGCAATGTTATCTTTGTAACTTGAATCCATTCACCCACCGGGCAAATTTATAAAAAATCAAACTGATTCACTTTATAAAAGGTTGCACAACCTGTAATGTATCCTTTAAACAAAGAAAACCCTTCATAACCTAGTTGGAGCAGCGCTGGATGGAAAAATTAGAGAAGGTTATGTCGGACTTCTTGGAGGTAAATGATGTCAACATCGCATTCTCATATTTCTTTTAGCAAGATTCGTCAACGGTATTCCCAGCTGAGTGCGAACTACAGATGGGGAAGTAGTGTGAAGTAGCACAGCACATATATCTGCCAAAACATTGTTTATTACCATTGTGAATGATGGACCTGTTAAACTTCTATAATTGATGTTGTTAACTTTAATCAATTGTTCAGGATCCCAGGGAATGCAAAGTGGATATGAAAATTGTCCAGGATCCCAGGGAATGCAAAGTGGATATGAAATGACTGATTCAGTAACGAAAAATCTATTTCTTTCGACTTTAATAAGTAATACTTTACCTACATTGTGATGCTCAAATAAATAACAACAACATTCATCTCTTTCTCTTGAAATCATCATCACTGAAATAACCCTTTACCAAATCCTTTGCAAGCATGCTTCTATCAACAATAGGTTCTATGGAAATCCTTTTCAACTTTATCATTTTCGCCCATAACTATAATTTCTTTTCAATACTCTAATTATCCTCTTTTCTTAATATTCGTATGAAATTCTACCATATTGTACTAGTATAGGGTTCTTATACTACCATAGCTGTCTTATATGAGCATTCTTAGCCTTACCAGCTTGCTTTCTTTCTACTATGAACTTTGTTATAAGCTTTACCAGCCAGATTTTGCTAAGACCCTGTTGTGTCTCCCCCCCCCCCCCCAAAAAATAATTACACATTCCAGAAACAAAAAATTATACTTTTATTACCCTCTATAACAGAAAACTTTGCTTCTATTCGCTCTATAAAAAAAATTGTACTTTTATTCTTTCAATAGAAAACTGTGCTAATTAGGTTGTCTTTTGATTATAAAATAGAAATTGTAGTTTGACTCACATTAGAGTGGTCTGAGATTTCATAAGAAAAAAACATTGGCGGTCATTATACCATTATTTATATCATTTGAAAAAACAATAATATATAAAATTGCATTTCTAAAAGCGCAATCTGTGTCTAAACATCTGGCTTAGCTGTAAGTGAATTGTATGTCTAATTCTTCATTGAGAACTTCATGACTTTCGTGGTTAGGGTTGGCACTGGTTATTTGTTGTTGGTTATTGCTCAATATTGATATCACGTGTTGGCTTGTGAATTTTTTGAAGCCCCTCATTTCATATATATATATATTTTTGGAATGGGTAGTCTTATCATTTTTAAGCTTGAAAATAAAGAAAATATTACATTTGCATTTGGGTTATTATGGCTAATATTATGTATTTACCATTTTAGAGTTGTAATTTTATATATTTTATTTTTTTAAGTCATGTAAATCATGGTATAATGATCATGCATGCTTTGTTCATACTAAAAAGTTCAAACCAAATCATGGTGACTTTGTAAACCAAATTCCAATTTTCACATTGCAAGCTAAAATCCAATTTTCTATTTTATAAACAAAAGACAATTTAATTAACTTATATAAATAAAATCTAATAAAATTCAAAAAAAAATAAAAGCACATTTTTTGCTTATAGAGCAAACAAAAGCATAATTTTCTGTTTATAAGGCCAATAAAAGAAAGGTTTTCTATTTATAGAGAAAATATACCAACAGATTCACAATGTCGCACAAGACACATTGATAACAAAGAAATAAAACAAAAATCTACCAAACATATTTGGCATGACACCTGCAATAAAGAAAGAAAACAAACAACCACCAAACATATTAGGCATGATAGCCCAAATGCAGTCATTGTTCAAACATTACATATTCTTTATTCTCAAAATTGAAAATGATAGCATCACCCATTCCCAAGAGAAACACGAAGTAAGGGGCTTCAAGAATTTCACAGGCCACTGAGTGATGCCAAAGTTGAGTAGTGATCAACATTGAACAATCATTGCCAGCCCCTATGTTATAGACATTTTTGGGCACTGCAACCCCAAGCATAAAATGTCCATAAACCAAAGCCTCCTAAGTCCTTAAAAGTGTTGTTCTAACCCCTAAAGGAGCAAAGTCAACTAATTACAGCTTCTCCCAGAAGTTCTCCATGAAAAACTGCTCAGAATTAGTCAAAACATGATCATTTCAGCTGCTCCATAGGCAAAGTGCGTTGCATCTCACCTAAACACACTGTGTGGGTGCGTTGCATTTCAAAAAGCCCTTCTATGGGGTGCGATGGACGAGAAATGACAAATGGCAGTGTCATTTCGCGAGGTGGAGAGGCAATGGAAGCTTCCAGAAACTTCTCCTGTGACACTTGCCTCTCTGAATTTGACCAAGGATGAGTAAGAGATCATCAATCTCCAAGTGGAAGCAAGAACTATCAGAGGGAAGACACTAATCAAGTCACAAGCTGACTCATCTCCCTTACAGATATCTATATATGGATCTCTCATCCTAGAGATCCAGAGGCTGGAATTTTGCATATTGTAAGGAATTGTTGTTGGTTTCTTGAGACAAACATCAGATTGTTAGGTGATCTAAGCTTTGTATGAGGTGAAGAGGGGCTTCCTTGCTGAGAGGATGATGCTGGGTCAGAACAACTGGTTGTAACTCCCCTTGGCTCTTTCTTGTTTATCAATAAAAGCTATTCAAGTTTTCCTCCATACTCGTGTCATTTATATTTGCTGCATTTGTATGGTCAATTTACATCTGATCCTAGATTGTTTCTGATTATAGATGCATGTTCTTGTATAGTACTATGCTACTGTGATCTTACAAGTACTCTGTGAAGCTGGGCGTGCAAGGGAACAAGTAGCGAAAGACTATCAAGGAAGAGAGGAATCGAACTAGGAGATTAGCGCAAGACAGAGGTTGGTATTCTTTGTTATTTTCTATCTATACTTCATAAAGGAAAAACGAAAGTAGCTTTACTTTGTTTGTTTCTAAGGCAGCTATCACACCTTAGTGGGATAAGCAGTTCTGAGTAGACACTTTTCCCTGTAACAAAATGGCGACTCTGCTGGGACGAATTAGATTGTTTGTTTATCTTCCTTGTTGTCTATTTCATAAACTTACAGACGGAGTCTGAAGTCGCGCCAGGTAGCTTTCGAACTGCATTTGCTATGCAAATGCAAAGTAGATAAATGCCACTTCAGTCAATCTCTGGGATTTGTTTATGATTTAAACAACTGATTCACAAACTCTCTGATTGCCCTTGTGATAGCTCTTAGATCCTCCTTAGATCTATCCCTGATTGTTGCATTACTGATTACCATTTGCTCGGCCAAAACCCATGAACTGAACTATAAACTGTGACCCGGAACCCGAGCAAAGTCTCGTCTCTGGCCCAACGCAGGTACTGTTCTGAGAATCTGAAATTCAGCGCACTTCCCGAGTGTAGTAGGTGCGTTGCATTTCAAATTCCCTGTGTTACAGGTGCACTGATCAGACTAGGCATTGTTCAGTTTTGGTTTCTGTGATTCATTCTTTCCAGTTCTATTCATGAATTTTGCTGCCTGTGATCAGTATATCTCTGTTTGAAACCCCTTTCCCTTGCTGTTATTCCGCCTCCTTTGTACAAAAGAACTGTAAATGTTTTTGTGTGTTTGTTGAGTCATTTTCAGTTCTCCTTTGCAAAAAGTAACATAATTGCATTGTCGTCCTTTGATTTGAAAGTGTCGCAAGTGTCGTTTTCAATCATAGGAAAGAGTTTGATTGCTGTAGATTGTCGATTATGCTGTTACTATTGTTTTTGGTCTGAATTTGTAATTTTTCTTGCGTCGAAAAACAATTATTCATTTCAAAATCGTAAGGTGTTGTGATTGCCTCCATTTTTGATTTCGAAAAGAAACTTGTTGATAATTGTCGCTTGAAAAGAAATTCAGATTTGTGCATCAACTTTCTTGTTATCATTCATACACTAAGAAAGTCGAAAACAAATACATGCATGTGCATTTGCATTTAGACAGTCTGATTGGTTTGATTTAGGAAAGTGCATTTAGAGTGTGCTCTTTGCTCTTTGTGAAAGAATTCTGTCTTTCTTTCCTTAGTAGCTAGAATTTTCATTGCACAAAGAAGATAAAAAGATTGTTTATCATCTTAGATTGCATTTTAGGAATTATAATACATCTCGCGGTGAACCTGAAAGGCAAACTTCATAAACAAGATCAACTATAAAATAAATTCAATGAATCTAACAACGCTTTGGAACCTAACGCACAACATTTAGAAGTCTAGGCTAGAGACATATTCCGGCGTCGTAAAGCCTGGTAACTGTTGTTCTCACTGATGGTTGGGTGATTCCTCCACTTTGAGACGACAAGTGCCAGTATGGACTTGTGCTCCCACGTACCGAAAAGTGTATTTTGGGAGACCCCAATAGGCTTAATCATTTATCCATAGGAAGCCGTGTCTGCCGTCCTATCGATCGCAATGCACTGAACACAGCATTCGGGAAGATTGACTGTCGTACCGTAAAAAGTATTCTGCAGTTTTGCGATTTGTTTGGTAATCCCTCCACCTAGATTTCCAGAGTAGTCCCTTTCGTTCTTTTCAGACTCTTTAACGGAAAAGGTCCATCTGAGCACTTGTCACTTCAGGCTGATTAAAAATCGAAGGCGACTAGAGTCATCTTTTGTTTTTTCTCGACTCTTAAAGATTGAAAAAACAAGTTGTGTCAAAGCGTCTAAAATTCATCTAATACGGAAACATACTTCCCCTTCACTTTTAGTTGATCGATTAATCCGCAATCGTGGAAGAAAGTCAATTGAAACCTCGTCGTTCGCGGAGGCTTACGAGTCAACCGTCTTTGTCTCTGGAATCGAAGCTAGTATGGACAAAGCGAACTCGTTTAACTGGTTCCAAATCTCCTGTTAAAGTTAGAACAAGTGTTCCAACAACATCAGAGACTCCGGTTACTCCAAACATTTCTGGTATCCCTGCCTTTACAGAAGAAGTTCAGTAGCCACAGAAGGACAGTAGTACTGATCCTAGTCTGAGGGTAAACACTTGTATCACTGAACCAGTTCCATCTACAACCGGTTCGGAAAGTGTTGCTCCTCAAACATCTGTCGCTGCCAATTCCATACCTTCTTCGGCACCAGAAATATTCTACGGACCTGACGGTCTACCCTTTCCACCTGGTCTGATTGCTATAGAAGAGATTGTGGAATATCCTCCATCTAGTACTCCATTGCAATTTGGAGTCGGGATCACTCTGTATCCTTCTTCATCAGAAGTTAGTCTACCGCCAGCGGAAGCTCCTGTAGAATTGCTAATTAATCTTTTGGATAGACTAGAAATGTCTGAACAACTGTCAACATCTAGGACTGTGTCGTCTGACACAGCGACGGCAGAACTCCCTGCTATCACTCCAATAATGTTCGCCGGTATACCATCTGTCCCAACTAGCTCTCAATCGCTAGAAAGAGCCCACTCAGGGGCCATTTCGACGGTATGGTCTGTTCCTGTTTGTTCATCCGGAATAATATCTGGAAACTCTTATGTTGAGTCTCAACAAATTGATCCATTTGGAGGTCAATTTGGGTAGTTCGGCCCTCAAGGGCAAACCATTCCCTTGAGTACTGGATTAACACTGTATGGGGGGCAGTATGCCCTTTCATTATCCCCTCTGGGAGGACAGCCATACGGGAGTTCACAACAAAATTCGGGTTATGCTGGAATTACTTCAAGCGGTTGGATACTGATACTACCTCAACGACCAAGAGTTGTATATTCGATGCAACAATGCTTACCTATGTCAAATATACTGACTACGTCAGCTATTGTGATGGTGTCGCAAGTTCAAGCATTGCCTGTTGTATGCCAACCTCAGGTTTCTCAGGTTGTAATGCAACAACCCCTTGACCCTGCGACTCAACCACAATCGTCGATTGGTGGAATGACACAGGTTCAAACGGGTACAATTACCCCTCATCTTGGTCGAACAGTTAGTATCGGGCAACAACACATGGATTCACAACCATGGTTAGTACAATACCAACAACCTCAGTTCTAACAAGTATACTAAGGTTCTGAGCAACAAATCTTTGCAAATAGTGGGCAGCCGTATATTCAAAACGGTCAAAATCAACCATTTTACAATGGTCATGCCCACCAACCTTACCAAAGTCACCAGCATCAAATGCATTATGCTGGTATGCAAAGACCAACTGCTCAGGCAATCCCATCTTATCCTGGGTATGCTTCACCTAACCTGAATCAACAGTTACCCTTTGTGGCAACTTTAGAGTTACCTGATTTAAATCGGTTAACAAACGATCCAATCGCTTATGCCCCTTGGTGGCCAGCGATTCTGCATAAACTTCCATCAGATATTCCTAAATTCAATGGAAATCCGGGTGAAGATTCGTCGAATCATGTGATGACCTTTCATCTGTGGTGTTCATCAAACACCCTAAACGATGATTCGATTAGGCTTCACATTTTTCAGAGGACGTTAACTGGTCTAGCAGCAAAATGGTACATCGAATTGCCTAGAGCTTCATTCGACAACTTCAGTACCCTAGCCACAACCTTTTTTAACCCATTTTCAATTACCAATAAGGTACGAAACAAGAACGGAACTTCTTACCAACAAACAAACGACGGCTACTCACATATCGAATCATATACATGAGTGGCGACGTCGTCGTAGAATGGTGAAAACATATGTTCCCGATAAGCTCTTAGCTGAATGGTTTATCAATTCATTACTGCCTTCCATCACGGAAGATGTGGTAAAAGGGGGATTCGCCATAGAAGAGCAAGTTATCGCTCGTGCGCAATATTTGGACTTGATTTACACTCAGTCCACCACGCTCTACGATAAAATACCTGACGCCCCTAGACCGGAATTCTCAGTTCCTCCTCCTCCTAAATCAAACAATGACTCTCATGCCGGCGATGGCGTGATTGGCGCAACAAACACGAAATCGACAAAGGATAAGATTTTAGGTCAAAACGCAGAAGATGAACTTCTTGCCTCGGAAGTAAATGTCGTATCGACAGATAAAGGCAAAGAAACCAAGCAACCAGGGGGCAAGAAGAAAGGCAAAGGGAAGAAGAAGAAACAGGAGGAATCATCTCCTGAAAAATCTTCTGCAAACCCTCCTGGAAATAGGAAACTAAAATATCCATGCATGATATGTGATGAGGATCATCAGACACCAGATTGTCCACACAGAGCTGAACTTAAAAAATTCTTCAAGAATACAAAGACCTCAGCAGTATTAACTGATCCGTTTCTGAATCCAGGAACAAATCTGGTTGACAGTGGAAACGCTTCCCTGTCTCAAGTGCTAATGTTGTCGGTTTCAAAATAGCAAAATGATGCTTTGATATCAACAAGGAACAAAGATTATGGGAATCCACAGCTGTCGAACAACAAGGATAAAGATCAACCTAGTAGTTCGACAACAAATTCAACAGAAGTTGCGCCGCCCATCATTCTTGAACTGACAATAAAACCGCCAAAGGGAGTAGTACACAAGTCGACATTTAATCCTCGTGCTAGAGCAGCACAACATTATAATATAGTGGAAGATTTGGCCCAATCGCCATCCGCTATGTCGACTCTTGAAGTACTACAAAATTGCCCATCCCAAAAGCAGGCTTTATTATCAGTCATTGGTGGGATAGACCCAAAGGATTCCAATCTTGTATCCTTTGATCATAAAGGATACGATCCTTAATTACCAGCTCAATTAGCTTTCCTCGTTCAAGTGAAAGCCCTCAACAAAACCATTCATCGAACAATTATTGATGAGGGGGCATCTACATGTATTATGTCGATGAGTTGCTGGAAAACTTTAGGATCTCCAACCTTGTCGCGATCTTCGACGACATTAAAAGCATTTGATGGACGAACATATACCCCATATGGTATTCTGAGTAACTTGAAGGTTGAACTAGGAGGGAAAACAGTAGAAATAGATGTTGAGGTAATCGACGGAAATCTCGATTACAACATCCTACTAGGAAGACCATGGATATATGCTATGGCTGTTGTTGTGTCGACCTATTTTAGGAAGATTGCATTTCCCTTTCAAGGAGGGATTACAATCGTCGATCAACAAAACTTCCTCCCCAATGGTTCTCAAGTTATGGGAAGCATTCCTATGATCCATGGAAGCCCCCATTCGCTTCAAAATATCAGAGTAGGCCTACTAAAAGACCCTGTATTAATGGGAAATTTTGCCCTTCCACCTCCAATCAATTTGGCGGAAGTAGCATCAGTAGGAAGCTGCAACATGATATCTTCTAAAAAGATCTCAGAAAATGATATCGACATGGATCATGCGATGGTTTTGCCTCCAAGCCCAACAGAAATATTGTAGCAATCAATGTTCCTAGCCTGGGAGGCAAACCCAAATCAACGCTCATCAAGCGTTTGGATAGATAGGTCTAAGGAATATGGCACCCCTTCAGATCCTTGGTCGAGAGTGCATGACACCGACGAAGGAATTGTTCAATCAATGGTAATTGAAGGGGCACCATGGGATGATTACCACCATCGTTCCCTTCTTCCGGATTGTGAAGAAAATACTCCTGATGACCTTTATCATCCTTCAATTTTTGATTTTCTATCAAATACTGTAAACACGGTGGATTCCGAGTGAAACTTGTCCAACATTGAAGAGACTATTTCCATAAATATCTCGACCAAAACAAATGTTGTAGAGAATAATTATGTTGCCAAATGTTGTTCTCCTTCAGAACTGGAAATATATAACGCTCTTTTTCGCGAATTCAGAGATGTCTTTGCTTGGTCTTATAATGAAATGCCAGGCATTGACTCGAGTATTGTTGAACACGAAATCAAGATGTATCCAGATGTCAAACCAGTACGACAACGGCTACGGCAGGTGCACCCCAAGAAAGCCGCTGCCATTAAGGCAGAAGTTGAAAAACTTCTACATGCTGGTTTCATTTACCCGGTTCCTCTAACCGATTGGGTATCGAATATTGTTCATATTATAAAAAAACAAAGAACAATTAGAGTGTGCGTCGATTATAGGGATGTAAATCAAGCTTGTCCAAAAGACAACTACCCTACGCCCTTCATCGACCAGATAATTGATGAATGCGTCAGATGTGAAATATTTTCATTTATGGATGGATTCTCCAGGTATAATCAAATAAATATCCGCCCACAGGACCAGTCAAAGACTGCATTTATTTGTCCGTGGGGCACATTCGCATATCGAAAATTACCCTTTGGTTTAAAGAACACAGGGGCAACGTTTCAGAGGGCAATGAATTATGCCTTCCATGAAATCAAAAACATCGTTCAACCATACCTCAATGACCTTCTAGCTCATTCACGAAAGCGGACTGATCATCCGCAACATTTAAGAGCGATATTTCTACATGGCCGACACTACAAAATACGATTCAATCCACAAAAATGTTTATTTTGTGTCAGTTCTGGTCGTTTGCTTGGCTTTGTAGTCTTGAAAGACGGGATTCGTCTCGACCCATGTAAGGTTCAGGCAATCATAAATTTGCCTCCACCTTCAAATTTTCTTCAGATTCAGAAACTCCAGGGGAAAGCAAACTTTCTGAGGAGGTTCATTCCAAACTATGCCGAACTTGCTAAAGGTTATACATGTCTTTTGAAAAAGGAAGTACCCTTTGTTTGGGATTAGGTTGCGCAAGCTTCCTTTGATGCTTTAAAAGAATCCCTAATGAAAGCATCATTAATGTACGCTCCTGATTATCAAAAGGACTTTAACTTGTATCTGGCTGCAGCGGATACAACCATCGCAATGGTTTTAGTTCAAGAAGACAACGGAATTGAACATCCTATATATCATTTAAGTAAGAACTTAAATGATACAGAAAGCAAATATTCTTATGTTGAAAAGCTAGCGCTCGTAGCTGTTCAAGCGATATAGAGATTTCGACACTATGTCCTCTTTCGAAAAACTACCATTCTGTCAGATTGCAACCCCATGACTTATATATTGTCGCGACAGTTGCTGGGGGGCAAATATTCAAAATGGATAGCAATTCTACAAGATTTTGATCTGGAATTTGTAAAATCCAAATCAAAGAAAGCTCTGGTTTTCGCAGAATTATTATGCGATCTCCCATCGTCGTCCAACGATGAAACATCCGAAGAAACGATCGTGGATGAAAATTTGTTTCTGATATCTTCAAGCAATCAGTGGTATGGAGATATAATAATTTATCTCCAAACCCAAAAATATAGCCAAATACCTCTCGCTTCGAACAAAAACGTATTCGATACCAAGCAAAAGACTACATGATCGTCGGTGATACACTTTACCATCGCGGTATCGATACAGTTCTGAGAAGGTGCCTCACCCATGAGGAGGCCGAAAAAGTCCTGAATGATTTCCATTCAGGCACGTGTGGGGGACATAAATCCGGTTATGCTACAACGCAAAAGATCTTATGAGCAGGATACTTCTGGCCAACAATGTTCAAAGATTGCATAACCGCAGTCAGAAGTTTCCATGCTTGTCAAATTTTCGATAGCAAAACCAGAAGACCACCCGCACCTTTGCAGCCAATAGTTGCTGTCGGGCCATTCGCCAAATGGGGCATCGATTTCATGACATGTAACCTCACCTCGACCGGGGGGCATGGGTATATCATAGTCGCAGTTGACTATTTTACCAAATGGGCCGAGGCGATGCCTACATTAGATAATACTGGTGAAACAGCTGCCCTCTTCTTTTTCAATCATGTAGTCGCCAGATTCGGCGTCCCACAAGCTATAGTCACAGATCATGGATCGCATTTTCGCAATCACATGATGGTCGAATTAGCTGCCAAACTAGGGTTGTCTCACGACAGCTCTACTCCATATTACCCGCAAGCCAACGGACAAGTTGAAGCAATCAACAAAGTCCTGAAGCGCATGCTGCAAAGGATGATTGGAGTTCATAAAAGAAGGTGGCACCTAATCCTGTACTCAGCCTTATGGGCTTACTGAACATCGGTAAGGAATGAAACCATGTTTACACCTTTCCAATTGGTATATGGCCTGGAAGCAGTCTTACCAATCCAGTGTGAAATCTCGTCCCTCAAACTCGCAATTGACCTTCTCCCAGAAACTTCAGAAGAAGAAGCTCGTTTCTTGGAACTAATCCAATTGGATGAAACACGTCGTGATGCCGCTTTGGCTAACGAAGCCCATAAGAAACGAGTCAAAGCGCAGTTCGACAAAAATGTCAAACCCCGTGTCTTCTCAGAAGGTGACTTGGTCTTGCTTTATGACCAAGAATCCGATAAATTGGGAGCAGGAAAATTCAAGTCTTTATGGATGGGCCCCTATATTGTTAAGCGAGTGCTAGCAAAAGGAGCCTACGAGTTAATGGATTATGACGGAATTCCACTAGCACAACCTCGTAACGGGTTGTACCTCAAGCGTTACTATGCGTGATTCAGTATAGTAACCTGTATGCTTTTGTTATGTTTTGTTTTCGCTAAAGTGTTTATTTTGGTCAAGTAATCGACTTTTTACATTTATTGCAGATGACAAACCTATCGGAGTCATGTGTTGGATATGCTGACGGAGCGAGTCGTAGTTCGCGGAACCTATCTTTCGCGGCCTAGGCCATTTTTGATCCAAGTGGCGAGTTAGTAAGTTTCAGAGGGGTATGCATTGGTCGATCAATGAATAACATCGCTAAATATAGCGCGTTGATAGAACTTCTCTCTGATGCCATCACACATGGTATACACCGACTGATTGTCAGGATAGACTCACAACTCGTCATACTACAACTCACTGGTATCTACTATGTCCGAAATCCAGCTATTTATCGCATGTTCCTAAGGGTTAAGATTTTGGAAAGGCAATTTGATTTTATTCAATATTAGCATATTTCCAGAAACTTAAACACATTAACTGACTCATTGGCAAATTATGTGTTAGATAGAAATTTGCAACATTTATAAAAAGAAGCATACCATCAATATTGCATTTGGATCATGTAACTTAACCAAAATAAAACTTCGAAAATCAAAAATATGTATATAACTGTTTATGGTTTACACATAATTTTCTGTAACCAAGACAAAATTGGTCAAATGACCCAAAACTCAAAACGCTAGGGGGCACCCTAGTCTAATGATGCTCGTGATAGCAAGTCACAGCCTGTGCGATCATGCGTAGGAGACGAGTCCATCGTCTTGGCACACTAGTAGTATGCCGCTGCAACCTCAAGGGCAACTCATCAGTCCTCACATCTGGAATACCAAGAGTGAGGCCCTCAACCTGTTCCTGTAATGCCGCAAGAGTCTCGGCCACATCAAGGTTGCGAAGGATAGCCCTTCCAACAGCCTCTCCTGCTGGGGCGACAGCTGGCACTCTCAGGCGTATTACTAGCCGAACGGGACCAACATCTGCATGAACACATGAGTTTGGTTAAAGTCTTGATTGAATAAAGTACAAGGACATTATAAAAGAAAAATGATAAACAGGAATATGGTCAAAGAATTTACCAATGGCGCCCCACTGTTCGCCATCTGGCAGTACTAAATCTGGATCACCCCGGAAGTCCATGCCAGCATATGGATACTCAGAATAAACCATCTCCTGACGATCAAACCACCCGAAGAAGGTATCGGAAAATGAAATCTGAGACTGACCGGCATGCCTAGACATATGGTCGACCCATCTCTGCATACGTGGTTCAGTCGGTGAAGGTAAATCGAGTGCAATATACTGCGACTGCATCAGTGGTATCTTTTCCAAGGCAAAGGTGGTCAAAATAGAACCATACCCAAAGTTCTTCAACCTCCCACTCTTTACCTTGGTCAACTGTTCTTTCATCACAAGAAGTACTGCGTCGCACCAGTTGAACACCTTCGGTTGGAGACATTCCAAGGCATACTGCATATAAGATCGGTTGGCTACATGAAGAGCCGCTCCACCAGCCATCCTACCAAAAGTAAACAGAATAGTCCTGAGGGACCTGTCAGTGACATCACGAATGATGATCTTGCCATCTTTACTCGGCTGAGATCCCTCTCTACAATACTGGCGAACATAATCTCTCACAGATTCACCTCCACGAGCCGAACCTGATAAAGAGATGGGGGCACCTCGCCTCGACAAGCCAGTCAAGAAATAGATGTCCACTACAGTCAAGGGGATGGATTTGCCCCTGATCTGGAACACCTGGTTGGTAGGATCCCAAGCATCGAGCAAATACTGCAGTAAGTTGATCTGTTGTCTCATGCTAGAAATGCGGAAAAACTTCAGCAAGCCACAGTTCTGCAGTGCGTTTACTGTAACTGGATCATGTAAAGCAAGCATGTCCTCTTCTTCATGCTCACGTTCTTGCCATGTAATAGTCATCTTGCTCCAAAGATCTCTGAAAACAAACAAGAGAAGAGTTAGATCCTGATTTTGGTAAGAAACAGGCAAAATTTCCATCAAAAACTGTGCATAAAATTCCTTCTTTGCGCCCATCGCACCTACAGTAGTGCTCTGGGTGCATTGCATGTCAGATGGCCAGTAGACAGGCCAACATCCAATGCACCTTTCGATACACAGAGGGTGCGCTGAAGGCAGAGCGAGTTTTTCAAACCCCAGAGGCTCAGAAAAACCAGGAATCAAGCTCAGAATGCAAAATGGAAAGCATGAAATGAAAGAGTTCAAGTTTAGCTCCTACCTGGTCTAGACAGTGCCGAGAATCATCCACAGAAACTCTCAAAATCAGCTGATGAAAATCAAGGGGGAAAAGCACCTCCAAAGCTCCAACAAACCAAAGTTCAAATGAAATGGTAAAATGAGAGGTAAAAGCACTTTTACATTACTTTTTACGTAATTCGAGTAAAGTATTAGTGTTCTAACTCATTTTTCAAACATGTATTGTTCATTTCTAACTAGTTTGATGAAGCAATTGAAAATGTAGTACAATCTTTGAAAGAATGAAGCTATTTTCGGTAAAGTCAAGAAATGACTGTTACATCGAGCAGTTTTAGCGTGGACTTCATGCTCATTAAAAAATAAACATAAGCAATGAGCACATGTTCCTCCAGAGTTTAAGCTCATTAAAAAATGAACCAATTTCCAGTAAATAACCATCGTGAATGTAATACTTCAGGCTTTAAAATCCTTGGTCGTGTTTGCACCGTCACTTCCACTTTTACATTGGCCGATCATTCACCTCCATTTGATTGTTTACCCCTTTTTGAGGAACAGCTGCGAAGAGTGATCTCACTAGCCATCCTTGTAACACTGCCGTGATTGGAAAATTCCAAACCTTACCTGGAATCAGTTGCTACCCAATTTTATCACTCGTTCCTCAAAAGACGAGTCTCCTTTAAGCTCTTTTCAAATGACTCGTAAAATATGAAAAGATTGCCGAGCCAATGGCCTCTCCAGCTCGTTAAAGGGACCGGAAGTCCTATCCTTCCTCTAAATTTTAATCTTTTTGGACCTGAGGGATTATTACACAAAAAGATCGAGTGCTTGTTTTGCTCGGCTCGTTAAAAGTATCGAAAATTCATCCCTTCTGTATTGTTTTATACTTTTTCGGACTTAAGGGATTAGATGAAGAAAAATGAATTTTGGAGTTTCCTTTACATTCCTTTTCAGACTCTCTAAAATTGAAAAGGACCGAGTTATCTTTGTCGTTAAACTCGTTAAAATTTTAATAGCGACAAACTTGTGTATAGACGGGAACGAGTTTCACTGTCGCTAGGCTCGTTAAAACATAGCGGTTCGGGAAAATTATAAAACAAGCATATGTTATCCTCCTCAAGCTTGACAAAAATAAAGAGGTACTGGTCAACAATGACTGTGGAAAAATTGGGAAGAAAACTTGAAGAAACTTTGTTGGTAGCAAGTCGCTCTTGAACATGACACTTTCACTCCGCATCCAAGTCGGGTTGGGTTGTTTCATTCACCGGTCACATCACCATGGTCCCATCACACCATCCACATTTGGGGTTAATGCTACCAATCCATCACGTCAGTGTCGCTGCTATGTTCAAGAGAAGTCATTCAGAGAATTCACCTGTGTCTCACCTGCTACAATACATTTATACTCCATTCTTTCATGACCGCCACCTTGAACCTTATATCACCAGATCGTTTTCACCTCCATTAAAATCATTTGCTCCGTTCCGTGTCATTGATGTGGGATTCATTAAGGCCCTCCTGTGACGGATCACTTCTTGTCGACATCAGCTCATTATCCAAGAAGTCGATCTAGGAACACCCCGTTCAGTACTTTGAAGCTTGCATGCCTCAATGGCAAGTTTCTCACTTCGGGCGACAAGTTTACATCAATGGCCTTCGACCGAAAGATTTTGCGTGGTGTTCGATGCCAAGTCCTTTATTCACACCACGTGAATTGTACTGCAGTACCTTGAGGGTCATTATCATTATCGGTGATTCCTCTCGCGCCTGTTAACAGCTTACATCATTGGCTGGTAATCAGGCGATGTCTTTCAGTGTTCGACTCCAGGACATCTCTCACATGGATAGACTTGTACTTCGAGTGAAGATCGAACGAGATTGAAGATCCCGGATCTAGTTTCATCCATCCGGGCTGCGATATATATTCAGGGAAATAAAGACATTAAATGTACATCATTGCTGCACAGATAATCATCCAATCAAAGGGATGATGGCTCTACCAGAATCATCAGTCTACACTCAGACGATTGTCTGTCCTATGTACATGAAAATGAATTTATAAAGTTGAGCATGGGAATGCCCGCCTCAGCTAGATCATGAAAATATTATGACGATAATGTATTGTATTGTATCTTATTACATGTCTCCTCCCAGCTTGAAAGAACTTCGGATCCTCATAATAAAGCATTTCACCCGACATCAAAAGATTAACGACCTCATGCTTTAGGGGGCAACTGTTATAGACATTTTGGGCACTACAACCCCAAGCATAAAATATCCATAAACCAAAGGCTCCTAAGTCCCTAAAAGTGTTGTTCTAACCCCTAAAGGAGCAAGGTCAACTGATTACAGCTTCTCCCAGAAGTTCTCCACGAAAAACTGCTCAGAATTAGTCAAAACAGGATCATTTCAGCTGCTCCATAGGCAAAGTGTGTTGCATCTCACCTAAACACACTGTGTGGGTGCGTTGCATTTCAAAAAGCCCTTCTATGGGGTGCAATGGGCGAGAAATGACAAATGACAGTGTCATTCCGCGAGGTGGAGAGGCAATGGAAGCTTCCAGAAACTTCTCCTGTGACACTTGCCTCTCTGAATTTGACCAAGGATGAGTAAGAGATCATCAATCTCCAAGTGGAAGCAAGAACTATCAGAGGGAAGACACTAATCAAGTCACAAGCTGACTCATCTCCCTTACGGATATCTATATATGGATCCCTCATCCCAGAGATCCAGAGGCTGGAATTTTGCATATTGTAAGGAATTGCTGTTGGTTTCTTGAGACAAACATCAGATTGTTAGGTGATCTAAGCTTTGTATGAGGTGAAGAGGGGCTTCCTTGCTGAGAGGATGATGCTGGGTCAGAACAATTGGTTGTAACTCCCCTTGGCTCTTTCTTGTTTATCAATAAAAGCTATTCAAGTTTTCCTCCATACTCTTGTGTCATTTATATTTGCTGCATTTGTATGGTCAATTTACATCTGATCCTAGATTGTTTATGATTATAGATCCATGTTCTTGTATAGTGCTATGCTACTGTGATCTTACAGGTACTCTATGAAGCTGGGCGTGCAAGGGAACAAGTAGCGAAAGACTATCAAGGAAGAGAGGAATCGAACCAGGAGATTAGCGCAAGACAGAGGTTGGTCTTCTTTGTTCTTCTCTATCTATACTTCATAAAGGAAAAATAAAAGTAGCTTTACTTTGTTTGTTTCTAAGGCAGCTATCACACCTTAGTGGGATAAGCAGTTCTGAGTAGACACTTTTCCCTGTAACACCCTAACCAAGAAATGCATAGAATTCTCGTTGAAGAATTAGACATATGAATCCACTTAGTGCCAAGTTAGATAGTTTTCATTAAACAATGTCAAAGAATGTTTGAAATTTCTGAGAGCGAACCTTGGTATCTAATACCCTAAACATGTATCAGATTTCAAACATATGTCTTATAGGAGGAAGGATGTAATACCCCCTCCACACATTTACCCGCTTTTACAAGCCCTCTGAGTAAATGTGAAGCAAAGTGTCATTATGAAATTAACTGACCTCTTGGCTCTAGTTAAGGAAGTGGGGCCTACAACTGAGAGAACTGACCACAAATTGACATCCTACAGGGACTACAAATCACCAGGAGTTGAAGAAACACGCTAGGTGGTCAATCCCGGAACTAGAACTTTGTTTCAGTGACCTAGACTCCCAACCGCACCCATGACACTATCTACATGTGTTTGAAGACCTCCAACCACACTCACAAACCTTGCTCCATGTGGTTGTCACCTAAATTTCTCAGTTCAGTGTCTGCGGACCTGAGATCTGAGCCATAGTTCCAAGCTAGTTTCCAAGCCACTTGTTATATGGAATTTATACCTATGGATAAGTAAATCTTCCCTAAGTGGGCAGTTACACTTAGAACAATAGAAGAAAAGATGTTTAACCTTTTCCTACAATAGATATATAAGATAAAGGAACCTACTTGTGATCCTTCACTTCCTTTGATCTCCTTTGAATTACCCCCGTCGCTCTTGCTCAAACTGAATTCACTCAATTGGTACTTGCAAACATAAACAAAAGATGACAACAATCAAAGAATATGATCTATCTACTGTAAACAAATGGAATCGACAACATTTGAACATACATTCATCATAGATATGGACAAAAGTAT
This sequence comes from Pinus tabuliformis, assembly GCA_031772625.1. Classification (NCBI taxonomy): domain Eukaryota; kingdom Viridiplantae; phylum Streptophyta; class Pinopsida; order Pinales; family Pinaceae; genus Pinus; species Pinus tabuliformis. The sequence continues at coordinate 323,750,551 of CM062811.1, forward strand.
GGGAAAATGAACAAACTACTTTATTGATTGATAGAAGAAGTTACACCCAATGTGGTTTGATCCCATGCCACTCATCCAACTTAGTCCAAACCCTCATCACACCAATATCACATCAATCTAGAAACATAACATTACTTGACAATGATTTCAAGTCTCAAACCAATAATATTTCACTACAATATCCAAATTTCATCTCCTTGATCACTATGATGAGTGGTCAATTTATAGGGAAATGCAAGTGGTTTTGTCATAAATTGGGCATTGAACGTTTTCCATAATTGGATAGTTAGTTTCCATGGAGAAAGAGATGAGAGGATATAGGGTTAATTGATCCATAGCCTATCCAAAAATGAGCTCATAGGATGAGATAAGAGCTAGGCATCCTTCTAGAATAATCTAGAATCAAGGAATATTCCCACAATCCTATGTCAATTTGGCTCATCCTCGCCCAGCGCAGGTTAAAGTGGGCCGAAGTGCACTATAACATAGGTCTGAATGGGCCTGCCTGCTATTCAGAGAAGTTTCCCCTAACCAAGGTTGTGCTGGTGTCCCAAGGAGGCATTTTAGGAGGGTTTCAAGCTAGGAAATTTTCGTGGATGAAAACACTCAATATGATGACTTTTCTAGGGCATGTAGTAACTGAATTAGGGTTTTATGAGCCCTATTTGTACTGATCTGATCGTCAAGAATGATGTGCCCAAATAGACTTGTAACAGCTGCCCCCTAAAGCATGAAGTCGACAAGTAATATGCTTTATAATGTGATGATGTGGATCTGAAGCGGACGGTGACCTACATCAATTACAATACATATATCATGATATCTTAGAATTTTTCATGAATTACTGAGGGAAGGCATACCCATACTCAACATATAAACTTTTCATTACATGTACATAAATCAGATATTCATCTACAGATATAGACCCATGATAGGATGACCATCTATGTAAAGCCATTGTACAGATGATTTAGTACTTTCCTAAAATTGCAACCCATATGGATGAAACTAGGTTAGGTGTATTCTATCTCATCCAATCATTCGCTCAAGTACGAGTCTGACCATGTGAAAATGTGACCTGAAGTCGAACATGGGAAGACACCATCTGATTACCAGCCAATGATGTAAGTTGTTAACAGACGCAAGAGAAATAACCGATAATGATAATGATTCTCAAGGTATTACAGTACATTCTGCATGGTGTGAATAGATGTTTTGATGTCGAACACCATAGAAAGTCTTTCGGTCGAAGGCTTGTGATGTCAACCTGTCGTTGGAAGCAAGAAACTTGCCATTGATACATGCAAGCCTCAAGGTGCTAGAAGGGTGTTTCTAAGTCAACTTCCTAGATAATGTGCTAATGTTGACGAGAAGCGACTTGTCACAGGAGGGCCTTGATGTATCCCCCATCAATGACATGAAACGAGTGTAGTGATTTTGAAGACAAAATGTGACTAATGACACAATGTTCAGGAATGGCAGTCATGAAAATGAAGGTTTATGAGTATTGCAAAGGATGAAGTTTACTGAGTGACTTCTCTTGAACATGTCGACGACACTAAATGAATTGGTAGCATTGATCCAAAACCAAAGTGATGGATGGTGTGATAGATCATAGGTATGGTAACCATCAAGCAGATAACCCAACCCAAATAGTCATAGAGATGAAGTGAAAGTGTCATGTTCAAGAGCGACTTGCTACCATAAAGTGATTTATCCCTTTCCCATTTCCCCAGTCATTGCTGACTAGTACCTCTTTATTTTTTTAAACAAGCTTGAGGAGGGTAACATATGCTTGTGGTATAATTCCACCCTTCGGGTGAATCCCTCGCTATGTGATGTTTAAACGAGTCTAGTGAAGGTGAAACTTGGTCTTGTCATGATAGAAACGTTTGTCTCTATTTGATGCTTTAACGAGTTTAACGACAATGAGAACTCGGTCATTTTCATGTTTAGAGATTTTGAAAAGTGACAAAAAGAAAACTCCACAAGTTCTTTTTCGTAAATTTATCTCTCAAGTCCGAAAAACCGTAAAATAATACAAGAGAGAACCTATTGACCATGTTCGATCAACGTATTCCTTTTTCTTAAGTAATCTATCTCAGTCTGGAAAATGGTTAAACTTATACTGAGTAGATGTTGTTTCCAATCCATTTACAACCTGAAAAGAACAAGCATTTGACAATATTTTCATATTTTGAGAGTCTAAAAAGAGCTCAAAGAAGACTCCACTTAGAGGAACGAGTGGTGTCTACGATAGCAACTAGTTCCAGTGATGTTGGAACTTCTCAAAACATGTTCATTTATGTGAAGATGCTAGCTAATGAGACCACTCATTGCAATTATTCCTCAAAAAGGGTAAAACAACCAAGTGAAAGCATATGATTGACCAAGCAAATAATGATGATGGAAGGAGAAAAACCAAGGATCATCTGACGGAAGAGACTGACAGAATCGAAATAACGAGGGTTAAAATGGATATGGGTTCATTTTTACACAAGATTGAACAATAGGGAACTATGCTTGGATTCAGTTTCATGTTTACACAAGCTTGAAATGAAAAACTATGCTTGGAATTGGTTTACATGCCCCCAACATGATGACTCGATTCTAGGTGCATGCCCCCCAAGCTTCATTACATTCACCTAAGTAGACTACTCGTGGCTATTAGGTGGATGGAATGAAGGTTCATTTATGAGATCAAGTGAAAGACTTGACTGGGATTTTATGAGATCTAATCAAAGACTCGAATTGGAACTTTTCTCCAGGGGACCTTGTTTCATTTTTTAATGAGCTTGACACAAGATAAGGAACTCTGCTCAGATTCCTTGTTTCATTTTTTAACGAGCTTGACACAAGACAAGGAACTATGCTCTGGGACCTATTTCATTTTTTAATGAGGTTGACACAGTAAAAGAACTATCCTCATATTCCTTGTTTCATTTTTTAATGAGATTGACACAAGAGAAGGAACTATGCTCATATTCCTTGTTTCATTTTTTAACGAGATTGGCACAAGACAAGGAACTATGCTCATGATTCCTTGATCACGACCCATAAGAGGTCATGACTTCCAAGAGGTTCTTATCATATGGGAGAACAATGCTCAGGAACGGATACGTAGCAAGGAATCCATTAGAGAGATCTGGTTCCAACATCTTTAGTACATAATGCACAACATCACAGAGTTGATCATCAGTTGATGTAGGCATGGAACGGGTTGCCACATAATTGACCCGTGGCGGGGAAGATACCATTGGGACAAAAGGACCATTTAGGGAAGTTGGTAGAATGGAAGCCATATTTGGGTCGGGAAATGAAATCAGGTCAATGGTGATAATTTTGCCTTCATGTGGGAAACACATCACTCCAAAAGTGTTGAAACAATAGCTCCCATGTCATAAACATAGTCGCGCCCAAGAAGTAAATTGTAATCTAAAGGGCCTGGGACTACCATCACATTGAGATAAAAAAAATTTCCTCCCAAAGTAATAGGCTACTAAGGAAGTATCCCTAATGGTTAATTGGTTCCTCTGTTAAAATCCAACACATTTTGGGTAACGGCGAACCAAGCGCCTGCTAAGCAGTGGAGGAAAGGATACTCACATATGCACCTTCATCTATAATAGTTCTAGATACAATCATATTATAAACCTGTACTATGATCTAGAAAGGCACATAAGAAGGAAGACGACATCTTTCCGATCGATTCCAATCAAAGGAAGTGACCAGACTACTTGGAGGGGGTCCCATAAGAATGCGAGAAATACCCCCTTGAGTTACGAGAATGGGAGGATTTTCCTCCTGTCTTGATGAACATGAGGGTTACCCCCAAGCTCATTGGAATCTGAAGAAATGAAAAGAACCTAAGTGGTATCATACTCACTCTCTATGGAAAAGGTATGATTAACTGAAGGTGAAATCTGGTCAACTATTTCCTCGACCTGCGATTGGTCAGGTATAGACTCATGGGATTCACATTCAGAGAGAGTGGGTTTGGCTGGCGGTTGATTTCGGTCAATCACTTCATCAACTAGTGAAGGATTAAGGGAGAGTCTCCTGTAACCAGATGGAAGTCACTGCGAAGAAGTAGGACAGTTATCCAATAAGTTTTGGGCTTCATCCAGATAGGGACAAAGGTGAATGGGTTGATTCAATTCGCATAACCTATAGGGAAACTTAACTTTACCCTTCTTTCCATGAACTTTACTACCATTAGTTGATGGTATATCACTAGCATGACCTCCAGAAGTTGATGACACCGGATGATGTGAATGAGAAGACCATTCTTCTAAGATCTGAGGAATACCAAAACAATTTCGATGAAGATGGTCTCCCATACAAAGTTTGCAAGGATATCAAAGTTTGTGAGGCTTATCGGATGGTTTCTCATCAGAAGTTGCATTCGAAGCAATGGTTGCTTGGTTACCCCCCTGCTGAATTTTCTTCTTCTTCTTCTTCTTCTTCTTATCCGCCTGGTTAGTAGTGTCAATACTTTCAACAGGCGAAGAGTAAGAAGGGGAGGAAGAAACAACCAATGAAGAAGGTAAAGGGTCAGCTTTAGGATCAATGAGAGGTTGATTTTGTCTAGTTGTAGGAATATTTAGTTGCGGGGCCAAGGATGTTGAGAAAAACCATACTGGCAAGCCGATGGTAAGTCTCAGAAGGGACAATGTAGCCATATAAGGTGCACTAATAATTCCGAAAGGAGGAAAAGGACTAAGATTCCCATCAAAAGGAATTCCTTGATCGATGGACTCCGGAGTTGTTGCCATATGTCTTAACCTAATATCAACTAAGGAGTGACGTGGAGGATGTTATCTGCAGTTAATTAATTTTATTTTAATCAAAATAACATAACAAAACAAAAGAGGGATAATCTAGGCAAAAGGATTACCAAGTAACTGTGAATTTCAATATACTACCTTAGTAAACCAAGGACTTGACATACATGCAAGCAATCTCCTTGAATGTTGTTTTCAGTGTATCATAGTATACAAGGCAGCCAACTCGGTTACCTATGGATGGATAGAAACCTAATGTAGTCCTCCCAAATATAACCGAAAGTACGTGGAGGCCCAATCCATGTTAACGTTGTCTAATGCAAAACTGCACAGTGAGAGAATTCCCTTATACTTTTCATACTATAACACCGCCCAATATACTTGAAAGTACACGGACAAGCTACAATATACTTATGTACGTGGAATGAAGTATCACACTTAGAATGTATCGCAGACCATTAGCGACAGCTGCTATGTTTAATGATGTCGGAGCATGTCTCTAGCCTAACCTCTAAATGTTATGTGTTAAGTTACAATGCTCCATTAGGTTAATTGAGATAAATTTTAGTTGATCTTGTTTAAATTTTTTCCTTTCAGGTTCACCGCGTGATGTTTCTGGAACTCCTAGAATGCAACTATGATGAGAAACATTCTTTTCATTTGATTTAAATAATGAAAACCATAACTAAAAGGGATAGAGCATTCAGAATCTTTAAACAAAGAGCATAGAGCACATCTAATGCAACTTTCCCTATACCATTCCTACAATCATACACAAACTTCTAAATGCATTATGCATGTTTTTCTTTTCATTCCTTTAATGTTTAGGTGAACATAAGGAAACTAAATGCGTAAACGATCAATCAATGCTTTTCACAAGAAACGAAGACTTTATGACAGTTTCTTTTTCAAATAAATGAAGACTTTATGACAATTATTTTCATAAAAGTAAAGACTAATCAATGTAAGCTAACTTTGACAATGAATTCATAAAGATAAAGAAATATCTTAAGAAACACTAAAAAATCAAGGTCAAAGTAGGGTTAGGAAAGGAAATGAAAAATGATTTCGGAGCCATAGAAAACATTGATCTTTCAACAAACAACATCAGAAGAAAATTTGGAAAAAATCAAGCAAAATATGGGTTTTTTGGCTCGAAAGGGATCAACATAGCCCTGAGTGGGAGACAATGCATTGTAGAACACTGTCTCTAAGCTAAGGCTACTCTGTAGCACACTATTTCAAGGCCAACACTATGTTGATGCCAGAGAGCCCAACCACCAGACATTTAAGCACACTTTTTGACCAAAAACGCTTCAAGATGGCTGAAAAGAGATCAATGTAGTCAAGTAAAGTCTACTAGGATGTAATATGCTAAGGGTAAACTACCAGGAATGACAATCGTTCTCTAGAGGAGTGGCCAATTTGCTATATGGAATTTATACCTACGGATAAGTACATCTTCCCTAAGTGGGTAGTTACACTTACAACAACAGAAGTAAAGATGTTTAACCTTTTCCTACAATAGATAGATGAGATAAAGGAATCTACTTTTGATCCTTCACTTCCTTTGATCTCCTTTGAGTTTCTCCTATCGCTCCTGCTCAAACTGAATTTGCTCAATTGGTACCTGCCAACATAAACAGAAGAGGACAACAATCAAAGAATATGATCTATCTATTGTAAACAAATGGAATTGACAACAATTGAACATACATTCATCATAGATATGGACAAAAATATGGGAAAAGGAACAAACAACTTTATTAATTGATAGAAGGAGAAGTTACACCCAATGTGGTTCAATCCCGTGCCACTCATCCAGCTTAGTCCAAACCCTCATCACACCAATAGCACATCAATCCAGCAGCATAACTTTACTTGACAATGATTTCAAGTCTCAAACCAAAAATATTTCACTACAATATCCAAATTCCAGCCCCTTTATCACTATGATGAGTGGTCAATTTATAGGGAAATGCAAGTGGTTTTGTCATAAATTGGGCATTGAATGGTTTTCCATAATTGGATAGTTAGTTTCCATGGAGAAAGGGATGAGAGGATAGAGGGTTAATTGATCCATAGCCTATAAAAAAACGAGCTCATAGGATCAGATAAGATTTGGGCATCCTTCTAGAATGCTCTAGAATCAATGAATATTCCCAAAATCCTATGTCAATTTCGGTCATCCTCGCCTAGTGCAGGTTAAAGTGGGCCTAAGTGCACTACAACGCAGGTCTAAATGGGCCTACCTGCTATGCACAATAGTTGCCCCTAACCAAGGCTGTGTTGGTGTCCCAAGGAGGCATTTTAGCAGGGTTTCAAGCTAGGAAACTTTCATGGATGAAAACACTCAATATGATGACTTGTCTAGGGCATGTAGCAACTAAATTAGGGTTTGATGAGCCCTATTTGTACTAATCTGATCATCGGGAATGATGTGCCCAAATAGACCTGTAACACCACTACCTAGAACTTCATGAGACTTTCCAAAATGATAAGTGACTTAATGACAAGGCTAAACATACAAACTTGAATAATAAATTTGACCTAACTAGGCCTAACCATGACAACCCTTCGTCAAACATATGGTAAACATCTAAACTACAGGTCATGAATGCATATCTGAATATAGGAGTCTGAAACTTATCTGAGAATCACCAAGAAGGTCTAATTTCCTCTCATAATAGTTGCAATAACATTTGTTAGCCTATGAATTCATTAACCATCAAATACTTATTAAATCTTGATCAAGACACAGCTAGAGTGCATTACAAATCCATGATTATAACCAACATATAAACATATTATTAACCATGACATAGCAACCATTAAATCATTATAATAAAAAGTACAAGTTCTCATAGATTATAATAGGAAAATAGCTCTTATTAACTTATGAAAATCCAACTAAGTCAGGGACATCCATGTACAACCCGACCATAGATTGCGCTGAACCAAATATTTCTTTCAGCCAATCACCCTCGTGCCATATTCCAAGCATGAATGTGGGATTACAAGACATAAACAACCAGTACTTCCTGAAGATGAAACCACCTCCACCCTCATGCTCCTGTGATCTAGCCAAAACTAGTCAAGAGATCACATAAGCAAACCAAGACATAAATAACCAGGGCTTCTTGATGATTAAATTACCTCCACCCTCAAGCTATCGTAATCCCGCCAAAACTAGTCAAGAGATCACAAATCCCAAAACAAGCTTGTATGCCTCAGTGTTTCTTCACCATTACCTTGATGAATTTTCTTGTCTCCACCCACCTGTTGAGGGATTCCTAGAGATTAAACCACCTCCACCCCCTCAATGTTTAATCTATGACACCATCCTCAATGTTCTATGACACCTATGACCAACACAACCATTGAAAAGCAAAACATACTACTTATGGAGATTTATAACTTAGCTCGGTGCAGTATTTACAATAACAACCTGTTGAAAAGCCAAAACCAATATGAAAAACATGACAACATGAAAATCATACTCTGCTTATTGGATATTTATAACAAAACTCATTGTGGTATTTACAATAACAACCATCTATAGATATGTACATATACCAGCACTCATTTTCCTCAACCAGAAAATATTGAAGGATACATAGCCCACATCTAAGCAGCCATCTCCGATGTAGTGTCATCGGGCCCAAAGTTCTTCCACTGCACTTTAACTTTCTCAATTTCTCAATTTCAGAGCATGAATTGTTTCCGCTGCAATATGCACTTAGGTTCTAGCTGGAATTGCACTTCTGGCTCCACTTGCGATACAAACTAGTCAATCACATGATAAACATCCTTCTCATATATCTTAAGTAATGAAACATGGAAAACATCATGGAATTTCACTGTCAGAGGAGGCCACTGGTCCAATCCTCTCAAGGATCTTGAAATCCTTGTAATACAGAGGTTCCAACTTGGCAGATGATATAATCCTCAAGGAGCTCTTCTTGGGCTTGATGTGCAAATACTCATGCTCCCAAACCTGAAACTCCTTCAATAAATTGTGTCGATATGCATAAATTTTCTCCCTCTCCTGTGCTACCTTAAGATTTTTCTTGATAACCTGCATTTCTTTTTCCATATCTTCTGACATGTTTGTTCCAATCAACACCCTATTCACTGGTTCATTCCAGTTGATGGGAGTATTACAACTCTACCCATAAAGTGCCTCAAATGAACTCATCCTCAAGGACTCATGATACCCATCATTGTACGCAAACTCTACCAATGGAAGATACATCTTCCACCTCCTATGTTGGTGCATAACATACATCCTCAGCACGTCTTTAATAACCTTGTTAACCCTTTATTTATGTCCATATTTATGTGGATGATAGGTTGTAATAAAAGCCAAATATACCCCCAAATCTACAAACCACTCCTTCCAAAACCTGGAAGTGAACTTGACATCTCTGTCTCATATGATATTCTTAGGAACACCATGCAATCTCACTATCTCCATAATGAAGACCTATGCTACCTCACTAGCTGATTTAGTAGTCTTTACTAGAATGAAGTGAGCTACCTTGGTCAACCTATCAACCACAACCATGGTTTATTTGAAAAACCTGTAATGAAATCCATGGAAATGATCTCCCATTTCCACTCTGGAATCAGAATCGGTTGTAATAAACCACTAGGATGAATTCACTCTACTTTTACCTATTGACAATCCAAACACCTTGCGATGAACTCAACCATTTCTTTCTTTAGATTCAGCCAATAGTAGAACTTCTTCATAGATTTCAAAGTTTTATGATATCCTGGGTGACTTGAATATGGATTAACATGAAATTCCCTTAAGATAAGCTTCTTCAGTTGACTGTTATTCGATATATAGATCATGTCCTTATGTGTCATCAAACCATCTATTGTGAGATGATAATCCACATACTAATCTCCTATACTCTGCTGCTGGAACCTATTCTTAAGATTGTCTTGCATGCAAGATCTCCTCCTGTAAAACTGTCCCATATGAACTCATAGCTGCTATGTGATTTATCTTCACTCTTTGGCTATGATCATATGCGACCCCATTCTCCTTAACCTTAATATACCTGTTCTCGCACCAAGCGTGGAAAACCATATAGCTTGCCTAAAATTTAGGTTAGGTTGGCCAAACAAGTATCTCATCCCACTGTGATCACTCATCAACACAAGCATTGTGCCAATAAGATAGTGTTTCCGTATCTTCAATGCATGAATGATAGCTGCCAACTTAAGATCATACGCCACACATTTATGCTCATACACATTCAGTTTTCTTAGGATACCACCTATGCCTCTTGCATCAAGACTCCACTAATTCCTCTCTTGTAAGTATATATACACACCCCAAACTCTTTATCTAAATCTGCAATCTCTAGAACTAGAGCTTTTATAAGCAACTGCTTCAACTGCTCAAAACTAGCTACACATTCCTTTGTCCACTCAAACTTCTTTCTTTTCCTCTGCAAATATGTAATAGGCTAGGAAATACGTGAGAAGTTCCTAATGAACCTCTTGAAATAACCTGTTAATCCCATGAATGATATGACCTTGTCCACATTTCTATGAGCTACCTATTCCATGATTTCTTTGATATTTTCCAGGTCCATTGTTATTCCTTCCTTGGAAACAACATGTCCCAAGTAATGATTTTTTCTTTTTATTTTTTGAAAGAAACTCCACTTACTAAGCTTGGCATACAACTGATGATCTCTAACGATATTAACACTTCTTCTAGGTAATTCTGCATGCTCTTCCTCATTCTTAGAATATATCAACATATAATCAATGAACATTATCACAAACTTGTCCAAATAAGGTTGAAACATGCTATTCATCAAACACATGAAAGAAGTTGGAGCATTAGTCAAACCAAAAGGGACCACAACAAACTCATAATGCCCATATCTAGTCCATAAAGTAGTCTTGTAAATGTCCTCTTCTTTGATTTGTACTTGATGATATCCTGATTTCAAATCAATCTTTGAGAACATTGATGCTCCCTTCAACTAATCAAACAAGTCATGAATCCTCGGTAATGGATATTTGTTCTTTATCATCACCTTGTTCAAATTTCCGTAGTCAATGCACAACCTAAGACTATCTTCCTTCTTCTTCAAAAACAATACTGGTGCACCCCAAGGCAACACACTTGGCCTAACGTATCCATTGTCAAGCATTTCCTTCAATTGCAACTTTAGTTCCACTAACTCAGAAGTGCTCATCATGTAAGGTGCCTCTGATTCTAGTGCCACTCCTAGTACCAACTCAATAGATAAGTCCACTTCCCTATGAGAAAACTACGAAATATTTCTGGAAATACATCCTTAACTGTTGCAAAATCAAATACCTCTTCAAGACTTCTGCATCCTCAACATCTTTACCTTTGTTACTGGAAATATGCACTGTGATCAATATACACCCTTTCCCTCAACTGCACTTTTTTTGCATAGTTGTAACCACTCTCACTAATGTAGGCCTCTTCTTACCTTGGAAGATTCACTTCTCTCCATGATCAAGGTGGCTCTGTAGAGGCTGAAAAATAAAATTCCTTGGATTACAATAAAACTAGGGCCAGATCGAAGAGCTTATCGAAATATTTCCAATGGTCCAAACTACACCTCAATTAGAATGAAAAAGTTATGACCAATCAAAGTTTTGGTCAACTTGGCCCCACTCGCTAAATTTAGCACAACTAAATTTGGAGCACAGCTAAAAATAATCCATGATGTTATAATTATGTTTGTAAACGTTTTTTCATTTCATTTTATGATTTCTTTAAATGATAGATATGCATTTTTTCAAGTCAAGTGTCGTTCCTTAAAAATGTCCTCGTCAATACGATATGGGACATAAAACATCAATCGTTCTTTGTAATAGCTATCAAATTCAATACCCTTCTTGTATTTCAAATATCTTATAACATATGGTTTGTCATAATTTCTTCTCTTCTTTCCTTGTATTGTATAGCATGATGCAAACTATGCTAAGCATATATGTTCAATGTTCTCTGGTTGTTGTACATAGTGATCGATAATTGTTGTATTTATTTTGGTATTTTTAGTACAAATTCTTAATCATGTATCATTGAAGTATTAATAAATATACATTTTCTTGAGCTAGTGTTCATTGGTAATGAAAATACTATATATACAACTTGTATAGACATTTGTTGCAAGTTTAGTAAATCTTTTCCAAGTCTTGTAATTGTTTCTTTGGCATCAACGTCATTTTTTTTAGAATAATTTCATATATGTTTGAACATCGATGCCATTGTTTTATCTAGGTTTATCATGTATGAACTACAATATGTTAGTGGTAGCATACGAGTTAAGTACAAATTGAGCATATGTATTTTCACCCTATATTAATGGAATATGTCGAGCAAATCTATTAATCCACATGTATGTTGGCTTCCTTTCCAATATAATTGTTTTTTGCATCGGGCTACACCGAATTGCATGGATGTAGTTAGTTTCTATTATACCTTATTTTTCAAGAAAACCATAAAATGTGTATATTTCTTCATGTCATATTTTCTAGGGCATGAAATATCAACTTTGCATTTGCTTTTGTAGTTGCATTGTCAAATTCCATAGGCTTAATAATTTGTGTTTTTCTCATTAGTGGAATTGGAAAATTGAACCCAAAATGCTTGTGTTTTTTTTTTACAAGTTTTTGTATGATTACGACATTGAACAATTTTGATATTCGTGGGGAGTATGTTTGAATCACAAGATAAGTATGCGTCAATGAACATCTTAATTTCAATGTTTGTATTTGTTCCATAGATAGGGACATTTTTATCCATAGCAATCCATGTTCATGTTGGCTTCCTCGATTTTGAAATTTTGCTACAACGAAATGGTCAATGAACTTACCAAAGTACTTGGCTTCGTTAAAAAATAATTGGTAGAGAGAATTTATTCTATTTTTTTAATATCGTACACAATTAACAAGGTCATTTCTAATCAAGCTATAAATATCATTTTCTTCTATTTGATTTTTAGTTGGCCTTTTTTTCTCTTGCTTTATATGCTATAATGCTTTACTAAAGGCTCCCAGAGATGCTCGACACTAAAAATGAGACAAATAAAATTAGTGGACCTAATTGTCGAATTATTAAATATAAGTTCTTGCGCAAGTGTGAAAAATAGTTTAGCGATGTTCATATTCTTTTGAGATCCATATAGCCAATGTTTAATTTCAGAATGAAATTCAAATTTCGGTTTTGTCCTAATGTCTTTGGCTATCTATTTTTAATATTTTAAATATTCTTTCCTTATTCGAATCTAAATAGAATTAATGACTTGGGTGAGTATAGTTCACACTTCTTTGTAAAACATATTCATTGTATCATACACAAAATCATGATGTTCATGCAAAACTTCCCATTGCACAATATTGTGATATGTACAGTTTTTGTAACTTTTTCTGGTCATTTTTCTCCATCGCATAATGTCGAGAAACTCATCTCCTCTGAATATGCATAAGGGCCTATACCCTTCACTAGGAGCAATGCTTATTTAATTATTATGAAGATCATAAATACTATACAAATTGCTAGATTCATGTAGTAGTTTCTTTGTCACTAATTCTGCATCATAGTCATCATCATCATCATTGATTTCAATATCTCTCTCAGTTGCATATGCATGTTTGTTTAAATTAAAGATTTGTTTCCAATTTTCTTTTATCGTCACATTCTCCATTTTGTAAAGAGTAGTTTTACACAATCACTTCAATGCTTTATCACTTTATGAACACAAATTTGACCAGTAGCATATGCACTTTTAAAACCAATATTTTTTTAATTACTACAACCACTATACTAGATTCATTTATGTCACAAGGAAGAGTATATTGAATTCAAGACATGCCAATAGTTATGGTTACTCCACCAGTCAATGCTAGTTGTGGTTTTCTAAAATTATGCCCAAGTTGTCGTATCTGTATAATGGTAATCTTGGTGCTATTAGTCTTTCTTCCAATTCATATACCTCTTTAACCATGCATAATATTTAATTGCATCTATTCCACTTTGGAGCTACAAATTTAATATTTTTGTCATTGTCTAATGCCTTTTTGCATTTCTTTTCATACGTACTTATTTTTGGTAAGATTGTTTGATTGTCTTTCTATGACATCTTTTCTAAAGTAATTTTGATTGCTTATGATAGAATCATAAATTGGTACATCCTGTATTTTTTTCAAATATTGTTGTTCAACTATTATTGTTCAACTATTGTTTCAAATATATAATTGAACATCTGTAAATATTCTCTATGTTTATTTGAAGACATTGATTTTTGTCTTGCTTTTTATCGTTCGCCAGGAGCCAACAGAAACCACCCATTCATCATTCCCCTGGTATGCCTAGGGTCTAGAAGGCATTGAGAAACTTCTTCCAAAAGACTTCCAGAATCTAACATTGCCTATCTATCCCTACGAAAATCTCATCCTAAATGGATGGCAAGCTATCCACATGGAAATCAACTGTTGCTTCATGGGTTGTCGTCTTAGAGCAGAATTGGTTGGTCTAGCTTCTTCCTCTAGCACCTCGATGGCATTGACCACAATGTTGGGGCATATTGTTCTAGTCACTCCACATGAGCCAACATACCTGAGGAAAGAGGAAATCACCTTCCCTTCATAACCCACTCCAAACAATGTCCTTTGCCACTAAGTGAGGCCAAGAGTCGAACAAAACTAGCCCCGCCCACTTTCCTCCAATAAAATATGGCTAAAATTAACCACACTACTCTAGTTGATAATAAAACTAAAAACAAGGGATAGCATAAATTCCAACACCAAGACCACTAGAGACCCACTGCCCAACCGTAGGACAAAAGACAAACAACCCAAGAGATAATGGAAAATCAACCCAGTCCTAATGCCAGTAAGCTTTCATTGATTGCACTAGAAATTGAGAGCAATGTCTGAGGACACTCCTGAAACTAGTTTAAACAAAAAGGCATACTAAAATGAGCAATTGACCCAGGATTACCTAAAATTTTCATGTAAGAAGAATTATCGTGCCCTTTAATGTATATGTACAAAAATATTTTTTCTTAGCTCCACGCCATGTATAACTCAATCCAATCTAGTGGCTTTAGGCTGCTATATATCGTAAACTCCAGACATGCCAAACTTCCTTCACCGAGGTGCCTTCAATTTGAGCTACAGGAATCAAGAACTTGTTTCTTTTTTCAACATAGACAAACATAAAAATCTCAAACTTTCCATTCCACATGGGTTTCCATAATCATATTTCCACTTTCTTGAGCCCTCCCCACTAAAGTGTCTAAAATTTTGGCCTACAGAGATTACTAGAACCCCTTAATCATCGATGACCATTTTACATAATAATTCAAACCACCAACCTATAGAAGGATTGAGATGGGTATATTTATTGCCATGAGTACAAATGGTTGATCCTTACATAAATGATGCATAAGAGGGCCAGGCCATGCCACTCCTCCTTAATGATCTTGGGAGTCAGTGGGGTGGTTGGTGCCCTACCCCCTGTGAGCTCCATCGACCGTCATATTCCATTCCCATCAGGGTAAAAAAAAGTATACAATATATTTCAAATAATAATGTGATATAAATACAATTTAAATAGTAACTTGTTCAACAAAATTTAAACGCCATAAAATTATAGACTAATGTCCTTGGGGACAACTGTGGTGAAGTAAAATTATGAGTGCGGACACAAACGATTCCTCTAGCATGATAGTGGGTCTAGCCACAACTGATACATTCTATGGAAGATTTACTTAGGTTAGAACCAATTAAGAAGGACTACCTCTTAGTACGCTTATCCCATTTGGTGATGACCTTGCTTGCTCGCTTCAACTATCTCCCTTTTCCTTGTCAAACACCTGAAACAAGTAAACAACAACAAACAACCACTGTGATAATAGAAAAAATGTAACTCAACTTACTTAACAAGTCAAGAAACATTAATCCATCAACATGTGAGATGACACATAATGTAGGAAATCAATCGATAGTTTCATATATATTATATCAAGAAGAGATTACAACCATTGCCTTGACGTTGTTGTTCTTCTCTAACAAAACCAAGTTCCCACACACTTCTGCTAGCATTCCATGATGGCCTCAATAATGATATTTTTAAGGCTCTTCCCTTTAGGCTACACACTAAACCAAATTCACACTTCTACCTCACACACAACTAGAGAGCTACAACTATGAACAACTTGTTATTTACTCCAAACTTAATTAGCACTAACACACCAACATTAACACTAGCTTGTGCTTTGGAGAAAGGGAGGTTTATATAGCATGAAGGATAGGAGATGGTTCCTCTTCTTATGGGAGAAGGTCTTATCTCTTGAGGTAGTTCCATCCTTATAGGGGAAAGGAGCCCAAACTAACATCTTCAACTCCATCTGTCTCAACCATTTATCGGAATTCCGTTACAAAGCTTCTAGAGTTGGAAGCTTTGGCTCCTTATTTAAAAAACTTTCCAAAAGAGGATTGGCACGACTGAAACAAAGCTCAGTCACTCTGGCCAGCACGAGGAACAGTGTTAATCCATGTATATTGGTGTGATGAGGACAAAGGTCATTAGCGTTAGTCTTGTAAACTGGGGAAAACAGAAGATTCTTGGGAAATAGTGCAAAAGGGAATTGTTCTACTCATGAAGAGGGACATGTTATCACCCCAAGAAACTCTCCTAGGTTGTAGCTCGGAGATGCTCGAGAACATTACAAACTCAACTTAATGTTGGAAATGGATGAATGGAAGGAATGATGCTTGTTCAAGCCAGATAACCACTCCTACTTTGCTTGACTCCAGACATGTGTGAACACCACCAGACTATAAGGCTTTAGACCACCAGTTACTCACAATTTAAGGATTGGGTGAATATGGAGAATACTGACCACACCAGCAGATGCATAGGACCCTGTGATGGATGGCTACAACTAGTAAAGAGGTCTGCAAATCTAATTCCCTAGTGCACAGAAATGATGATAGCTCTCTGTCACTAAGTGAAAAGAAACCTGATTAACAGATTCACTGATACATGCAAGATTCAAACATAGAGGTAGGATGAAAACTCCTCTAATGCTATACATCAAGAGTTCATGATAACTGCATATCAAGCACAGCCTAGAATAGAACAAAAATGGAAAGTGAGCAATTAACATCAAAAGAAGCTTGTATTAGCTGAAAATGAAGATGAGACACTGCAAGTATCAAAGCAGTTACAGTCTCCAGAAGTTGAACCTTACATCAAAACAACAACCATCAACCCTGATTACATCTAGTTTTTGGGTATATATAGAGTTTCATTACAAAGGCACTGGGCCATTCTAGGCGTGGAGGGGTCATAATTGACCACCAACCGCTTTAACTGCTTGATGGAGTCTCTGGTGCAATCTACTTGCTTTAGTGAACGAATTTGATCTTCTCGGGTGCTCTGTTGTACTTCTCAAGCAGGTGGAGTGTCATATGGATGAAATTCCATAACTGCTAAATGCATTTAACTGCTCGAGGCTTGTCCTTTTCCTTCTTGGTCATCCTTCCTGTTGAATGCGGTTGTTGAGGAGCTACTGCGCCAAGTACTGGATGCAGGCCACCTTCGTCCTTTCGGGTGCATGGGATAGGTCAAGGACGTGGACTACGCAGTAGATTGATGAACTGGATGGAGGAACAAGTTGGCCGTTGGATCGGGTGAATAAATGGCGGAGATGAGCCAACCGGGAGATCGGAGGAGGCGGGAGCGGGGTGATCACAGGCTGTTGGATCTCGGTCGGGCAAATCCAATGGTCGTCGGGCACGGAAGATGCACGGAGTTTATTAGGTGGGGAAAGCGAGCTTGAGCGGTAAGCGGTATTTCTCGCACCACTATCAGGGTTTGGGCGGTAATCGTACACGGGCGAGCGATCCCACTCAGATGGTGACGCGTGGTGGCGGGGAAACACAGAAAGCAATTTTTATCGAGAGTTATTGTGCGGATGGTTCGCAAGAGCAGGGATAGCGAATATCATCCGATTGCAGCAGAGACAATCAGACGGTGGGGAAACAAAGGGGCAGTTTGTTCATTGAATGCAGCGGGGACCGTTAGATCGGGGTGCGACGATCAATGACTACGACTACAGGCGAAAGGGTTATGAAGGCGCACGGTCACGTGAAGACGGTTGTATGAGGGTTTAGGATTTGCGCTTAGGCTTAAGGGAAAAAGGCTTTCTATATGGTTTTTAACAATCAAGCCCGAGAAATGGAGATGAGAGGAGGGTGAGTGGAGTGAAAGGGGAGGCAGAATGACCAGTTATAGGCCTCCTTTGAGCAGGAAACAAGGACTGAGCTTACTTCTGAGTCTTCGAATATCAGCAACATGTAGTAGAGCTAACACTGGCTCCTTCTGGGGATGAGATCCTCCCTGTGAGGTCTCAAGAACTTGTAGATCACTGCCTTTCCTGTGAAAACAAAATAGCAAAATTTCCTAGTGTTCCATTGGGCATGGAGTCTAACTGAGCTTACACTAAAACTGATAAAACAACATATTTACAATTTTAAGGCCAAAAGACCTTAAATGACATAAATTTTCAGAAAATTCCCATTAACTAGGCCATCAAAAACTGTCTCCCCTCCCATATTTTGCAGTATGAAGGTATTGTTCCCTTGGATCTGAGAAATATTAAAAGGCCCTGTCCAGAAGGAATCAAACTTCCCATGGTTTCCTTTCTTCTCTTTTAGTGCATCCCACTTCAGAACCAAGTCTCCAACCTGAAAATTATCTGTTTTTGTCCTTCTTTCAAAAGCTTCCTTGATCCTCTTCTGATGTGTTGCTAACTTCTCAACCAGGTGTTCTCTGATCTGATGTACGTCTACTAAATCAGTGATCCTTTTTTCCATGTCCTCTTCCTCATTCTGCTCTTCTTGTAGGAATCTTGCCACAGGGAGAGTTAACTGAATTGGAAACACAACCTCAGTTCCATATACCATCTTGAATGGAGAATTCCCTGTGGATTTCTTGGTGGTTACTCTGTCAACCCACAGTGCATATTTGAGCTTAGAATCCCAGTTCTTTTTATTGTCTTCCAGTAGCTTTTTAATTATCCTTATCAGACTTTTGTTGGAAGATTCTGCTAGACCATTGCCTTGAGGGTAATATGAGGTGGAATGAACTAGCGTAATGCCCATTGAATCACACATTTCCACCAATTCTTTTGCCCTGAAGGCCGCTGCATTCTCTGTGACTAATTTATGTGGACAACCAAATCTGGTGAAGATGTTCTCTGTCAAGAACCTCATGACCACATGATGATCATTGTTTCTAGTAGGGATGGCTTAATCCACTTAGTGAAGTAATCAGTGGCTACTAAGATCCATCTGTGTTGGCCACTAGAATGTGGATTGATTTCTCCAATGAAATCCAAGCCCCATTGCTGAAAAGGGCCAGTTGCATGTATTGGTTTTAAGGGCAGGGACTTCAACTGTGGTTTCCCTTCAAATCTTTGGCACCTGTCACAAGTTTTAACAAATGAAAAGACATTAGAAAATAAAGTGGGCCAATAGTACCCAGCTCTAAGAATCTTGTGGGCTGTAGTTTTCTAATAATGATGTCCTCCACACATGCTGGAATGAAACTGTTGCATAGCCTCCATTGACTGTTCTTCATCCAGGCACCTCAAAAGAATTCCAGAGGGGTCCCTCCAGTAGAGAAGATTTTCATGAATGAAATATTTTGCTGTCCTGAGCTTAGTAGTTCTGGCTTGTCTTGAACTAAGGCCTGAAGGAATTTCTAGCTTCAACAAAAATCGAGCTATTGCATGGTACCAATCACAAGAAGCTAGATTTTCTACCAATGACTGTTCTTTGGCTTGTTCAGCTGCTCCCTCTTCTTCTGTTTGACCATTTTCTGCAATTGTGCCCATGAAATCTATGTCCAATGTTCTGCAATTTTCTTCAACCATTAACTTGGCAAGGCCCTGACCTCTGACCAGCTTAGTGGGCTTCAATTATATGTTAAATTCAATTAGCTTTGCAATCCATTTAGCCCTTCTTCCATCAACATCGGGCTGTGTTAGGACATCCTTTATTGAAGCAGAGGGCACATATGCAATTATCTTGGAATGCAGAATGTAAATTCTGAAAGCTTTCAAACACTTTATAAGAGCATATGCCCATTTTTCAATGATATCATACCTCAGCTCAGCATCCCTTAAGATTTTTCTGAAGAATGCCACTGGATGTTCTGAGCCTTCTTCATCTGCTTGCAATAAAACTGCTGCAAGGGTGTCTTCAGAGGAAAATGAAAATATATGGAACTCCTTGCTGTAATATGGACTTCTTAAAGTGGGAGCTTCCATGATAGCTTTCTTAATAGACTCAAAGGATTTTCTTGCTAAATCCGTCCACTTGATCTCTGACCCCTTTCTCAACATGGAGGTAATATGCTTTACAAG
Source organism: Pinus tabuliformis (assembly GCA_031772625.1). Lineage (NCBI taxonomy): Eukaryota > Viridiplantae > Streptophyta > Pinopsida > Pinales > Pinaceae > Pinus > Pinus tabuliformis. Next base: position 323,770,781 of record CM062811.1, read on the forward strand.
TTCTGCAAAGTTTGGGATAAACCTCCTTACAAAATTTATCTTGCCTAGAAAGGACTGGATATCCTTATTTGATATTGGGACAGACAAGGTCTGTATTGCTTTTACTCTTTCTGGGTCAATTTTGACACCTGTAGCAGAAACATGTCCTAACAGCTTGCCCTCCTCTAAAGCAAACTATGACTTTTTAGGATTGACTAAAATGCCAAACCTTCTGCACTTCAGGAGCACCCTTTTCAAATGCTACAAATGGTCATGATGGCTGCTAGAGTATACTATTATATTATCAAGGTAGCCAAGGACAAACTTATCCTTCTCTCCCACAAATGCTATATCCATAACTCTCTAAAAGGTGGCTCCAACATTCATCAGCCCAAAAGGCATATTGGAATACATAAAAGTGCCCCAAGGAGTGGTGAATGCAGTCTTCTCTTGGTCATATGGATGTACAGCAACCTGGTTAAACCCTGAAAATCCATCAAGGAAAGACATCACTTTGGCTACTGAGACTTTTTGCAGCAAATTCTCCATTTTGGGTAGAGGATAGTTGTCTTTCTTAGAGCATTTGTTTAAGTTTCTGAAATCAACGCAGAGTCTGATTTCTCCACTTTTCTTCCTCACCACGACCAAATTGGCTACCTATTTTGAATATCTGAGAGGGACTATGATTTTGGCAGCCAGTAACTCTTTTATTTCTTTTTCAATCAGAGGAAGGAGCAAAGGATTTATTGGTCTCAGCTTCTACTTGAAAGGTATGATGTATTTCTCTAAAGGGATTTTATGTTGGATGATATTTTTTTCATGTGTTTTCAGGTCACTATATTCCCAGGCAAAGACATCAACAAATTGCTTCATTAAATTGCAGTATTCTGCACTATGGGCAGCAGATAGATGAGTGGACAAATTTATATATCTTGGCTGATCTGGACTCCCTATATTATGCTTACAGAGTGCATATTTGTCTTCTTTTTGGGTAGCCTTATAAGGCACATCATTCTGGTCAAACAAATTTTTTAATGGAACCAGACCCTTAAGTATATGATTGCTGGGTAGTTGGACAATGCTATCTTTTCCAATTCTGTCTCTAAGCTGGGATTGGGGACTTTCTTCCAAGGCTTCATTTTCTTGGTCAATTTTCATTTCAGAAAACTCATCAATGACTTGCAAGAATATATGATTCTTCATCATCATCTTCAAAAACTTTCCAATGTTGGACATTATCAGGCAAGGATGGTCTATATTTCATTTGGACTTCATAAACTAGTCTAGGAGGCATGGGGGGAATAAACATGCTAGCAGACACAGCAAGGGAATCGACAAGCTGATTTTTGTCTCTAGGGATATATGAGATACAAAAATTATCAAAAGAATCTCTAAGTCTCCATACCTCATCTCTGTATGCTTTCAGCCTTGGGTGCTTTGCTTGAAATGTTTTATTCACTTGCTGAATGATGAGATCAGCATCTCCAAACACCTTTATGTTCCTGATTCCTTTTTCTTTGGCGGTGTTGAGACCCAATATCAGAGCCTCATACTCTGCTATATTGTTTGTGACTTAGAAAGCCAGCTTAAACGACATATGTGTGCTTTCTTGTTCTAGAGATATCAGCACCACCCCTGGTCCTGCAGTCTCCCTAGAGCATGCTCCATCAAAGAACATCTCCCAAACCTGAATTCCTTGCTCTCCCTCGGATTGGATTATTGGTTTTCTGATCTGTATTGAGGCCTTCTGAGACTCTTCTATTTGGAGAATACATGCTCCAAAATCAGTGTCCACAGCATAGATGGGATGATTAGAAGGGTTCTTCTCATCACTAATGACAATCTCCTGCTTTCTCCTCCAAAAATTGGGATAGTGGCATAAGATAAGTCATTCTGTAATGTCCCACCTAATCTCATAATCCACCCTCTGGACAACAGCATGGAAAACTTGGGAGGGACATTTGCTACCATAATATCCATCATCATGCTCTTCATGGGCAGCTGAGTTAGGGTAATGGCTAGGTCTTTGATTAATCCTAGGCATTTTACTTTCTTTGAATCAAATGAGAATAAACCATGATATGGTCTAGTGATATCAAGGCCTAAATCCTCCATGACAGCTTTAGGCATCAAATTGTGGCTGGCCCCTGTGTCTAGCAGGCAGTTGTGGAGGATTTTGTCATGAATGGTCAAGGAGACATAAAATGATAGAGAATCATTATCAGCAGGTCCGATCATGGGGTTGAACACAATTGTAGGCTTATCATCTTGCAAATTGACATAGTCAGTGGAGGTTTGTGTGGCTTTTAGCTCAAGAGCCTCAAGGATAGGTTTTCTAAAAACTTCACGCTTTACAAGTTCTAATAGAGGCATAGATATTTTTAACTTCTGGACTTCTGACTCAAAATTGAAAGGGGAAGGGGGCTTATCAGGACCTCTTACCTCTTGAGCTTGTGCTTTGAGGATGACTGGATCAGTTGTTGGCTTCTTCTGTCTGATATTCTGTTGCTCTGTTTGGACAACAACTCTTTGGGTAGGGTTCTCCTTGACATTGTTTGCTTTTGACCTCAAATTATAACTTTGCTTCTCACCAGTCTGCAAAACAACCTCTCTATCCCAATCTTGACTGGTTTGGTCCTGAAGTAATGATTCTTCATATGCAGTCAATGTCAAAAAGGTAGCACTGCCTTTGTCTTCCATGCAATGAATTTCATCCTCTTCTTCAAATTGCTCCTCCTCCATGACTACATTTTGGAAAGGAGCCTTAACTCTTTGTTCTTCATTTGATTCTTTACCCCTTTGTATGATTTGCAACGACTCATTTTCTCTTCTGAATGGATTTGGATTTCTTGGAGCAAATGTGTTTTGAAACCTTGCTTTCTCAGAACTCCGCTCAACTTTCAGCTTAGGTATCTCAGCAGCCAATGACTCTATCATTTTAGTAATTTGGGTTCTAAAGATGAAGCAGAGGAAGAAGAAGCCTCACCTCTCTGCCTTCTTCTATCAACATGACTTTTAAGCTTTTCTGTAGCCATAATAGTTGATTCCACTTCTAGTGCTGCATCTTGCATATCAGCTAGAGTGACACATCTCCTTTCTCTCAAAAACAGGGAGAAATCCGAGTCAAAAGCATTAGCATAAGTGAGTTTGGCAGAGGTGGGGGTAGGCTTTACTTCAGCTAGTATCTTACTATACATATGATTGAATCTTTTATTAAAATTAGGCAATGATTCCTTGTTTTCCCTCCTTCGGTTTCCAAACTCTGTATGGTAATAGAGCAGATATTTTCTATCTCCCCATTGTTTCAAAAATGCATCATCTAAGGCTTCAATGTCAGCAATAGACCTATGGGGAAATTCTCTAAACCACTTTCTAGCCTCTCCGTCAAGGCTCTGGACAAATACTCTCATCCACACATCATCCTCACTGATAGCAAGGTTATCAACATAACTATAGAAAGATTCAAGGTGTTCTTCCGTTGTTACTCCCTCTGTACCAGTGAATTTGGGCATATATTTCTTATATTCTCCTGCAGGCATGGCATTCACAGGAACAGGCAAGACCAGGGTTCCATACCTAGTAGCCATAATTCTTTCCACCTTCGTGGGAGCTTGCTAGCCTACCATGAGTGGGATAGGTGGAAGGATACTGGAATATTGAATGGTAGGAAGCAATGAAATAGATGACAGAAATGAAGGAAACTGATGTATTATATGGGAGGCTTTCTTTGGACTGAGATCCAAAGGGGAACTAACTCAACAAGGAGCTTTATGAATCTCTGAAGGTATTTCTTTACCAACAATGCTAGGCTCTATATCTTCAAATTGTATATCCTCAGCTATAATATCCTCTTTCAGAGATGCATAAGATTTCTTAGGCTTACCTGATTCTGATGCTCCTTTCTGTGATGTTTTCTTCTGCTTAGCAATCTTCTCAGGGTCAGGCACTGGGTCAACTAGTGATTTCTGAGAATTTCTCCGGGTATGCCTCACAAACTAAGACAGAACTGTAATGTGGAGTCACCACCAGGTAGGTTCTCCAGTAGAGTCGCCAGATAGATGATTACAACCGGAAATGTGTCCAGACTTTGTCTATCATCAAAGCATGGAACTGTGTCATTCTCCCAGGGAAGCTGAGCTTCAATCTCCTCTCCCCGACAATGGCACCAATCAATGTTATCACCCCAAGAAACTCTCCTAGGTTGTAGCTAGGAGATGCTCGAGAACATTATAAACTCAACTTAATGTTGGAAATGGATGAATGGAAGGAATGATGCTTGTTCAAGCCAGTTAACCACTCCTACTTTGCTTGACTCCAGACATGTGTGAACATCCACAGACTACAAGGCTTTAGACCACCAATTACTCACAATTTAAGGATTCGGTGAATATGGAGAATATTGACCACACTAGCAGATGCAGAGGACCCTGTGATGGCCGGTTGTAACCAATAAAGAGGTCTGCAAATCTAATTCCCTAGTGCACAGACAGGATGACATCTCTCTGTCACTAAGTGAAAAGAAACTTGATTAACAGATTCATTGATACATGCAAGATTCAAACACAGAGGTAGGATGACAACTTCTCTGATGCTATACATCAAGAGTTCAGGAGAACTACATATCAAGCACAACCTAGAATAGAATAGAAATGGAAAGTGAGCAATTAACAACAAAAGAAGCTTGTATTAGCTGAAAATGAAGACGAGACGCTGCAAGTATCAAAGTAGTTACAGTCTCCAGAAGTTGAACCTTACATCAAGACAATAACCATCAACCCTGATTACATCTAGTTTTTGGGTATATATAGAGTTTCATTACAAAGGCACTGGGCCATTCTAGGCGTGGAGGGGTCATAATTAACCACCAACCGCTTTAACTGCTTGATGAAGTCTCTGGTGCAATATGATTGCTTTAGTGAACGAATTTGATCTTCTCAGGTGCTCTGTTGTACTTCTCGTGTAGGTGGAGTGTCGTATGGATGAAATTCCATAACTGCTAAATGCATTTAACTGCTTGAGGCTTGTCCTTTTCCTTCTCGGCCATCCTTCCTCTTGAATGTGGTTGTTGAGGAGCTACTACACCGAGTACTGGATGCAGGCCACCTTCGTCCTTTTGGGTGCATGGGATAGGTCAAGGAAGTGGACTACGTAGCAGATTGACAAACTGGATGGAGGAACAAATTGGCCGTTAGATCAAGCGGATAAACGACGGAGATGAGCCAACTGAGGGATCGGAGGAAGCGGGAGTGGGGTGATCACAGGCCGTTGGATCTCGGGCGAGTAGATCCAACAGTCCTCGGGGGCAGAAGATGCACAGAGTTTATCAGGTGGGTAGAGCGGGCTTGAGTGGTAAGCGGTATTTCTCGCACCGCTATTGGGGGTCGGGTGGTAATCGTAAACGGGTGAGCGATCCCACTCAGATGGTGATGCGTGGCAGCAGGGAAACACGGAAACCACTTTTTATCGCGAGTTAACGTGCGGATGGTTTGCGGGAGCAGGGATAGCGAATGCCGTCCGATCGCGACGAAGACGATCGAACGGTGGGGAAACAAAGGGGCAGTTTGTTCATTGAATGTGGCAGGGACCGTTAGATCAGGGTGTGGCAATCAACGGCTACAACTATAGGCGAAAGGGTTATGAAGGCGTGTGGTCACGTGAAGATGGATGTATGAGGGTTTAGGCTTTGCACTCAGGCTTAAAGGCAAAAGGCTTTCTATATGGTTTTTAACAATCAAGCCTGGGAAATGGAGATGAGAGGAGGGTAAGTGGAGTGAAAGGGGAGGCAGAATGACCAGTTATAGGCCTCCTTTGAGCAGGAAACGAGGACTGACCTTACTTCTGAGTCTTCAAATATCAGCAACATGTAACAGAGCTAACATGAAATAATGGGAGTTTCTTCATGAAGGGAAGAATGTAGGGTTCACTGTAGAGGTCCTCCAAGATGAAGGAATGGGGAGTATAGGGACAGTGAAAAAATGTTGTGTAACAGATGCCCCCTAAAGCATGAAGGCCGAACTAGAGTGAGGGATAAAATTCTTTATGAATCAGTGTGGGGAATCGAAGTCTTTCATTGGAAAACCTACAAGCAAGTATAGATACATATACATAACTAAAAACTATGTCAAATGATACATGAATCGTGGTATGGATGCAACCATCTAGAGAATGATCATGTAAATGGATGCAAGCATGGGCACAACCATTCAATAAAGAGGATCATATCGAAACCAAGGTATGGTCACAACCATCCAATAACGAGAAGGATCACATACGATGACTCATGGTATGGTCACAACCATCCATCTAAGAGAGACATGTATATCAACATAATCATGTCACACCACCTTGCAACCTAGATGTCTATAATCTGAGCTGAGGGTCTTGCGCTCCAACACGACCCGATCAAAGTACAAATTCTAACATGTGAATAGATGTATTAACGTCGAACATGCTAGAAAATCGCTTGACTACCAGCTGATGATGTGAACTATTGACAAGCGCGATAGAACCCACCAATAATGACAATGGTCCTCAAGTACTCTCAGCACAAGTTATGGAATGTGAATAGAGGAACTGAAGTGAAACACCTGTGAAATCACTCGATCGAAAGCCAATGATGTGAAATTTTCATCGAGTGTGGATAACTTTCCATTAGGGCATGCAAGCTCTAAGGAAGCGGAAAGGAGTCTCTCGGTCAACTTCCAGGATAATGAGTTGAAGTTGACAGGAAGCGACTGCGTCGAAGGAGGGCCATAATGTACCCCACATCATTGACACAAGACAAGGGGATGCAAAATTATTTTGGATGATACAGAGAATTAGGGGTAAGTGTAATTACAGAAGGACAACTCTTGAACATAACAACGACACAACTTGAAGTTTGGCAACTTTTGGATCCATAGGATTGATGGTCATGATGATGTGGCAGAGATCAAATGGAAGGAAAAATGAGTGGCCCAAGCCAAGAAGGTCAACGAGAAAAGGAGGATATCCCATCCCGACATGAAGAATAAAGTGTCATGTTCAAGAGTGAGCTGCGGACACAATTGATTAGATTTCCAAATTTCTCCCCACCATTCCTGGTAGGTACCGCAATTATTTTTTAATCGCAAGCTTGAATGGGATAGCATATTCTTGCACTGTAAAGTCATCCTTCGGATGAATCGAAACTAGTAAGTTTAATGAGCCCTAGGAAGGAGAATCTCATGTTTGTCATGGTGATGAATCCAATGTCGTTTGTATGTTTTAACGAGTCCGACAAAGGTGCAACTCGGTATCTTTTTCATGTTTAGAGTGTTTGAAAAAGACATGGAAAAGAAAACTCCACATGGTCCCTTTTCCATTTGTTTGTGTCTCTCAAGCCCGAAAAGGTAGAAAACAATACTTGAGAGAACTGCTTGACCATTTCAGTCAAGGAGTACCTTTTTCGTAAATAGTGCATCCCAACCTGAAAATGGGGTAAACATATACTGGGCACACAACATTTCGCATTCGTTAACGAGTTTGAAACGATAAGGTCTCGGCTATCTTTTTGTGTTTAAAGGATTGGAAAAGAGCTTGAAAGGGGACCCCCCATTTTATTCTCTTTTACAAGTTAAAAGGGGAAAATACTCGACAATCTTTTCATTTGAGTTTTACGAGTCAAGAAAAGAGTTGAAACGTGACTTGGCGTCATTGTCGAACATCTATCACTTGTCGTTGCGCAAAAAGGTAGAGTGCATTATCTAATTATTGAGGAAAAATATGTCAAAATACTTACAAAACCTAATATTTCATGAAAAACTGAATAAAATGAGGGAAATGTAAATATTTTTTTTACCATTTACCATTTTACGTTGTTGTGAAAAACATTTCACCCACTTTTGCCCTAATTTTTCGGAGCAGATTGCGGGAAATCTAGGAGGTCATTCGCCGAGCCGCTAGTTGTAGGTAAGAGCCAAGGCCCTAAGCTTCGTTATCATACCATTTCTTCCTATTTTAATCCATTTTTTTTATTTTTTAGGGAGGTTTTGGAAAAAACAATTTGCTCTCGGTCGACGCAAGTTCCAGGCATGAAATCGCACTGACTGAGGGTGATTAAAACACCCAATTGCACCATTGGCACAACTATTTTTAAAATAGGCGTGTCGACGCCGTGAACAAGGAAAAAACCCTTTTTCTCCCAAAATCACTATTTGAACCCAAATTTTATTGGTCAAAAATGATTATTGACTTGAATACATGGTTTTTGCAGGAAAGAATCGTCAAAAATGGTAGACTAGAAAGAACGTGAGCACAAAGATGTGGACACTCAGGTACTGAATGATCCAAACTGCCTGAATGCTTTGAGGAGCTGTGGTTTCTCAAGTTCTTTCTCACACCGGGGATGTGGGATCAACCTGAGCTGCTTCGATGCCTGATTAGTCTCTGGGACATAAATCGAGAAATATTCATCATTGGTGACTAGGAGCTAGAGTTAGAAACTTCAGACATATATTTCATCACATGAATATCTGGAGAGGGGAACCAATCAACCTATATGGGTCATGACCAATTGGGGCAAGCATATTCGTGCTACTTGCCAAACATTTCCCTGAAGCCCTCAAATCTAAGAGTGGCAAGATTGAGATTTCCATTGTGCGAGATCCGACACTGAGAGTGGTACTATTGACTATCAACAGAGTGGTGGGGTCCCAAGCAGTGCATGAGACTAACAAGTCAAAATTTATATATGCCATCAACAGTATAGCACCGACGATCTTTAATTGGGAAGGAGCCTTGAATATCAACATAAAGTGCCAGCTGACAAAAGCTAAGGCGGGGAATCTGAAGTAATTTTGCTTCAAATTCATACTAGTGACCTTTTTCTTGGAACGGGTGTCGTTGTTCTAGTACCAGATGACTGAGGTAGATCTGCTGATGCCACGAGACCCACGAATGGCCCGTTGGAGTCATTTAATGCTTAGGATCACTAGGGGCCAGCATATGTCTTACAAGCCTGCCTTCTTTTTATGGCTACAATGACAGATGATCGTCATGGAGGATTGGCCATACAGTGGTACTGACTTCCATGGATATCTCGACATGCCGCTGCCAAATAGGGAGGATTTCGACGACAAAGGTAAAAAAACATTTTTAATTTTGTGATTTTTTAATTGTTTTTTATATATATGTGTTTATAACATTTCATTTTATCAATGCAGATGTTGGACTAGAGCATCCTGCCAAGATGTCCTCGATAGCTAGGAGCGTCACCCGCTAGTTTGATGTCACTCCTTAATAGGAGGGGAGTGACAACAAGGAGGAGATCATGAGGAACATTGAGGGGTTGACTAATGGTATCCTAGATTATGCTCGGGTGGGAGACATCCCTTGCCAGTACCAGAGACACACGGTGGGAGTATAAGACCGGATCTGTCGATTTCTGACTTGTGTTGCATGAACAGTTTCCTGCTATCATGATAACCATGCTGATTAGTTCCTAGGTCTAGCATTTCACATTTTTGAGGCCTGCGTTCCACTGATATATGAGGCCTGCGAGCCGCTGATGTTATGAACACACATATTATATTTTTGGGGTTTTGATGTATCAAACATTATCACCATATATATATATATATATATATATATATATATATATATATATATATATATATATATATATATATATATATATCTATATATATATATATATGTTGTATATTATTGCTTACTATGGTACAAATGATTTGTTTTGGCTTTTTAAATGTTTCGTAAATGTCTATCCACACATAATTAGCTAATGCATCTTTCAATGTATTCATGCATCTAGGAATATGATGATATGTAATGTAATCAAAATTTCTTTCCAGTAGATGAATACGTAGATACATTCTCAATATCTGAGGGTTTCTGATGGAATATTTCCCATTGAGTTGAAGGGCAACAAGATGTGAATCCAGGTTGACAACCAACTCTTGAATGTCAAGAGCAATGACTTCTAACAATAGTTCGATGATTGCGATGTATTCAGAAATGTTATTAGTTGTGCTACCTAAAAAAATACCTTGAAGATCAATCAACTCACCGTGAGGGTCATAAATGGCCCACGCCGTGAGGGATAGATTCTGGGTACTAAGGCAAGCACCATTAGCAAAACCGATGTCAGGAGTCATAGGCATATGCAAAGCAGGAAAAAACATAGTAAACATGAAATTTGTATGAAAATTAACACACCAAACCACACTGCACAAAAATGAATGACACACTAATGTACACAAGTAACCATGCAAGATGACCTAAGCATAGTACTTTTTGAGATAAAGCTTGTTTTGGGGCTTATCCAAAGGATTGCCTTCATAATGAATAAGCTCATAGGCACCTTTTTGCAAAACGCGTTTTACAATGTATGGCCCATGCCACATGGGTTCGAACTTGCCTGCCCCCAGCTTATCATTAGCTTGATCGTATAGTAAAACCAAATCATCATCAGATAATGCACGGGGGGTGACTGACTGATTGAACTGGGACTTGACCTACTTCTTTTGTGCTTCGATGACCAAAGCAGCGAGACAATGAGTCTCATCCATCCGTTCTAAATATAAGAGGAGCTCTTCTTGAGGTTATGTTTCGGGGAGAAGTTCGACAACTACCTTGAGTGAAGGAATTTCGCATTCAATCGATAACGTTGCTTCTAGACCTTAGACAAGCTGGAATGGTGTGAAACCAATTGCGTCCTTGGTCGAGGTTCGGTAAGCCCACCGAGCTAAAAATAGCATGAGATGCCAATTTGACTTGTGCATCCCAATAGTACGTTGAAGCATTGTAACCAAAACTTTTTTCACAACTTCAACTTGACCGTTAGCCTAAGGGTAATACGGGGTTGAGCCATCATGGCATAAACCAAACGTAGAGGTCAGCTCAGCCATCATGTAACCTCAAAAATGGGAGCCATGGTCTATGAAAATTGCTTGAGGTACGCCAAACCTAGAAATAACGTGATTGAAAATAAATTGAGTCGTTGTTTTATCATCTGCTGAGTATGTAGGCATCGCTTTGGCCCATTTGGTGAAATAATCCACAACAATGATAATATAACCATGCCCCCTGACTGAACGAGGGTTACATGTCATATAGGAAATGCCCCATTTGGAAAAAGGACCAATGATAATGACGAGGTGTAGGTGAGCGGGTGGGGCGGGCATCTTGCATTGGTAAATTTGGCATTCATGGCACTTGAGAACAACAAGGATTCAGTCCTTGAAAATGGATAGCAAGAAATAACAAGCGCGGAGAATTTTTTATGCGGTAGCATAGCTAGACATATGATCGCCACATGCCTTAGAATGGCAGTCATTGAGAACTCTCTTAGCCTCCTCGAGAGTAATACATCAGCAAAGAACTGAATTGACACTGACACGGTATAAAGTATCGCCAATAATACTATAGGGTTGGGAGTGATGCTGTATCTGTCGACGATCATCCTTAGTCAACACAGAACGAAACGTGGATGTCTGGACATACATGATGATATCAATGTACCATGGGTCAAGGGTGTTGATCAGGAAGAGAGTCTTGGATGGAAGCTGGTCATTTGCACCTAGGGGAGAGACATAGAATGAAGGGAACAAATCAACTTGGCGAAAACTAGTGACTTCTTAGATTTGGCAGTGGTAAGCACCAAATTGAATTCTTGTAGGATGATGATCCATTTAGAATACTTTCCACCCAGCAACTCACGAGTTAGGATGTAGGTCATCGTGTTGCATTCAGAAATCACAGTAATAGTGTGTAAGAGAATGTAGTGCCAACAATGTTGAACAACCTGTATGGCAGCCAAAGATAGCTTCTCGACATGGGCATAATGCTTTTTCGTGTCGAGGAGATTACGAATAAGGTAGTTGATAAAATGTTCATTGCCTTCATCATCATCTTGTATCAATACCATAGCAATGGTGCTAGGGGCTGTAGCTAGGTAAAGGAAGTAATCGTGATGATAATCTGGGGGATGCAGAAAAGGAGCATTTATGAGGATAACCTTGAAGTCATCGAAAGAATTTTGGGAAACCTCGTCCTAGGCAAAGAGAGTTCCTTGTTTAAGCAACCGGGTAAATCTTGAAGCTAGCCCAACATAATTGGGTATGAAACGATGGAGGAAATTTTCCTTTCGTTGCAGACTCTGGAGTCGGTGCAGTGAAGATGGAGGGGATAAAATAACAATGGCCCCGACCTTAAGCAGATTAAGGAAAATACCATCCTTGGAAATGATAAATCCGAGGATTTCCCCAATTCAACGCAGAAAACACCTTTATGCGGGTTTAACTTAATGTTGTAGTGCCTATAGCAAAGAAAAATATGCCGAAGATGGTCAGGGTGATCTTGGCTAATCCAGGAGGATTCCGTTGATACAATGCACAAGTGTTCAAGTGTTGTCATCAATATTCAGTATCGTTGTCAATTCAGTTCAGCTTCAACAATGTTGGTTATGGATCAGGTTATTTAGGTAATGTTATGGTCTTCAAGGCATTAGGGTTTAGTGCCTGGCTATCGACTTGTTCATTGACAGTTCCACCAAGTTTGGTTGACAACATGTGTCTTTCCATTCATCTTCGTAGGTTTTGATGTCGACATGGGTGTCATTGATGGAAAAGGATCGATATGGTTCAGATGTTGTCGCAACTGAGGACCGTGTCAACGATATGCATTAGTATGTCATCATGCGACAAATGTCGCTAATGTCGCTTAGTGACGAAAGATTGTAAAAAGGGTTGAAAAGTTTCATGTACTAAACCCTAATCTTCATCTAAGTCCAAAACCTATGGCTAAGTCCAAATCTAACCATCACATTCAAATGGTTATCAAACCCTAAATCTATACCTAAAACCTATTACCTAAGTCCTATTGCATCACATAAACCTATGTTTAAAAACCCTAAAACCAATATTTTATCAACCCTCGGGCATATGTAATATGTTTTAACAAACAAAAAAATTACAAATAATAACCAATATAGTCCCTAACCAGAGCTTCATAAGCCGCGTCGGAACTGTAACATATGAGCGGATGGAATATAACCATGAGGGTTGAATCTGCGTTGTTTGTAGTCAAAGTTACCGTTAACCACCAACGAGGACCGTCAGCATGTGAACAAGTTAGACTTTCACGACACCATTAGGGAGTTAGCCGTAGTGGGAACCATGTTCACATGAATGGTTAAAGGTGCTAATAGTTATGGGTAGCAGTCATCGTCGGAGATCACACTAACCTCAACATCCTAACCGCAAGCGTGTGAACACACGACGGTAGACAACGTAGTCAACGGGCAGTTGCCGAAACCACTAGAGCCCTAACTGCGGTTTGTAATGACTGTGCACGTGCGCTGTTAGCACCCTCTGCCCGGTTAGCTAACTACTAACAGATTCGGGTTAAATTAAACTCTAAAAGTGGGTTTTGTTGTGTTTTTTGTGCCAACTAATTCCTCCACCATGTCCACCTACCCTAGGTGTCACTTTGTACTAAGATCGAGTTCGAAAACTCATCCTGAGGCAACCACATTCACCTCGAACCTAGCTAAGGCGGTTTTGGTGTATTTGCAGGCCTTTAAAATGTAGTTTTCCTTCATTGATCAGGGAGGGTGGTTTTGATATTTTGTTTGTAGATTCTCGAGGTCATAGGCGGTTTTGTTTTCAATATTACAGGAGCATCCGGAGTTGGAACTTGGAACCGTAAGAGGCATTGGAACGCTGGTTTAGAGGGCTATCTGATGAAATTGATTAGAAGTGCCTGCATGCACATTTATATGGATCAAATCTCCGTGTAATCAACACCTTCTTCTCATTCCTAATAAAAATGGTCGCCCATCTTGAAATCAAACTTAGAGACGTAGTCCATCAAGGAGGAACTCCATCATCAATATTATTGTCTAGTATCATTATGTTTTTACTATTTTCACTTATGTTATGCATCGAATTTATGTTTAATCAGCTGTCATCAAGTCTTCTTCTCAAACAATTTTCCTCGATTTCCGCATTTTTAGTTAACATTCAAATCATAAATGGATAATCACTTCTACATCATTTTTTAGTTTATGATCATTTCAAATCATATAATTTGGTATTAGAGCAGGTTGCATTTCTAGAATTTCCCATTGAATTTTAACCAGGTCAAAGTTGCAACGAGGAGAAGGAATCCTTGAGCAGATCAATCTAGAGATTGGAAAGTGACGAGTCGTTCATAAATCGACCATGTCAGGACTCGATGCATGTGAAAACACTGAAACTAAGATGAGTGAAGAACAATTTCAGCAGGCGTTCTTAACCATGCATCAGATGTTGGGAGAATTCTACGAATACAAGAAGGAGAGAGATGTAGCTTCTTCTTCAAAGCCATCGAAGAAGGACAAAGGTAAAGGGAAGACTGATAAACCACCTTCACCTCCATCATCTCCATCATCATCATCATCTTCTTCTTCTTACAGTGTAGAATCTAAAACGGAAAATAAACCTAAGAAAACATCTCTTTTGAAACTTGATGTTAAATTTGAGTAACATGTTTATGATGGTGAAATGAATCCTGAAAAGTTAGATAATTGGATTAAGTAGTTAGAAGTGTATTGTTGCATTCAGAACATTTATAGCAATAAAACTAAAATTCAGCTAGCCACACTTAGAGTGGGGGGAACAACTTTAATCTGGTGGGAAAGTAAAACTCAGATAGATGTAAAGCATAAAGGAAAAGTCATCTCTTCATGGTCTAAGTTTTTAAAAGCTCTTAGGAAACAGTTTTATCCTTTAGGATACATGCAACAAGTTTTTATTGATTGGCAGCATCTGAGGCAAGGTAAAGGGTAGAGTGTTCAGGAGTTCACTTAGAAGTTTAGGAAGAAAGCATTGACGCTTTGTATTTCATTAGATACACGTGAAACTTTGTTAAACTACATTAGCAGTTTACATTCATATTTGCAGGATAATTTATTGATGTTTAATCCTGATGATTTTGATGAGGTGTGTGTTCAAGCCATACATATTGAATTAGGTGGCAAACCATTCAAGTTTTCATCACAGTCATCCAAAGAGTTGGAAACCAAAGATTCCAGTGACAGTAAGGGGAAGAACAATTCGAAGAGAAAGAAATCAACGATCGCTCATAAGGAAAGACCTACTTGTTCTCATTGCCAGAGAATCAGTCATGATGAATCTAAGTGTTGGAAACTTCATCCAGAACTTAAGCCCAAAAATTTCCTTAAGGAGAAGGATGAAAAGAAGTCCATTGCAGCAGTCCAGTAAGATCTAGGTTAAAATTCAGGTGATGAAAGGAGGATAATCGCCATTGTTACGACAGGTAAGACTTCTGACACTGGTTCAAGTTCGAAAACTATTGCATCTTATTCAAACATAAATCCTTCATATGAGGATAAAAGAGTTGAATTTTTTAACATAAGGATAACTTCTAAGCATTCAAAGGTTGACACAATGGTTGACAGTGGATCGCAAGCAAATTTAATATCTGAACATATAGTTAATCAATTGGGATTGGAGACACCAAATCATCCAAGACCATACCCATTAGGTTGGCTTAATAAATCAACTCAGTTACATGTCACAAAGTAGTGTCTGTTAAAATTTGCAATTACATCTAAGTACATTGATGAAGTGGAGTTAGATGTGGTCCCAGTAGACATATGTGGAGTTGTCATAGGAAGTCCTTATCTTTATGATAGAGATGCAGTGTTTTACAGAAGAGAACATAAATATCACCTAAAGAAAGAAGGGTTTCAAATCAAACTTGGATTTAATTGCTACAAATCAAGTTAAGTAGTTAATAAGTTCAAGTAAATATGTACTCATTTTTATTAAGGAACGACGTAAGGATGATTGTTCGGAAAACAATATTTAGTTTATAGATCAATTGATCATGATGGTTAATTCTTTTCCAAGAAATCTTATTCATAAACAAGATAAGCAACATGAGATACATTTGATGTCCTATGAACATCTTCTTAAAGACAGAATGACTCTCAACTCATTCATTCAACTGAATTCTAGAAACTATCATCATTAGTAGTGTATTGCAGGGAATGGTACATGTGAGTCTAATCAAATACTTGTTTCAGATGGTACGTTTATTTTCAGTTACAGGGATATAGGTCAGTATTGGGGAAAGTCAATGTTCAATTTCTCTTGTATTGTGTCGCCATTGCATGTCTCGAACAATTTGGAAACCTCTTTTCAAGTGGAGAGGAAACCTATTTGTTTTCATATCAAAGCCTTTTCTAAAGTAGTATCAAAGTGTCTAAAGGGAACTTATGCATCAGAGGAAAGTGATAATCAATGGAAACATCATTTAAATAAAGGAAAAGTGATTTAAACAAATCAAAATCCAATTCAATACTTTCAGAATCAAACTAAGTTGCAACAAATTTCAGCTTACAGTTGGATAGGTTCATTGCAGCAAGTTCACTTAGTAATATGGAATCAGGAAAGTATGATAAATCAAGTAGCTGGTTTGATGTCAAGTATATCTTTGATTGTCTATGTCATTGCGTAAAATATATTGTTTATACATGTTGATGGTACTAAAGAACATTCAATAGAGACTGTTTTCAAAGATTGTGAATCACTAACTCATGATTCTTCGTGGAAAGAATTGAATTACCATGTTGATAAAAGGTTGTTTGCCCATCGTCACAAGTTGTTCATACTGTAGATGGATGGAACAGGTCACTGACTTGAAAAGTGCCATGGTTAGGATCATCAGGGTCATCACTTGCAAGTGATTGATTGAATGTATTGGTACATCGTCAAGTCAACGTGGAAAGAGAGGGAGTTCTATCCTCATTGACTATATGATTAGTCAAAATTTTGTGGTCCAAAAGCTTTCAAGTGGAGAGGAATGATCCAGGAGGACTCCATTGATACAATGCACAGGTGTTCAAGTGTCGTCATCAGTATTAGTATCATCATTAATTTAGTTCTACTTTGATAGTGTCGATTATGGATCAAGTTGTTCAGATAATGTTATGGTCTTCAGAGCATTCAGTTGAGATGTTTAGCGCCTGGTTGTCAACTTGTTCATCAACAATTTTGTAAGGATTGGTCGACGACATGTGTCTTGTCGTTCGTCTTTGAAGGTTTTGATGTCAAAATGGGTGTCATTGATGGCAAAGGATCGATATGATTCGGATGTTGTTGCAACTGAGGATTGTGTCGACGATAGGCATTGGTATGTCATCATGTGACAAATGTCACTAATGTTTCTTAGTGACGAAAGATTTTAAAAAGGGTTGAAATGTTTCATGTACTAAAAGCTAATCTTCATCTAAGTCCAAAAACTATGCCTAAGTTCTAATCTAACCATCACAATCAAATGGTTATGAAACCCTAAATCTATACCTAAAACCTATTACCTAAGTCCTAAGTTCTAAGTCCTATCGCATCACATAAACCTATGCTTAAAAACCCTAAAACCAAGCTTTTATTAACCCTTGGGCATATGTAATATGTTTTAACAAACAAAAATATTACAAATAATAACCAATACAGTCCCTAACCGCAGCTTCATAAATTGCATCGGAACTGTAACATATGAGCGGATGGAATATAACTGCGAGGGTTGAATCTGCATTGTTTGCAATCAGAGCTACAGTTAACGCCAACGGGGACCGTGAGCATGTGAATAGGTTAGACTTTCACCGAACCGTCAAGGAGTTAGCCACAGCAGGAACCGTGTTCACATGAATGGTTAAAGGTGCTAATAGTTACGGGTAGCAGTCATCGTCGTAAGTTACGCTAACCACAACGTCCTAATCGCGGGCGTGTGAACACACGATGGTAGACCACACAGTGAGCGGGCAGTCACCGGAACTGCCGAAGCCCTAACCAAGGTTTGTAATGACTGTGCACATGCACTGTCAGTGCCCTTTGCCCGGTTAGCTAACCGCTAAGAGATTCAGGTTAAACTAAAGTCTAAAAGTGGTTTTGTTGTGTTTTTCTGTGCCAACTAATTCCTCCATCGTGTCCACCTACCCTAGGTGTCACTTTGTAACAAGAACGAGTTCAAAAACTCATCTTGAGGCAACCACATTATTATAGACAATTTTGTGCCTTACAGCAACAAGCATGAATTGTCAATAATCCAAGGGATCCAAAGTTCCCTAAACATGATGTTCCTACCCCTAGAGGAACAAGGTCAGCAAACCAACAGCTCTCAGATTAGTTCTCCACCTGAAAACACTCAAAAACAAGCAATCCTGAAATCAAAGCAGGTGCTCCACTAGGTTTCTGCACTGAAACTCAGTTGCTCCATGGTGTACCTGCGTTGCAAAGCAAGTGGGACAAAGGCCACCTGCGCTGAGCGAGAAGGGACAAGTGGCACAGTGAGTCATTGCTTTGGAATCTTCCAAAAATGACACTTGGATCAGGTATTTCGCCTTGTGATGAGTCAAAGGCTCTGTTTCTCCAAGTGGAAGCAAAGTTCTCCAAGTGGACTCAAGAACTGAAGATCAACTAAAGATTAACTGAAGAGAGAGAGGACACAAGGCAGCTACACATCAGTTGCAAGTTGACTCATCCTTTCTCAATTCATCTATATATTGAGCTCTCTCCTATGAGCTCAGCAGGCTGGAATTTTGTGCAAAGTAATGATATGCTGTTGGTTTCACTATTGAGTTATTGGGTGATTGTTTGAGAGAGGTGAAGAAGAGCAATTCTTTCTGCTGGGAGGTGTTGCTGGGTTGGAGCCTTCAATGGTTGTAATACTCTCAGAACCTTTATTTCTTCATTAATAAAAGCTATTGATGTTCTTCTATGTGCTCTTGTTTCAATTATATATTGTGATGATTGCATGTTTGGTTTACACTAATCCATGAACCAGTTATGATTGCATGCCTCTTGTAGTTTCCTTCTTTGTTATTTTGCAGGATCTCATCGTAGCTGGGCGAGCAGAAGAACAAAGAGCTAGGAGCAAGCGGCCAAAGAGAAGAGTTTGGATTCGACATTAAGCGCAAGGCAACGGTTAGTGCTTTCTCCATTCTCTTTTTCTTTCATAAAGAAGTAAACCTTAAGTAGTTTGTTTTACAGTTGTTGCTAAGGAACTGTCACCCTTAGAGTGGGATAGGGTCATCCGAGTCAGATACTTTTCCCTACAACAAACTGGCGACTCCGCTGGGGATCGTATCCATTTGATTGTGTTTGTAGTATTTTGCTATTCAATTCCTGAACAAAAGAGTACCAAATCGAAAAGCTTTTGACTATATCAAAAGCGAAGTAGAGGGCAGCTACTCTTGCTCATTTTCTGAGCAAATTCATGATTTGAAGAGCTGATCTACAAGGATCCTTGTAAGCTCTTAGTGATAGCCTTGCACCTTCCTAATCATCCCTTTGAGTGTGCTTGACTGATTGCTTCTGATTTGAGCAAAAACCGTGCATTTTTGAGAAAATTATGACCCGGAAACTGTGAAAACGCAATTCTCGTTTTCCAAAGCAGGTAGTACACAGGCTACCTGCTTTGCAACGCAGGTCCCGAAGGGGCTACCTGCGCTGAGAGCCAGTTTGGCTGTGCAGAGCCTGCGTTGGCCCAAATTTGCCTAGTGCATTTGGGGTTTCCTCCTTTCTCTTGCCTGTTTTCACTTAGTTTTGCTGCTAGGTGTCAGTCTTGTGCCTGTTTTGAAACCAATATTACTTGCCATCATTCTACCTCTGTTATATAACGAAATTGTACTTGTTCTTTGTATTTCTTACTCATTTACAATTTCCCATAACGAAAAGTAAACTAGTCATGCTTTTGGCCTTTTAGATCTGAACCTGTGTTGAGCATTTTGCTGGTCTAAAGAGTTAGCTTGTTTGTTGTCCATAGCTGATTAGTCATTTTACTTTCGTTAGTATGGTTTGATTTCATGTATTTCCAGTGATTAAGCAAGTGAATCTTAAGGTGTCTTTTGATTTTGGACAAACTTGTTTACTTTCGCTTTAAATCGAAATCAAAGTTATATAACCACTTTCTTTTTGTAATCCATCCACATTAAGAAAGGGAAAAGAAAATACATGCATTGTGCATTTTGCATTTGACTGTGTGCTTGACAATTTAGGAAAGATTTGCATTTTAGTGCATGCTCTATGATCTGTGTGAAAAGATTTGCCTTTCTTTTCCCTCAGTAGTTAAGGTTTTCAAAGTTGAAAGATTGAAAAGTTTGCTTCTCATCTTAGACTGCATTCAGGAATTTGTTATATACATCTCGTGGTGATCCTTAAAGGCAAACTGATAAGCAAGATCAACATTAAAATAAATCCAATTTACATAACAATGATTTGTAACATAACGCAAACACATAGAGGTCTAGGTAGAGACGTGTTCCGGCGTCGTTAAACATAGTGACTGTCGATCTCTACGAAGGTGGGTGATTCCTCCTGAGAGTCGGTGGCACTAATACGGACTTGTGCTCCCATGTACCGTCGCGTATATATTGGGAGACCCCTATAGGCAATTATCCTTTATCCATAGGAAGCCGTGTCGGCCGCCCTACTGATCGCGATGCAGTGAACACAGCATTCACGAAGATCGACCACCCGTACCGTAAAACGTATTCTGTGGTTTCGCGAAAAGTTTGGCACACCCTCTGCCTAGATCTCCAGAGCAGTTTCTTTTGTCCTTTTTCAAACTCTATAACTGAAAAGGTCCAACCGAGCATTTGTCACTTCGGGCTCGTTAATACATCGAAGGCGACTAGAGTCATCTTTAGCTTTTTCTCGACTCTTAAAACATGAAAAAGCAAGTTTGTGTCTAAAAGCGTCGTTAATAAAATTTATTTTAAGCGGAACATAATCACCTGTTATTCCCACGTTGATCTTTCAGTTGAAAAAGTATGGAGCCCACCAACCAAGGAAGTAACCTTGGCGGAAGTCCAAATCCCTTCTCCTCTTGGGGAGATGTTGGTGCGCCTCATATGGCCACATTGTCACTTCCAGGATTGACAATTGGCCTACCTGTATGGCTCTTTTCAACTAATGTAGTCTAGATCGCCACTAATCCTGAGCAGTCGAATCAATAGTCAGAACAGTCTAGAGCTACCCACCAGCCTTCCACTTCTTACAATTCTTCCTCTGATCCTTCATCTTCACAAGGAAGAGCCGGCAAAAGTCAGCCTCCCATGGAGAAGAAGGAAAAGAAGAAGAGAGAAAAGAAGCAGAAGGGGCCTATGGCGAAGGCGACTGGGGGCAAGCAAAAGACAGCTGACAAAAACCCACACACTGCACCAACCGGGCCTAAATCGCCATGTGTCATTTGCAAAGGGGCCCACTTCCATCGTGATTGTCCCTGTATTCCCCGGATACTAAGGGACTGGTCCCCAAGGTTGCACAATCCGGTAGCATCAACCTCTGGTAGTCATGTTGATTGCAGTCCGTCAACTAGCGAGAGTGAAGGACGAAGAGGGAGACCAAGATCACCCTGTATATTGTGTGAAGGCGATCACGCCATCCACAAATGTCCATTCTTAGATGAGGCAAAGAGAGTTTTGGAAGATCGTCCGGTTTCACCGTTACGACTTCCTCCTGGATACCAAAAACTCGCGCCTAATCCCTCGGTAGTTGAAAATCCAGCTGACCCGCTCAAGTGGTCAGCTGAAGTGTTGGTCATTGAAAATGAACCTACTGAATCCAGAACAGACGAAAGTCTAAAGGTCGAAACGGTAGTCGACCCCGTTCTTCCTTCGGAGGTTTCATCCTCCAATGACCCCGTCATTGAAGACCCATCTTCAAATGACAACCTCACTGAAGAGGATAAGGATGACACCGTCCATATTCTTTTCATCAACACAGACTCTGATGAGCATCAGGGCAATGCGCCCGTTCCTTTATCGCAGGAAGGAACATCGTCAGGGTCGTATCCGGCCGTATATTCGGTCCCACCACCAAGCAACCTAGTTGTATCCTTTGATTGGAATCAACTAGGCAGACCCCGGTTACCAGCCAGTATCCCATTCAGAATCATAGTCCAAATCTACAGAATGGTGATGGCTGGAACTATCATTGATGAAGGGGCATCTGTGAGTATCCTTTCCTCTGTTGCTTGGAAAGCACTGGGTTGCCCGGCGCTTTTACCTGAGATGAGAAATCTATCAGGTTTTGATAAAGGAACCAGTCACCCGTTAGGGATTCTCCCCAATGTTCCAGTTACATTGAAAGGGAAGACAGTTCATATGAACATCATGGTCGTCCAGGGACCCTTGGCATATAAATTACTCCTTGGACGAGACTATATATATTGCATGGAGGCAATAGTGTCCTCGCTCTTTAGAGTCATGTGTTTTCCGCACGAAGGAAGAATGGTCAAGCTCGTAGACCAACTTTCATTTCCAGGATCACGCATTGCAAATAGTCAAATACCATCCCTTAACGGTTTATTCACTCAAGGAATGCCACCACCCCCGGTTCTACTTCCCGATGAATGCGAGTAATTCGAGAAGAAAAGAATGGGGACCCAGGGGGCATGCACCCTGGCCTGCCTCGGGCAGAGAAAACCTTAGGTATAAAGTTAATTTCTGCAGAAGAATGGGCTAGTCCGTACCCCGTCCAAAAAGGAAGAGAGGGTTGTTCTAGGATAAAATTCTTTTGTCAAAGTTATGTTGAAGCGGAAGAATCGCTCCCTTTGTCTAAAGAAGTGGGCTCTCCTAAGGAGGGGATCTATTTGTGGCAGCAAGAAGGCACCATCTTTGAATGTCAAGCCTCACCCATTAAAACAATATGTTTTAAAAGAGAAGTAGGGGCAGTCTTCAAAGAAAGAGAGGAAATTGCTGCAACAAGTAGTCACCATCCTTAGCAACCTAATGATAGACATCGCCAAAAAGAGAGTTTAGTTTGCGGCAGCAAACAAAACCATTTTTCGGATAATAAGTAAGAGGACCTCTCCCCCGTAACACCAATGTTTTATCTGTTGCGATCTTGCAAAAATCAAAAAGTGAATTGATGGGAAGACAAGTACCATCGGCACCGAAAAATAACGAGAAGACAAGTATCGTTAAAAATATAGCAAGACGACAAGTAGAAAAACAAAGGTGGGACAGAGGAGAAGAAGAGCCTTGAAATTATACTTTATACCTGGGGGCATGCAAACCTTTTGGAGTGCAAGCACGGGACGACTGTTTATTTTTTGTAAATTTTTAGGTCCTCCCTTTAAACCTGTAGGTCTAACCCGTTAAACTCGTAGGATTAGCCGTTTCCAGCTTGCATAAAGAAAGGATGAAGGGCAAAAGTTAAAACCTGCCAAATTGGAATAATTAGTGAGGTATCGCTCCTTAAATAAGATTACCTCACCTAAAGCATTCCTTGTATTAAGACTGGTATAATCGAGCAGTTTTAGCAATGTTCATGCTCGTTAAAAAATAAACGCAAGAATCGAGCAGTTTTGTACAGAGTTCATGCTCGTTAAAAAATAAACACAAGTTGTGAGCAATCTTTCCCTACAGTTCAAGCTCATCCAGAAAAAATGAACCGGTAAACAACCTCGAGAAATGTAACCTTTGAAAGCCATATTAAAAGCCCTTGGTCGTGTTTATATGCCATCACCTCCATCCGTTCATTTGGCCAATCGTTCACCTCCATATGTTTGTTTACCCATTTTGAGGAACAGCTGCGAAGAGTGATTTCACTTAGCCATCCTTGTGACACTGCCGTGATTGGAGAATTCCAACCTGTACCTGGAATCTGCTGCTATCCCTGTTCATCACTCGTTCCTCAAAAGACGAGTCTTCTTTGAGCTCTTTTCACTGACTCGTAAAATATGAAAAGTTTGCCGAGTTTTGGCCTTCCAGCTCGTTAAAGGACAAGAAGAGCTATCCCTCCTCTAGATTTTAATCTTTTTGGACCTGAGGGATTATTACACAAAAAGATCGAGCGCTTGTTTTGTTCGGCTCGTTAAAGAAATCGAAAATTCATCCCTTCTGTATTGTTTTATACTTTTTCGGACTTAAGGGATTAGAAGACGAAAAAGGAATTTTGGAGTTAACTTTTCATACCTTTTCAGACTCTCTAAAAATGAAAAGGACCGAGTTTTCTTTGTCGTTAGACTCGTTAAAATGATTAAATAGCGACAAACTTGTCTTTAGACGAGAACGAGTTTCCCTATCGCTAGGCTCGTTAAAACATAGCGATGGGCTTGCCCGAAGGGCAGGTTATAGAACAAGCATATGTTATCCTCCTCAAGCTTGACAAAAATAAAGAGGTACTGGTCAGCAATGACTGGGGAAAAATTGGGAGAACCTCACAGCATTAATGGTAGCAAGTCGCTCTTGAACATGACACTTTGTCCTCCGTATCACATCGGGTTGGGTTGTTTCATTCACCGGTCTCATAACCATGGTCTTCGCCACACCATCCACAATTGGGGTAATGCTACCAATCCATCACATCAGTGTCATTATATGTTCAAGAGATGTGGTTCTGTAAAGAGTCAACCGTGTTCCACCCACTGCCATACATTATCCTTCATCCACTTCATGACCGCCACCCTGAATCATACATCACAGTTTGTTTTCACCTCATCGCAATCGCTAGCTCCATTCCGTGTCACTGATGTGGGATTCATTAAGGCCCTCCTTTGACGGATCGCTCCTTGTCGACATCAGCTCATTATCCAAGGAGTTGATCTAGGAACACCCCCCTCAGTACTTTGAAGCTTGCATGCCTCAATGGCAAGTTTCTCACTTCCGGCGACAGGTATACATCAATGACCTTCGACCAGAAGATTTTGCATGGTGGTCGACGCCAAGTCCTTTATTCCCACCATGTGGATTATACTGCCGTACCTTGAGGGTCATCATCCTTATCGGTGACTCCTCTCGCGCTTGTTAACAGTTTACATCATTGACCGGTAATCAAGCGATGTCTTTCCATGTTCGACTTCAAGAAATTCTCACATGGATCGACTTGTACATCGAGTGAAGATCGGAAGAGATTGAAGACCCCGGATCTAGTTTCATCCATCCGGGCTGCGATATATATTCAGGACATAAAGACATTTGATATGTACACCATTACAGCAGATGATCATCCTTCTCAAAGGATGATAATTTCAGCAGAGAATTATCAGTCTACACTCAGACGATCGTCTGTTCTATGTACCAAAATGTATTTATAAAGCTGAGCATGGGAATGCCCGCCTCAGCTAGATCATGAAAAATGTATGAAAAATAATGTATTGTATTGTATCTTATTACAGGACACTTCTCAGCAGATTGAATGAACTTCGGATCCTCTCAATAAAGCATTTCACCCGATAAACGACCTCATACTTTAGGGGGCATCTGTTATAGACAATTTTGTGCCTTACAGCAACAAGCATGAATTGTCAATAATCCAAGGGATCCAAAGTTCCCTAAACATGATGTTCCTACCCCTAGAGGAACAAGGTCAGCAAACCAACAGCTCTCAGATCAGTTCTCCACCTGAAAACACTCAAAAACAAGCAATCCTGAAATCAAAGCAGGTGCTCCACTAGGTTTCTGCGCTGAAACTCAGTTGCTCCATGGTGTACCTGCGTTGCAAAGCAAGTGGGACAAAGGCCACCTGCGCTGAGCGAGAAGGGACAAGTGGCACAGTGAGTCATTGCTTTGGAATCTTCCAAAAATGACACTTGGATCAGGTATTTCGCCTTGTGATGAGTCAGAGGCTCTGTTTCTCCAAGTGGAAGCAAAGTTCTCCAAGTGGACTCAAGAACTGAAGATCAACTAAAGATTAACTGAAGAGAGAGAGGACACAAGGCAGCTACACATCAGTTGCAAGCTGACTCATCCTTTCTCAATTCATCTATATATTGAGCTCTCTCCTATGAGCTCAGCAGGCTGGAATTTTGTGCAAAGTAATGATATGCTGTTGGTTTCACTATTGAGTTATTGGGTGATTGTTTGAGAGAGGTGAAGAAGAGCAATTCTTTCTGCTGGGAGGTGTTGCTGGGTTGGAGCCTTCAATGGTTGTAATACTCTCAGAACCTTTATTTCTTCATTAATAAAAGCTATTGAGGTTCTTCTATGTGCTCTTGTTTCAATTATATATTGTGATGATTGCATGTTTGGTTTACACTAATCCATGAACCAGTTATGATTGCATGCCTCTTGTAGTTTCCTTCTTTGTTATTTTGCAGGATCTCATCGTAGCTGGGCGAGCAGAAGAACAAAGAGCTAGGAGCAAGCGGCCAAGAAGAGTTTGGATTCGACATTAAGCGCAAGGCAACGGTTAGTGCTTTCTCCATTCTCTTTTGCTTTCATAAAGAAGTAAACCTTAAGTAGTTTGTTTTACAGTTGTTGCTAAGGAACTGTCACCCTTAGAGTGGGATAGGGTCATCCGAGTCGGATACTTTTCCCTACAACACACATTCACCTCGAACCTATCCAAGGTGGTTTTAGTGTATTTGCAGGCTTTTAAAAGGCATTTTTCCTTCATTGATTAGGGAGGGTGGTTTTGATATTTTGTTTGCAGATTCTAGAGGTCATAGGAGGTTTTGTTTTCAGTGTTACCGGAGCATCCAGAGTCAGAATTGGAAACCATAAGACGCGTTGGAAAGTTGGTTCAGAGGACTATATGATGACAGTGATAGGAAGTTCTTGCATGCACATTCAAGCTAATCAAATCTCTATGTAATCAACACCTTCTTCTCATTCCTAATAAAGATGGTTGCCCATCTTGAAAGGGGACCCAGAGACATAGTCCATTAGGGAAGAACTTTGTCATAAATCTTGCTATCTGGTACCACTATGTTTTTACTATTTCCACTTTTGTTATGCATCGATTTTATGTTTAATAAGTTGTCATAAAGTCTACTTATCAAATAGTTTTCCTTGATTTCCACACTTTTAGTTAACATTCAAATCATAAATGGCTAATCATTTCTACATCATTTTTTAGTTTACGATCATTTCAGATCATTGGTGCTTACGAGAATGAGCGGGAAGGTCATCCAAGTAAGGCTGAATGATGTTGCGAATATCGTGAAATGCACAAATAAAGTTGTATTTTCTTGATCGGCTAGTGAAATGTTAATCTGGTTGTAACCAGAAAAACCATCCATAAAGGAAAAAAATTCACTCCCAGCACATTAATCAATGATCTGATCAATGAAGGGAGTAGGATAGTTATCCTTAGGGCAAGCACGATTGAGATCATAGTAATCGATGCAGATGTGTATCGTGCCTTATTTCTTTGTTACCAATACAATATTTGACACCTAATTTGTAAGAGGGATTGGATAAATGAATCCAGCTTTGAGAAGTTTTTCAACTTCACCCTTGATAGCGGTGACTTTCCTAGGGTGCACTGGGCGGAGCCGTTGGCGAACAAGCTTCGCATGAGGATAAGTTGGGATTTTGCGCACTATGATGGTAGGATCAATGCCAAGAATTTATTCATATGACCACGTGAACACGTCACAAAATTCTTGAAATAGACGAGTATAGGTGTTGATCTCATCTGGAGAATAAGTTACCCCAATATGGACATGTTCAACAATACCAGGCTTAATAGAAATATCAATTGGCATCGTTTGGGTAATATTACCCAAATTCCCTTTCGACCATACTTCATGAGTCAGGATTAGTGCTGGAAGTGGGAGGAAGGAAACTGAGAAGAGAACTTGTAGAATTTCCCACTGTAGATCACCTAATAATGCAATATACTAAAGCAAAATACTTGATCTACTTCTACAAACAAACTTGCAGAAGCTTAATCGATTTAAGCACGATCAAATAGAACACATATAACAAAGAATGAGAAATCAATCACATATGAACACAGAAGAATACTCTGGGGAAAGCCTCAGCTAAAAACCTCGCTATTTGTATTATCATACAAGTCGAAATATCTCACATAACTCACCAAACTCAAAAGTAACTGCACAGTCTCCAAGGAATGAATTCCTTCTGCATGCAAGAGATATCCTCAATGGAATATTCCTACAACTGATAGTACACTATCCCATCCTATAATCTCAACTGGGTCTCTGACTGAATTGACATGCATGAGTTATTTATGAGAGAATATTAAGTTATTTGAAGTATAGTAGTTACATGCATGCATGCATTAACTAAATGAACTCATAATTAGTTCCACAAACTATTGGAACTAATCTAACTGGCCTTAACTTAGTTAACTAAGCTAACTAATTACAACTCAAAGTACAACTCATCCTGATCTCCTTAATTAAGGGATAACTTCCTCAATCAAGGGGAAAACTATTGCATGTCTTCACATAGACTTCATGTTTGATTTTCTCCAACTAATTAACTCAAGATGAATTAATTAGTTATTTTCCAAACAACTACTAAGATCAAATTCGAATTTTAATTCTCAATTTTAGTTCAGGGACTAAATAAAATTGGAATGTATCTCGAAATGCTATTTATAGCAATGCTATTTTTAGCACTTCTATATTTAGCATTTATTGTTGCTATTTTCAACACTCCCTCTCAACAAGAAAGGGATTATCTTTCACCCCAATCCTATCTCTGTGGAACTCAAATTTGCATTTTGAAAATGCCTTAGTCAAAATATCTGCATCATGTTCCTTGGTCGAAACATACAACAAAAACATGATCCTCTTCACCACACAGTCTCGAAGATGATGATACCGGATATCAATGTGCTTGGACCTGTTATGAAATACTGGATTCTCAGATAGATTGATACAACTTTGATTATCGCAATAGATCACAATTGGATCCATCCTCTGACCAAACAATCCAATAAGAATTTTCTGCATCCAAATGGCCTCACATGCTGCCTGATTGGTAGCCATGTATTCAGCCTCTACTGAAATAAGTGCAATTGACCTCTGTTTCCCGTTGTACCAAGAAACTACAGCTGAACAGAGGTTGAAAATTCCTCCTGAAGTGCTCTTCTGGTCTGATGGATTCCCTACCCATTCTGCATCAGTGAAGCCCTGAAGCTTCACTCCCTTTGTCCATCTGTACCATAATCCATACTGAGATGTGCCTCTGATGTATCTCAGCACATGATTCACTACCTTCCAAAACAGCTTGGTAGGCTGAACTATAGCTTGACTCATTTGGTTCACCGCAAAGCACAAATCTGGTTGTGTGTTCACTAGATACATCAATGAACCCACAAGTTGCCGATAAACAGTAGCAACTACTACCTCACCTGAATTAGCATCCTCCTTCATCCAGTTACTTGCTAGAGGAGTCTACATGGGTTTTCACTTCTCCATGTGGAATCACCTAAGTATCTCATTGGCATACTTTCCTTGAGACACAAACACTTCCCCATCCTTCTGCCACACTTCCATGCCTAGAAAGTAGTACATAAGACCCATGTCTTTCATCTCAAACTCTCTTGCAAGGTCCTCCTTGCAAGACTTGATCAACTGACCATCACATGACAATATCAGATCATAAACATAAAGAACAATGATCAATGGCTTACCTTCTACCATGATGTGGTAAAGGTTCGCATCCGCTTCACTCTTTGTGAAGCCCAACCCGGTGAAATAGCTGTTGATCCTGGTGTACCAAGCATAAGGTGCTTGCTTAAGCCTGTACAAAGCTCTCTTGAGTCAGCACACATGTGACTCACAATCGAAGGTCTCAAATCCTTTTGGCTACTCAATGTACACCTCTTCCTCAATCTTGCCATTGCGGAATGCAGAATTCACATCCATCTGATGGATCTTCCAACCCATCTAAGCTGATAGTGCCAACATCGATCTGATAGATGAGTACCTTGCTACAAGAGCAAAGGTCTCATCATAGTTGATCCCCTCGACCTGTGAGAAACCACAGGAAACAAACCTTGCCTTATGTTTCTCCACACTGCCATCAACTGCTTGCTTTACCTTGTAAAGCCATTGGGAACTCACCACTGACTTGTCCTCCTGTATTGGGACAACATCCCAAACATTGTTCCGAATGATGGAGTCGTACGCCTCCACCATAGCATCAACCTAGACTGGTTGCTTCACTTCTTCCTCGAAGGAATATGGTTTAGTCTCTACACACTCCCCAACTAGGGCCATGTAACCAGTGTACCGCTCGGGTGATCTCTTCTGTCTGCGCTAAGAGGATGGCTATCCCACATTCTCTCTCACATCCATCACCAATATGTCAGATTCCCTTGAGAGTTTCCGCCCATCTCTGGAAGACTCTGCATGAGTGGATGTCTCCACTCCTAGATCCTCTGCATGCATCTGCTCCACATTAGTCTGAGGCTCCTCGCCCTTAGGGACTAAAAGTTTCTCCTCTGCATGCACCTTGAGCTCCCTCTCATGGGAAACTCACATGGCCTTCTGGTCATCAAACTTCAGAGCTCTATGTACCACTGTCCTCTGACTGGTAGGAAAGAATGCCAGATAGTTGTGGGTTGTATCAGTGTACCCCACAAGTATCCCTAACTCAGCTGTTGGATCTAGCTTCTTCCGGGCATCTTTGGTCACATGGCAATAAACTGATGATCCAAAGATCCTGAAGTGACTCACATTTGGTCTCTTCCCAGAAAAGGCCTCCACTGGTGTATTCATCCCCAGTGTACAATGCAGACTTCTATTTTGCAAGTATACTTCTGTATTGCATGCCTCAGCCCACAAATGAAGTGGTAGGCTTTGGTAATGCAGCATCGCCTGACCTGCTCCCACAATTTGTCTGTTCTTCCTTTAAGCCACCCCATTTTGCTGTGGGTTATGGGGTGTCATCAACTCCTGTTTAATTCCTTCTGTTGCACAGAAGTCCTTAAAATGTTGGGAGACATACTCTCCACCATTGTCGCTTTGCAAAGCTTTTATTTTCTTTCCAGATTCTTTCTCAACCAAGGCTTTGAACTCACAAAACCTTGAGAAGGTTTGATCCTTATTTTTCATGAAGTAGATCCAACATCTACGAGAAAAAACATCAATAAAAATAACATAGTACCTTTGTTTAGTGGTGGGGGCTACATAGAATGGTCCACACACATCTGTATGAACTTGCTTTAGGATTTCTCCAGCTCTACTGTCTCGATCCTGAAAGGAATATTTTGCATACTTACCCAAGGTACAAACTTTGCATGTATCCACTTGCTCCAGTTTGCCCTTGGGAAGTCTGGTAGAAATCTGCTGCATGATCTTCAAGGCCCCATGGTGCACGTGGCCCAATATTCTATGCCATAGCTCACCAACATATTGGCTCTGCACCAACTTTTCTTTGGAACTCAATGCAACACAGTCGTCTACCTCTAGCTTGTAGAGATTCTTAACTCGAATCCCAATCCTCTTGGTCTATCCAGTGCCGATACGACTCAGGAATGCCTTTCCTTTACTAATGACTTCATCATAGCCTTTGTCTTCCAACATAGCAACAGACACAAGGTTCTTTTTCAGACCAGGCACATACTTTACATCAGTCAGGGTGAGAGGAGCTCCATGCTCCCTCTGAAACACAACCATACCTTCACTTGAAACACGGTACTTTCCATCATCGCCCATCTCTATGCGCATCTAGAGGTCCTTCTCCTCCAAGGCACTCAGTAGACTCTTGTCGTCAGTCATGTGGAATGAAGCTCCACTGTCCAGGTACCAAACACAACCCACCGTTGATGAAACCATGCATGCAATGAGGGTGAAATATAATTTGAACTGTGAGGCCAATGCCTCACCATATGATCCTTTCGAGGATCCCTTTTTGGATTTCTTCTGTGGAAAGTTCGTAGCATAATGACCCACCTCATGATAATGAAAACATCACACTTTCAATTCAATCTTCTTCCCACCATGGGAAGAACTAGATTTGGAATGGGAAGCCTTCCCCTTCCCTTTCCTTGCCTTACTTGCTAAGGCTTTTCTTCATCATCTTCCTTAGATGAAGATCCATCTCGGTGCTTCTTCTTATCTGCTCTTGCATCAGATATGACCAAAGTCATTCCCAATTTAGCAGTTTCTCTCTTCCATTTACCGAGTCTTGGTAGCTATGCTAGCTCTTAGGAAGACTGAGGAGAGCAAGACTCACCACATCATCATCAACTGTCGTGATTCCTACACTTCCAAGCTCATTCATACAGGTGGTGAGCTTGTTAAGATATGTAGAGATCATGTTGCCCTTTTCACACTTGATTTTCCGAAGCTTGTCTTTCAGCGCCAGCTTCTTCTGATCGTTTTTTTTTTGATATAGATCCTTCAATCTTTTCCACATTGAAAATGGTGTCTCCTTCCCATGGATACTCGAGACAATGTGGTCTTGAACTCCCTCTAGAAGAATTCTCCTCACTCTAGCCACACATTTCTTCCATTCCACCAATTCTTGGGCATTAGTAGCTACTGGCTTGGGGACTTATTGATCAATTAAGTCCTTCAAACCGTTGTCCTCTAATACCATGGACATGCGATCCTTCCAGGCTATATAATTTGAGCTACCATCCAGGGCATACTTGAGTCTCAAATCATTGAACGCCATTGGTGAAATTTGAGATGTGACAAGAATTTGATCTCTATAATCAAGAAATTTAAACTTTGAACTTCTCCCTTCTTTGTATACTATTCTCCGCTTTGATCACCTTTGCTCCAATACCATGTAGAATTTCCCATTGTAGATCACCTAATAATGCAATATACTAAAGCAAAATACTTGATATACTTCTACAAACAAACTTGCAAAAGCTTAATCGTTTTGAGAAAGATCAAATAGCACACATATACTAGAGAATGAGAAATCAATCACACATGAACACAGAAGAATACTCTGGGAAAATCCTCAGCTAAAAACCCTACTATATGTATTATCATACAAGTGGAAATATCTCTGCATTACACAAAGCTTTAGCTCACAAGCTATCCAGCTCTCAGTACAATACCTCAATGCTACTCATAGACTGATTAGACACAACATATGCCTTCCTCCAGTCCTCCAAGCCTCCTATTTCCTTGCACATTTTCTCCTGGGTCCTCTGGCTGCCACCTGTGTGAGTTCACCTCTCACACAATTCACCAAACTTAGAAGTAACTGCGCAATCTCCAAGGAATGAATTCCTTCTGCATGCAAGAGATATCCTCAATGGAATATTCCTGCAACTGATAGTATATTGTCCTATACTCTGATCTCAATTGGGTCTCTGACTGAACTGACATGCATGAGTTATTTATGAGAGAATATTGAATTATCTGAAGTACAGTAGTTACATGCATGCATGCATTAACTAATTGAACTCACAATCAGTTCCACAAACTATTGGAACTAATCTAACATGACTTAACTCAGTTAATTGAGCTAAATAATTACAACTCAAAGTACAACTCATCCTGATCTTAATTAAGGGATAAATTCCTCAATCAAGGGGAAAACTATCGCATGTCTTCACATAGACTTCATGTTTGATTTTCTCCAACTAATTAATTCAAGATGAATTAATTAATTATTTTTCAAATAGCTGCTAAGATAAAATTCGAATTTTAATTCTTAATTTTAGTTCAAGGACTAACTAAAATTGGAATGTATCTCGAAATGATATTTATAGCAATGTTATTTTTAGAAATTCTATATTTAGCATTTCTTGTTGCTATTTTCAACAGAACTCCTCGAGACTGGTAGACATGACCGTCAGGTGAGGCAGGAATGAGGAATGATGACGAGTATCGTTCTAAGGTGGTTCCTCGAGAGACATTACTTCCATGATACTTTCGTTAGCAAGAAAAGTCTTAGTTAAGGGATTTGGAGATTCCGAAGCACCAAGCCATGGGGATTGAGAATACGGATCAAGAGAAGCCCTAGAAACAGGAGAATCAAAGGATATAGAACCTGAGGCCGAAACAATTTCCACATAATTGATTTCGGCAGGACTAAGTGGCATAACCTCACCCCAGGTATCAACAGGATCTGGTGAAGGTATGACCCAAGGATCATATTTGATCGAGATCATGTTGACAGAGGCAACATCAGGAGGTGGGAGTGGAAAAATTCCCATCAAGTAAGAATCTTTAAAAAGACCTGCCCCCACACTCTCATAAGGAGCACTAGTGTACTTGACATACGGAACGTTACCATCCAAGGAGGAAGAGGCAAAGAAGGACAACTCGTCGACAGAGACAATCTTCCCTTGATGGGGAAAATGAATCATGAAAAATAGGGAGGACGCTACAACATGCATGGCATGGGTCCAGCTTTGTCTGAGTAGAAGATTATAATTGAGCTTAGCGTCAACAATCTCTACCTCAAATTGTACTGTCTTTCCCTCCAAAGTAATGGCAAGGTTAGGTAAGACACCGAACGGTCACGAATTGCACCTGTCAAACTTCCAAAGTGTTCGTTGATTGGTTCAAAGTAGGAGAACCAATTGCCTTTCATCAGGTGATTGACATGATGCAAGTAGAAGCACCTTCATCGATGACAGTCCTATTAATGGTTTTCTCATTGATGATTACTTTAAGGAGAAAGGCAATCTAATGAGGGAGGCTTGGAACATGGTTCTCTAGATCAAAACATATCAAATTGGAATCGGCAGGATAAATACCCCCAATAGCTAACAACAAGAATTTCCACTGAGACAGACATCTTTGGTTTACCTCAAGAACCAACATAGCTGATGGCACCTGAGCCAAATCCTCAACAATATTATAATGTTGAGCAGTTTGAGAATTGGGATTGCACGATGATTTCCTTAGCACACCTCGAGAGGGTGGCCGAATAGCGAAATCAGGGTTAGGGCACTCGATATGAAGAGGGTTAAAACTCAGGACATAAGAAGAAGGGATGGCCTCTTTCTCTTTCTTAGCTGTTGGAGCAGGAGTCTGGTAATATTTTGATCTAGTAGCCATATTAATAGGCATACTCATCATGAATACTTGAGATGTTGAGGAAGTGGATGATTGGGGTTGGTCTACCATTTGAGTTTGTTGAGACAAAAAGGGCTCTTTTAGGACAACTAGGGTCCCTTTGAGAAAACGACTAACTTCGGACTGTCAGGGACAATCCTTGGTATAGTGATCCTCCTCGCAAATGAGGCACGAATACTTAGGCTTCTGTTGTGAAGAATCATCAGTAGATGACTTAGGAGGACCCTATTTTGGGGCATCGACTTTACCCTTGCCTTTGCCTTTCCTCTTACCTTTCGAGGATTTTTCCACTGTGGTAGACTGGACAACATTGACCTCTGAGGTTTCACCAGGGCCAGATGGATTTTGGGAGGAACTATTGGAAGCAGTGTTTGAGACCGACTTTTGTTTGGAAGAAAATTTAGCTAGGGTCTGGGACACTAAACCAATTACTCCATCAACAGGAGGTGTAGCCTGTGACTTCTATGTCATGGGATCGGATGATGGATGTGGAGAATCAGGTAATAACTCATACAAAGTGTGAGACTGAGAATAAACAAGATCTAATTACTGGGCACAAACAATGGCTTTTTCTTCGGTAACGCATCCAACCATGTCTATATCGTGAGAAATTGGAGCGATGAATGACTTGGTAAACCATTTGGTGAGCAACTGATCAGCAATCTCAAACTTGATCAGGTGACGTCTACATCTCCATTCATGGATGTGATTGGAGATGTGTGTCGCAGTATCTTGCTTAAACGATGTGAGAAAATAGGTGCCAGTTTCATAGTGAACAGGAAACTAGAAATGTGTGAGGAAAGCCATGGCTAAAGAGTTGAAGTCATTGTAAGTACTTCGGAGAAGCTCGATGTACCACTTGGCTGCGACACTTGTGAGGGTTCGTTGGAAAAGATGGAGACGAATAGAATCATCAACGTAAAAACTCGAAGAGCACCAGAGGTGATATGTCATCGCATGGCTTGAGGATCTTCTTTTGCTTCCCATTGAACTTAGGACAATCGCTCTAGATCTTGGATAGAACCAGAGGTGAGTATGGTGAATAAAGAATTGGATCATTCATAAGGTGAGACACATCTGGAAACTCTAGTGTGGCCAAGAACGATAATTGAGTATTGAAAGGCATTGGATGTTGATAAGAGGGTACAACTGGAGGAGCCCATCCCAAGTGGTAAGGATTTTGGCCATATGGTAGTTGACTCTGCCCCCATTGTAGGTTACCTTAGCCATAGGGAGGATTTTGACCTTGAACACCTTGAAATTGTCCGCTCATAGGTTGTTGATAAGCAACATACAGGTTAAGAGGTTGTTGAGTCTGTTGACCTTGGACATATGGATATTGCACCTATTGTCCCTGGACATATGGGTTTTGAACCTGTTGCCCTTGAATAATAGGATTTTGGACCTTCTGTCCTTGGACATAAGGATTATACACTTACTGGCCTTGGACATAGGTATTCTAGACCTGCTTCCCTTGGACAAAAGGATTTTCCAGACCTGTTCTTCAACCTCAAAGAAGACTTAATCCTCATCTAAAATATGTGGTAAAAGCTGAACTTCAAAAACTTTTAGATGTCCATTTTATTTATCTTATCTCTGATAGTAAATGGGTCTCTCCGCTTGTGGTGGTACCAAAAAAGAATGGGAAATGGAGAATCTGTGTGGATTACAGGGAGTTAAATAAAGCAACACAAAAAGACCACTTTCCTCTCCCATTCATAGACCAAGTATTAGATACTCTAGCAGGAAAGAAATTCTTTTCTTTCCTGGATGGCTTCAGTGGATACAATCAGATTCAGATTGCCCCTAAAGACCAAGACAAAACTACTTTTACTTGTCCTTGGGGAAAATTTGCTTATCGAGTTCTACCTTTTGGCTTATGTAATGCTCCTGCCACATTCCAAAGGGCTATCCTTAGTATTTTTGCAGATTTAATAAATGATGGACTTGAAGTATACATGGATGACTTTACACCATATGGAGATGATTTTGATCTAGCATTGGACACCCTAGAAAAAGTCCTACAACGCTGCATTGCTACCAGGCTTTGCTTAAGCCACGAAAAATGTTATATGATGATGACTGAAGGACTTATCCTAGGACACTATGTTTCAGCAGCTGGAATTCAGGTAGACCCGCCAAAATCCAAATACTTTTGCTTATTCCCACTCCTACTACTCAAACAGAGGTACGCAATTTTCTTGGATTTTCTGGTCATTATAGGCGATTTATAGAACATTATTTGCACATTGCTGCACCTCTGTATGCACTAACTGGTAACGTTGATTTTCTTTGGATGGAAAAATGTGAACGTGCTTTCAAATATCTGAAGAAGCTCGTATCCACAGCCCCAGTCCTTCGAGGACCAAATTGGGATTTTCCATTCCATATATTATCTGATGCCTCAGACACATCCATTGGAGCAATCCTCGGGCAGGAAGAGGATAAAAAAACATATGCTATTTATTACATCAACAAAAATTTATCCCCTGCTGAATTAAATTACACTGTTACTGAAAAAGAATTCCTAGCTGTAATACATGTTGTCAATAAGTTTAGACATTATATTACTGGATATCCTGTTATCTTGTATACAGATCATTCTGCCATAAAATATTTAGCAAATAAGCCTGTCACAAACGACATAATAACTAGATGGTTGATTCTATTGTAGGAATTTGATATCACAATCAAGGATCGACCTGGCAAAGAAAACCCGGTAGCTGATTTTCTCTCAAGAATGCCAAAGCCAATCGATGCAGCAGCAGTTGAAGATCAATTTTCGAACGAGCATCTGTTTGCTGTTGCTGTTCAAACACCCTGGTATGCTGATGTTGCCAATTACCTTGCAGTAGGTAAACTACCAAAACACCTAACCCCTAATGAGCGCAAACAGATTGTTCAGAAGAGTGCTCGATTCTCGTGGATTGGGGGCTATTTGTTTCACACATGGGTAGACATGCACATCAGGAGATGTGTTCGTGAAGATGAAATCTTTGACATTTTAAAAGCCTGTCATGATGGACCATGTGGTGGACATTTCGCTGAGCGCAGAACTGGACATAAAGTGTTGCAGACAGGGTATTACTGGCCCACGATTTTCAGAGATGCAAAGAAATTTGTCCAAGCCTGTGACAGCTGCCAGCAAGCAGGACATCCTGGTCAATCTGACGAGATGCCTCTAAAACCACAGTTAGTCATTGAACTATTCAAGCGATGGGCTCTTGATTTCGTTGGACCTATCAACCCATCATCAAATCAAAAAACATATATTTTGGTGGCAACAGAATATGTCACCAAATGGGTTGAAGCAGAGGCATTGCCTAGAGCTACAGAGGACTCTATCATACAGTTCCTGTTCCATCTATTTGTACGTTATGGTCTTCCAACAGAAATAATTATAGACGATGGACCACAATTTGCTGGGAATAGATTAGCTGCAACACTCAACAATTATCACGTCTAGCATAAAATCACTACTCCATACCACCCACAGGCGAATGGACAGGTAGAAAGCAGCAATAAAATAATAGAAGCAATTTTAATGAAAACTATTGCATCCCACAGATGTGATTGGGCTGCCAGATTACCTGAAGCACTCTGGGCTTACAGAACAACATGGAGAAGCACCACTGGTTACTCACCTTATCAATTAGTGTTTGGAAAACAACCCATTTTCCCTATATAATTCGAAATCCAAACATTACGGACAACATGGGAAGTTGTCTTAGATTTAAGCGAGGCATAGATTAATGAGTTGGACGAAATTAGGCTCTTTGCACTTCAAAATACTGCCCTGATCCAACAGCAGCGAGCTAAATGGCATGATGCTCTCATTAAAAACAAAGTCTTCCATGAGGGAGACTGGGCTCTGTTGTACGACTCCAAGTTTCAGGACTTCCCTGGGAAACTCCAGACTCGTTGGTTGGGACCATACAAAATCTAGAAGGTACAAGATAATGGGACTCTTACTCTAATCACTATTGACGGTTTTGGATATACCTTCAAGGTAAATGGCCACTGAGTTCGTCTCTATCGCAAACCACTCACTTAGGAGTCCTTCTGCCAGCAACTACGCCGAGACACTGATATGGAGATTCTGGGAGAGAAAGAGAAGTCTTCCTCACCTGTAATTCATTAAGGAATTCATTTCCTTTTACAGTTTGTACATAAGTTCTTTTCTTTGAGTCATTTTTTGTACATATGTTTGAATTAATGTTTTCCTGTCATTTTTTCTGTTCCTTTTTTTCAAAAGAACAACATTTTCGATTTTTACCATTCCTTTTCCAAAGGAATGGAATTTGTGTGTTTTTGTTGTTCCTTTTCTAAAGGAACAACATTCTTGATTTTCTATTGTTCCTTTTCCAAAGGAACAACATCCTTTATTTTCTATTGTTCCTTTTCTAAAGGAACAATATTCTTGATTTTCTGTTGTTACTTTTCCAAAGGAAAAACATCCTTGATTTTCTGCTGTTCCTTTTCTAAAGGTACAACATTCTTGATTTTTTGTTGTTCCTTTTCCAAAGGAACAACATTCTTGATTTTCTGTTGTTCCTTTTCCAAAGGAACAACATCCTTGATTTTGTGTTGTTCCTTTTCCAAAGGAACGACATTTGCCTGTTCTGCTGTTCCTTTTCTAAAGGAACAACATTTCGATTTTTGCTGTTCCTTTTTCAAAAGGAACGGCATCTCCGTGTGTTTGTTGTTCCTTTTCCAAAGGAACAACATATTTTTGTGTTTGTTGTTCCTTCTCCAAAGGAACAACATATTTTTGATTTTGTTGTTCCTTTTTCAAAGGAACGGCATTGGAATGTTCTGCTGTTCCTTTTTCAAAGGAACGACATTTGCACTTTCTGCTATTTTGAGGTCTCCTGTTGGTCCTTTCTCCAAAGAACATCACTTTCATGCTTTTGCTCTCCTTATGAAGTAGCTTGTCTCTTTCGCTGATCTAAATTAAGGATTCTTACTGCCCCTGTTCTTTCAACTCTTTTAGAATACAGCTATGCATTTATGCAATGGATACAAAATCTCAACATACTGAAATCTGCTAATCATAAATCGCTATCTTTATAAGGCTCTGCATTGGTAAGAGGACAAAAGGAAGGACACACTTATTTATCATCTTTTGCTGTCATTGTTCTACTAATTCTGCTATGATTGTTCATCTTCATCATGACGACCTTTTTTTCCCTCTTTGATTATTATTCAGGAATAAGAATAAAGGGTTTATATCTTCCTATTGAGATGTTAAGACTTCTTCCACCATTCCTACTCTTAAGGAGCGTTGAACCACCCCTTGTGTATAAAAAAGGGAAGGTACTTGAAAAAAAAGAAAAAAAAAAGGAAAAAGTAAACATGACTTATAAGTTGTCAAATGCAGGATAGGGGGTCTCATCAAGAGCCAGCCTACCATGATCATGAGGACGAACGCGAAGTGGCATTCCCACTATGGCCACCACACTAGGGATATGGTCCAAAAGGTATATCAAATAAACAAACCTTGGAACAGGAGGTCTCATCACGAGCCGGCCTGCCCACTTTTCGCTCCTTCCTCGTGAATGGCATTATGGTTAACTGGTTACCAAGCCAGCATAATGGCCTACATTTTGACATTACACTCCCTAACATATACACAAAGGATCATGGTTCCATGGGTGAAATAAACAAATTTGCCAAGGTTATGGACACCTGTCGGTAGTAGAGCACTGTTAATGGTATCGAAGTCACATTATTTACACCAATAGGTGAGTTATGAATACCCTTTTGTTTCTTACACCGTGGTAATTGATCATATATCATTTCCCGAATTATATATGCGCATGCAAATCTATTATCACCAATCATGGCAGAGTAATTGACAATGATCGCAGGAGATTTAGAAAGTACGACAGATGTCCTCTCCTCTCAACCTCGCATCATATCACAACAGCCTCTTACGTAATACGTGATCCAACTTTACGCCTCAATTTCAGTAATTTGCTGTTTTTCTAAACATGGCATATTTTCATACGTTGTTCCTTTATGACTCTGTTTCAGATCGGGTGCTGCTCCTTTATTTGATGGCTAGGATAGCCTATCACATTGCGGGGGGGAGGTTAACCTCATTATTCCCTGGATTACGTGTCAGCTCACTATTCGGGAAAATTGTGTACTAGGGTATGGCACGGCTTAACGGCATGCTATTTTTATTTTTGTTACACGAATTGTTGTTCATAAGCCATTTCTATTGTATACTCTATTTTTTCCAAACAAGTCTTGCATCTATTACCCTCTCTGTGTTTCAAACAGCACAAACAGTTGCTGTTCCATTGAGAATTCACAGTGAAACCATGGGAGGAAGAGCGATCCGAAGGGAACCGCAGGTGTTGACAGTCTCCGCTGCTGCCCGGGAAATCCTGGCAAGAGCAGGGTGGCTGACTTATCTCAACCGCTTGCAGGAGTCTAACGAGACAGTGGCAATTGAATTCCTACAGAATTTGCAGGAGGATTACTCCACAGTAAGGGGGAGACAGATAACAGTCACCGATGACATAATCGCAGAAGTCTCGGGACTACCAGCCACCAGACCTGTATGGATGTTAAAAAAGGAGAGATTATAGAAGATTATAGAAATCTTCCAGGACGAAGGCCAGAGCTTGGCAATTAAAGGAAAGGGAATTCTGCCAGCAACGCTAGGAGAGCCCTGGGCAGAATTGGCAAGGACCGTGCAAAGCTACATCACCTGCAAGGGTAGAAAAGACGTGGTAAGACCACGACATATTAAACTCTTAGCTGTTCTAAAACAGAAATGCTCTGTAAATTTACCTGCACTTTTGAATTCATTACTTCATGACGTTGCATGGAGCTTAAAAAAGACACAGCATGTAGAGTCGGTTGTTAGTAATCATGGGTTAATTCGATTAATTGTCAGTCATAGCCTCACCCAGCAGCAGAGCAGTTGGGAAGAGCTAATTACAATGATTGAAGGGGGGTTGACAGCACCATCCCCAAAACGTAAGCATGCCACCAGCACACCTGAGCGTCCCGAAAAACACAGAGAATTAGCAAAACAGAAACATGTCGCTAGTACATCCGAGCGTCCAGAAAAACGCAAGGAATCGACAAAGCGTAAGCATGCCACCGGTACACCCGAAAAGCCAGAAAAACGCAAGAAGTTGGTCCAGCTAGCACGAATACAAGGGAGGCTGGAACAACTCCAGGAAAATACTAGCCAGCCAATAGAAATTGAAGATGAGCAACCCTCACGGCCAGAAGAAGAGGTGAGTAATCTGAAGGAGAAGAGAAAGAAGAGGTCGAGCAATCTAGAGAGGATGCCGAGCAATCCGAAGAAGAAAATGAAACAGAAGCTGAGTAGTCTGAAACAGAAGCTGAGCATTCTGAAACAGAAGATGAACAATCCAAGC
This sequence comes from Pinus tabuliformis, assembly GCA_031772625.1. Taxonomy (NCBI): domain Eukaryota; kingdom Viridiplantae; phylum Streptophyta; class Pinopsida; order Pinales; family Pinaceae; genus Pinus; species Pinus tabuliformis. The sequence goes on from CM062811.1 coordinate 323,812,909, forward strand.
AGGAGGAGGAAATGGGACAGCAGGAAGGTAGCCCACCATAGGACCCAGTAGGAGAAGATGAATTGGCCGAAGTCTTGGCCAATATGGGTGAATATGGCCAACCTTCCAGTCCATCAGACCTCCATGACAAACCCCAAGAGGAAAATGCACCTGAGAAACCACATGCAAAAGAGGCAGAAGAAGAAAATATGCATGTTCATGATGAAGAAAAAATAAGAGATACTGAACAGGAACAATCCGTTCCTAAGACACCGGAAGAAATTCTGGAAGAAGCAGTGGCAGAAAAAGAAGTTGCCCAAGAATTGACAAAACCAATTAGGGTTCCTACCCGAGAACAGCCAAAGAAGAACAATGAGGAAACACCCTAGAAGGAAGATCCAGGGACTAGTCACGGTCCAGGCTGCAACAAACAGCCTGTTGTTCCTTCTAACGAAATTTTGGAAATTAAAGAATTGCGAAAGGAATAGCAGAGATTATTGAGCATAATAGCCTAGCTCCACCAGCAGATTAGGATCCTGAAAGCAAGGCAGAGGGTAAAAAAGACTGCAGGAAAGAAAAAGGTGACCACTCCAACAAAACCCCGCAAGGCAAAAAGGCGAAGGATTAGAATTCGTCCTGCTGTTCAAAACCCTGTTGAAAATCCAGCTGCCGTTTGGTGAGCTCCAGTATTGTACCAATAATGCTACAACTCCTGGGGCTTCCTGTCTCTCATTTTATCAACCCGGTAGTTCGTACAAACTTGGAAGCGACGGTGCTATATGCACAAGTACTAGCTCTTGTCGCAGCTGTCACTTGGTCAGCTGGCACAAGTCCACTAGGGCTCAAGCCAACTTCTATAGGCTCTCAGAAGAACCTTGCTAATTGATGGACGAAAGCTATTCTCAAAGGAAAACTACTCTACTTGACAAAATGGACTGAAAGCAAATCAAAGCATGTAAACCTAGGAAACCCTAATTTAACTAGGGTAACCTCTATAATGCAAAGAATGTGAATGAAACCTCTACCAATGCTGCCATTACCTCTAATAAGTGGAAATGCATGGATATAAGCTACTTGCATCATAAAAGACATGTTTTTGTATTTTTCTTAAGTGAATGGAATGATTGTGATTTTGTGCTAACTAGGGTTTGGTTGTGCAGATGGGATGGAGAAGGAAGGAAAGCGTGGGACAGGTTGGGGAGGCTGGGAGAGGTCCCTAGGGATCCTTAGCATCCATCCACAGAGGTTCCTCGCATTCAGATGCTCAGCAACCGAGTGAGTAGCCTCCTACAGGATGTCTGCAGGGGATCCTACAGGATACGCAGAGATTTCTACAGGATGTCTACAAATTGCTATAGGATGACCTACCGTGAGTGTTTGAAGTGATGGAGGAGTGATGGAATGGTAGGGGGAGATGTGTAAGGTAGGAATAAGGCTGGTGATGGCTCAGAAGTGGAAGAATAGGATAGGGAGTGAGTGTAGGGAGTAGGTTGGAAGATAGAGGACTAGGTCAACGAAAAGGGCTAGAGAATGAAGCTATGTGAGGAGTGAAAGACTTTGGGAGATAACAGAGCGGAGCAGGGGTCAAAGATGTGTTTGCATGCGTGATCAAGATGGAGAATGAGGTAATGGAACGAGGGAGAGCAGGGTAAGTGAAACAAATGCTTATGATTGTCACCAAACCGAAAATGCATTAACCTAAACTACCTGTGCTTGTAAATTCAATGAACAGCAATCCAAAACGCGAAGGAGAATGTGCATGAAGCTGTGGTAAAGGAGTGTGGTGCAGGTGTGAATCATGTGGAAGCATCTAACATAACGTGACTGTGTTTGCAGCAATCATGAAATAAAGAAATGCGTATTTTTGGTGGTTAGTCATGGACTGCACCCCCATCCCAAATGAGATGGCAGTGAGCCTTAACAACCTTTTTGCTGGAGCTCCAATGGATTATATCTATCCTCTGCTAACCTAAACAACTGTAAACAAATTCACCATAAGCAAATCCTATCTAAATTCATGAAAAACAACTAAATTAACAACCTATAATTCGAATTGCATGTGGAAATGAAAACTCAAAGTGCTGAAACGAAATGGAAACAACACTACAGCAGAGGGGATCTATGGCTCTCAGGTTGGGCCCTAACCTGAGAGCTATAGTCTCCTTAAGAAAACTCAGAGCTAGATCAAAATCTGCCTTCTTTATTCATAATCTGATGTTATGCCAAAACTGGCTTACAACAAGAACTAACACCGAGCTGTGCTCCAAAATTACAATAGTAATGCGAAAGTTTCAACAACCTATCAAAGGCTATGGCCTCTATACTTATGCAAAACAGTGATCCAACAAGTGTCCTTGATTTTAGGAGCTCGGCTGTCCAACTAGAGTTTAACTGCTGATCCTGTAGGACAGTCATAAGTGCTGTTCCTGTAGAACAGTTGTAACTGCTGTTCCTGTAGAACAGCTGGCTGCTTCTAAGCTCGGAGGGGAGATGGATTGGAGCTCGGAGTTCTTGGTGGGAATCACGAGGAATGTCCCCAAGATCGTGGACATCCTCTCCTAAAAACCAGCAGTGCCACCTCGTTGTCTCCTTGTCTCCTTTTTCGTTGTCTTTTTCTCCCTTTTAATGCCAAAACCTGGAATCATAATGCATTAGTCACGTAGATAGAGTGCCTACCCTTCTTCCTACAAACAACATGAACAAACTAAGAAATGCATGCATAAGCAATAAAAAAATGAATGGTTTGAGCAAGTATAATAGGCCAAAATGAGCCCAAATTGTACCAAAATTGGGGCTCATCATCACCCCCCAGCTGAACCATTTGCTCATCCTTGAGCAACCTTGCTCCTGCTCCTTGTCCTTGGCCGAGGACTCGGGACCGGAACAGGCTCTTTCTTTTCTGCTTTTGATGGCCCTGCCTTCTCTGCCCCTGGTGGTGACGAGGGTGATGCTTCCTTCCCCTTTCCTATTTCCTTGAGTCGGGCTTCGGAAGGCGACTGGCCTATCTTTCGTGTCCAGGAAGTTATTTTTGGGCTCCCCTTTTCGGGGGTGGCAGATGTTTTAGAGGGGGTCCTTGCACTGGGTGAAGTAGGGACATCCCCTGAAGTGGTTTGGCTGCTGGGTGGAGGCTGTGGCTTGCCCGTGGTCATCCTCTTGCTTCTCTTGGCTTCAAATGGTAGAGGGGTCTCCCTCTCCCTTTTCTCTTTCGGTTTTGGAGGTGTGCTGAGGGCAGCCAGTGCCGCTGCTGCCTCCTTTTCGAGAATGCCAGCCTTCTCTTTCCTGCGTTTTGCTCTCTCGGAGCTCCTTGTAGAGGGCCCCTCCTTTTCAGATTTCGGGCTTCCTGTGGAAGATCCTGCTTTGCCCGCTTCCGGGCCTCCTGTAGAAGATTCTTTCTTTGTCTTCGGACTCTCTGTAGGAGGCTGTTTCTCAATGACTTTCGGGCCTCTTGTAGAAGCCCCTCTTTCCAATCTCGGGCTTCTTGTAGAAGCCCCTGTCTCTGTCTTCGGGCTTCCTGTAGAAGCCTGTGGTTGCACTTTTGGGCTTCCTGTAGAAGCCTTTGTCTCCGTTTTTGGGCTTCCTGTAGAAGCCTGTTCTCCAACGATTTTCGGGCTTACTGTAGAAGCCTTGGTCTTTGCTCTTGGGCTTCCTGTAGAAGCCTGCCCCTTACTGATCTTCGGGCTTCTTGTAGAAGCCTTTGTCTTTATTTTCGGGTTTCCTGTAGAAGCCTGTTTTTGTGTTTTTGGGCTTCCTGTAGAAGCCAGTTTTTGCTTTCCTGTAGACACAGGTGTCTCCACTTCCGCTTGCTTGCCTGCTGGAGTTTTGCTTTTTGCTTTTGTTGCAGGTGCTATTGAGGTATTTGGGCTGACGTGGGCCACCTCTGCTTTGTCCATTCTGCTCTTCATCCTCTTTTCCCTTGCTGACAGGATAGGTATGCCACCCTTTTCTTTGTCCTTCTTTTCCTCAGCCACTGCTTCCTTGTCTTCACTGCTGGAGGAGCCACTATCTTCGATCAACATTTTAATGCCCCCATCTCGTGTTAGATTCCTAAATGACTCCCAGGAGAGGGGAACTTTATACGAGTGCAGTGCATCCTCCACAAGCAATTTTATTAACCCATGGTGGGCTATCTGATCAGGTATGCCCCCTCGTAGCTTTGTAGCACACTCCATTAAAGACTGCAGGAGATAATAAGGGATGCTCAGCTTTTTCTCTACAGGAAGGTCAATTCGAGGCCTCAACTCAGTGAGTAACCGAAAGTGGTATGCATACACGATGCTGAACCGGCCTTCACAAGTAATATATTTCATGATTTTCAAACTGACTTCATTCCAAGGTGGTGATAAACTCGTTCTTCTTACCCCGTTTTTATCCTCCGAGAATTCTTCCTCAGGTGGAAAGAATTCTTTCTTTGCTTGCTGGCTCTGCTTCCGCTCTTCTTTATCCCACGGCAGACCCATGGGCAGTTCTGTGATTCGACTTATATGCTCTGGGGTGAGTTGGAGGCTGAGACCTCTGAAGCTTACTGTGGCCAGTGTCTGGGATTTAGGCTTCAATGCCTGCAAGAATTCCTCGGCTACTTCATCATCGTAGCCCTGCAGCTTATCACAAAAAGGCATCCATTGTGCTCTGGTAAAGAGCTCTACCACTGCTGGATTTCTCCTTAATTTGGTGGAATCTGTGGGTTCTCGCCTGATAAATCCACCCGGCATGATGCACAATTTTCTTAACCGGAGGTGGTGATGGTGGAGGAGTGTGAAGTTTCGGTGACAGAGTGCAGAACAACGCGTATAATCCACAAAATTTTACAACACAGTCTAACCACGCAACAATCCTGTAGAATTGCAGTATGGGCACACAGACAGCAATTTGTCTACTTTCTCATTTACCCAGACAGTAACTGACAATCCTACCACCTTAAATGAGCAATTGCATGAGGAGTCCAGGGTTACCTCGTTACTCGGCCACCTTTTTTTACGTGAACACCCGCGTTCCTGTAGAAGACTGCGTTCCTGTAGAGACTGCTTCCTGTAGGACTGCGTTCCTGTAGAAACTGTTCCTGTAGGAGCAGTATGCAAACTTCAGGGAGGACTGCAATTGGACTGCGATTGAGGTGTGCTTCACCGTTGTTCTGGTAGCCGAAAGCTTGGTGTATCAACGTGCCGAGGAAATCAGAAGAGCCACTCAAGTTTTGAAGTGGAGGTTGATGAATACATGCGCATAATCTAGCCGATTAGATTTTGAATCGGCGCAGCTCGTGGCGCGGGGGGTGAGCTGTCCCCGCCGGACCGTTGGGCGACGTCACCCATCATTCGCCTGCACATTCACTCGCTGCCACATTCATTCCCACAGATATGCCGCCGCCCTTTTCGGTTAAACTCGTTTCTCGGTTGACGGGACTATCTTCACGTGCGTGCTGCGTGTTTTCTTTGTCGTGGCTGCCACCCGATCATTCGACTATACCATAACTAACCGACGTGGCCAGTCAAATGGCCATAGGGCTGCTCAACCATTCACTCTTACGCCATGCAAACAAATCAAAGTAATATTCATGCGATTTGATGGAGAGAAGGTTGAGACACTTACCTGCGCGCGTCTGCACACGATTTTCAGTTTTTGGACGACGGATCTACCTGCTGCACGCGGCTTACACAGACCCGGAGGCTCATGGTTACAGGTTGCTGACGCTGGAGTGGATGGTTTTGCTTTCATGCGCCCACGTTTCATCTCGGATGGCGGTGCTGTGGAGGGTATTCACTCGAGCAGGTTGAACTGTTACAGGATCCCCGCGAGGGGTCTCATCACAGTCCTTTCTCCTTGGGTGCATGCTGCACGCTGGCGGTTCTGGCTTCTCGATCACGATCCCAGCGCTCTTGATGCATATGGTATGAGATCTCGTCATTTGTTACCTTTGGAAACGGCTTGCCCACGAGAACTCATCGCTTTTCTTTGTGGGTGCAGGGACTTGGCCGCATGTCGACACGGGTGGTGGAGCAAGGTAACAGCGTCGTGCATGGGCCCAAAAGAGGCTTGCATGCGTCCGCACCAACCCGTAGTCATCAGATCTGCTCATGAAACGCATTCTGGGCCGTTCTGAGCTTCTACAGGAAGTTTCCTGTAGAAATACAGAGCTTCCTGTAGACAGGCAGCTCTTCCTGTAGAAATTTGCACCTTCCTGTAGAAACTGGCACCTTCCTGTAGAAAATTGCACCTTCCTGTAGAAAATCTGTGTCTTCCTGTAGGAGACTCAATTTATAATGAAAGTGCATATACCTTGAAGAACATAACCATTCTTGGAGGAGGTGCTGGTGAGGTGTCCTGGCTGCATGATAAGGACCTTTGACCTTGAGTTGAGAGGCTTCCTCTCCTCCATAGAACACCTGCAATCTGCATGCAAATTTCACATAATGACTTATTGATCTTGTATTTTTTCTTTTTTTTTTTTTTTTTTTTTCTTCTTTTTTTTTGAAAGATAGCAGGGGCGCCTCAATGAGGTTTTCACCCCTACCACCTGCCTTAAGCGCCTCAGAGAGGTTTTCACTCAAGGATCTTTATCTCTCTTTTTTTTTTTTTTCGAAAGATAGCAGGGGCGCCTCAATGAGGTTTTCACCCCTACCACCTGCCTTGGGCGCCTCAGAGAAGTTTTCACCCAAGGATCTATATATATATATATATATATATATATATATATATATATATATATATATATATATATATTTTAGATTCTTCAGGGTGTGCCCAAAGCAGGGGCAGGACCCTTCTCTATGACCAATACTGCCTTCTCCATTGTTTTGATGAACTCTTGTCTTGAGGGAGGCTTCCTGTAGATCTTCAATCGATGCCCATTGATAAGCATGGGAATGGCTTCCTCATCAATGGTTCGAATGAGGACAGATCCATTGTCATGACACTTTTCCACTGAATATGGTCCCAGCCATCTGGTTCTCAACTTCCCCTTGAAATCTTTGTATCTGGAATCATACAACAGAGCCCAATCTCCCGGCTGAAATTGCTTTTCATGGAGATGTTGGTCATGCCACACCTTCCTCTGAAGTTGAACCACTTCTGAGTGAAGGAGGGCCTGCATGCGGTGCTCATCCAGTCCATTCAGCTGCAATAACCTTTCTTGCTGTGCATGGCTGAGATCTAGGTCCAGCTGAGCTGCCATCCTCAAAGTGTTATACTCAAACTCAATGGAGAGCAAAGCTTTCTTCCCATAGACCAGCTCATAAGGTGTGAAGCCGGTGGTGGTCTTCCAAGTGGTGTTGTAAGCCCATGTGGCTTCAACCAGGCGATCTGCCCAATCTTTTCTGCTGCTGCTCACCACTTTGGTCAAGATTCCCTCTAATGCTCTATTGATGACTTCCACCTGCCCATTTGCTTGAGGATGATAGGGGGTGGAAGTCCTATGCTTGATCTTGTGATGAGCTAGGAGATATTCAACCAAGTTGGATGTGAACTGGCTCCCTTGATCGGTCACCAGCTCTCTGGGGTAGCCAAACTTGTAGAAGATGTTCTCTCTTAGGAACTCGACCACCTTATCTTCTGTTGCTGCTTTGATTGCTTTAGTCTCTGCCCACTTTGTCAAGTAGTCAGTACACACGATGATGTAGAATCTCTGCCTCGAAGAGGGATTGATTGGACCCACAAAGTCCATGCCCCACTTCTCAAATGGCTCAAGAGTCACTTGAGGTTGGAGAGGCATCTCATCCCTTTGGGTCGGTTTCCCCATTCTTTGGCATTGGTCACACTGGCTGACATATCTTCTGACATCTTGATGAAGTGTGGGCCAATAATAGCCTGCCTGCAGGATCTTGAAGGCAGTTCTCTTTGCTGCAAAATGTCCTCCACAAGGCCCATCATGACAGGTGAGGAGGATGTCAAAGACTTCCTCTTCCCTTACACAACGCCTTAAGATCTGATCGGGGCCAAGCTTGAACAGGTTGCCCCCGATCCAAGTAAATGAGGCACTTTTTCTGATGATTCTGCTCTTCTCTTTTGAAGAGAGGTGCAGAGGGAACTGAGCTGAAACAAGGTAGTTTGCTATATCAGCAAACCATGGAGAGAGTACTGAGATAGCAAACAGATGCTCATCAGGCATCTGGTCATCCACCATCCCATCTTCATCTGCAGACAAATCCAATCTAGATAAAAAGTCAGCAACAACATTTTCTCTACCTGGTTTATCAACAATGGTTAAATCAAACTGCTGCAATAAAAGTAACCATCTAATAATACGAGCATTCACATCTGGTTTATTCATCAAATATCTAATAGCAGCATGGTCAGTATTTACAAATGTTTGATATCCAGTGATATAATGACGGAACTTGTTTAGTGCATGGACTACAGCTAAGAACTCTTTCTCAGTTACAGTGTAATTCAGCTCTGCTTTGGACAAGTTTTTGCTAACGAAGTAAATGGCATATGGAAGCTTTTGCTCAACTTGTCCTAAGGCTGCACTTATGGCTTTGTTCGAGGCATCAGTGTGGATGTGGAAAGGTAGGGCCCAGTTTGGACCTCTCAGGATTGGTGCTGACACCAACTTGTCCTTTAACTCATTCAAACTCTTCTGACAATCGTCAGTCCACCTAAACTCCACATCTTTTGCCAATAGGCCAAACAATGGTGAGGCTAACTTGCTGAAGTCCTTAATGAATCTCCTGTAGTATCCCGCTAATCCCAAGAAACTCCTAACATCCCTGACCTTTTGGGGAGGTGGAACCTTCTTGATTAGAGCAATTTTGTTGGGATCCACCTGTAACCCTTGGCAAGAGATGGTATGGCCTAGCACGGTCCCTTCAGTCATTAGGAATTCACATTTTTCAGGGCTAAGGGACAAGTTCATCTCGATGCACTTGGTGAGGACTTTTCCCAAGTTGGACAATGCTTCCTGGAAGTTAGCCCCGTAAGGAGTAAAGTCATCCATATAGATTTCTACTGCATCATGGACCAACTCTGAGAAGATGCTCAAGACAGCTCTCTGAAAGGTAGCAGGAGCATTGCATAGTCCAAAGGGAAGGACTCGGTAGGCAAAGGTACCCCAAGGACAAGTGAAGGTGGTCTTATCTTGGTCTTCCGGGCTGATTTGGATTTGATTGTACCCGCTAAACCCATCCAGGAAAGAGAAGAACTTCTTTCCTGCCAGTCCATCCAACTCTTGATCTATGAAAGGTAGAGGGAAATGGTCTTTCTTGGTAGCTTTGTTCAGCTCACGGTAATCCACACAGATTCTCCACTTCCCATTCTTTTTGGGAACCAACACTAGAGGGGACACCCATTCACTATCTGAGATGGGGTAGATGAATCCGGCATCCAACAGTTTCTGCAATTCTTCCTTGACAATGTCTTTAAGTGCTGGATTCATTCTCCTCTGAGGTTGCCTAACCGGTTTACAATCCTCTTTGATGTATATATGATGGGTACAGACCGAGGGATGGACTCCTTTCATCTCTTTATAACTCCAAGCAAAAGCATCTAGGTGGTTGGCCAACAGACTACACAGCTCCTTTTCCTGGGAAGGAGATAGGGAGGAGCTGATTTTCAATGCTTTCCCAGGGCCGAACTCCACATTCCTAACTCTGGGAGTGACAGGGTTGGTTGTACAAAGATCCACTAAGGTGCTAGCTTGGGCATCCTCCACCAATTTTTCTAAAGGTAGTGCACTGGTAGGTGGGTTTTAGATTAGAGTCTCAATCAAGTCATCCTCGGTTGGGGGGTTTCTTTTAGTGGTATCTAGGGTACACAGAGGTGCTGAATACACCTCGTCTTCTTCTCCTTCCTCCAACCAGAGTGGTAAATCATGCTCTAAAGAAGGTTGGGCAGGAGGGTATAGGACTAGCTTCTTGGACATGGGACCATTTTTGATGGTCATGTTTCCTGCTCGACAACTTATGTAAGCATCTGCAGTAGCTAACCAATTCCTTCCCAAGATGAGAGGATATCCAGTAAGCTTGGCCTTTGGTTGCAGAACCAGGAAGTCTGCAGGGTATTCCCAAGAATCGATGGAGACCATGACATCCTCCACAATCCCTTCGGGAGTCACGGTGGAGCGGTCTGCTAATTGCAGTACTGTCGAGGTCTTCCTCAAGGAACCCTGAAGATTGAGTTTAAGCATGGTATCCCTGGTCATCACATTGATGGCCGCCCCCAGATCAATCAAGGTGTGGGGGATAATGGTGCCATTGATGTGAACATCTACTACAGGACTTCCAGGATCTAGGTACTTTGGGCAGATGACTTGTCCTAGCATAAGGTCAGACAGTTGTCCTATGACATTGATAGTTGAGGCATCTTTCTTCCGTCTGCCTGGGTGTTTGAAACACTTCTCCTTAACCAGCTTGTTATATATTGGCACATCCTTGATAGCTTGGAGAAGGGGTATCTTCACACACAACTGCTTGAGCTCTCCCAGAAGCTCATCCTCCTCTGGGTTGGGTTGTGTGGTGGCTGTTAGTCTCTCAGGAAAGGGTGGAATAGGCTTTGGTTCACTCTCCTGATGGTCTTCCTCATCCTCTGGGGGAGGAGGTTGGCGATCTGGAAGAGTCTTTCCAGATCTAAGGTTGATCTCCTGGATCTCCACAGCATAGGTAGGGCATGAGGTCTCCCCAGTATATACCTGCTGAGCCTGTCTATTGTTGGGGTTCGGGTTCGGTTGAGCAGGCATCTGAGGTTGCCTTGGAGGAGCAGGAGGTAAAGGCTGAGGTTGAACTGGTGGTGGAGGCAAAATGGCAGGAGGAGTGTTGTATTGGGGCCTCCACCCCGACTGAGGTGCACTCCATTGAGGCTGTGACTGGGCATGTGAATGATAGGAATGAGAAGTAGGTTGAGTAGGGTACTGAGGTGGATAAGACCATGGAGGAGGCATGGACCATGAAGGATGAGCAGGGGGACCCCAGGAAGGCATAGGAGTTGACTGGTTGGGGTTGTAATAAGCTTGAGATGCCCCTTGCATCCCCTGCTGATAAGGTCTAGATCCTTGTGGCCTCCTTTGGTTGAGGTAATAGAGAGGCTCTGTGGGAGCTTCGGTCCCTTGGTACATGGCTTTAAACCCAGGTAAGTTTGGACACTGATTTGTTGGGTGGTCCTCCTCACAAACGAAACACACTTCAACCGAATGCAATGGGCATTCGTTCTTAGGGTGTCTTCTGGTGCACCTAGGACAGAAGAGAGCCAAGGCTCTCTCAGCTTCTTCTTTCTTCTGCTGGATCCTGAATGTGTCCAGCTGCATGGCAATGGTCTGTCTCACCTCACTCTTAAGATCTTCTAATTGGTTTGTAAACTCATGTTTGGAGAAAGGGACACCAGTGGAGAGGAGATTTCCTCTACCTCGTTTCCTAGCTGCCCTGGAATGATTTCTAAACACAGTCTTGATGTCCTCATAAGGCAGTTGGTAAATGTCCCCCCCAGCTAACATGTGAAGGGTGTCTAAGAGATCTTCAGGGACTCCTCGGAGTAGGACCAACTTGAGGGATTCAGGGTCAAGTGTGCACCTGGCCCGCTTATAACTGAGTTGGAACCTCTCCTCATAATCCTCTAAAGACTCATCACTCCCCATGGTCATCCGAAAGATCTCTCCCTTGGTTTCCTTAGACCTACAGTAATCCCTATACTTGGTATTGAAGGCTTGCTGCATTTGAGCCCAAGTAGCGATTCTATTCCCAGGTAGTCCCATGAACCAGCGTAGTGCTGCATCCTTAAGGGTTGAAGGGAAAAGCTTCAGCTTTTGCTCGTCTTCAGTATAGTCATAGGTTCTACAAAGGACAGCAAACTCAAACAAGAAGGTATCAGGATCCTCATTGGTCAGTCCATGGAAGTGAGGCAAGGCGGAGGGGCTAATGTTCTTCATTTTCATCTCTCCATTGGTCTCTCGGATGGGGAAAGCTCCTTCTATTCTCTCATCTTCTCTTCTATTATCAGCCATGGCTTCAGATGGAGTGGTCTCTAACTCTTCTTCTTCTATAGGGTCTTGGTATATCTCAGGATGTTCACCTATAGGTTCCTCTGGGTCACTGTCACCAAAGAAGAGAGAAGGGTGACTCAGTGATGTGGTGGGGGTGTTTGGTAGGAATTTGCCTGATCTATCTCGGTTCCTACGAGGCATGAAATGGAAAGGACTTTTTTTTTTTTTTGTGCTTTTGCTTTTTCTTTGGTACCTGCAAAACTGAAACAGAGTGATCTACACTAACTATATTGCTCAAATGAAATTTGCGGAATTGGAAAGCTAATTCTAGGAAAGCAGGAAATGCTAATCTATGAAAGCAGGAAATACTAAACTAGGAAAGCAAGAAATATTAATCTAGGAAAGCAGGAAATGCTAATCTATGAAAGCAGGAAATACTAAGCTAGGAAAGCAAGAAATACTAAGCTACTTTTGCAGAATGGAAATGAAATAAACTACTGAGCAGAAGTAAGAGTACGAAAGTAGAAGAAAAGCAACAATTACTAATACTCTGATGCTTCCCCGGCAACGGCGCCAAAAATATGGTGAGCTCCAGTATTGTAGCAATAATGCTACAACTCCTGGGGCTTCCTGTCTCTCATTTTATCAACCCGGTAGTTCGTACAAACTTGGAAGCGACGGTGCTATATGCACAAGTACTAGCTCTTGTCGCAGCTGTCACTTGGTCAGCTGGCACAAGTCCGCTAGGGCTCAAGCCAACTTCTATAGGCTCTCAGAAGAAGCTTGCTAATTGATGGACGAAAGCTATTCTCAAAGGAAAACTACTCTACTTGACAAAATGGACTGAAAGCAAATCAAAGCATGTAAACCTAGGAAACCCTAATTTAACTAGGCTAACCTCTATAATGCAAAGAATGTGAATGAAACCTCTACCAATGCTGCCGTTACCTCTAATAAGTGGAAATGCATGGATCTAAGCTACTTGCATCATAAAAGACATGTTTTTGTATTTTTCCCTTAAGTGAATGGAATGATTGTGATTTTGTGCTAACTAGGGTTTGGTTGTGCAGATGGGATGGAGAAGGAAGGAAAGCGTGGGACAGGTTGGGGAGGCTGGGAGAGGTCCCTAGGGATCCTTAGCATCCATCCACAGAGGTTCCTCGCATTCAGATGCTCAGCAACCGAGTGAGTAGCCTCCTTCAGGATGTCTGCAGGGGATCCTACAGGATACGCAGAGATTTCTATAGGATGTCTACAAATTGCTACAGGATGACCTACCGTGAGTGTTTGAAGTGATGGAGGAGTGATGGAATGGTAGGGGGAGATGTGTAAGGTAGGAATAAGGCTGGTGATGGCTCAGAAGCGGAAGAATAGGATAGGGAGTGAGTGTAGGGGGTAGGTTGGAAGATAGAGGACTAGGTCAACGAAAAGGGCTAGAGAATGAAGCTATGTGAGGAGTGAAAGACTTTGGGAGATAACAGAGCGGAGCAGGGGTCAAAGATGTGTTTGCATGCATGATCAAGATGGAGAATCAGGTAATGGAACGAGGGAGAGCAGTGTAAGTGAAACAAATGCTTATGATTGTCACCAAACCGAAAATGCATTAACCTAAACTACCTGTGCTTGTAAATTCAATGAACAGCAATCCAAAACGCGAAGGAGAATGTGCATGAAGCTGTGGTAAAGGAGTGTGGTGCAGGTGTGAATCATGTGGAAGCATCTAACATAACGTGACTGTGTTTGCAGCAATCATGAAATAAAGAAATGCGTATTTTTGGTGGTTAGTCATGAACTGCACCCCAATCCCAAATGAGATGGCAGTGAGCCTTAACAACCTTTTTGCTGGAGCTCCAATGGATTATATCTATCCTCTGCTAACCTAAACAACTGTAAACAAATTCACCATAAGCAAATCCTATCTAAATTCATAGAAAACAACTAAATTAACAACCTGTAATTCGAATTGCATGTGGAAATGAAAACTCAAAGTGCTGAAACGAAATGGAAACAACACTACAGCAGAGGGGATCTATGGCTCTCAGGTTGGGCCATAACCTGAGAGCTATAGTCTCCTTAAGAAAACTCAGAGCTAGATCAAAATCTTCCTTCTTTATTCATAATCTGATGTTATGCCAAAACTGGCTTACAACAAGAACTAACACCGAGCTGTGCTCCAAAATTACAATAGTAATGCGAAAGTTTCAACAACCTATCAAAGGCTACGGCCTCTATACTTATGCAAAACAGTGATCCAACAAGTGTCCTTGATTTTAGGAGCTCGGGTGTCCAACTAGAGTTTAACTGCTGATCCTGTAGGACAGTCATAAGTGTTGTTCCTGTAGAACAGTTGTAACTGTTGTTCCTGTAGAACAGCTGGCTGCTTCTAAGCTCGGAGGGGAGATGGATTGGAGCTTGGAGTTCTTGGTGGGAATCACGAGGAATGTCCCCAAGACCGTGGACATCCTCTCCTAAAAACCAGCAGTGCCACCTCGTTGTCTCCTTGTCTCCTTTTTCGTTGTCTTTTGCTCCCTTTTAATGCCAAAACCTGGAATCATAATGCATTAGTCACGTAGATAGAGTGCCTACCCTTCTTCCTACAAACAACATGAACAAACTAAGAAATGCATGCATAAGCAATAAAAAAATGAATGGTTTGAGAAAGTATAATAGGCCAAAATGAGCCCAAATTGTACCAAAATTGGGGCTCATCACCGTTCCAAATGATGCTGAAGAACAAACTACTGTTCCATTTGAAAAGGAACAACAACAGACTGATATCCACGTTAAAATAGAAATGGATGATATGATGACCTATGACAAGGAAATTTAGACGGAGGCACCACCCTCGGGAGTGATAAGGGTTATGAACTCAAAGCAACGCAATAAGAAATTTCAGGTAAAACTCCCGGCCTCCACTGCTGCATGGAGAAGAGATCCAAAAACAGTAACCTTACGCAAGGGGTTGAAGCAAGCTCAGCAAGAAGCAGAAAAGCTTAGAGAGCAAACGGTCCCTCATGAAAAGTGTGAAGAGCTACAACAACAACTTAGGAACGTCAATCAATCCGAAAGCCAGGCCTTTGAAGGTTGGCGGAAGGAACAAGAGAAAGTTGCAAAGGTAACTCGTAGGGTAGATATTGTTATCAAGAAGATGGATACCTTGTGTTATTTATACAATGACGTATTAGCATGTAGGCCCCCTACTAAAAATTATGCCCTGTTTTTATTGGAACGGTATTTGAAATTAAAAATAAAAGCTGTTAAAGCAGGTGCTCCCATACAAATTAACACTGTCAATGATTTATAGACTGCTGTAAACACTACAGGGTAAAAGTCTAGAGACTGCCGTGCGAGTTCTATTTGCATAACCTTGTACTAGACCAGGAGACTGAGCTGAACCCTGGCCCCTTTGTTGGAGACATCCAATTGCAGGCATTCATCCCATTCGGGGTTAATCAGATTAAATGGCTAAAAGCCTATAATACTTTCTAGAGGTAAGAAAATGGCCTAGATTTGTGGGTAAGTGCTGAGCTTAGGAACCCAGTACAGTTGTGGAAAGCACATAAAAACCTCATGAAGACTCCGGGTGTCATTGAAACATTAGGACCCATGCATGAGGCACTCATTCAACAGGGATTAGAATACTTTCTTTCTATCAAAGACCTTGCCATTGATGCAGCTAAATTTCGGTATCAAATCTCTAATCCGAATATCCAGCTCAGGGAACCGTTTAAGTATGAGAATTTTAAATTAGCTGCCAACCGTTTGCACCTTTATGGAAAAAGCATTCTGAGAGCAGGGCCATCCTGGTTAGGATATAGGTTCCGGAGTCCAATTATTTGGCACCCTGTGCCCGGATACCAAGCCCTGTAAGAGATGCCTGAGGGTCAAACAGGCCATTTCTTTGACTACCTAGTTAGTCATCATGGTTGTAGGCCTCTGCATGAGATTCCTTCTCCAACCTATTCTCTCACTGCCTTGCATGTCAACTACAACGTTTTCATGAGGGAATGAAACAGGGTAAGCAGGGGGGTGTGTGGAGTACTAAAAAGGTATGTTTTTGATGATCATTTCAGTGGCTTTTTCAGTAGAACTTGTAAACTTTTTTGCATCATGAACTTGGAAAACGATAAAGAATTATAACAAAACATGTGAGATTAATATGCAAGACTTAACCGCTGAAAATTGTCATTCCCTCATGCAGGAAGGGGTGAAAACAAGGAGTTGTTGTTCCAAAGGTAAGGACAAGGATGAGGTAACCACTGTCCCTTTTACGGGAGACCGAATGCAAACAAGGCTAAGCAGATCAAAGCAAATCGGCCCTGAAAAGGAGGTGAAGACACCAGCTCGGCACAGGAGGGAAAAGAGATGATTAAGGATTAACGGTTCGGCGAATCCCTCAAGATCCTTGATCCTGAGGGATCGCTACTTTGTCTATTTTTATACTTAGACATCTCCGCCGTCACCCATATAAAAGGGACAACATTGTTAGCTCGGAAGGAGTTCGACATGATTATGCTTTTATGTAATTTCTGTTAGGATCAAAACTTTGATCATCGAGTCTCGATAAGAACTGGTTTATTGTAATTTTGTTTCATGCATTAATACAAACTTGGTGATTATTTCATCTCTGCATCTGGATTAACCTCGAGAGGTGTACCCCTGGAGGCTAAGGGTCCGGCCCTGGAGGACACTTGCTCCTGTATTATTACGATTTGATTTCTGCGTGGTTTGCTTATCGTCGTTATTTGGTAATCTAATATGCTTTATAATTTTACATCACATGCTCTGTTAAGTTTAATTCATTAAGATTTCTATGAACAAAACTATTGTATTGACTCTGCATCATATTACTATTCCTTTCAGAGTTGATTGAATATTATTAGTCTTAACTGAATATTGTTACTATCTTATCACAGAGCTTTTGTGCTGTACATTCATGTTACAGGATTCATCTTGAAAGTTGTGTTCTTTACGATTGTTGGATTCAGAAGCAATGTTGTTCCATTTTGAAATGCAGTCGTATTCCTTTTAATTGGGACTGATGCTTAGATCAGATTACTAGTTACATGTGCTATGTGTGTATATGGTTTCCAAGCGTTGTTCCATAACTTATCAGTAATCAGTGTTGTTCCATTAGTGTGTGTTGTTTGATCTGCCTTAAGAGTGAAATATTGTTGTTTGATTCTAATTAATGCATTTGAGTTAGTAGGTTAAGTTTGATTATTGCTTGTGAGATTTAGTTGTTTAGCTGCTGTTCCATTTGAGAATTGTTGTTCCAGTTAAGAATTGTTGTTCCTTTGCAAACTTGCTGTTTGATTTCTTATTTGCCGTTCCATTTTCTTATTTGCCGTCCATTTACTAGCATTTGTTGTTTTGGTGTGGGAGACGATCTAAGGCTGTAGTGAGCCTCAGCATTTACTGTCTAGTTCCCAGATCCGTGGTCTGTTCTCTAATTTCCTTTCCATCAGTTTCCAAAGCGATGGTTTATCGCTACCGAACCCTTAATTGAGAAGTTGTCTAGTTTGCTGAGTGTGTGATTTACTCTTTTGAAGTAGCTTAGTTATAGACAAGCATCCGTTTACTCTTGTATTTCCGAACGTTGTACTACTAGCATTACTCTGACAAATGATAGCCTCAGACTGAGACACTCTTTGAAATAACAAAATGCTCCCGGATTGACATATTAATGTGAGGTAATTAGAGGTGAAAGAGACCCTTTTTATAGCTCTACACATGGCTCAGCTCAGTAGTCTAATTGTGTTGAATCAGATCCAAAAGATCTTGCGATATCCTAAAGATTGCTACTTTAACTTCTTGTAACGCTTCGTCAATACAGTCAAACCCATCTTCAAAATTGAACGCCATTATGAATCCTTCACACAGAATATCGCATTCACCTGTACCATGGCGGAGCTTTGTTTCTAAGTACCAGTTCATCAGGATGACATCCAAGGTGTGATAGAACAATTGCACTCATTCAGGTTGGGGCTTCGCTCCATAAGCCTTAGCCCATTTGGCCAAGTGTGCGTGTTGATCATCCTTCCCGTCATATTTGTTTGTCATTCGTACCTTCGAATTCCTAAAGCGTGTTCTCATCATCCTCCTACACTCACGCCAATCATCAAAACTACCCATGTGCGTACCCCACCATCTCGTAGGTGTAGGGCGCAGTGCCCAGTCCAAAGCCTGGAAGTGCTACTTCTCTGGTACTTCCCTCTCAAATGCATCCAAAAATACATCTACATCATTCAAGACATTGTAAGTGGGTAGATTTCTTACCTCTGACAATACACATTGGGTCATCATGTTACAGCTCAGTGTGGTTACTTCATGTAGCCAATTCTGCCAGCGCTCTAATTCTTCATCAGAGTCTGAGGTGTAGGAACTCTCGTGATCCCATTCAATTCATCCATCTACTGTCGACTTCATCCAACCTTCGTCTCGCGTTGTTATTTTATATATGTTGTCCAAATCGTCATTGCTCTCATAATTACGGACTGGTTCAGTATAGTGAGATCCTTCAGCAGGATTTAGGGGTAATATGACACGAAGCAATTTATTTTCTCTAATATCATCTTTTGCTTCTTTAGGTTGATTACCCCGTTCATGTTAATGCCAAGGAGCATAGTGTTATGCTCCTATACCAATAGGTGGCATATTTCATGATTGACTTGATGAGCTCTGTAATATATTCACACCTTTCCTTGTTGCAAAGGTTTCCATATTGTCAAAAAATCAAAAAATTTAAAAAATGTAAAGAGGGTATACCCTAAAAGAAAAATCAAAGGGTAAAAAGAATAAAATGGTCAAAAAATGAGAAGAAATGAACCCCAAACAAAAATAGACTAGGAAAGTGTGCAAGTCTAAATGCCACTACTATTTCATTTTCTGTAATAAGTAATTGTGTGCAACTTGTTAATCTTATGCCACAATTGATGAAGGGTCAAATTGTTCAAACTTGGCTCTTTCATCTTTCAATTTCATGCTGTAGAGATAGAGAATAAAATCTGACCAAACTGTTTAATCTTGGCAGATAAGTAGATAGGTAGAGTAAATAAAAAGGAGCTCAATAGTTTAATCTGAGCCCTTGGATGTAATAAGTGTAGATTTAGATAGACTTCCATATGTAAAAAGAAAAAGTGTGATAAGGGTTTGCCAGTCTAAGTGCACCCTAATAAAGAAGAAAAAATGTCAGGCTAAAGTAGGTAGGGTAGGTAGATGATGTTGCAGAATGATACTTGTGATGGGAAATTCTTTCAAATGTGTTGATCTTTACTTTTATCACAAGGGCAAGGCATACATTACATTGGATGCAATTCAAGCAAGGAAAGGAAAAATAACTAACTTCCATTCACATTTTCCCCTAAATATTTCACTAATTCCCCCCAAAAGTACTAAGGACTTTGAAAATCTAAGGGGCTCAGAGCATTTCTTTGACTTCTGGAGGGACCGGACCCTCGGCCCAATGATTTAAAAGCTTAAGTACTCAAAAAATATCCATCCACCATTCATTTCATTTCATAAATTTTGTCTAAGTAAAAAACCTATTTTACTTAGGAAATGCATAATATTGCTTGAAAACCCATCTTCCCACTTTAACCTAAGTCTCAACGTAAATTGTAAACATTTTCTTAGCACTTATTATCACTTTGTTTCATATTAACTTATTAACATCTATTATTTAACTCCTGATAAAAACATTTACCTTTTCCCGTATTATGTATTTATATTAAAATCCCTGCATCACTACATATCCCACCCCGGTTAAGTATAACCGTAAATTCAATAAAAACAGGGATTAATACACTTATCCGAAGTTTATTAATAACCCTCCTCGCCGCACTATATCAGGATTAATTAACCAGCTGGGTTAATTAATAACCATAACCCTGACCAATAGAATCACGTCCGATACGATTAAACACCATTTATTCTTTCGGGCCCGCATACATAACTACCTGCCATCTCCCACGCCCATCCACTGTCCGATCATCCCCTCTACATCCAATGGTCGACAGCGATATCGCAACCCCTTGTGACCGCGCTTTAACTCACAATCACAAGGCAGTTTTCCGCCCGTACCAAAGCCACACGTCAGCCATTCTGTATGCTCGCTTGCCCTCCGTCTGAAACCACCCGACCCCAAAAGTGGTGTGGGGAAAACCACTTACCACCCTCCATGTGACGACAAAATGTCCCATCACGCTGATGTCACTCGCCCAATAAATGCCAAAAAATACCTGCCAAACCAATTTCCGTTAAAAGAGAAATAAAATGTCATTTTCGCTGTAATGCGTTGCGTCCTGTGCTCCATGCAAACTAACGTTCAGTCGACTGTACAAGCATTCAGTCCACCACCCGGCCAAAAAAACCACAGCAACGTGCTTTGCCATCCATCATTGAACCTGCGAGTACACATTTTACCTACTTAATCTGGGTATTTATCCATTTTTGCCCTGCAACCCTGCAATTTCTGTTTTTCACTGAAAATTCTACCAGCGAAAGCCAAATTCAAGCTAAAAATAGTCTCTAGCTACTATAAGCAGTCCCCAAACCTACTGTTTAGTCAATTTTTCCACAGAAAACCCCAATTACAGTTTGAATACACAAGAACCAAACATGAAAACTCCCATAGCCCTGAATGTCGTGCCCATTAATGCACCCCATAAAGACTTAGATTATCTACCCCTGGCCGACAAAGATTTCCAAATAAAAGATTTATCTAGTGACATGAACCATCTTCAGGACTTCTGCCAACTCAGAGAAAGCTATTTAAACAAGTCTAACATCTTTGGACTGTGGGAATCTAATCTTCCCATTTATTTCCTCCCCTTAGTCCATGTTTTCCTAGAGTTAATTCATCATTGTTATGCCAACTATGACCCTGTCCATAGAGCAGTTATGTCCCCATCCCAGACTGTTCTTTTTCCCATAACTACTGAGTCCATTAATGAAATGATACAGTTCCACTCCTTTGAGCCCCTTGCTCCTCTTTCCATGGGGTATCTACTTGAAAAAGCATCTCAATTTCCCACATCAGAGATAAGCCGTATTGCTCAAATCTTCATGGATCCAAAGCACTAGCCTAAAGGTCCACCTCCTTATCTGCAGACCTTTTTCACTGACACTGGCAGACTCATTGTTGAAATGATATCCCTGATCATGGGATTCAATTCCAATGAATATGTTGATGATATCACCTTAGTTTTAATGTCAATCTTTACTCCATGACAACCTCCTGTTGTCAGATATGACTATGCCACTTTCATTTCCAACAAAATCCATGATCAATTCATAAGTTTGGATAGGGAAGGAGTCTTCAAATATATATCTTTTATATACCATCTTTTGTTGTATCATGAGCCAGACAGCTTTTATTTCCCCATCAGGAAATTGGACTCAAAAGGAAATTGAAGGTCTGTAATTTTTAGGAGTTCCATCTTTCATAAAACCAGTAAGTCCCCTTACACTTATGATGAGTTCATTGACTGGTTTGTACACCTAGCAAACACTTTATTAATAGGATTTCCCCCTCCCAGGATCACTGGTGACATGAAGAAGATTCTGCAGCTCTCTAAACAGTACAGGATAGGTGATTGGTACCTATATGAAAATCACATAGAAATTATAATGTATGGGTGTGAACTTTACCCTTTCAAATTGCCTAAGTATGTGCCCATGAGATTATTTGCACTAGAATATTTCAGACAGATTATAAATGCATACTTAACCCACTTTTTTAATGCAAAGAAAAAGGCTGAACTGAGAATAAAAAACCAGTTAGGCCCTTTTGTCATCAATTTTAGGGATGCTTGGCAAGAAGCTGAAAAGATTTTACAAGACCACCTTAGATTGAAGAAGAGTTTTTGGTGGGTGCCATATGACCCAAATAGTTTCATAGGTGACAGAAGGGTAAGAAACAGGGTGTCAGTTTATATACATCATAAGATCCCAGAAATTGAACAGTTTTCCAATCAAGATGAATGGGTAGAAGGGACCCTAATAGAAGAGATTAGTGAAAAGGAAAAAATGGAAAATATTATGAGAGATCTTGGGAAAGCCCTTGACCTGGATTCTTTTGGGCAGGTATTTTTCAAGCTATCTCAAGGGCCAGAAAGGTGGGCATCCACTGCTGGAACTTCTCAACAGCCTCCACCAGAAGTCAACATACCAGCCACAGTAACTTAGAAAGGCAAAGAAGTAGAGATCACAGAACAACCCACAATGACTGATCGGCCTAGAAAGACAAAAGAACATAGTCATGTACAGATTCCTCCAGCCCAAACTAAAGCAGCAGAAATTCCAACATTGCAAACTCCTCTAAATGAGGAAAGAGGCAAAAAGAGGGACAGGGAAACCACCACTCCTGCTAGTGGACCCATGGAACAGCCTAGGACTAAAAGACAAAGATTGAATCCTTTGTCAGAAGAGGAAATGATGAAAGAGACTACAGACAGCCATAGAGAAGAAAGGGCGGTGAGCCAGCAAACTTCTCCATTGGGAGAAACATCTCTTAGCTCACAAAGGCAGGAGCTAGAAAGACAGCACAATGTAGAAGTATCATCCACCAGGCCACAAAGAAAACAGGGATCAGACATTAAGAAGACATTTACAGAGATCAAAGCTAGGAATGATCCAATCAGGCTTCAAATTTATAATCAGTATCTGAAGATGGCCCCCTCAAACCAACAGAGATTGATGTCAGCTTATGATATTAAAGAAGGCAAAATGATAATGAGTTATTTTAAGCCAAAAGTGCAGCAACCCCAGTCAGAAGCAGATTACATCAGAACAAATTTGGAGGTCTTAGCCAAAGATATTAATCCTATGGACCAGATTGAACTTCATAAACAGACTGGGGAAATGGTATATTCCACACTCGTTGATAAAGCAATGCTAGCCCACCAGTTACAAAATTCCTTGGACAACACAACTGCTCAACTACATTTGGAAAAAACCTCTTCTCTGGCCAAGGATAGCAGAATAAAATCATTAGAAGAGATCATCATTGGACTGAGACATGATCCCAAATATGCTAAAGGCATACAGGCTCTGATCAAGAAGAAAGAAGAGGATATTGCTGCCCTGAGGAAACAGCTGAAGCTACCTCCTTCAAGGCATCCCCAGACAACAGATGTTATACAACAGAAATCAGAAGAAGATATTATGGACCTGCTCCTGAAACTCAATGAAAGATTGAATGATACAGAGCAGGCATTAGAGAAAGCACTAAAGGAAAAGCAGGGAGAGTCAACCTCCCAGCCTCCTGAAGTAATCCCTATAGGTACATCAACAACAGTCCCTTCTGTACTTGGAACAACATGGGCTCCAAATGTCCCAGCAGCTACAGCAGGGGTGATTACAGGTACATCAATCGCAGCAACAACAATAGGCATCAGTACTAATATGAACACTGAATAATTGATAAAGGCCATGGAGGAAATGAGATTACAAGTCACAAAATGAGCACAAGTAAAGGAAAAATTGGCAAAGATAGAAAGTGATTATGATAAATCCAAAATGAGTATTGCAGACAAAACAAGGGAGATAAAAGCTTTAGAAAATAAAGTTAAAACATTGGAACAAGAGCTTACTTTTGACAAGCCTCTGATAGAGATCAAGAAAATCCTTTGGGCCAACATCATTCAATCTATAAATGATGTATGGGCATCTATCCAAGTGATTTATGAACAGATTGACTTAATAAAAGCAGCACATGGAGAAATTCAAAGAAGAAGAGTAGAGTTAGGAAAAATGCCTGAACAGGCCAACAGGCTTATACATTTTTAAATAATAGAAATAGAGAACAACTGGAAGCACTTGGCATCCTAGACAGGACAGACACCATTCTGGAAATCAAAAGGGTGCTAACTAAAATAAATTTGATGCAAAATCTAGAAAGAAGATGTCAAGATATGCAGGTAGAAATCAATTCTTTTATGGAGAAGTTCACATTTTTGCAGAATAAAGGACTACCAAGTCCTTTGGTCAACGACAGGTTAATGAAGCACATCAATCATGTAGATATATTGAATAAGTATGCTAGAGATCAAGCTAGTTCATCAATAAGTGTATCATGAATAAAAGCACTTCCCACAGGCCGAGTTCTCTATGACAGCTTGGAGAACTTATTCCATATTGAACATAAGGTAAAGCACTTGTTTCAACTCCAGCTTAATTTTTTCAGATATACAGAAACTGATGAGACTCTGAGGAAACTTCAAAAACACAGATTGTCAGAGAAATAATGGTGGGAAGACATATTGAGAGTTTTGTAAATTTGCTTTTGGTAAAATGTAAAGGGTTTTTACCATAGCAAGATGAACAAAGATGAAGAGGGGTCAAATAGGTTGAAGTGTATCAGAACAGGTGAAAAGTATTGGTCAAAACAAGGCAGCCAGCATAGAGTTACTAAAGAGGACAACAGCAAGCCAAATAAAAGGGCCTGCCTCCAACACTTTCAGTGAGAAAAGGAACAGCACAACATCAGTTCACCTTTCTCCTATCTTCGAGACTTAGTGTCTGTATTTTTCTGTAAAAATAATTACTCATCACTAGAATATATCTCACTTTGTTATGAGATATTTTTGTAAAGATTTTTTGTATAAATACCCCCTCAATTGGAGTATTGAGGGTGGATTCTTAGGCATTGTTGTAATATTGACTATTTTGGAATAACAGTGCTGATTGGACCAACTTTGTGGCTTGCTAGATGAAGAATTGGAGCTAAGGACTTTTCTCAGAATTCTTGAATCAAACATCGGATCAATAAGTTCATCTATACCTTGTGTTTTACAATTTTCTTTGTTTAAAATATCATCTACATTTCACATCTGAATGATAAATGAAAAAGAATAACTCAGAATTTGCTTAATTGCACTCTGTTTTCAATCATTATTATTCTTAATGTTTTCCTCTGAACTAGTATAAACAACGAATTCTTGATTGCTCCTGTTTCCTAGTTTGTTCATTTTAATCATTTAAAAAAGAATTCTTAATTGCTCTTTGTTGATGGTTAGTCATGTTCTACTCTTTTAAAGTATGTTAAAGGATTCTTAGTTACCCTTTAACCCTTTAAGTCCATCCCATTTTTCAGTCTCTGATTGTTCCTTGTTTGACTACCTTGCTCTGTTAAACCATCTTTTGTGAAGAAAACAAGTCCAATTAAGCCATTTTCTTTGACTCCATCAGCCCAATGGACTAAGCTACTCGGTCTTACCCCTTTGCTATTGAATCTCACCACCCAAACTCAAACACAACCCCTAAACTTCACAACTAGCCTAATATCATTCCAAAACAAAGCTAAACTTGAAAGAGAGAGCCCTCTCTGGATACAGATTGGCTAGAATCTATATCTAAAAGATTGGTTTGTGGTTACCTCGGATTTACTTTCCCCTTTTTAAAACTTATGGGAAAATCTGAGTGATAACACATAGGGTAGGGGTCGCTGCCATCCACAATTTCTATCACTTCAAAGTAAGCCAATGTGTTTGTGCCTTCACTATCTATAGTTAATATTTGCAGCCGTCCCATGGGGATGATCTTATGCTGGTTTTCCATCCTTAGCTAAATCGGAGACCACTGTAGCGTGGGTCTTCCTATCTACTACCAAATTTGCTTTGGTAAAATGTCCACGTCTAACCAGAGATCCAGAATAACCTGATCCATTTCATATTTTCTTATTCACGCATTCAGTCTCATCTCACGCCTTGTCCTTGCTTTATGCTTACCAATATTCTGTACCACGCGCGGTTGACCTGGGGTGTTTCCAATGCATCTATTTATAAGTTCCTATAACCCCTTCATAGCCTTGCTATCATGTAATAGCTTCATGCAGGTCTCTAGAAAGGTTGTAAGCATAGAAGGGTCCATTTCCTGATCACGCTTATCCCTACTCCCTGAGGTAGAGGCCTCAGCGAAGCTCTTCTTTACTTCCATGAACGTTTCTCGTGCACCCTCCAAATCAAATTTAGCCTCCTTAGCCGGAGCTTTGTGAACCCTTGTGTTTTCTTTGAGCTCTTTCCCCTTATCATCACCCATTGCAATTCCACTTCGGAGCACTATATTCACATTCAGATCCTTTTCGCAAGGCTCAGCCCTCATCATCTATAGGTTCTGAGTCGATTGAGGTGGTAGCACCCCTTTGTCACATATCCTCACTATCAGTTTAGGACAGTCCTCTGTCTCATGATCAAACTGAGTATAGTTTGCACGAAATATGCATTGGGTTAGTGCACTCATTTGCATAGTGTCTTGGTCCTCCACAATTGTAACAAATTAGCTGTCCCCGACCTCTACCAGGTCCTCCTCCGCCTCAGCCTCGTTCGCACCCCTGAAAGCCTGTTCACACCATCCCAACACTCTGGTCAGGGGGTCTTGTTTCTGCTTGAACTCTATAGGCAGGTGTTATGTCTATCATCAATTCATAAATTTAGTAGTTGCACTCATCATGCCCTGCTGACCTGCAAAAGTTGCATAACAATTGTTGCAGTGTTTATACAAATGTCTGCAAAAAATGACAGTTATCCGTCATATGTTTTCCTGCTACCTGACATATAGCACACCACAATGTACGTCCCACACTCCTTCATGTTTGGGCTTCCAGCCTCAAAGGCATCGGTCCTCCTCCTACAATATAGTTCACAAAGACTGGGCAGTGGTCTTTGTCATGCCCCTGACCTTTAGATTTCAGGCACCATATTTCTTCACGCGCCTCTAGTTGAACTGGTTTGTCCTACTTCAAACTTTGTATTTCAAGGCAAAGATTTTGCAATTGCGCATGGATCTATTGAAACCCCATATTCAAATCTTGTATCAGCATTTCATGCAGTCTTATGGCAATCTCCAAGGGCTGTACCTAAGTCGTAATCTTCTGTTGTGACAGTGCAAACCTTAGGTGAGGCAGGAGCGAAGCCACGAAACATTCACGGCGTTGTCCATCTATTACGTTCATATTGGCTTCACAAATTTTACACTTCAATATTTAATCCAATTCCCAAGGTTTCTCACCTAGTTTCATTGTGATTTCCTTGAACCCCACAATCGACTGTCCCTCGGATTTAGGCCTACTGAAAGCTTTATTCAACGTGGTTTAGATCTCTTCCAAGCTGGCATTTGGGTTATCATTAGAGTACTTGATGTACCAAGTTATCGCGCGATTCCTTCAAAGCACTAACCAATGTTTCCTTCTTCATGTGATCATCTATGATTCCCTGAGCTTCCCATACAACTTTCACGATGAACCAAAAACTGGTCTGGGTCCTCATTTCCCAAGCCCTTAAACAAAAGCATCTTCACTAAATTTTCCATGTTGAACTGCGGTGGAGGTGGTGGTGGTATGGGCAAAGTCACAGGTGACGGTGGTGAAGCTGGAGGTGGTGTAGGTGGAGGTGGCAGTCACGGGAATCCTTGTCTTATTAATTGAATTTCACTTCGCGGAGAAGCCTACGCTACTCCCTCTTTGTCACCCAGTGGCGGTGAAATCAGGGGGCTATATTCAGGACCCTTTCTTCATTCGTTTCAGTATGTCTTTCCACTTCGCATAGCTCTGAACATCAAGGTAGCTTTATAACCCATTTTTTTCACAATAACATCGTAATCCAGGTATTTAAAGACTTCAAGTACTTACCTCATGGACCTTTGAAAAAGCGTCGCTCCACCTCGCTGTAACTAACTGAGGTATCGACCGTGAATTCAATCACAAATCCTCCTATTATGTGATCGAGCCAATGATCGACAACACAGGTGATCTTATCCTTAGAGGCTTCCAGTCTCTATACTAACTCCGGGGTCCAGAGAATAGGACCGTCAAGCCTCCACCTTCCTTGTCTATATGCTAGCTTCGTGATCGACTCGTATAACTCAACTGGAAAGGAACAAAAAAAGATCTCGTGGATTTATGTGTATAGGTACCTGTCCAGCCACTGTTCCTTTGCCAGCCACATATTTTTGTTCTCCTGCACCGCGAATTCGTGGATCTTCCTATCCAACCAGTCTCTAGCCTCTTTCTTAGTTGGATTCTAGTGATACGACATCACACATCTCTTATGCAGATTCCAGTCCTGACAATAGAACCATTTGTTGGCTTTGTGGGGCCTGATCCAGGTTCAACGTTACTTAGCCAAACAAATCCCTACACTACTGGCCCTTTCAGCATCAGCCCACAGAGCGCGGACCGAAGTCTCACCCGAAGCAGTATGGGGCGATGCTGGAACCAAGTTTCCACACCCTGAGATGGTCGTGATGTCGGTTTATACCCTCTATTCCTACATTCGCGTAGGTCACTATGCCTTAGGGCTCTATCAGTCTACCCCTTTATTCCCCCCTCCGATACCTCCCTGAAGGTGTACGATTGACCTTCACACAGCCTTAACCCATGATCCATGTACTTCCACGCAGCTATGACAACCTACTATATAGGTTCCCAAGTTATCTTAAGTGTTCTACTTATCTTACTAATCAATCATAATTAGCGCCACGTAAACTGATTTTCTTACTTGTGTTCAATTAACTAATATAATCACATATATTCGTGCATCACATAAACATTGTAAATTAAACCCAAACACAATATAACCAGATGCATTAACAAGAAATAAATACATATAATTTGCAGAATACATCTCTTTATTGATATCTTTAGATTATTATAGACTCTATCCGCCTTGTGCACACAGCTGCAGGGGTCCGTGCACTCAGTTGCAATCTTCCACCCTAGGCCTTTGTGCACTCAGCTACAGAGCCTCTACCTAGGCTAAGACCTGAAACACTTAGACTCCTATACCAAGACTCTTCACTTCATTCTTTGCTATTCCACTAAAGACTCCGTAGATATTACTTACTTAGCTCCTTTTTATAAAATCCCATGGATCTTTACAGCTGACTTTACACTTTACAAAATAAGGGTGGACAACCCTTTATGAATCTTGACACCTTCGCACTCCATGACCACAAAATGCAGAGAATTTATAACTTTATTACAAAATTGTTCCAAAACATGGGCTTTTAGCCCCAAAACTTTCCTTAGGGGACCCATTCCCAACACCTGGAAACTAAGGCAACAACAGATGCCATAGGTTCATCTAACACTTCTTACTTCGAAGCACCATGATATTTACTACACAGGATTGCTGCAAGACTGAAAATCTTACCATACACAGATATGGTAAGATGGATTATTGATGAAGTGGATGTTTCAGATAGAACGTTCAGAAACTCTAGGCAAGACGTTATGGGATCATTCAAATCATACAATTTGAGCCAAATGTACCATCTTCCGTAGCCACAAATGATCTATGACAAAGATTTTATCGAGCATTTTGTCGAAGAGAATGAAGATCCAATGGACGTTATGCAGAATTGGAGGTTTGGATCCAACAATTTTAGACGAGAGAAAACCGATATGTACCCCATCACACCTTTGTCATCCCTACACAATTTTGTAGCTGTAATGTTGTGTAGGCTATTTGGAAAAGCTGATACCACCAAGTTTTCCATTGAATGGGTTCCCTTGATTGATGCAATTGTAAATGCTACCATTTTTAACTAGAGTACTATTTTTTCGGATAATTTAGCCATGGCCATTAGAGAATAGAAGCATAATATAATTGTCTCCACTCGAGTTATCCCTCCCTTTTACATGAGTGCTTATATCATGGATGCTATATGTTTTTTCTCACATTTTCCAAACATGGGTTGGAAATGGACATTAAAATATCCTACACCCATCCATGTTTATCATAAAATACTATGGGAATCACAGTTTGGCTCCCATTTTTACAATATTTGTCATGGCGTCATGCTGCCTATTTATCAGACTATTTTTAATAAGAAAACCCCTAGGCTTTCAGAGGAAGCAAAGATAGACATCTTTCCAGTGGAACGATACTGGAAAGATGATTTAGTGAGGAACTTTTCACTTATATCAGAGTTTTTTGGAATATTACGGATCCCCGTGTCCTTCCATATTATGTTCTGGATAAATTACTGGCATGAGAGATTGCTTATTAGACAGTGGGTGATGGTATAACCAAAACCCTTAAAGAGCAGAAGAAATCCATCTGGCAAACCTTCCCATTGCAATGTGGTGCTTTCACATTGCATGATCTTGGGCATGCATCAAAATAAATACAGAACATCATGTCTCTAAACCTGGCTACCATTCCAAGCAGATAGTATGACCCCAACAAGATCGCTAAGAGTTTCACTACTATGGTCAAAATCAGGCAATTCATTCATGAAGATGATGAGTTTGATGATTTCTTTGAGAAAGCTGAGACATTTTCATAGGTTTTACATTTAGCATCATTAAAACTAGACCTAGAGGACCTCAAAGAATTCCACATATACAAAAATAAAAGGCTCGAATAGGTCCCTTTGGACCTGTTACAAATCGAAGAAGTAAGAGAACCTACTCCTAGCATAAGTCCGGAGGAGAGTTCCAAGCACAATTCTGATGAGGAATCACAAGAAAAGTCAGTTCAAGGTTCAGAAGACTTTGAAAACCAATCTAAGAATAAAGAAGGAAGTCTCGAGGAAGACCTTGAATAGGACACAGAGGAAAATATTGAAGAAACGACCAAGAAGGTCTCAACTAAAGAGCACATGGAGACTGGTTCACCACAGGTTGAAACAGAAAAGATTCCAATCATCAATCTGGAATAGGAGTGGGAGAAATTTAATAAAAATCTCCAAATAGAGACCAATCTTGAAGGGACTTATGGATTCTAGACTCCACAACACACTTAGCAAGTTGTAAATCCAGAAGCGACAATACAACAAATTGTAACTACTCAAGATATTGAAGTCATCCCAACACACCCAACTTCTGAAATTATTTTGAAGGTTGAAGAAATACCGCCACTGGACATATTCTACAGTCATACACATAAGGTTGTAGTAGAAAGGAAAAGAAAGAAAAGAAAATTGGATGTATCAGTAGAAAAAACTCTTGGAAGTGAGCCAATGGAGATAGTGTGGATAGACACCCCCATTGATACATAAGGCAACCTTACAAAGCTCTCACAATTTGTAGGAGCTTATGCAATTGCAACAATCAATAAGGAAATAGAAGCTCGACTGTTACTGAAAGAAAAAGAAGAAAGAGTTCAACTGCTTGAACATAAACTTTAGCAAGAAAGGCAAAGCACAAATAGGAAAGCGAAAATACAATTGGCATAGCTTCAACAAAATTTTGAGCAAATGACAATACAACATTAGACAGACATTACAGAGAAGAACACACATATTTACCAAATGCAGGATATACTTGATAAATTCAAAGAAAATCCTCAAACAAATGAATTCATTAAAGAGGCTCTTGAATTAAATTCTCTTTTGGCACAACAATAGGAAATATTCTGTCAAAGAATCTCATTGATCAATCCTTATTGTGAATCAAGTGACAAATTAAACAATCAAGTGATTGATCAAAGATTAGAATATGAGGAGCTAAATAAAAGGATATCAGAATTCATTACTTGGAAAGAATATGGAGAAGGAAAAAAGGTCAATCTACCAAAGATCGAAGAGTCCCAAAAGGACATCTTATTTACAGATTGGGACATTCAGTTAAAACAGGCGGAAAGGGCAGCAACAAGAGCAACTAGTATAGCGAACAACATCATTGAAGTTGTCAATGAAAACCTCCACACTGCCAATATTATCAGAGAATGCAGACCAAAATCTCTCCCAAACATTAAACAGTTAGAAAGAACAATGGAAAGAAACTACCCAAACAAATGTAGAAGCAATCAAGCAACTGTCTAAGCTTGATTGGGAAACCTACTGGCGGTTTCTGGTAAAACCACACAGTCATTGGATGACTCTACATTGTTTAACTAATTCTTCTCAAAGATGGTGCCACCTCTCACTGATGTTGTATTCATGGGGCAATTGAGATCTAGAATTGGCCAACCTCCCTAGGTTAATCCAATGATAGACATCTGCGAGCTCAAGGACCAAATGGTTGAATAGGACCATTCAATTTGGAGAAGCTTGTCATCATTTATTTTTATTTTAGTTTTTATTTCACTTATTTTGAGAAAGGTTGTTTGAAACGTCCTCAACTTTTTATATAATAATATATTTTTGAAACATATGTGTATTATCTAAACCTCTCTCATGCACTTAGAGAGGGGTCCAAGATTTTACCAAAAACACTTTGCAAGAGATTGCACTTCTGTAATTTTGTGAATGTTTTCATCAAATAATTGGAACAAAATCTAATTTTCTTGGATATTGAAGCATACTCTACTAAACTTGCATTTCTATACTCTTAGGGTATATTTTATTGAAAAGAAGTGGATCAATATTGCTGATCTCATGAGTAGGACCTTTCATATCTGGTACTTTTATCTTATGATCATGTTTCATTTATGAATTAGCAGTACTCTTTCTTATATTGTATTATGTAGGAAATCTGAATTATAGTTTAAACATCAAAGATATTTTGTATATAGTAAGATACAAAATATCCCTAATCCCACTATATAGTAAGATAATGTTAGAATATATAGATGCATGTGTTTGCTACTTAAATAGATCATTTTCCATTATATCTTATAGCACCCCAACATCATTATCATATCTATTCTTGCTAGGAAATTAGTCCCATTATCCCTAGTCGGAGCCACCACACCAAACAGAAAAGGAGCTTCTTTCAAAGTTTAGGCTGAGTGGTTATCCCCCATGTTGTTGCAACGGAATTCTGGGGCCTCAACATTTTTGGTGCTAGAAGGAGGTCCATGACTCTGAATGGAAAAGAGAACTGATTATAAAGCAAAAATCCATCTTAAGAGTCACTCCCCTTCTAGATCTCCTCCAACTTCTAGATCCCCATCTAGAACAACAAACCCATGATTAGAAGTTGAGAAAACCTCTCCAAAATCTCCTAGTGAAACTCAGAAAATACTTTCTTCAGACTACAACCTTGAATCCCCATAAGTTCATATTTTGATAGAGAAGTTAGAGAAAATCTCTATTTTAGCTGAAAAAGCCAACAAGTTCTCAGTGATCTGAAGGAATCATTTCCTTGGTTCTACAACCAAGACGAATATTGACTCATTCTGAAAGTGAGAATACTGGAATTCCTCCTTTTGAATTTCCCATATCTTCTTTCCGAAATAAAACCAAGAATTCTGAATCAAAAACATCCACTAGTGAGGTTTTTTCAAATTCACCACCTCAAACCCCTTCATTCCCTCCACTGATTCCAACAACTTCCATTCCAATTACTGGTGCTAGTTCTTCTAATCCTAGCACAAAACCCGTCTCTTCCTAAATTCAAACTACATCCAAATCCTCATTCACTCAAACCCCTCTTACCAGATCATCCATTCAAAATCCGATGGAAGGACAATAACCTTCACCATGAGTTCACCCATGGAATAATCCTAGTGTCGTAGTAATCAAAACTCCTCTTCACCCTCTTCCTAAGAATCCTGAAAGATGGTTGCCAAAATTTAATATTGATGATGGAATACCAGCTGTTAGTGTCATTCTTTGTAGCCTTCCTCTAGTGATCAAACATGCACTTACAAAGTGATTTAAGGTGTCAAGGTCAAATTTTGTCATTTCAGTGAGTCTTCAAGTAAAATTTGGTCACTAGGTATTAGGTCTAGGGTTTGTTTTCACTCCTTTCAAAGTTGTCCAAATGTCAGTCCGTGTCACCATTCATCTGAGTGTACCGTCATTCAGAGGGTTGTTATCATCATGTCAGGTTCCAATGGGTCATTTTACACCTTGTTCATGCTTCAATTGTGCCTAAGGTTCATTTCCCTCTCCTAGGGTTTTGAAAGTAATTTCTCTTGGATGGTAAAATCATCAAAAAAACTTGTATCCTGATGTTCATACACCTTCCTCTATCCTTAATGTACCTTATTAAACACTTCCCATCACTGTGAACCCCCAAATTCCTCATTTTCGCACAAACCCTAGTTTCTTGCTACAACTTGACAATTTTCTAGGCTAGGCCTGTGTTTTGCCCTTTTGGACCCCTTCCCCTCACTCAATATTTGAAATTCCACTTTCCACTACTTCCTAACATCCCTCCATACTTCCCAAAATTTTGTCAAGAATTTAGAGCCCCTTATCCCCTTCATTTCACTTCAATTCGACAAATCCCCTGTTCCACACATCGGGATAGGTTTTAATCCAATGATGTTTCTGAGAAAGAAAATATGGATTTGGAAAAACTGAGAGAGATTTTTGTCCAAAATAGGCCAAGGAAGAAAAAAAAATCCTTCAATTTTTACACAGGTGTCATGGTTTTAGAGAAATGTCAAAAATATAGTTGCCTTAGGAGAATTGATGCACCTCTGAAGTGACCTTGGGAAAATCAAGATTTATCCTAGCTCGGTTGGCCTAATGACTTGCTTGATGAGTCAAATGATAACTAGACACAAATATATTTACAATGAGCTATCATGATCTCAATTTGGGGTTAAGGAAGACCTTAAAAAATTGACTGCAACAGCACTTTTCCTTTAAGCAGCCTCATTTTACACATTTTGACTAGTCTTGGGATATTTGATTTTTGATAGGGAAAATGAACTCCAAATTAAAAAATTATAGTTGAGTTGGAAATTATACTCAATAATATTTCTAATGAGCTATCCTGCACCCAATTTGGACACCAGGAAGGCCTTCAAAGGTCTCCTGAAAAATGTGCTACGCATTGAGATGGCGCTATGCATTGGGTAGCCTTCTGCAGTGTAAAAAATGAACTGGCGCGACGCATTGAGATGGCGCGGGGCATTGGGCTAAAAAGCCTGAAATCCATTCAAATATTCCTCCAAAGACTCTCAAATTACTAAATTCTTCATTGCCCAAGTAAGTTAACATCCCTCCATGACCAATGAATGAGTTACCTTGGTGTTTATGGTGATTTAATGAGAAAAAATCAAAACCCTACCTCTTTACATTTCTTGCCAAAAGCAGTTGCATAGGGTTTGCAAATTGTATATTTTGTTGCTAATTCCACTACTAGCCATTTCTCACTCCCTCACTCCTTCATTCCCTCAATCATTTTCTCCCTCTCTTTACATTCTCATCTACCCATTCCACATTTCCCATATCCCTAATCAACTAACCCTAAATCCCTAATCCCACTATCCCAAACCCTATTCAAGTATCCCCAAAACCCTAATTGCCATCCCAAACCCTAAATAGTATCCCCTAAACCCTTTCATTCCCTAAAACCATACAGCTAGCATCAAACCCTCCCCTCATCAGTCCCACTCATCCATGGAGCTCAAAAACATGAAGGAAAAATCGGCAAGCTGCCAAGAGGAGGAAAATCAAATTGACCACACTTGAGCAAGAAATTCAAGTTGATCATGAATCTTGGCTTGAGAGAAAAAACATGCACCTAGAAAGGATGCTAGAGAAGGCCAACAATGAGAAAATTATGTTGAGGCACATGGCCCATCATTACTTGGAAAGAAACAAAGTGTGCAAGGCAAGAATCAGAAACCTGAAGGCCAAGTTGAAGAAGGCATCAAGGAGGTGAAAAGAGAAAAATAGACTTCAGATCTTGGCTGAGGCTTCCTTGGCCCAACACAACACTTAATGGAGGACACTCAGCCCAAATTTCAAAAATTTGGGGCACTTTTTGTAATTTTGCCTTAAAAAACAGACTTTTCTGCCCAATGCGCAGCGCCACCTGGTGCTCGCTTTTGATGGAGACATCCTTTTGAGGAAAAATTAGCATATTTAGATTTTTCATGAAAAAATATGTATGCTTAAAAATGGCCAAGAAATTTTGACAGGTTTTGAGCTTCCAAAAAGGTCAAAAACACCTCAAAAATGACCTTTCTACCCCTTTTTGGACACACAGGAACAAGTGTTGGGAGAACTAAGTTTTGGAGGGGCAAATGGAGGCCAAATTCAAAAATTCCACTTGTGCTGGAAAGTAGACAGGTATAACTTTCCAACAAGCCCACGTGGAGAAAATTTGGACACCGATTAGGCCTCCAAAATCAGCTACAAAAATGCACTACGCATAGGGAAATCAGCACGACGCATTGGAGGAATTTTTCTCATTTTTGGTCAAAAACTCTATTTTTCGCCTAGTTTCTTGATAGTTTGACTCTTCTCCTTCTAATTGTCAAACTCATGATGTAATTTAATGTGACTTTATGGATTTTGATTTAATTATGCTAAATTATCACTCATAGGGGTAGATTCATCCATGAAAAGGTAGTTTGCAACTGAATGAATCAGTTCCCTAGTTTTTAGAGGCAAGTTGTTCCACTACCTACTTTTTAGTTCTCAGTTTAGAATTTGTTGGAACAGCTCCTAAAATTATGAGCTCGACCCCTACAGGCTAGGATGAGTTGTTGGTTGCCTATATCTTGTGATTTTTCAATCATTAGCATGGTTGGACTTTTGAGAAAGCTTGGAGTTTCATTGTATACTCATTTTTCAGTAGTTTGGCTAAGGAATAGACCAGGGTTTGTAGCACTTTATGGGATTCTTGTGGCATCTTGATTTGATATTGTGTTTCTTTCTATAATTGTAATTTTACATGTGTTTTATGTATGCCATCATCTCTCTTTGCTTCATCTTAACTAAATCAAACAAGGATAAAGGTAGAATTCATTGATTTGCAGTGCTCTACCTAGGGTTTGTTTAGTTATTTATGTTTTCAGCTATTTGAAGAGGATCCTTGAGACTTTCTTGCCCTCTTTAGCTCCTCACTAACTTAAAAGCTCTCCATCTCACTCAATTTGAAGTACCAAACCATTTGCCTACCTTGCCCCATAGAGATCTCTGCAAAGCTGAGCCTCATTCCCCATACCCAAATCTACCTTTCACATTTGAGCCAACAAAACATCATCAAATTCAATCAAATTCTTTTGAACACATACCTAGCCTAAGATCAATATTGATATCAGTCATCTCAAGCCCTCATTGATCATATTTTGTTGAGGTTGACAAGGAGAGAGCCCTCTCCGGAACTAGTAGGGCTAGCTACCAGGTTAAGCATGGTTTGATGTTATCCTAGAACCTACCTTTCTCAGCCTACGGTATATTTAGGCACTAACATAGTGGCGATTGTACTGGGGAAGAAAAACTTATTTTTTTGTTAGTGTTCTTGCTTTATAAACTATAGACGGAGCCTGAAGTTATGCTAGGAAGCCTTTGAATTGTACATTACTTTGCGAGTGCATAAGTAGATAAAAGCTGCTTCAGTCAATCTCTGGTCTAGTCTTATAAGCTAAACATCTGACTTGCAAATTGCCCTAGTAACATGTATCAAGTTTAGATCTGATTGCTGATGGTGGACACTGATCAGATATCGGAAAGGCTGAAATCATTCACCTGGCGATTCCAAATCAGTTTCGAGATCAGACCCAAGGACTCCATTGGAGGATGAACCTGAACAGCAAACACATGAAAGGACAATATGGACAGATTAGGTGTTCAAGTTGGAATTTCATCCAAGACATTTTTTTCTTTGTTCTAAATTATTTCTTCTCTTTTCCCGAGAATGTCAAGAAGGCTTTGCAAAGTATACTATGTTTGAGAAGAGATCCTCAACCTACATTTGATTCCTTCCCTTTGAAGATTGTGAATACCAAATATTTCCATGCCTTTGAGCTTGATAAAGACCCTTTTTCTGAAGCTTGCGATGACCATATTCAAACTGATGAGCCTAAAGAGACCAAGACTGATTCTACACCTTCTATAGATACCCCTATACTTAAAATTCTAGATTGATACAAGCCTCTGATTTTACCTCCTATATTCCATGCTTTCCCTAAAAATCATGACCTATATCCACCAAGATTTGACGGTGAACGCGACAACATCACTGCTGAGAGACATGTATTTAATTTTTGAGTCTTTTCTTGATCTTTTTGAAGTTGATGAAGAAGATGTTAGTATTAGGCTTTTTGCTCTTTCTTTGCAAGGAAAAGTAAAGAGTTGGTTCAAAACCCTGCCTGATGCGAGCATCTCAGATTTCCAGTAGTTCGTCAAAGTTTTCCTCGACAGGTGGGTGGTAAGACAAAACCCTTTCTTTATTATAGAAGAGTATAACCAATTGAAAAGACAACCATGGGAGATAGTACAACAATTTTCTACCAGATTTAACCAAGTTTATTATTCGATGCCAATTAATATAAGACCTTCTCTTGGATCTGCTCTCTTGCACTACCCGCATTCCTTTGATCTGGAAATGGAGTTTTAGCTGAGAGAAAGGAACCTTGCAACACTTGAATAGATGCAGAACAATAAAATAGACGTAGAGGCTCATTTGCTGATCTGAAGGGCAAAGTTGAAGGAAGAAGAGATGAAAAACATAGATCTGGAGGAATCGACATCTCTAGAGGTAAAGCTTGACATTTTGGTTAAGTGCAGTGGAAGAGATGATGCAAAGGATCACCACAAGGAATGAGTATGATGTTCAAGACCATGGCTCGCTGATTGAAGAAGAAAAAGTTGCTAATCCAAAACATCTTCTTTCTTATCCCAGTTATCATATATCTGATAATGCTTATCTTATAGATCATCTTGGAGAAGAGAGATCTGTTGATATGACATGTATGCTTGATGATGTCTTTTATACTAATGATTTGCCTCAGTTTGATTAGAATGATGATGATTATGTTCTCCAAACAGAAGCTAATCTTGCAGAAAAATCAACAGCTAGTTTGTGGGAGGAAGAAGTTCACTTTTAACTGCTCGAATACAGTGATCAATCGATGCATATCAGCTATGACAGTGAGGAGGAAAGTGCAGCAAATTGTGAAGTAAGTGAAGGATCTTTGCCTTTTGTTTTGCTTCATTTCAGTTCATCAGAGACAACATTCATGCAATCAGAAATCAACTATCGACAAGTCTTGATTTGGACCATCTTGAGGGCAATGAAAACCTTGTTCAAGACTTCTCAGATTTGCAGCCCCCGAATGCCATTGATTATCAAGTTACATATGAAAACTTGGAAACTGGGCCATACGATCAAATGATACAAGATGATTCTGCACCATTTTGTTTTGAGTCATTTGAGTTTCTGAAGGGAAAATTGCATAGTATATCTTCAAATGAGCAGCCTATAGAAAGTCATGCAATCTCATCGGAACCAATAGAAAATGGGTTGCAGCAGTCTTTTCAAGTTTTTCACGATCCAATAGTTGATGTGTTGGATGATGTCTGCAGTCAAAGTCCTTCTCCTATCTGTAAGCTTGACAAAAGTATTGATATAAACTTGATCCGACAACTGGTTTCTTTGTCATTTTAAGTAGGAGTCTCGTCACAAAGCTTAGATCAAAGCCTACATTCATGGTATGAAGAGAAGAGAAGTAATCCGTTGGATGAGCTAAGTCCCAGTGTGCATGAATTTCAAGATCCTTATGCAGTGTTTTTGGAGGCGGATAGAGAATCCATAGTATTCAACGGATCTGTTCACAAGTTTTCATGGGAGTTGCCTTTTAGTAGTTCTCTCTTGTTGTTCATAAGCAAGCACTTGCGGAGAATTCAAACAACAGCTAGAATACTTACTTGGTTGCATTGGTTGTTTCATTTCACTTGATCAGGTGATGAATGGAACAACTAGAGTAGGTTGTATTGAATAAGCTTCATATTGAGCATATTTTCTAGTTTGTTAGTTGTGTTTAAGTATCGAGTCAGTTTTTAGTTGAGTGAGAGTTAGTTTGTGTCATCAAGTCGTCAGTTTTCAGTCATGCATTTCAGCTTGAGTTTTTGACTCCATTGCCCAATGGATAAGGCACTAGTCTGCTCTCTCAAAGATCTGATGTTCTTGGCACCTCCAAGGAGCTACCATCCCCATTGGAGCCAATGTTAGTGTCATTCTTTGCAGCCTTCC
Source organism: Pinus tabuliformis (assembly GCA_031772625.1). Taxonomy (NCBI): domain Eukaryota; kingdom Viridiplantae; phylum Streptophyta; class Pinopsida; order Pinales; family Pinaceae; genus Pinus; species Pinus tabuliformis. The sequence continues at coordinate 323,852,616 of CM062811.1, forward strand.
TCCAGTGATCAAACATGCTCTTACAAAGTGATTTTAAGGTGTCAAGGTCAAATTTTGTCATTTCAGTGAGTCTTCAATTAAAATTTGGTCACTAGGTATTAGGTCTAGGGTTTGTTTTCACTCCTTTCAAAGTTGTCCAAATGTTGGTCCATGTCACCATTCAGCTGAGTGTACCATCATTCAGAGGGTTTTCATCAGCATGTTAGGTTCCAATGGGTCATTTTACACCTTGTTCATGCTTCAGTTGTGCCTAGGTAAGGTTCATTTCCCTCTCCTAGGGTTTTGAAGGTAATGTCTATTGGATGGTCAAATCATCAGCAAAACTTGTATCTTGATATTCATACATCTTCCCCTATCCTTAATGTACCTTATTAAACACTTCCCATCATTGAGATCCCCGAAATTCCTCATTTTCGTACAAACCCTAGTTTCTTGCTACAACTTGACAATTTTCTAGGCTAGGCCTGTGTTTTTCCCTTTTGGACCCCTTCCCCTCACTCAAAATTTGAAATTACACTTTCCCCTACTTCTTAACATCCCTCCCTACTTCCCAAATTTTTCTCAAGAATTTAGAGCCCCTTATCCCCTTCATTTCACTTCAATTCGATAAATCCCCTATTCCACACATCAGGATAGGTTTTACTCCAATGATGTTTCTAAGCATTAAAAGATGAATTTGGGACAACTGAGAGAGGCTTTTGTCCAAAATAGGCCAAGGAAGAAAACCCTCCTTCACTTTTTACACAGGTTTCATGGTTTTAGAGAAATGTCAAAAGTACAGTTGCCTTAGGAGAATTGATGCACCTCTGAAGTGACCTTGGGAAAATCAAGCTTTCTCCTAGCTTGGTTGGCCTAATGACTTACTTGATGGGTCAAATGATAACTAGACACAAGTATATTTCCAATGAGCTATCATGACCTCAATTTTGGGTTGAGGAAGACCTTCAAATGTTAACTACAACAGCACTCTACCTTTAGGAAGCCTCATTTTTCACATTTTGACTAGTATTGGGAGATTTGATTTTTGATAGGGCAAATGAACACCAAATTAAAAAATTCCAGTTGAGTTGGAAAGTAGACTCAATAATATTTCCAACGAGCTATCTTGTGCCCAATTTGGATACATAGAAGGCCTCCAAAAGTCTCTTTTAAAAAGGTACTACGCATTGAGATGGCGCTACACATTGGGCAGCCCTCTGCAGTGTAAAAAATGAACTGGTGCGACGCATTGAGATGGCGCGGCACATTAGGCTAAAAAGCCTGAAATCCATTCAAATATTCATCCAAAGACTCTCAAATTGCTAAATTCTTCATTTCCCAAGTAATTTAACATCCCTCCATGACCAATGAATGAGTTACCTTGGTGTTTATGGTGATTTAATGAGATAAAATCAAAACCCTACCTCTTTACATTTCTTGCCAAAAACAGTTGCATAGGGTTTGCAAATTGTATGTTTTGTTGCTAATTCCACTACTAGCCATTTCTCACTCCCTCACTCCTTCATTCCCTCAATCATTTTCTCCCTCTCTTTACATTCTCATCTACCCATTCCAAATTTCCCATATCCCTAATCAACTAACCCTAAATCCCTAATCCCACTATCCCAAACCCTAGTCAAATATCCCCAAAACCATAATTACCATCCCAAACCCTAAATATCATCCCTTAAACGCTTTCATTCCCTAAAACCCTACAGCTAGCATCAAACCCTCCCCTCATCAGTCCCACTCATCCATGGAGCTCAAAAACATGAAGGCAAAATCCGCACGCTGCCAAGAGGAGGAAAATCAAATTGACCACACTTGAGAAATAAATTCAAGCTGATCATGAATCTTGGCTTGAGAGAACAAAAATTCACCTAGAAAGGATGCTAGAGAAGGCCAACAATGGGAAAAATATGTTGAGGCACATGCCCCATCATTACTTGGCAAGAGACAAACTGTGCAAGACAAGAATCAGAAACATGAAGGCCAAGTTGAAGAAGGCATCAAAGAGGTGAAACGAGTAAGATAGACTTCAGATCTTCATTGAGGCTTCCTTGGCCCAACATAGCACTTAATGGAGGACACTCAGCCCAAATTTCAAAAAAATTGGGGCACTTTTTGTAATTTTGCCTTAAAAAACAGACTTTTCTGCCCAATGCACCGCGCCACCTGGCGCTCGCTTTTAATGGAGACATCCTTTTGAGGAAAAATTAGCATATTTGGATTTTTCATGAAAAAATATTCATGCCTACAAATGGCCAAGAAATTTTGACAGGTTTTGAGCTTCCAAAAAGGTCAAAAACACCTCAAAATGACCTTTCTGCCCCTTTTTGGACACACAGGAAGCAGTGTATGGAGAACTCAGTTTTGGAGGGGTAAATGGAGGCCAAATTAAAAATTTCTACTTGTACTGGAAAGTAAACAGGCATACCTTTCCAACAAGACCACTTGGAGCAAATTTGGACACCGGTAAGGCCTCCAAAATCAGCTGCAAAATGTGCTACGCATAGGGAAATCAGCGCAGCGCATTGGAGGAATTTTGCTCATTTTTAGTCAAAAACTCTGTTTTTCACCTAGTTTCTTGATAGTTTGAATTTTCTCCTAATTTTCAAGCTCATGATGTAATTTAATGTGAATTAATGGATTTTGATGTAATTATACTAAATTTTCAGTCACAGAGGTAGATTCATCCATGAAAAGGTAGTTTGCAACTGAATGAATCAGTTCCCTAGTTTTTAGAGGCAAGTTGTTCCACTGCCTACTTTTTAGTTCTCTGTTTAGAATTTGTTGGAACAGCTCCTAAACTTATGAGCTCGACCCTAGAGGCTAGGATGAGTTGTTGGTTGCCTATATCTTGTAATTTTTCAGTCATTAGCATGGTTGGACTTTTGAGAAATCTTGGAGCTTCATTGTATACTCATTTTTCAGCAGTTTGGCTAAGGAATAGACCAGGGTTTGTAGCACTTTATGGGATTCTTGTGGAATCTTGATTTTTTATTGTGTTTCTTTCTGTAATTGTAAGTTTACATGTGTTTTATGTATGAGATCATCTCTCTTTCCTTCATCTTAACTAAATCAAACAAGGATAAAGGTAGAATTCATTGATTTGCAGTGCTCTACCTAGGGTTTGTTTAGTTATTTATGTTTTCAGCTGTTTGACGAGGATCCTTGAGACTTTCTTGCCCTCTTCAGCTTCTTTCCAGTCTAAAAGCTCTCCATCTCACTCAATTTGAAGTACCAAACCATTTGCCTACCTTGCCCCATAGAGATCTCTACAAAACTGAGCCTCATTCCCTAGACCCAAATCTTCCTTTCACATTTGAGCCAACAAAAAACCATCAAATTCAATCAAAATCTTCTGAAAACATACCTAGCCTAAGATCAGTATTCATATCAGTCATCTCAAACGCTCATTGATCATATTTTGTTGAGATTGACAAGGAGAGAGCCCTTTGATGTTATCCCAGAGCCTACCTTTCGCAACATGAGGTAGATTTAGGCACTAACACCAATAGAGGAATATTTGCATAACTATATGCTGGCCATCAATTTAAATGGAGTTGATGAAGAAGACTACATTGTTAGATTATTTCCATACACTCTTACAGGATCAACCGGATCCTGGTATTTTTTGTTGCCTCCTCGCTCCATAACTAGCTAGGATATGTTCAAAGCACAATTCCTAGCTAAGTTTGGAGATGATAGAGCCATTGCGTCACTCATCAATGAATTTTCTAACCTTAAGGCTAAAATAGAAGAAAAGGTCAAATATTTCAACTCTCGATTCAATAAACTACTCAATAAAATTCCAACTATGTCAGCCCCTGGCATTGATGTGAAAATTGAGTGGTACATATCTTCCCTTCCTTCCAATATAGCCCTTTTTGTAGATAGAGAAAATTTGGCCACATTGGCCGAGAACATGAAGGAAGCTCTTTCTGTTGAGAAACACATAATTTCTCTTGAAAAGAATACCTCTCAGGAAGACATAAAAACTAAAAAAGTTAATTTTAGAGATGAATCTAAGAAAAAAGCCCTGAAAGATCCTTTTGATCTTGAAGGCCTTCTGAAAGTATTGAAAACCATGTCTAATGAAATTGTTTAAATGAAGAAACATGATGCTAAATCCTTCGCTCCTAAAAAACCTTTCAGATCTTTTAGGAGGAATCAGTCTTCTAGTTTTCAGCCACCAAATACCATATCTAATGTTGAGTATGAGTTAGAAGAAGAGGAATAAGAGAACACTATGACTGATGAACAAACATAAGAAGAATAAGTGGTTGAACTAAATGGGATGTGGGACTTTATCCTTCCAAATGAAGGATGTGGGACTTTATCCTTCCAAATGAATAAGAACAAGAAGCTTTACCTGTCAGCCCTAGAAGTAAAGGACCTACTAATACAACTCAGTCAAATCAAAAGCAGAAAACTTCAACTCCTGCTACTAAGGAAAAAGCAAAAAAAATTCTTCTCCTAAGGCTTCACAACCAAATCCATATTCATCAAAGACCCCGGTAGTTACTGATACCATGGAGTATAACATTGTGGAAGACATGAAGAATACTAGGGCCAATATTTCACTTCATGAACTTAGCAAGCTAAAGCAACAACATAAAATTTTTCTTAAAGAACTAAATGAAATTCCTACTTCGCCCCTACCTGTTGCTGTTGTATCTCAAGCTACTAAAGGCATGGGTAAACCCCCTACTCCTTCAAACAAGGTCGATCCTACAAATGTTATCCTTATCGGTGACCGATCTCTCTCACACACACCTCCTTTCCTCTTAACTTATGAAATTTTCAATAGAAACCTTCACAATTGTTTGATTGACTCAGGAGCCTCTTCTAATATAATGCCGACAACAGTCTGTGCTAAGTTGAATGTCACTCCTCAAAATTTTGTTGTTCACATAGTTCAACTTGACAGAACTAAGGTAGAGGTCTTAGGGGAAATAAATTCAGTTAGCATTCGACTTTCCTCAAATCCCAAATTTTGTCAAATAATTGATATATTAGTTGTTGAAATTCTTGAATTCTATGGTCTAATTCTAAGTAGAGACTGGTCTGAGAAGCTCCATGGATATTTCGCTACAGACTGGTCTCACATATGGCTACCATATAATGGTAAGCCAAATCAAATTAGAGTTGACTGAGAGAAACACATGAAACACACAGTGACTAAATTTGAAGGTGATAATGAGCCAGTAGCATTCAATAATAACATTATTGGAAACTATTTGGCTAAGTCATTTTTAGGGAACTTTAAAGCACATGAGTCTCCCTTTTTGGATAATGTTGTCACCTCACAGATTGAAAATTTCTCACAAACAGATGCTTCCAAGTGTAGAAATTTTGTAAATAAAATTGTAGCTAATACTTCATTTTGGACTTTATACTTTGATGGTTCCAAATCTAACGATGGTGCAAGAGCTGGTTGCATTTTAATCAGCGCAGATGGAGAAAAAACCATGTTAGCTTGTAGATTAGAATTTGAATGTCCAAATAATACTACAGAATATAAGGCATTGGTTCAAGGACTATAAAAATAAATTGGCCTCGACATCAAATGCTTGCAGGTTTTTGGAGATTCAGAAATTATCATCAAACAGGTAAGAAATACTATTCACTTCATTTCTAGACAACTTAAGCATTATCAGTCACTAGTTCAGGATCTTACATCTCATTTTTTGGCATTTAATATTTCTCCTGTACCTAGAATACAAAATGCCAATGCAGATCTATTAGCTAATGTTGCATCAAAACTCATACCATCTGAGGATTATAGTCCTGATAGGTTTTCCATTGAGTTAATTTTTAGACCATCCATTCCTAACAATGTCACTAATTGGCAAGTCTTCAATGATGATTATGATATTGTTAATTTTCTAACATTAGAGGGGTCATACGATGACCAAATCATAGATGAAAATGAGCATGACCTTCAGTTAAAACAAAAAGCTGAGGAAAATCCAATACCTAAATCTGTAGTCAAGTTAGAAGATCTTTATGATCTCAAAGACAGATTTAAGAAGGTAACTAATGCCAAAATCCAAAGCTCAACCCTGAGATTTGAATTATTAAACCTTGGAACTGATGACAAGCCTCAGAACATTAATCTTGGCCTTGATCTATCCTTTGATGAAAGATCATGAATCATTCAACTGTTGAAGAAATATAGAGGTATCTTTGCTTGGGATTATTATGATCTCAAAGCTTATGATACTTCTGTCATACAACACACCATTCCTATAATCTCCAATGTTAAACCAGTGCAACAGAAGCTAAGGAATATTCACCCGAACCTTGGAAGTCAAATCAAATCAGAGTTGAATAAAATCCTAAAGGTTAGAATCATATTTCCTATTAGGCATTCAAAATGGGTGTCAAATTTAGTTCCTACTAGAAAGAAGAATGGTGACATTCGCATATGCATAGAATTTAGAAATTTGAATAAAGCATGTCAAAAAGACAATTTTCCTTTGGCAACCATGGAACAAATGCTGTGGTTAGTAACTGATTCTGAGCTTATGTCTTTTCTTGATGGTTTTTTAGGATATAACCAAATCCTGGTTCACCCAGATGATATATTAAGGAGAATGAATAGGTTGCTTAGAGGATCAATTCTTAGTATTAATGCAAGACAACCACCCTATGGAATTTGAAAGCAGGAAACATAATAAATGAGAAGGCTTAAAATCAACATACCAAAAGGAGATGCTCGCCATAATACATGCTTTTACGAAGTGGCATCAATATTTGCTTGGGAGTAAAGTTTCAATCCAAGCCGACCAAAACAGTCTTCAGTTCTTACTTCAGCAAAAGACATTATCAACAAAATAACAAAATTGGATGGAGAAGTTGTTAGCTTTAGATTTAGAAATATTACACAAGAAGGGAAAGGAGAATGTTGTAGCCAATGCACTCTCACATAAGGATGATGATCACACAACATGTGCCACCTGGTAGGACATTCCAGAATGGTTGGACGAAATATGAGCCGAATATGAAAAGGATAAGGATTGTGACTCCATGATTAAAAATATCATCTAGTATACCAACTTCGAGTGGAAAATGACATCTTATGGTACAAGGGAAGAATTTACCTAAGACCCACATCCAAATTTAAGGTGAAAATACTAAAGGAGTCTCACAATTTGTCAACAGTCGGACATGTTGGATTCTACAAGACGTACTACAACATCTGACAGTCATTCTGTTAGAAGGGTATGAACAAGGAATTTCATAAATATGTTGAAAAATGTAATACTTGTCAAAGAAACAAGAGCGAAAATGTTCGAACTTAGGATTACTACATCCACTACACATTCCAAATCAAAAGTGGGAGGGTATTTTGATGGATTTTATTGAAGGACTACATGCATCTAACAAAAAGGATAAAATATTTGTATTAGTCGACAAGATCACTAAATATGCCCATTTTATGGCTATTAAAAAGACTGACACAACTAAACAAATAAATGATGTGTTTTGTAAAAATATTTACAAACTACACAGGTTTCCTAAGGTCATCCAATGATCATAGAGATGTAAGGTTTAAAGGAAAATTTTGGAAGGAATTCTGCCATCAAGTAGGAATATCCCTCAATATGAGTTTGACCTATCACCCCCAAACAGATGGGCAAACCAAAACCATTAATAAATGCTTGGAAACATATGTTCATTGTTTCATTAGAGACAAAAAAAAATAGGTGGACACATTGGATACACCTAGAAAAATGGTGGTATAATACCACGTACTACATGTCAGCTAAGATGATACCCTTCCAAGCCTTATATGGTTACAATCCACCCAGGTGGAAGGACGTTGCACTCCTTGATTCTAGGGTACTAGCAGTTAAAGACCACCTAGGAGAAATTCAAAGGATCATTGACTTACTAAAAGAAAATCTAACCATGGCTCATAATAGAATGAAATAACTAGCCGACCAACACCACTCTGAAAGAGAGTTTGAGGAGGGAGATTGGATCTTTGTTAGACTCCAGAATTATAAGAAACTATCACTTAAACAACAAGGGAAGAATAAATTGTCACCTAAATATTATGGACCGTATCCGATAATCAAAAAGATAAGTAGTGTAACTTATGGGTTAAAGTTATCGGGGAACTACCAAATCCATATTACCTTTCATGTATCAAGTCTCAAAAGAGTATTAGGGCAAAACCAAATAGCACAAACAAAAATACTAGACACTGATGAAGAAGGAAGAATAGTCTTTGAACCTGAAGGTATACTCGCTACCCGAGAAGGTTTTACGATCCAAGGCAATAAAGGAATACCTCATCGAATGGAAGAGGTCACCAGAGGAAGATTCGTCTTGGGAATCAGAACGTTTCTTGCATCAACACCCAGACCTACCTATACTTTGAGGACAAAGCATCTTAAGGGGAAGGCAATGTTATGAACTTAAATTCATAACCATTAATTAAAATATTAAAATATTAAATATTATTTAAATAAATGAATTATTAGTTATAATCAATTAATTAACAAATAATTAGCTAAATGAAGATACATTAGTCCCCAAGGGACACGTCTCTTTGATTAGCCATGGCCAGTCAACTCCTATTTAAGGAGCACCGCCTTAGCCTTGTAAGCATCATTCAAGTTATATATATCTATCTATCTATCTATATATATATATATATATATATATATTACATTCAACATTTCTCTGGTGTATTTATTAGTCAAACAACAATTTAGAATTTAATTCTAACAATATGCCTACATCAACCCATCTAAATGTGTTTCCTTTGGGTTCATACAATATGTTGTTGGGTATAAATTGGTTGTACCTTCACAGGACTAAGGCAGATTGTTATGAGAAGGCTATTGATTGCTTGGATGATGATGGAGACTTAATTCAGATCTTTTTACTTCAAGGATGCATACATGATTTCATTTAAAAGTGATGTAACAATAATATGCATACACATAAAAGGATTGGAAATAAAAGGAAACCATGAGAAACAAAGAACACACACAACTTGATAATGAAGTTCACCTAGTGTGGGTTATGTCTATGAGACTTGTGTCAAGAGTGGGGAGGACTCTTCATTAATACCTGCAAGATGAGGATGAATACATGATGTGTTATTTTTCAATACAAGGAAGAACTCCCTTAACTAGAGTGGTGTGTCTCTCCAAGAGACACTCTTCTATAAAAAATATCACTCATATAAGTTATTCTTCAACATGAAAAGAATATCAAACTCTCACATGTAGTGACATACAAGGATCCTCCAACAAAATGGAAAACAAGTATCTCAACATCAAATCGTCATCTCAGAAAAAATCAAAGCAAGAAATGGCATCAATGCATCTTATACCTCCACTTCCGGGGATGACTTAAAAATGCACAACTTTTCTGAAAAAACAGACAACATGGTTAAATTCCTGGCAAAAAATCGTGAAATCTGACTGTAAACTTGACCCCTTTCTGACTTGGTCAAATTTGGGCTCCTTGGGAATCTCAAAGATTCTCTTTTGCATAGTGACTAAATTTTTTCTACTCAGACTAATAAACTAATCACACCATCATGTTCCTTGTGAAAAACTAAGAAAAATGAGTATAAAGTTGGCCTAGTTATGAAATTGTCATTTTCGAACCTCGAGGGAATATTTCAGATTCTATGCAGATTCTTGTGTCAAGGTTCCACCTTAAACATTCTACGTATGAAAAATCAGTTGGTTAGATCGGAATACCATCTATACCATCAAAATCCTGATGAAATTATGAGCAATCTAAGTATAATGTTGACATATTTATGATATGTCAAAATTCACCCCCCGAAGAAATTTAAAGATTCTTCTACTTAGGGTTCCTTTGTGTCATGGTCTCGCACCCTCCTTCATGCACTCAACTCTATTCATGGTTCCTCTTGGCACTTACATTTTATTGGGCGAATGGTAAATTTTGTTTATATTAAAAAAAATTGGGCGTGAAACCTAAAGCCAGTCTAACTGGCATCCTAGTTGGCAGAATTCAAGTAAAGAATGTGGTTGGAGTGGGTCAGGTTCTAACATCACAACCCACTCATTTTGGTGTTTTTTTTTTATTGGGCAATGTTGTTTATATATTTTTTGAACGATGGTGGTGGACCAACACCTAATTGGGGCGGGATCAACTCTCGTCGGCTCACCATATTCAATGGTTGTTAAAATGGTCAGCCAATAATATATATCTCTGTGTGTGTGTGTGTGTGGTACACAATGGGGTGGTCAAGTCTACTGGGCTGGACCGGCCTCATTTTTATTTTTATTTTTATTTAAAACAATTTGGTAAAAAACCGTCAGCGAAATTTTTGGGGTCACTGGAAAAATTAAAGAGGCAAAAATTTCACCTTTTTTGACCACCAGAAACTATCTTTGTTAAGTGCCATTTTGTCACTCCATCAATGGCTACCAAATTTAGTGTCTTCTGCCAAATTTATCTAGTCTGCTAATTTTAGTTGTGCTCCAAATTTAGTTGGCACTCTGCTAAATTTAGCGAGTGGGACCAAGTTGATGAAAACATTGATTGGCCATAACTTTTACACACGATCTCAGATTGAGGTGTTGTTTACATCATTGGAAAGATTGAGAATAACTCTTAAATCTGGTCCTAGTTTCATTTTAATCTAAAGAGTTTGATTTTTGAGCCTCTACAAAGCCACTTGGATAATTCATCCCCACTGAGGAGATTTTGGTCTTTCAAAAGCATGAACATTATCTACAATCTATTGTACTCCCTTGTCTGCATAATAAGTGCCTTAACAGGCCACACTTCCTTCTCCTTCACCTTTGTCCTTCAGAGCCATAAGTGATGAATTGACACCTGCATCTTATGTAAACCCACAATACATCTTTCAAAATACATGTTCAATTACATGACCTATCGGTGAGCCCTGGTGTTGCACCAAGAGTGTTGCAACTTCCAGAGGCTCTTCAACTTTACTTATCAACCATGGGTTCATACAAACTTTGAGGTGACAATGCTATATACACAGTATATGAATTCTACTCATGCCACCCTCAACTAGGTCACTTGATCATTAGGGCTCCAAGATCATTCCTGTACTAAAATTAAAGGAGATTAACCACTAAAAGTAGAATGTAAAAGCTAGTCCTAGTGCAAAGAAAGTAAATGATTTTCAACTCTAATTGGTAAATGTTTTCAACTTGTACATGCTAATGATTCGGTTCATGAAAAGCACAAGAATTATGCTAACTACAGAAAGGAGACTACTCTAATTTGAAATCAATCATCCACCTATCAGGTTTGCTTTAAAATATAATATCATCCTACCCATTTACAACTCAAGAATGGATGCATTATTTATATAATTCACACTTAAATATTGAGTAAGGTCCTAATTTCCAAATTCGGAATGAAAGAACTAATGTTATTCACTCTTGCAAGAAAGAAAAAGGAATGAAGGGAATGGCCTAGGTGGTACTTCTGGTCATGGAATCCAAGCTGAGGGTTCAACCAACTCCTAAATTAATCTATGTTATCATTGTAGGTCAAAACAGGGTCAAAATAAGATAGTACAGGTGTGCTATAAGATGTTGCTACAAGATTCCTGTAATGCTACAGGAAGTCTTGAAATGCTACAGGAAGTTGGACGAGAGGGTTTGGAGGGTAAGGATGATGGGATGAAGTGATGGCAAGCTAAATGAAGGTTGTGGGGAATGTAGGGAAGGTGACCAACACCCCAAGCCCAACACTTTAGGAAGGCCAGATTTGGGCTAAGAGGGTTACTTATAGTGACCAAAAAATAGAGATCAAGAACATGGGTTGGAATTCATCAGAAGAGAGTGGAGAATTCCTAGGTGGAGTTGGTGAAAATATTCCTTTCTTGCAGATCCAACAACCCTGCAACATCACATGCACCTGTTCCTCTTTTCATTTGAAAAATATTACAGTTAATGGTGGAAAAGATGAATTGAATTTGGAAACTATCTAACTAATGCTAAGAACTTGATCTATGCAATGAAATACTTCCTAAGCTACAACAATCATATGTGAAGCAAGATACCAAATGTAAACCTTTCCAAGAAATCATAAACAAACTATCTAACTAATGCTAAGAACTTGATCTATGCAATGAATTACCTTCTAAGCTACAACAATCACATGTGAAGCAAGATACCAAATGTAAACTTTTCCAAGAAATCATAGACAAGAAATCACACATTGTTTTTGGGTTGTGATGGTGGAGTCCTCTAATCATGCTCCCATGAGAGAGGTGAGATAGGGATCACAGTCACAAAATTTTTGAGGAATTATACTCTACTAAATTGCAACAACTAATCAACATTCTAGGCTAAAATAAATATAAATAAACTCTACTGAACTGAAACAACTAATCAACATTCTAGGCTAAGAGAAATAGAAATACACAAGAGGGACCTAGGCTGCTAGGGTTGGGCCCAAACCTAAGAGCTTTAACCCTTTGAACTAACTCAATGATGGATCAAGATAAAAATTCTCATTATCATTCCAGAAATGTCAAATACATCATCAAAATAATTGTCACAAGTGCTTCAGCTCAATGGCCTCCTATATACAATAAATCTTTAAATCTTAATGCGCTCCTTAGCATGTTTATTTATACAAAATGGTATCTACTAGGGATGTTTGTCTCCCTAACTCGAGAATAGGTGGATCTAGATCTTCCTTGACTTGCAATGGCTTGGATGCCAATGATCTCGGCCTGCCTGGTTGCCAATGACCTCGAGTTGATGAGAGATAAAGTGGTGATATTTTTCTGATTTGAGGATTTAAGGAGGTGGACAACCTCCTAGAATCTCTCTTTGTTGTTTACTCTGAGCTCCTGCACTCAAATTATCTTAAAATTTCTCCAATTCTTGCATTTAACACACATTAGGCCACATGACATAACAATACATCTTTTACTCCTCACACTAAGCATAATATAACAAAATTTGTAGATAAATGTGAGAAAAAGATAATTTAATAAGTTGGAGGATGGCATTTAAGAAAATCATCTAGATTCACAAGCTCATGCAATGTACTAAAGCACAAGACAAGAATCTACTTCTACTTTCAAAAAGAAGAATCCAATATATCGATTAAAACAATATGAACAAGAAGAAGAAAAATAAATGGCACATAACACAAGATGTATATGGGGAAAGCCATTGCTTAAAACCCTGTTATCTGTATTACATATATCAGAAATATGAGTGAAGATACAAAGCCTGTTCTCATATTCAGCAACTCTCCAAGCTCCTAATCTCTTGCGTCCTTGGTCAAAGAATTTAGATGAATAAAATATGCTCTGCTCAACCTTGAGCTTAACTTGCACAAGTATTTCCTATCCTCCACTTGATGACTTCATTTGGCCAATACTTTTCCAAATTTTGAAGCCTCCAAGATTCTAATTCTTTGCACAATTATTGAGAGAATTAGTCTGTACTTAAAGGGAAATTCCTTATACATAACTGTGCAATCCAAAAATAAGTCTTTCTTTTATTTCATGCATGATCTTTACAACTCGGAAAATCATACAACTGATAGTACACTGTCCCTACACTCTAGTATTAAGTGGGTCTTCCTATGAATTGACATGCATGATTTTCTCATGAGGGAATCTTCAGTTAGCTGGAATAGCACCTAAGGATGCACTAGTGCACCAACTCAATACTAATCCTCTACTAGTTCCACAAACAGTTAGAACTAGTTTAACTGATTATAACTCAGTCAAGTTGAATTATCTAATTACAACTTAAATAAACTCAAGTTGGACCCCTAAAACTTAGGGATCACACTTACATGACTCTAGATAGACTTCAAACTCAAAATTCCTAAGTTAACTAAGTCAACCTAACTTAGTTAACTATTACAAGTTGTTATGAGAAAAGAATTACAATTTAATTCTCAAGTTAATTCAAGGACAAATTAAATTGGAATTTCTAGATGCTATTTTTAACATTTCTTGTTGTTATTTTCAACAGGAATTGTGACCCTTATGATATACCTATTGATGAACCTCATCATCACCCCCTACTGAAACTGTTTCTCATCCTCTGAGTAACTTAGTCATCTATGTCCATGTCTTTCATGGTCCTAGTGGCTTGTCAGATGATTACATCATTTCCCATAAGTTCTCCCTGAAAAACTACTCAAAACTGGTCAAAACTGGACCATCTCACTTGCTCCATGGTCAAGGTGTGATGCATCTCACCTACTGCACACGGGAGGTGCAATGCATACTGAAAAGTCCTTCTATAGGGTGCGATGAGCAAGAATAGACAAATGGCAGAGACAGTTTGCTAAGTGGATGATCAAGGAATCTTCTAGAAACTTCTCATATGACACTTGCCTCTCAGAATTCGCCCAGGGATGAGTAAGAGATCAATGAAGTCTCCAAGTGGAACCAAGAACTATCAGTGGAATGACACTAATCAAAAATCCAGAGATGACTCACACCTCTGCAAATATCTATATATGGATCTCTCATCTGAGAGATCTAGGGGCTGGAATTTTGTATTTTGTAAGGAAGTGTTGTTGGTTTCTCTGTGTAACATTGTATTGTTGGGTGATCTAAGATTTTCATGAGGTGAAGAGGGCTTTCATGCTGGGGGGATGGCGTTGGGTCAGACCAATGGGTTGTAATCCTCTCTTTTACTACTTCTATCAATAAAGCTATTTGAGTTTTCCTCCATATTCTTGTATATCTCTGAATCTTGTATTGATATATGCATTTGTATGGTTAATATACATCTGATCATATATTTTTTATGGTTATAGATCTCTATGATTTGATGGTATTATGCTGCTTTGACTCTATAGGTGTTCTTTGAAGCGGGACAAGGAAGGAGTGGCGAAGTTCTGTCAAAGGAGGGAGGAAACAAGCAAGGAGCCAAGCGAAAGACTAAGGTTGGTACTCTCTGCTTCTCTCTCATCTATCATAAAGGAAAACACAAGTGACTTTAGTTTGTTTGTTTCTAAGATAGCTACCCATCTTAGTGGGACTAGTAGCTCTGAATGGACACTAGTTTTCTCGATAACAAAATGGTGACTCCACTGGGGAGCGAATAGCTTGTTTGCTTGTTTAGATTTGTTTGATTTACAAACTACAGACGGAGACTAAAGTCAAGCTAGCTAGCCTTCGAACTGCATTTTCTATGCAAGTGCAAAGTAGATCAATGCTGCTTTAGTCCATCTCTGGGTTTTGTTTATAAACTGAACAACTGACTTGCAAACATCCTAAGTGCCTTGGTGGTAGCTCAAGTAACTTCATTAGATCAGCCCCTATACTTTGTGTTTACTGCCTATCATTAGTTCAGCCTAAACCCCTGAACTTAGCTGCAAACTATGAGAAAAAACCAAGCTTAGTCTCATCCCTGGACCATCGCACTGTCTCTCATTGGCATCCTGGATGCATCGCACCTCCTGTGTGCTATAGGTGACATGCATCCCTGTTTCCCTGTGTTACAGGTGCGATGATCAGGTAAGATTGTTTTTGCCTCTAGATTTTGGTTTTCTCTTCATTGTCTTCAGCTTTATTCAGTAGTTTTGTTGTCTGTGATCAGTATATCATTGTTGAAACTCCCTTCCTTTGCATTATTTAGCCTCCATTGATAAAGAATTGTAAATTTTTTATGTATTTTTTGTCATTTACAGTTCTCCTTTGCAAACCGTAGCTTAATTGAACTGTCATCTTTTGATTTGAAAGTGTCGCAAGTTTTTTTTTTTTTTTTTTTTTTTTTTTTTTTTTTTTTTTTTTTTTTTTTTTTTCAGTCAAAGAAAAGAGCCTTCCTCTTTTTGATAGTCGATTACACTTTTTCCATTGTATTTGATTTGAATTAATAGTATTTCAAGTGTCGAAAGCAATTTTTGAATTCGAAATCGCAAAGTTTCGTCTTAGTCTTCCTTTCATTTTTGAAAATAAAATTGTTAGTACTATCACTTTGAAAGAAAAATAGTTCAGATCTGTACTTAGCATTCTTTTTGTCATTCACACATTAAGAAAGCAGAAAACAAATACATGCATGTGCATTTGTATTTAGACTGCTTGTGGAATTTTATTTAGGACAGTGCATCTTAGTGTGTGCTCTCTGCTCTATGTTGAAAGATTTTTACTTCTCTTTCCTTAGTAGCTAGGATTTTCATTGCAAAAAGAAGAGTAAACGACTGTTTATCATCTTAGATATTTAGGAATTGTATATCTACATCATGTGGTGAACCTTAAAGGCAAACTTCTTAAGAAAGATCAACTGTAAAATAAATCTCAATGAACATAAAAATGCTTTGGAACCTATCGCACAACATTTAGAAGTCTAGGCTAGAGACATATTCTGGCGTCGTAAAGCTTGGTAACTATTACTTTCATCGTAGGTTGGGTGATTCCTCCTCCTTGAGATGACAAGTGCCAATACAGACTTGTGCTCCCATGTATCGTTGAGTATATATTGGGAGACCACAATAGGCTATATCCTTTATCCTTAGGAAGTCGTGTCTGCTGCCCTATCGATCGCAATGCATTGAACACAACATTCAGGAAGATTGACTACCGTACCGTAAAAAGTATTTTGCAGTTTTGTGATTGGTTTGGTAATCCCTCTGTCTAGATTTCCAGAGTAGTCACTTTCATTCCTTTTCAGACTCCTTAAAAGAAAAGGTCCATTTAAGCACTTGTCACTTCAAGTTCATTGAAAATCAAAGGCGACTAAAGTCATCTTTATCTTTTTCTCGGCTCTTAAAAATTAAAAAATCAAGTTGTGTCAAAGCGCCATAAAACTCATTTAATTCAGAATAAAATTTTCCCTTTTCATTTTTAGTTGATCAAGTAATCCGCAATCGTGGAAGAAAGTCAATCAAAACCTCATCATTCACAAAGACTAACGAGTCAACCATCTTTGACTTCGGAAATGAAACCATTCCGGGCCAAGCGATCTCGTTTAATTGGGTCAAAGTCTCTTGGTTTATTTGAAACTTGTGTTTCAACATCCTCGGAGACTCCAGTTACTCCAACTATTTCTGGTGTCCCTGCCTCTACAAAAGAAGTTCTCTAGTTAGAAGAGGACATTAGAACTGATCCTAGTGTAATGGTAAACACTTCTATTCCTGAACCAGCTCCATCTAGGAATGATTCTAAAGGTTTCCCCGCTCCATCATCTGTTGCTACAGAGTCTATACCTTCTTCGGCAACAGAGATATTTTACGGACCTGACAGTCTACCTCTTCCACCTGGACTGATTGCTATAGATGAGATTACAGAGGATCTTCCATCCAGTACTCCATTGCATTTTGGAACTGGGATCCACCTATATCCTTCTACGACAGAAGTTAGTCATCCTTCATCGCAAGTTCCTGTAGAATCGCTAGGAAATATTTTGGATAGACTCGATATGTTTGAATAACCATCGACATCTAGGACTGTGTCATCTGACGCAATAGCAACAGAACCTCTTGTTGTTACTCTGACAATGTTCACTGGTATACCATCTGTCCAAACTAGTTCTCAACCACTAGATGGAGTCCACTCAAGGACTATTTCAACAATACGGTTTATTCCTATTTGTTCGTCTGGAACCTTATCTGGAATCTATTATGTTGAGTCTCAGCAAATTGATCCTTCGCAACAGTATCAATTTGGACAACCCAGTCTCTAAAGGACAATTTTTCCTTTGAACACTAGATTGCAGTCATATGGGGAGCAATATGCCTTTTCATTATTCCCTCCAGGAGAAAAACCATATTAGAGTTCACAACAGAATTCGGGTTAGGCTGGAATCGCATCCAATGGTTGGGTACCAATACTACCTCAACAACCAAGAGTTGTATATTCTATACAACCATTTCAACCTGTGTTGAATATTCCCACTACACTAGCTATTGTTACGGTGTCGCAAGCACAAGCGCCGCCTGTTGTATGTCAACCTCCAGTCTCTCAGGTCGTAATACAACAGCCTCTTGTCTCCGCGACCCAATCACAACCATCGATTAGTGGATCCTTAACTGAAGTGACCTAGGCTGAAATGGGTAGTATAACCCCTCATCTTGGTCAAACATCTAGTATTGGGCAACAACAAATGGTCTCACAACCATGGCTAGTGCAATATCAACAACCACAATTCCAGCAAGCTTATCGAGGACTTGAGCAACAAATCTTTTCAGGTAATGGGCAGCCGTATATTCAAAACGGTCACCATCAATCATATCATAATGGTTATGCCTATCAATCTTATCAAAGTTATTAGCATCAAATACATTATGCTGGTATGCAAAGATCCACTGCTCAGGCGATCCCATCTTACCTTGGGTATACTTTGCCAAACCTGAATCAACAGTTACCTTTCGTTGCAACTTTAGAACTACCAGATATGAATCAGCTAACAAATGATCCAATTGCTTACGCCCCTTGGTGGCTGGTGATTCCTCATAAACTTCCGTAAGATATTCCTAAATTTAATGGAAATCCAGGAGAAGATCCATCGAATCATGTGATAACCTTTCATCTATGGTGTTCGTCCAACACTCTCAATGATGATTCGATTAGGCTTCGCCTTTTTCAGCGAACGTTAACTGGTTCGGCAGCAAAATGGTACATCAAATTGCCTAGAGCTTCATTCGATAACTTCAGCGCCCTTGCCACCACCTTTTTAACCCATTTTCAGTTACCAATAAGGTACGAAACAGGAATGGAGCTTCTTACCAATTTTACGCAGACGACAGCCACTCACATATCTAATCATATTCATGAGTGGAGACGTTGTCATTGAATGGTGAAAACATATGTTCCTGATCAACTACTAACTGAATGGTGTATTAAGTCATTGTTACCTTCTATTATAGAAGACGTGGCTAAAGGGGGGGTTGCCACTGAAGAGCAATTCATTGCTCGTGCACAATATCTAGACTTGATCTATACTCAATCTGGCATGCTCTATGAAAAAATCCCTAATGCTCCTAGACCAGAGTTTTCCGTTCCTCCTCCTCCTAATTCAAAAAAAAAACTCTCATGCTGGTGATGATGTGATAGGTACGACTAGCACGAAAACCGCAAAGGCTACATCTAAGAAAGACTGTACAGTTTCTGGTCAAAATGCAAATGAAAAACTTCTTGCCTAGGAGGTTAATGCCGTATTGACCAACAAATGCAAAGAACCGAAGCAACCAGAGGGCAAGAAGAAAGGGAAAAGCAAAAAGAAGAAATAGGATGATTTGTCTCCTGAAAAATATTCTACAAACCCTTCTGGGCAAAAGAAGCCTCCTTCGGCATGTCACGTATGTGATGAATACCATTGGATGAAGGACTGTCCATATAAAGCTGAGATTAAGAAATTCTTTAAGAGTTCAAAAACCTCAGCAGTATTGACTGATCCGTTTCCAAACCCAGAAACCAATCTAGTTGCTAGCGACAATGCTTCCCCATCCCAAGTAATTATGTTGTCCATTTCGAAACAACAAAATGATGCTTTGATATCGACAAGGAACAAAGATTACGGGAATCCACAACTTTTGAACAATAAGGCTACTGATCAACCAAGTAGTTCGACAACAACTTCGACCGAAGTTGTGACACGCATCATTCCTGAGCTAATGATAAATCCGCCAAAGGGAGTAGTACACAAATCGACATTTAATCCTCATGCCAGAGCATCACAAAATTATAATATAGTAGAGGACCTAGCCCAATTGCCATCTGCTATGTCGACACTTGAAGTACTGCAAAATTGCCCCTCCCAAAAGCAGGCTCTATTATCAGCAATAGGTGGGATAGACCCAGCGGATTCCAATCTTGTGGCCTTTAATAATAAAGGATATGAACCTCAGTTACCATCTCAACTCGCTTTCCTCATTCAAGTGAAAGCCCTCAGCAAAACTGTTCATCGAACAATTATTGATGGGGGGCATCTACCTGCATTATGTCAATGAGTTGCTGGAAAACTTTAGGATCACCACCCTTGTCAAGATCATCAATGACATTAAAAGCATTCGATGGAAGAACATGCACCTTGTACGGGATTTTAAGTAACTTGCAAGTTGAACTGGGGGCCAAAACAGTAGAAATTGATGTTGAAGTTATCAATGGAGACCTTGATTACAACATCTTACTAGGAAGGCCATGGATTTATGCTATGGCCACTGTTATGTCAACATACTTTAGAAAGATTTCATTTCCTTTTCAAGGAGGAATTACAATTGTTGACCAACAAACTTTTCTCCCCAACAGTTCACACGTTACTGGAAGCATTCTGATGATCCATGGAAGCTCTCAATCGCTTCAAAATATCATAGTAGGCCTCCTAAAAGACTCTACTTTAATGGGTACTTTTTCCCTACCACCTGCAAGTAATATGGCGAAAGTGGCCACGGTGGAAACCTTCAATATGATATCTTCTATATCTAAAAGATTCAGAAGATTCCTGAACATTTTGTCAGCATGGATCATCGCCAGGTATTGCCCCCAAGCCCAATAGAAATATTGTAGCAATCAATTTTCTTGGCTTGGGGGGCAAACCCAAATCAACGCTCATCAAGTGTTTGGATAGATAGGTCTAAGGAATATGGTACCTCTTCAGATCCTTGGTCGCATGTACATTCTACAGACAAAGGAATCATTCAGTCAATGATGATAGGAAAGGCACCATGGGAAGATTACCACCATTGTTCCCATCTTCTGGATTACCACGAAGATTTTTCCAGCGACCTTAATCATCCTTTAGTTTTTGATTTTCTATCAAATACTGTAAATATGGTGGATTCCGAGGATGGTTCCTATCCTGTGTCAACCTCATTAAAAAATGAAACAACTCCCTTTCCAAATCGAGTCTTTCAAAGATCTCGAAGGTAAACCTTCATTCCAACCACCGCATTGAATGCAATGAAGCTTAGGGGGCATGCACCTCGATTTGCGTCATTATGCTGGGGGCTTGCGAACTTATAACAAGCATAGTTTTTCATTTTAAGCTTGTGCAAACATGAAACTGAACATGAGCAGTTTTACGCAAAGTTCAAGCTCGTTAAAAAATAAACCTAGCAATGAGCATATGTTCCACCATAGCTTAAGCTCATTAAAAAATGAACCCACCTTCGGTAAACAACCATTGCGATTGCATAATTATCAGCTTTTGAACCTTGGTCGTGTTCTTACCATCACCTCCACTCTTTTTTAGCCGATCATACACCTCCATTTGATTGTTTACCCATTTTGAGGAAAAACTGGGAGGAGTGATTCTATTAGCCACCTTCTCTACACTGCCATGATTGAAAAGTTCCAAACCTTACCTGGAACCAGTTGCTATCTGAAAACATCACTCGTTCCTCAGAAAATGAGTCTCCTTTAAGATCTTTTCATCTGACTCATAAAATATGAAAAGATTGTCGAGCAATTGGCCTCTCCAGCTCGTTAAAGTGATTGGAAGAGCCATCCCTCCTCTAGATTTTAATCTCTTTGGACCTGAGGGATCATTACACAAAAAGATCGAGTGCTTGTCTTGTTCGGATCGTTAAAACTATCGAAAAGTTATCCCTTTCGTATTATTTTATACTTTTTCAGACTTAAGGGATTATACTACGAAAAAGGAATACTGGAGTTTCCTTTTTGTCTCTTTTCACACTCTCTAAAATTGAAAAGGACCAAGTTGTCTTTGTTGTTAAACTCATTAAAACAATAGCGACAAACTTGTCCATGCAGACAAGAGCGAGTTTCACTGTTGCTAGGCTCGTTAAAACATAGCGACAGGTTTGCCCAAAGGGAAAATTATAGAACAAGCATATGTTATCCTCCTCAAGCTTGACAAAAATAAAGAGGTACTGGTCAGGAATGACTGGGGAAAAATTGGGAAGAAAACTTGAAGAAACTTCATTGGTAGTAGGTCGCTCTTGAACATGACACTTTCACTCCATCACCATGATTGAGTTGGGTTGGGTTATTCTGTTCACCAATCATATCACCATTGGTCCTCCGTACCATCCATTTTTTGGGGTTAACGCTACCAGTCCATTTTAGTGTCGCTAATATGTTCAAGAGAAGTCGCTCAGAGAATTCACCAACCCAGCTTGTGTCTCATCTGCTACAATACCTTCACACTTCATTCTTTCATGACTACCACCCTAAACCTTGTATCATCAGATCGTTTTCACCTCCACAAAATCATTTGCTTCATTTCGTGTCATAGATATGGGATTCATTAAGGCCCTCATACGACGGGTCACTTCTTGTCGACATCAACTCATTATCCAAGAATATGACTTAGGAACAACCCTTTCAGTACTTTGAAGCTTGCATGCCTCAATGGCAAGTTTCTCACTTCCAGCGATAGGTTTACATCAATGGCCTTCGACTAAAAGATTTTGCGTGGTGTTCGACATCAACTCATGTATTCACACCACATGAATTGTACTGCAGTACCTTGAGGGTCATCATCATTATCAATGATTCCTCTCGCACCTATTAATAGCTTACATCATTAGCTGGTAATCAGGCGATGTCTTTCCATGTTCGACACCAGAACATCTTTTCACATGGATCGACTTGTACTTCGAGTGAAGATTGAATGAGTTTGAAGACCTTGGATCTAGTTTCAGCCATCCAGGCTGTGATATATTCAGGAAAATAAAGACATCAAATGTACATTGTAGCTACACAAATAATCATCCAAGCTAAGGGATGATGGCTCTACTAGAATCATCAGTCTGCCATACAGATGGTTGTCTGTCCTATGTACATGAAAATGAATTTATAAAGCTGAGCATGGGAATGCCCACCTCAATTAGATCATGAAAATATTATGAAGATAATGTATTGTATTGTATCTTATTACAGGTCACCTTCCAGTTCAAAAAACCTCGGATCCTCATGATAAAGCATTTCACCCGACATCAGAAGATTTATGACCTCATGCTTTAGGGGGCAACTGTTATAGACATATTTGGGCACTGCAAACCCAATCACATATGTCCATAAAACAAGGGCTTCTAAGACCCTAAAAGTGTTGTTTCATACCCTAAAGGAACAAGGTCAACTGATTACATCATTTCCCAGAAGTTCTCCCTGAAAAACTACTCAGAACTGGTCAAAACTGGACAATCTCACTTGCTCCATGGTCAGGGTGCAATGCATCTCACCTGCTACACACAGGAGGTGCGATGCATACTAAAAAGTCCTTCTATAGGGTATGATGAGCGAGAATAGACAAATGGCAGAGACAGTTTTCTAAGTGGATGATCAAGGAATCTTCTAGAAACTTCTCATATGACACTTGCCTCTCAGAATTCACCCAGGAATGAGTAAGAGATCAATGAAATATCCAAGTGGAACCAAGAACTATCAGTGGAATGAAACTAATCAAAAACCCAAAGCTGACACACCTCTGCAAATATCTATATATGGATCCCTCATCTGAGAGATATAGGGGCTGGAATTTTGTATTTTGTAAGGAAGTGTTGTTGGTTTCTCTGTGTAACATTGTATTTTTGGGTGATCTAAGCTTTTCATGAGGTGAAGAGGGCTTTCATGCTAGGAGGATGGCACTGGGTCAGACCAATGGGTTGTAATCCTCTCTTCTATTGCTTCTATCTATAAATCTATTTGAGTTTTCCTCCATATTCGTGTATATCTCTGAATCTTGTATTGATATATGCATTTGTATGGTTAATATACATCTGATCCTATATTTTTTATGGTTATAGATCTCTATACTTTGATGGTATTATGCTTCTTTGACTCTACAGGTGTTCTTTGAAGTGGGACAAGTAAGGAAGGAGTGGTTGAGTTCTGTTAAAGGAGGGAGGAAACAAGCAAGGAGCCAAGCGAAAGACTGAGGTTGGTACTCTCTGCTTCTCTTTCATCTATCTCTCATAAAGGAAAACACAAGTGACTTTATTTTGTTTGTTTCTAAGATAGCTACCCGTCTTAGTGGGACTGACAACTCTGAATGGACACTAGTTTTCCTGATAACAATAAGCATTGCAGAATCAGAAATACAATGAACATACAATAACATTTACAAATAATAATATTCACAATTGCACAATTGTATGGAAGAAAAATCAAAGAACTTTATTAAATAGAAGGGAGAATTACAACCCAGCTGTCTGATCCAACATCATCTTCCCAGCATCAAAGCCCTCTTCACCTCATGAAAAGTAAGATCACACCAACAATACAATTCTCCTTCTCAGATACAAACTATCAACACTTCCTTACAAATTACAAAATTCCAGCCTCCAGATCTCTCAATTGCAGGGAAAATTTTAAGAACCCCCCTAAATTTATAAATATAATAAATGGGCGAATCTCCATGGTATATAGGAAAAATGGAAGGTGATTTTATCAATAATATAATATGTATATATAATTTTTTGGCGAATCTCTCACCAGGCATGGCGAATATTTTACTCAATTATAAAATCTTGTAAGATCTTTGCGAGTCTTTCACTAAATAATAAAACTTTGTAAAGTCCTAGTGAATCTTAGCATAGGCTACATGCTGGTTTAATTCCCCCATTTAAATAGGGTACATTCCAGGTGAATACCATGGGTCAATACCATGTGCCATTTTGGTGAATACCATGGGTCAATACCATGTGCCATTTTTATTTTTATTAGAATATTTTACTCAATTATAAAATCTTGTAAGATCTTGGCGAGTCTTTCACTAAATAATAAAGCTTTGTAAAGTCCTAGTGAATCTTAGCATAGGCTACATGCTAGTTTAATTCCCCCATTTAAATAGGCTACATTCCAGGTGAATACCATGGGTCAATACCATGTGCCATTTTGGTGAATACCATGGGTCAATACCATGTGCCATTTTTATTTTTATTAATTCTAATATTAGGGTTAATAATGGTTTTTTGCATGGTATTAATAACAATTTAGTCCATGGTATTTGTCCCATAGTATTTTGGCCATAGGTTTCACCTAAATATAACCCATTTTTTGAGTGTTCGTAAATATAAGGTGACTTATGGAGTAAATATAAAAAAATGTTTTATTTCTTTACCATACCTCTATATTTTTATTTATTTACCATACCTTTTGAGTAAGTATAAAAAGACGTTTTATTTATTTGCCATACCTCCACTTTACTTATATTTTTATTTGTTTACACCCTTACATGTATATAAGGTGACTTATGGAGTAAATATAAAAAATGTTTTATTTGTTTACCATACCTCTCATTTATTTATATTTTTATTAATTTACCATACCTGTTTTATAAATATGGTATTTGGCCCATAGGATTCACTTAAATAAAACCTATTCTTGAAAATGGGCGAATGGATTCACTTAAATAAAACCTATTCTTGAAAATGGGCGAATGGAAGGTTGTAAGTCCTAATTTCAAGGGCTAAATTTACCTTTTTTACCCTCTCCCTTAAAATAAGGTGGGCTATTTGAGGTGATTTGTAAAAATGTACTATGATAACAAATATTCGCCCACTAAAAATTTAAAATCCCTTAATTTCGCCAAAGGGCGAACATTCGCCCCTAAAATTATCCTTGCTCAATTGAGGGATCCATTTATATATGTGTTCAAGGGTGTGAGTCATCTCTGGGTTTTTGATTAGTTTCATTCCACTTGTTGCATTTGGTTCCACTTGGAGATTCTTGGATCTCTTTCTCATCTCTAGGCAAATTTAGAGAGGCAAGTGTCATAGGAGAAGTTTCTAGAAGATTCCATGAGCATCCACTTAGAAAATTGTCTCGGACATTTTTCCATCCTTGCTCATCACACCCTATAGAAGGCCTCATCAGTATGCATCACACCTAGATAGTGTAGAAATCAGTATGCATCGCACCCTGATAGTGGAGTAGTCAGTATGGTCTAGTTTAGGCCAGTTCGGGATGGTTTTTTAGGTGGAACTTTTGGGGAATGATGTAATCAGTTGACCATATTATTTTAGGGTATGGAACAACAATTTTAGGGGTTAAAGAGCCCTATTTTATCGACATATAAGATTGGGGTTGAAGTGCCCAAATATATCTATAAGATTGGGTTGAAATGCTTTATCATGAGGATCTGAGGTTTTCGAATTGGAAGTTGACCTGTATAAGATACAATACAATACATCATCATAATATAATTTTTCATGATCTAGCTGAGGCGGGCATTCGCATGCTCAGCTTTATAAATTCATTTCATGTACATAGAACAGATAGTCGTCTTTAGTTGCAAACTGGTGATTCTTCATATGTAGAGTCATCATCCCTGGCTCGGAGACCATCTGTGCAGATTCTGTGTACATTTGATGTCTTTATATCCCTGAATATATCGCAGCCTGGATGGATGAAACTAGATCTAGGGTCTTCAAAGTCATTCAATCTTCACCCGATGTACAAGTCAATCCATGTGAAGAAATATTCTGAAGTCGAACATGGAAAGACATCGCCTGATTACCAGCCAATAATGTGAGTTGTTAACAGACGCGAGAGGAATCACCGATAATGATAATGACCCTCAAGGTACTACATTACAATTCATGTGGTGTGAATATATGATCTGATGTCGAACACCACGCAAAATCTTTCGCTCGAAGGCCACTGATGTCAATCCTATCGCTGGAAGTGAGAAAATTTCCATTGAGGCATGCAAGCTTCAAAGTACTGAAAGGGGTGTTTCTAAGTCAACTTCTTGGATAATGAGCTGATGTCGACAAGAAGTGACCCATCGTAGGAGGGCCTTAATGTATCCCACATCTATGACATGAAACGAAGCAAATGATTTTCTAGAGGTGAAAATGATTTGACAACACAAGGTTCAGGAATGGTGGCCACGAAAAATGGAGGTTGAAGGTATTGCAGTGGATGAGGCATTAACTGGATTGTTGTTTCTCAACTGAATGAATTCTCTTGAACATATTGACAACACTGAGATGGATTGGTAGTGTTAACTCCAACAGATGGATGGTGTGGAGGACCAATGGTGAAATGACCTGTGAACAGAATAACCCAACCCGACTCAATCATGGTGATGGAGTGAAACTGTCATGTTCAAGAGCAACCTACTACCATAAAATTATTCAAGTTTTATTCCCTTTTTCCCCAGTCATTGCTGACCAATACCTCTTTATTTTTGTCAAGCTTGAGGAGGATAACATATGCTTGTTCTATAATTTTCCCTTCGGGCAAACTTGTCACTATGTTTTAGCGAGTCTAGCAACAATGAAACTCGTTCTTGTCTAGGTGGACAAGTTTGTCGCTATTGTTTTAACGAGTTTAATGACAAAGATAACTCGATCCTTTTCATGTTTAGAGAGTTTGAAAAGGGACAAAAAGGGAATTCCAGAAGTTCTTTTTCGTAGCATAATCCCTTAAGTCCGAAAAAGGATAAAATAATACAAAAGGGATGACTTTTCGATCACTTTAGCGAGCCGAAAAGACAAGCGCTCGAACTTTTTCATGAGATAATCCCTCAGGTCTGAAAAAGATTAAAATATATAGGACGGATGGCATTTCCAATCACTTTAATGAGCTGGAAAGGCCAATAGCTTGACAATCTTTTCATATTTAACAAGCCTGAAAAGAGTTTAAAGGAGACTCGTTTTTGAGGAACGAGTGGTCTCTAGGGTAGCAACTGGTTCCGAGTAAGCTTGGAACTTATCAAAACATGGTGATGTGAAGAGGGTGGCTAACAAAACCACTCGTCATGGTTTTTCATCAAAAGGGGTAAACAATCAGGTGGAAACGTATGATCGGCCAAAAGGATGGAGGTGATGGTAGGAACAAAACCAAGGCTCAAAAGGCTGATAGCATGGCAATCACAAAGGTTATTTACTGAAGGTTGTTTCATTTTTTAATGAGCTTGAATCATGGGGAACTATGCTTAGTGGTAGGTTTATTTTTTAACAATCTTGAACCATGCGATAACATATGCTCAATTTTTAGTTTTTCTTTTTATGTAAGCTAGAAACGACAAAACTAAAAAGCTAGAAAAACAAAACTAAAAAGCTAAAAAAATTAGAAAGCTAAGGAACTACTGAGGTTAGGTAGGATGGTTTCATCCACAAAATAGAAAAAACACTTCCTTTGCTTCATCCGTAGAGTAAACAAAGGTGAATGGTGTGTCGGACCAATCACCTAACCTAAGAAGTTAAAAAGCTAAAAAGCTAAAAAAAATTAAAAAAAAAAAGAAATTGAAAAAGAGTTGCATGCCCCTAGCATGATGAAAAGGAGAGTCTCCAGTAACCATATGGAAATCACTGTGGTTAAGCAAGATTGTTTCATCTGCAGAGTAGAAAAAACACTTCCTTGGCTTTGTCCGCCAAATAGACAAAGGTGAATGGTGTGTCAGACCAATCACTTAACTTACAGGGAAATTCATATGGTAGGACGGTTTCGTCCACAGAGTAGAAAAAACATTTCCTTGGCTTCATCCGCAGCACGAACAAAAGTGAATGGTGTCTCAGACCAATCACCTAACCTACAGGGAAACATATCTTTTCAGTTGGGTTCGTCCGCCAAATAGATAAGGGTGCATGACCCCTAAGCTTCGTTACATTCACCGGACTACTCGTTGTAATTAGGTGGATGGAATGAAGGTTGAAGAGACCCTGCTGATGTACAAGGACCATTTAGGGATGATGATTGACTTAGAGCTATGCTTGAACTGGGAAATGAAAGCTGGTCAACAGTGACAATTTTGCCTTCATGCGGGAAACACATCACTCGAAAGAATGTTAAAACAATAGCTTCGATGTTGTAAACATAGTCACGTCCAAGGAGTAGATTGTAATCTAACAGTCCTTGGACTACCATCACGTTCAATTGAATATTTTTGCTTCCTAAAGTTATCGGTAACTTAGGAAGTATCCCTAACACTCGATTGGTTCCTTTGTTAAAGCCTGACAAATTCTATGTAACAGGCATAAGTGATGGTGAACCAAGCACTTTCCAAGTAGTTGAGGAAAGGATACTCACTGACACACCCTCATCTATGATAGTGCCAGACATGATCATTTTGTAGACTTGTACTATGATTCGGAATGGTACATAAGAAGGAAGGTGGGATCTTGCTAGTCGATTCCAATCGAAGGAAGTGACTAGACTGCTTGGAGGGGGTACCGAATAAACAGGAGAAATAACCCCTTGAGTAGCGGGAACTGGGGAATTCTCTTCCTGATGTGAAGGAACGGGTGGATTTCCCCCAATTTCATTGGACTTTGAAGTAACAAAAGGAATTTGAACAGTATCGTTCTTACTCTCTTCTGGAAAGGTATGATCTTCTGAAGGTGGAACTGGGTCTACTGTCACCTCGACCTATTCACTTTCATCGGGTATAGACTCAGAAGATTCACTTTCAGTGAGAGGTGTTTCGACCAATGGTTGAGTTATGTTAGTCAGATTTTCAACTAGTAAAGGACTTGGGGAGAGTTTCTTGTATCCAAATTGAAGTCACTGTGGTGAAGCAGGACAATTCTGTAAGACTCTTTTGGCTTCATCCAAAAAAGGACAACGGGGAAGGGTATGGTCCCCTTCACATAACCTACATGGAACTTTGACCTTTCCTTTCTATCCATGAATTTCACTATTACTAGTTGACGATGTGTTGTCAACATGATCACCAGAGGTTGATGACACCTGATGGTGCGAACGGGAAGACAATTCTCTCAAGATCCGAGGAAGGCAAGGAAAATCTCGATGAAAATGGTCTCGTTTACAAATTATGCAAGGAAATTTAGGAGATTTAATGTGCGTATTTTCACCAGACGATTAATGGTTGCCCCCTTGATGAATCGACTTCTTCTTCTTCTTCTCCTTCCCTTTCTTCTTCTTCTCAGCCACCTGGTTACTAGCATCACTATTTTCACCAAGCGAAGAGGAAGAAGGGGAGGGAGAAACAAACGAAGAAGGTGAAGGGTCAACTTCAGTATCAACTGTATGTTGATTCGATTACGGAGGAATCATGGTATTTTGAATGAAAAAGGTTGAGAATAGCCATGGTGGACTCTATTATCTCAACCTAAGATCAACGAAGGAACAGGGATGTTATTCCAAATTAAATAAATTTTAATGACGCTTTGACACAACTTTGCTTTCTCAATTTTTAAGAGTCGAGAAAAAGCTAAAGATGACTCTAGTCCCCTTCGATTTTTAATGAGCCTAAAGTGACAAGTGCTCAGATGGACCTTTTCTTTTAAGGAGTTGAAAAGGAACGAAAGTGACTACTTTGGAAATCTAGATAGAGGGATTACCAAACCAATCGCAAAACTACAATATACACCTTGGTGATAAATTAAAGAGAAATTACCAAGGACTTATGTACGGTAGTCAATCTTTCCGAATGCTATGTTCAGTGCATTGCGATTGATAGGGTGGCAGACACGGCTTCCTATGGATAAAGGATAAACCTATTATGGTCTCCCAATATATACGCGATGGTACGGGCAACACAAGTCCGTGCTGGCACTTGTTGTATCAAAGAGGAGGAATCACCCAACCTTCGATGAAAATGATAGTTACTAGTTTTTACGATGCCAGAACACGTCTCTAGCCTAGACGTCTAGATGTGTTGCGTTAAGTTCCAAAGCGTTGTTAGGTTCATTTAAATTTATTTCAGAGTTGATCTTGTTTAAGATTTTTCCTTTCAATGTTTCACCACGTGATGTCAACTTGAAATTCCTAAAAATGTAATCTACAATGATAAACAATCGTTGTTTATTTTGAGCAATGAAAATCCTACCTACTAGGGAAAGAGGAATCAATTCTTTCAAACAAAGAGCAAAGAGCACACACTAATGCACCTTTCCTAAATCATTTTTCACACACAAACTAAATGCAAATGCAAATGCATGTATTTGTTTTTCATTCCCCTTAATGTGAAAAATTCCAAAAAGGAAAACTAAGTATAGCAAAGATCTGAAACATTTTACTCAAAGCGACATTTTCAACAATTTCTTTTTCAAAATAGAAACGAAGACTAAACGACACTTTTCAATTTCAAACGGAAAATGCTTTCGAAACTTCAAATATTAAAAAATCAAACCAAATACATGACAAAAATTTCAATCGACTATATGGGGAAGAAAGAATCAACGACACTTCTCTTTTTGACACAAAATGACAATTACGACACTTTTTGTACCAAAACGACAGATCGATTTAAGCAACTTTTCGACAAAGGATTGTAAATGATGGACAAATACATAAAAACATTTACTAATCCTAATCAATGGAGGCTGATCTATGTGATGCAAGCAAGCTTCAGCAATGAGACATTGTTCATAAGCAACAAATCAACTAAACAGAACTGAAAACAAGGACAAAACCCCCAAATTTCAAGAATGGAAATAGATTCAGTCAGTCATCACACCTAGGCTTCACAAAAATAGGGATGAATTGCACCTACAATGCTCAGGAAGTGCTATGGATACTGGTTAACAGTGACAGACCGATGGGCCAGGGAGCGCAACTGAAGTGGGTTTTGGCTCAAGTTTGCAGCTGATTTCAGTGAGTTAAGCTGAGCTATGATGGACAGTAAAGAGAAAAGTACAGAGTAATGATCTTGAGAGGTTACTAAGCTACCAAAAGGGCATCTAGAATGCTTGTAAGTCAAATTTTTAATTCATAAACTAAACTGGAGATTGACTGAAGCAACATTCATCTACTATGCAATTGCAGAGAAAGAGCAGTTGAAGGCTATCTAGCTAAGTTCAGGCTCTGTCTATAGTTTATAAAACAAACAAAAACAAAAAAAAAACATCTATTCAATCCCAAGTGGAGTCACCATTTTGTTTCTGGGAAAACTAGTTCCTTTTCGATCGATTAGCCCTCTAGGTTTTGTAGCTACCCTAGAAACAAACAGTTTAAAGAAATTTGTGATTTCTTCTATGTATGATAAATAAGAGAGAGGCAAAGGAACCAACCTAGATCTTCCGCTAGACTTCTTTCTTGATCTCTCTTCCCTTGAAGAGTACCTGTAGAGATGCAGTAACAAAGAACCATCAAAGCATCTTGATCTATTATATCATAAGCATTGCAGAATTAGAAATACAATGAACATACAATAGCATTTACAAATAATAACATTCACAATTGCACAATTGTATGGAAGAAAACTCGAAGAACTTTATTAAATAGAAGGGAGAATTACAACCCAGTTGTCTGATCCAGCATCATCCTCCCAGCATCAAAGCCCTCTTCACCTCATGAAAAGCAAGATCACACCAATATTACAATGCTCCTTCTCAGATACAAACTATCAACACTTCCTTACAAATTACAAAATTCCATCATCCAGATCTCTCAACCGAGGGATCCATTTATAGATGTGTGCAAGGGTGTGAGTCATCTCTGGGTTTTTTATTAGTGTCATTCCACTTGTTGCATTTGGTTCCACTTGGAGATTTCTTGGATCTCTTTCTCATCTCTGGGTGAATTCAGAGAGGCAAGTGTCATAGGAGAAGTTTCTAGAAGATTCCATGAGCATCCACTTAGAAAACTGTCTCAGAAATTTGTCCATCCTCGCTCATCACACCCTATAGAAGGCCTCATCAGTATGCATTGCACCTGGGTAGAGTAGAAGTCAGTATGCATCGCACCCTAATAGTGGAGCAGTTAATATGGTCCAGTTTAGGTCATTTCTGGATGGTTTTTCAGGTGAAAATTTTGGGGAATGATGTAATCAGTTGACCATGTTATTTTAGGGAATGAAACAACACTTTTAGGGGTTGAAGAGCCCTAGTTTATCGACATATAAGATTGGGCTTGAAGTGCCCAAATATGTCTATAACACCAACTTTGCATTGGGATACAAAACATTCATATCAGTTAAGGTGAGGTTGTGCATGTAGAACTCAACTAATTTGGCTCTATCTTCTATACTAATTTGGTCATGCAACTCAATGAACTGCTTGTGTCCTAAAATGGCATGGATCCATGTTGTGATAATGTCTTGATTTGGAACTGCATCCATTTTTCTTTGATGAAGAGTGCATAAGACTTGGATGGCCGTCTGCACTATAGTGCCTCCATGGAGAGACTTTCCATTGTGGTCAATTTTGTTTCCTTCTCTTGCAATTTCTTCCTCAACCATCCATTTTCTACCTTCAACTTCTCTCTCGTTGTGGACTCATTTTCCCTTAACTCACTTAACTCATTGCCCATTTCAAGGACCTTCTCTTCCATGAGGCCCGCATCTTCTACCTTATTGGATTTAGAAATATGCATCCATCTATGGGTCCTTCCTCTTTTTGCTTCAAGTTCAAAGAAAAGTGGGACTACAAATTTTTGTGCGATCACTCTGCCTCCTTCAATGAACTTATAATAGGATCTCAAATTAGGTTGTGGACTAGACTCCTATAAATCTGGGAAATCCTTTTCAAATGTTCTTGGGGAAGTTTCTCCCTGTTGTAACTATTTTGTTTCCTTTTTCCCTTCTTGTTGCTCCTTCTGCTCTTCCTATCGCATTTTCTGTTCTTCCATGAGCATTTTCTATTCTTCATGTAGCATGCTTTGTCTATCCTGTAGCATGCTCTGTCTTTCATGTAGCTTCCCTTTTCCTTTTTGTTGGAGTGTGGTAGGTTCCTTGGGTTATTTAGAGGAGGTTAATCTAGTGGTAGACCTCCTTACATATGCTATGGGAGTCTTTGATATGGCTACAAGAGAGGTGACCTCCTCAACTTTCCTTTCAATGGGTCCTAGCTCCTCCTTTTTACTTGGGGATTCCTCAATTGTAATAGGGCCCTTTGTGGGACTTTGAGGCCTCCCCTATTTAATCTTGGTTCTTTTCCTAGTTTTGAAGTAGAGGGGAGTTTTCCTTTGCCTTTTATTTTTAGGTTTGATTGGTGTGCTCAAGGTAGCTAAGGTGGCAACTACCTCTTTTTTAGTGGGCCCTGGAGACAAACTTGTTTTCTATGGGGATACCTCTTCTTCTCTAGATGTAGTGGTTTGCTCAAGGCTTGGTTCTTCTTGTTGCTCCTCCTCTTCTTCTTCATTTTGCTCTTTCCTTACTTCTTCCTCTGGCTCTGGTTCTTCCTCTATATTCTCTACCTCTGCCTCTTCTTCATCTTTCTCTTTCTCTACTTCTTCATCTTGCTCTGGTTCTTCCTATATATTCTATGTCTCTTCCTATTATTCCTCTTCTACCTCTGCCTCTTCTTCTTCTTTTCCTTCTCTTCCTCCAACACTAGAGGCTGGTGTCTCACTTGGTGTGAGGGTTTGAGTGTCCATGAAGGTTTCTCTTTCCATATCCCTAAATTTAGACCAGAGGGTAGGGATCCTTAGTTTATTCAAAGAATCTACCACTATCAGTTTGATGAGGCCATGGTGGCCTAGGTGTTGGTGAACTCTCTCTCTCACCTTTTGGCTCATGTCATTGATGGACTGTAGGAAATAAGGTGCGATTGAGTCTTTGGGCTAGGGGAAATTCTACTTGAAACCTTAGTTCATGGAGAAATCTGAAATGGTAGCCATAGACTACACCTAGTCTTCCTTCACAGGAGATGAACTTAAGGATATGGTAGGCCACCTTATCCTAGGGATAGAGTAGGCTTTCCCTTCTGACTCTATTTTTATCTTCAATAGGTTTCTCATCAGTATTGAAGAAGTTATTTTTAGCAATGACACTATTTATCTTGTATTCTCTCCTCCATTGGATCCCTAGGGGAAGGGTTGTCACCCTGGTAATTAGCTTAGGATTGATGGAAATGCTAATCCCCTTACCACAGTAGTGGCACTGACTCTTCTCTGAGAGTTTAGGGCCATGGGAAATTCATATGTAATTTCATCATCATATCCCTTCATTAGCTCAAATAAACCTAACCACTGATGTCTTCTGAAAATGTCTAATATAGGAGGGTGAAGATGAATTCTTTTAGTCTCTGTAGGATCCCTTCTATTGAATCCCCCTCCCATATTTTCCTATGTTTTTAACTATGTGTAGGAGGGTTTCTTCCTCTAATAGCTCCAATGTGTAATTCAATGGGAACAAAGGGTTGGAATCTCTAGTTGATGAAAATTATGTATATTCCCTCTAATCTATAGCCAGAAAAATTCTTTCAATTCACAAAATGACTACTATGACTTGTAGAAGTTAGGGTGCACCAACATGTAAATTATGGACAGATGAATGAGAGGGGCCACTTAATTTTCACCACATGGCCTAGGATAAGGATAATTGGAGACCAAATCGACCCTTGGTAACGTTCTTTCACCCTTGGAGGCTTCATGTACCTCTAGCATTTACAGGCTTCCTATAGTTTCATGTTGCTTCCTCCTATAAAAATGATAGAGTAAGGTTTGATTCTCCTCGATGGATCCATGGGCTCATCCTTATCTTAACTGTCTTTTAAATGAGCATAGATAAAGAATTATTTGACCCTCAGTACGTTACATGCTATTTTTTGCCAAGGCTCAAAGCGTTGTGATGACTTGGTAGAGGCATGAGTTTTCCTCTTTTGGATTGTTACACCACCTGGAGTGATCATTCCCTCGTCCCTCATAATCAGAACCCACCCTCTATTATCTAATTTTGACTGATGTGACACTCTAATGTTGCATACGACTCATAAATCACTTTTTGTTCATTGACTGAGGGTGGCCAAGTTAACTGCCCGCCTCCAGCTTATAAAAATACCTTACCTCGACATTCATACGTTTTAAATTATTTTACACATATAGAGGATCTGAGAGGTTTCCAAACTTGTGCCTAGCTTGTGTTCTATTGATGCAGGGGTGTGCATGCTAGAGTGATAGACCTTTGTACTATTACTCAGGGAGTGGTTTTGCTGTATTTTTCTACTCCTGTGTATATTTTCTTTTCTCCCATGTGTTTGACTGCTGTTTTTTCTATGTGTACAGGTCCCCTTTTGATATCCCTGGTTATAGTACTGGTGTTGTAGAGTCCTTATTGGAGTTACAAAGTTCCTCATGAGATGGTATCATCCCCTTAACTTGATGGGAAGGAAACAAACTAGGCTTTTGGCTTTTCTATAATGGTTGCACAGGCTACTACAGGAGAATCCTGTAGCAGCCCTTTTTTTTCTTCCAAGGTCTTTTAACTTCGAGGGAGTGATGAGGAAGAGTGTAAAGGGATTGGAGGATGATGTTAGGGCCCTAATTGAGTAGTGTAGGGTTTTGGAAATGGAGGGAGTGTGCTCTGTGTTTTTTTCAAGATTTTTTTCAGGATGAGACAAAGTTTAGGGTTAGTTTTGAAAGATATTGAATTTTTTGTGAACAAGGATGTTTGAAGGATGGATGGGTGGTGGATCAAGGTGGGATACCCTCATTTACCTTTGGCCAAGTCATGCTTGGTGGTTTTCTCAATCAGATCCCCTTCCTGTATATTTTCGGTATCTTCCTGTAGTGCTACAGGATCTTCTTGTAGCAATCATGGAGGGCGTGAAATTGGATGTTTGAGCCACTAGGATGGTGGAGAGTGGTGAAGGAGGGGGTTCTCATGGGTGGATGGAGGGTTAAGTGGATGGAAACTTGATGATTCTGGCCCTGTAGCTCTAAAATTCACCACTGTCCTTAAAACCTGCAAAATGACAAAAATTATTAACAGACAGGGTGTGGATCGATGTCATGAAATTATCCATTTTTATTATTTTTCCATTTTTGAGGGACACACATGCTACCTAAAGAGAGGTTTTCAACCTGTATGCCTGCCATGAGCACCTTAGGGGAGGTTTTCACCCAGGGATCTTTATTTTTTCTTTTTCTTTTTTTACTCTTGGGCTACCTTAGGGAGGTTTTCAACCCAAGAGTTGGCCTCGGATGCCTCATAAAGGTTTTCATCCAGGCCTTTTATTTTTTTTTTCTTATTCTTCTTTTTTTCTCTTTTTTTTTCACAAATAAAAATAGTATCTAGGAATTTTGTGACTTGGAAGCTATGAAACTTCCAATCAGATTCACCTCTCTGCTAATGGTGCTGATGAATTCTTCCTTCGACACAGGTTTTTTGTAAACCTTAAATCTGGAGCCATTGACAACCAAGGGAATCCCTTCTTCATCAATGGTCGTAATTTGAACAGCTCCATTGTCATGGAATTTCTCTATTAGGTATGGGTCTGACCATATTTTCATCAATATCCCTTTGAAGTCCTTGAACCTAGAGTCATATAGCAAAGCCCAATCCCCTCCTTGAAAAACTTTGTCCTTGATATTCCTATCATGACAGACCTTCCTCTGCAATTGGATAACTTTGGTGTGTAGGAGGGCCTACATTCTGAATTCATCCAAGCCATTTAATTGGAGTAACCTCTCCTGTTGTGCTTTGGTGATATCTAAATCTAATTGGGATGCCATTCTCAAAGTATTGTACTCAAAATCAATAAAAAGCAGAGCTTTCTTTCCACAGACCAAATCATAAGGGGTAAAACTAGTAGTTGTTTTCCAAGTTCTGTTATAGGCCCAAGTGGCCTCCACTAATCTGTCTACCCAATCTTTTCTACTGCTTCTCACAACTTTGGTGAGGATTCCCTCTAATGTCTTATTTGTGACCTCCACTTGTCCATTAGCCTAAGGATGATAGGCAGTAGATTTTCTACGCTTGATATGATGTTGCCTTAAGAGATTATCGATTAGTTGTGATGTGAATTGAGATCCTTGATCGATGAATATCCATCTGGGGTACCCAAATTTGTAGAACACATTATCCCTAAAGAACTTAACCACTTTCTCCTATGTTTCTATCTTGATAACTTTTGTGTTAGCCCACTTTGTCAAATAATCAATGCACACAATGATGTACTTTTTCTTCCCTTATGGTGGATCAATTGGCCCAATGAAATCCATGGCCTACTTATTAAACAGCTCCAAAGCCACCTGAGGTTGTAAGGGAATTTCATAGGGGTAGGTCTCCCCATCATCTGGAACTGATCACATCGATTGGTGTATCTTCTTGGATCTTGGTGGAGAGTGGGCTAGTAATAGCCAGCTTGCGGAGCCTTGAAGGTTTCCCTCTTAGTAGCAAAGTGACCTCCACAAGGACCGTCATGACAAGTTGGGAGGATTTCAAAGACTTCCTCTTCCTTTACACATCTCCTTAATATTTGATCTAGTCCCAGCTTGAAGATATTTCCCCAATCCAAGTGAAAGGGGCACTCTTCCTTACAATTATGCTGTTCTCCCTTGATGACATATTTGGAAGGAATTTTGCAACAACTAGGTTGTTGGTTATTTCAGCAAACCATGGAGAGAGAAATGAGAGAGAAAATAAGTTCTCATCTGGAAGTTGATCATCAACCATCCCTTCATCACCTGTAGGAAAATAAAGTCTAGACAAAAAATTGACAACTACATTTTCTTTTCCTTGCTTATCAATAATAGTTAAATCACGTCTAATAATTCTTGCATTCACATCAGGCTTTTTCATTAAGTACTTGATAGTTTCATGGTCAATATGAAAAAAAAATTGATATCCAATGATGTAGTGTTTGAACTCGTTTAAAGAGTGTACAATAGCTGGGAGTTATTTCTCAGTTACAGTGTAGTTCAATTCGGCCTTAGATTTTTTTTTACTAATGAAGTAAACGACATAAGGTAACTTATCATCTATCTAGCCTAAAGCTTCTCCTACAAATTTATCGGATGCATCAACATGAATATGAAAGGGAAGAGCCAAAATTGGGCCTCTAAGTATGGGTGCAATGGTTAATTTCTATTTCAAGACCTCTAGGGCCTCTTGGTAGCTATCTGACTAGCAGAATTCTAAGTCCTTGGCCAAAAATACAAATAATGGTGAGGCTACTTTGCTGAAGTCTTTGATAAACCTCCTATAATATCCAGCTAAGCCCAAGAAGCTCCTAACATCCCTCTTCTTTTGAGGAGTAGGGACCCTTTTTATGATGGAAATTTTGTTTGGGTCCACTTGTATTCCCTCTTGAGATATTGAATGGCCAAGGACAGTCCCTGCATTCATCAAGAATTCACACTTCTCAAGACTAAGCGAGAGATTCATTTCAATGCACTTCTTCAGGACTTTCCCTGGGTTAGAGAGAGATTCTAGGAATTCACACCCATAGGGAGTGAAATCATCCTTGTACATCTCTATAGAGTCATGGACCAGATCAACAAAGATGCTTAGAGATGGCCTTTGAAAAGTGGCATGGGAATTATATAATTTGAAAGGAAGGACCCTATAAGAAAAGGTACCCCAAGGAAAAGTGAATGTAGTTTTGTCTTGGTCCTTTGGGCTAATCTACATCTGATTGTAACCAATGAATTCTTCTAGGAAAGAGAATAAATTCTTCCCTGCATTACCATCTAAAAATTAATCAATGAAAGGTAAAGGGAAATGGTCTTTCTTAGCGGCTTTTTTCAAATCTATGTAATACACACAAATCCTCCACTTTCCATTATTTTTTGGTACCAAAACTAGAGGGGATACCCACTCACTATCTGAGATGGGGTATATGGACCTTGCATCTAACAACTTTTGCAACTATAACTTTACTATGTCTTTGAGGGTTGGGTTCATTCTCATTTGAGGTTGGCGCATAGGTTTTCATCCCTCCTTGATGTAGATGTGATGAGTACACAATGAAGGATGCACCCCTTTCATTTCTTTATAGCTCCAAGCAAAGGCATCTAAGTGCTCTCTCATCATTTTGCACAACATCTCTTCTTGGTTGGCTGAGACAGAGGGGTTAATATTCAAGGTTTTATATGGACCAAATTCTACCATTTTGGCATGTGAAGGGCTTGGGTCCACTAGGTATAACTCAATCCAAGGAATACCCTTAGATTCCTTCACAAGATCATCAAGAGGCATGGTGTTGGGGGATTGGTTCTGGAGGATTTGGTCAATGAGGTCATCTTCATCAAGTTTCCCCCCTCCTATAACAACATCTAGGGTACAGATTGGATGGGATGTTGTATGATACAATTCATCTTCCTCCTCCTCTTCCAACCATACGGGTAAGTCATGCTTAATGGATGACTGAGCAGGAGGGTACAATACCAACTATTTGGACAAATGCCCATTCTTAATGTTCATGCTCTTATCTCTGCAACTTATGTAAGCATCAACACTGGCTAGCCATGGCCTTCCAAGGATGAGAGGATAACCATTGAATTTGGTCTTGGGCTAGAGAGCTAGGAAGTCAGTAGGATACTCCCAGGAGTTAATAGAGACCATTACATCCTCAACAACTCACTTAGGAGCCATTG
This sequence comes from Pinus tabuliformis, assembly GCA_031772625.1. Classification (NCBI taxonomy): domain Eukaryota; kingdom Viridiplantae; phylum Streptophyta; class Pinopsida; order Pinales; family Pinaceae; genus Pinus; species Pinus tabuliformis. Next base: position 323,892,700 of record CM062811.1, read on the forward strand.
TGGACCTATTTGAAAGTTACAACACTGTGGTGGTCTTTCTCAAGGATCCTTGGAGGTTTACCTTGAGCATGGTTTCTTTAGTCATCGCATTGATGGAAACCCCAAGATCAATCAAGGTGTGAAGGACAATGATGCCATCAATGTGCATATCTACCAGAGGACTTACAGGATCTAGATATTTTGGGTAAATCACTCTTCCTAGCATTAGATCAGATAATTGACCAATAAAATTGATGGTAGGGGTGTCTTTCTTTCTCCTCCCAGGATGTTTGAAGCATTTCTCTTTTATAAGATTATTGTAAATGGGAACATCCTTGATATCTTGGAGGAGTGGAATTTTAACACACAGGTTCTTCCATTATCCCAAAATTCTAGTCTCTTTTGGGGTGTGATGGTTAGGATGGATCAATCTCTCAGGAAAAGGAGGTGGATTTACTTGAGGTTTACTCTCTTCCTTTTCCTCTTCAAGTTCCTCAAGTGGGGATGGGGGCTAGTTATCTCGGAGCACTCTTCCAGACCTGAGGTTGATTTCTTGAATCTCCACAACATAGGCAGGGTAGGATGTCTCTCCACTATAGACCTGTTGTGCTTGCTTTTTTTTCAGTTTTGTATTAGGTTGAGCAGGCATCTGAGTTTGCATGGATGGAGAAGGAAGAATAAGTTGTGGTTGAGATGGAGGTGGAGGTAATAAATCAGGAGGTTCGTTGAGTTGAGGCCTCCACCCTTGTGATGGGTTATTCCACTGAGGATGTGTAGAAGCATATGGCTGAAATGTTTGATTGATAGGTTGGGGAGGATACTGAGGTGCATAAGGCCAAGGAGAAGGTGTGGACCATGATGGATGAGTGGAAGAGTACCAAGGTGGTAGGGGTACATTCTGGTTGGGATGGTAATAAGAGTAGGATGCACCTTTCATGCCTTGTTGGTATGGACGAGGGCCTTGACACCTCCTTTGATTGATGAAACAGAGTTGTTCAGCCCCACCTTCTGCCCTTAGTATACAACTTTCAATCCAAGTAAAGAAGGACACATATTTGTGGCATGGTTTTCCTAACAGACTGAGTAGACCTCTATAACATTTAATGGACATTCATTTTTTGGGTGCCTTCTAGTGCATTTAGGGAAAAAGATAGCTAAGCCCTCTCTGCTTCCTCTTATCCCCTCTTCATCTGCATGGTGTCCATTTTCAGAGAAAAGGTGTGAAACATTTCACTTTTAAAGTCCTCCAACGTTCTCCCAATTTCATTCTTGATAGATGTTGTGGAGGGAGAGGAACTGACCAAAGCTTAACTAGCCCTAACCTTCTTCCTAGAAGCCCTATAATTGTTTTTGAATATTGTTTTGATGTCTTCATAGGGTAGATTATATATGTTTCCCCCCAAAAACATGTTGAGGGTTTCCAGTATGTCCTCCCTGATCCTCTGAGAAGGATTAACTTGAGTGAGTCATGATCAAGGGTGTATCTAGCCCTCCTATAACTAAGCCGAAATCTTTCCTCATAGTCTTTCAAGGATTCATCAGGTCCAAGAGCCATTCTAAATATTTCCTCTTTGGTGTATTTGGACCTACAATAGTCCCTGTACTTTTTGTTAAAGGATTCTTGCATTTCAGCCAAGGTAGTGATGTTATCCCCAGGTAGACCCATGAACCAGCGCAAGGCTGCATCCTTAAGGGTGGATGGGAACAACTTCAACTTCTAGTCATCAAAGGTATAGTGATAAGTCTTATAGACAACATAAAACTCAAACATTAGAGTATCATGGTCCACAGAAGTCAAGCCATGGAAGTGAGTAGGGAACAAGGGCTTATATTCTTCATCCTATCATCTCCATTAGTTTCTCTGATGGGAAAAACTCCTCATTCCTATTTTCAACCATGGCATGGGTATGTGGAATGGCTTCTTCTTCTTCCTGAATAGGTTCTTCAAATATCTCAAGTTGTTCACCTAAGGGGTCTTCTAAATCCCTTGTAGTCAAGGAGGAAAGTTGACAGTCACCAAAGAAAAGTGAAGGTTGAATGTTTGATGGTGTGGGGATATTTGACAAGATTTTCCTAGAGTATCTCTACTCCTACGAGGCATGAAAGATTTTTTTTCTCCCTTTTATGTGATTTTTTCAAAACTGAATGAAAAACAGAAAGAAATACATAAATAACATCTACCTATACACCTCCCTGGAAACGACGCCAAAAAGTGGTGAGCCCTTGTATTGCACCAAGAGTGTTGCAACTTCCAGAGGCCCTTCAACTTTACTTATCAATCCTGGGTTCGTACAAACTTCAGATGACAGTCCTATATAAACAATAGATTAGTTCTACTCATGCCACCCTCAACTAGGTCACTTGATCATTAGGGCTCCAAGACCATTCCTTTACTGAACTTAAAGGAGATTAACTACTGAAAGAAGAATGTAAAATCTAGTCCTAGTGCATAGAAAGTAAATTATTTTCAACTCTAACTTCTAAATGTTGTCAACTTGTAAATGAAAATGATTCCATTCACGAAAAACAAAAGAATTATGCTAACTGCAGAAAGGTAACTACTCTAATTTTCAATCAATCATCTAGCTATCAAGTTTTCTTAAAAACAGAAGATCATCCTACCAATTCATAATTCAAGAATGCATGCATTATTTATATAATTCACTAATCTGATAATGATATCTAAGACAACAATAAGGTATTACAGACTTAGTGCATGGACTTGTCTATGTCATTTTAAGCAATGGATTAATAAGATTGCGAAATGCACAGATAATGAAGCAGTAAACAAAATAGACATAATAGGAAACACATGACACATGACATAGCAAATTTAATGAGGAGTTCGCCCAATACTCCTGGGCTACATCTCCTCTCTATTATGTCTTCAAGCAGAGTTATTTTACAACAGTGAGCTCAATTTGAGCCTCACACACAACATAATACAATAACAGATATTTACTTGAACCTCTCAAGTTTCTATGAGTACATAGACTCCCCCAATGCTCTCTGTCTCTGTCCTAACTTTGTCTCATCATTTTCCTGCAATACTGCCTTCGTTCTGTTTGCTCTCTGTATGTGGCTTTAAAGCCAATCTATGTTGCGTTTCTCCATCCCGGCTTTCTGTCTCCTAGGCCTCTGTCCACCCGAATCCCTCTTTCAGCGTTACATAGTCATGGCATAACGCCAAAAGGGGAGGTGGCCACCTATTCAGCATCATAAGAGTGCCTCAGTCCCTTGAATTCCTTCAAGATTACAAATGCAGTCATTTTTTCCTTAACACAGGAAATTGTCTGCATAACTGTGAAATACCGCCAAAACATAATTCATTTCGGACTTCAAAAGTCCCGAAACATGGTTTATTCCCCTATCGGGTCCACTCTCCATTGCTATCGCAAGTCGCTTTGGCCTCGCTCTGAGGTTCCCCTTCGTATTTTTTAAATATGTTAAAAATCACGAAATGCATTAAAATGGCCTTTCTTCCAGACTTGAAATTATATCGAATAGTGTTGCACAAAATATTGTCACCATGACATTCCGTATTCAGTGTGAGTCTATCACCACTCATAATTTCCTCCTATGCAAGTCTTAAACCTCAGCTCTTCATGTCAAGCCTTGAAAAATGAGAGAAAGTCCTTGAAAATCTCTAAAACTTTGGTTTTGCGCTTTCTCTTAGTATTACCTGCGGTCCCGCACTCCCTGGTCATGTTCCCTGCAGACCTGCCCGCTCTGTTTCTGTGTAATGGGTGCGGACCCCTGTAAAAGTCAAAAAGGCACAAGTAAATTCTTAAAAACTCACTTTGTATTATTTCTAGAAGCTTCTAGAGGGAATCTTGAGGTGGCAAGTTCGCTCCTTGGTGGTTCATGCATCCCATAACTAAAGGAGCTAACCCCTTGATGTGAGGAGCTTATCCCTTTGAAGGAGGACTCTATCCCTTCATAGGTGGACCTGGTAACTTCCTTCCTCTGCACTATAAAATGAGGCATTGGGCTGGTTACTAAGGAGGTTGAAAGTTGAATATTTTGGAGGTTAAATGCTGTTGGAATTTAGACTTCCTAATTGAGCTTGAGAGGAGAGATTACATAACTTTTGATCTCATTGGGAAGAGTGTGAAGCTTGTCAAAGCAGAGGAGATTCTTTCTTGGACCCTGGGAGGAGCTTGTAGAACATCAAGGCACCAAGGTTGTAAATTTATTCTTTGTTTAAAGTTAATACAATCAAGTTTATTTTTCTCAATAAGCTATCTCTTATGGTTTATTTCATGGATTCCTTGATCACCATGATGAATATGATTTATTATATTGGCTATGCAGGTGTTATTTGATGTTTGCTTGTTTGTGTTTGCAGGTTCTCAAAAGGAAACTCATTTGGATGGTTGAAGCGTGGCTGCCACAAACTAGCATTGGACTTAAGGTAGGGTCTAAAACACCTCTTGGTTTTTATTTATAAATCGCAATATTTAGAGAAAGGTAGAATTTTCTTGTTTTGCTTGTCGCTAGATATCTGTAGATACTAGGGAGATCGGTCTTGTCCGCAAGAACGATTTATCCGGCCGACAAAATGGCGACTCCACTGGGGACTTGAATTTTGGTTTTTTGCCTTTACTTTTACTTTGACTTGAGAAACTTTTTCTTTGTTTTTGGTTTTTGCTTGATGTGTGTGGGATTGGGTAGTTTTAGATCCTGAATTATTTTTTGTTTTTTCACGCTTTTGAAAGAGGACCGCACGTTCTGTTTGTAACACAGTGCAGACATCCCTACACTATTGCTCTACTACACAGAGCGGTACCGCACTTGGTTATACCGGATGCCTGCGGACCCTATCAAATTTTTGAAAAACCTAAAATATATTCATCCAGTTAAGCTTACGATTTGTTTATGTTTTTTTAGCCTCTGCCCAGATCTGCATGTGTCTTGTCAGAAAATTCTTGTAGGTGAGTTCCATTGGCATTTTGGTTTTAGGTGATTTTCTAGAAGTTTTGTGTGCCTGGCTTGATTTTCGTTTGGTCTTTGTAGTAACTCAGAGATTAGAAGCCTACGAAACCTCAGATTACCCTGGTCTTTGTGGTCTTCTTAATGAGTCTGACCAATTTGTGAAATCTGCCTTTGGTGAGAAATAGATCTCGTTTTCTCTTTGCAAAGCTTTGAAAGAACTTGTTTTGAAAGTTTTGAATTTCATTTTTAAAAAAGAAAACATAAGATGGGTGTTTTTTGATTAATTTGTTATTCTGAACGAATTAGTCCTTAGTTTGCTAAATAACTAAGTAAAATGTCCTCGAAAAGAAATTTTGTAATCTTTTGCTTCAATTAGATTTTTAGAAGTTATAGATCTCAAGATTATATTTTTCATAGTTTTGAGTGTTTTCTAGAAATTTTAGAATCTCTTTGGAAAAAAAAAAATTGTTTTTTGTAGTTTTTGAGTGTTGAAAAGAAAGGGATATTTTTCATGAGCATAATTAGTAGTCTCGTTTTTGAGTTTATTGAAAAAGACAAAAAGGTTTTCTTTTCATTTATTTGTTAAGGAGAGATTTGTTTTTCAAGCAATTGCATTCTCAACTCTTTCTTTAACTAGAAATTCATTGAAGAAAAATGATTGTTTATCATCTTGGAGTTGAGTCTTCACACCATAAAGTTTCATCTCCACACCTTTTGACTTAAGAAACAACCAATAAAAATAACGCTTAAAGTAAAATTTATCTAGCAATCTTTTTATTTCTAGGGCTCTTTATCACCAACATAGCTTAGGCTAGTATCTTGGAGTAGGGAGTGATTAACTCTCCAAGATAGTTAAAACAAACAAGTAGCTATATCTTGCGGTAGGATATAAATTCCAATTGTTACATCTATGCTCTGGGAAGCTCCTCTTATAGGAGTCAAGCACGAGATCATATCTGAACCAATGGGGTAATCAATCCTTCCTCATTGGGAACGATAGAAGATATACATGTATTAAAAATGGTAAACCTCAGATTAACCATTGTCGAGGAGCCTGGGGTCACTTGTTGGTAAACCTTGGATTATGTCAAGGAGCCTTCAAGGGGATTGAGCTTTGTTACTCTGCCCTTGCATGTGTATCGGATCACAGACTATTCCCCCAGGTATAGTTTTTTCTGTTGGTAACTATAGTGACCATAATCTATAGGATTATTTCCTAAGGTGATGGTGGAGGGAAGATCCCACTGTACCTGGAGCAGACGTCGACTAAACTCACTTGGACTCTCTAGGGGATTCTCTTCACTCGAGACGGTTTAGTGAAGAAACTTGTACCAGTCTATTTCATTAAGCAGGTTGTCGGGGTAACTGTTCCAACTACCATTTCTGTATTGAATTTTGCGACGTTGGATTTCATCACCAACTAGTGTTTTTGGTAGAGAAAGTTACTGTTTGTGTGTGGTTTGAACTCCTAGATTCTTTAGGCGTGTGATTCAAATTGTCTGGTTATTTAGAGACTTTAGGCGGTTTTATTGAGATTTTTCTTTGTTTGCGTGTGAAGCAATTAAAATATTTAATCGTGGTTGAATTACCGAGACAGTCCCGTAGACTTTGGGGGCAACCTCCCGAGTATTCACCAAGCCAGCTTGAAGGGCTATGATCTCTTGTAACTCCTAGTGACAATAGAGTTGGGTCACCGGAAGAAGGAGAATCTTCTTTAATTGTTCATCCTGATTATCAAGTTCAAGCAACAGAATATATTTCTGAACCAATTTCATTTTCCAAAGTTACTGGTAGTGTTTCCTCTACTAGTGAATTAGCTGAAGAACCTAAAATTTCTGAACCTACTGCTACTCCATCGTCAGGATTTGCTTCTCCAACTTCCAATGGTCCTAGTTCACCCAAGGTAGGAAGAATCATTACCCCAAATCTTCCTTCTGGACTTATTGCTATTGAAGAACTCGTTAGTCCGGAAGAAGGTATATCTATCCCTGAAAATCAACCAACTATAGAACTTAGGGAGCGTGAATCGATCTTTTACAGTCCACCTAGGAGGGACGCTTGGTATCTTTCATTGACCAACTTTTTAGAAAACCCGGGTCTACATTTTTCGCCACCTCGCATTCCTTTTCATCCAACACCTAGAGGTTATTATCCTCCTTTGAATATGTCGAGACAGTCATCCATGTTTTCTCAATCTCCAGAAACATTTTTATATGGCGATCCTTCTGTTCCTTCTGGGTATCAATCACTTACTGGTACTATTTCAGGGGTATCTCCTCAACCTATTGAACACGAGTTATCAACTGGTAATAACGGAACTAAATTGTTGAGTGTAGAAGACATTCTTATGATTTCAGGTACCATTCCAAATCCGTAGCCTCAAGGTAGTTAGTTACCACGTGGGGGGCAACCTCAAGGTACTCAATTATTGCCTAGTGGGCAACCTCAAGGTACTCAGTTACTGCCTGGGGGGAAACCTTAAGGACAGTACATACCTTTGGGACAGTACATTCCTCAAGGTCAACCCCAAACTCAGTACGTACCTCAAGGTCAACCCCAGTATCAATATATGCCTCAAGGTCAACCCCAGTTTCAGTACGTGCCTCAAGGTTATCAACCTCAAGGTCAGTACCCAACCCAAGGTTTCCAACCACCTTTAGGTCAATCATTTGTCCAAGGAGCTGGAAATGTACCTTTGAATTATCAACCCTACCCTAAACTTGGTTATGGTCCTCAATATGCTCAACCTTCTATGGGCCCATACCCCAGAATGAACGTAGTGTGGGATCCATCTCAATCTCAACAGATCTTGCAACCGAATGTGCATTTGTCATCTCAATTTGGACAACCTTTGGTTTCTGGTTCAACCCAGCAACCTGTCCAGCCTAATATTCAAACTTCTGCACCTAGTCTAGTTTCTAAGCCTGGGCCTAGTTCGCCTCGAACTCTGCCTCAAACAATTGCTACAACTACTGCAGCATCTGTTCAATCTACCCCACCTACTTCTGGAGTATCGACAGCTCCAGTTTCTACTGTTCCTGCATCAACTCCTCAAGCATCTTTACCTTAGTCTAGACCTACAATTCAAACTTTGGTTCAGATGCCTGCAGGACAACCTGGTCCAAGTACGGTTGTCACAAGTCAACCTCAATTTACTTATAAACCATACCAGGGACAGTACTAATTCAGTCCTGCTGTTCAAAGCCCAGTCTACCAGTATTAACCATACCCTGGATATACTTATCAGCAACCTCAACAACCCCAATACAGTCCGTTTAATCCTGGTTTTCTGGGAGGATATAATATCCCAAATGCAATTCCAATTCCAAGTTATCCTGGATATCCTCCTCCTAGGGCTGGTCTTATGACCCAGGGTTTTCAAGACCCTAATCGTCAGTTACCGTTAATTACAACTTTGGACTTGCCTGATTTGCCGTGCCTTACGAACGATCTGATTAATTATCTTCCGTTTTGGCCGCCAATGCTGAATAAGTTGCCCAGTGATATACCAAATTTTGAAGGTAAATCAAGAGAGGATCCGTCAACCATGTGATGAATTATCACCTCTGGTGTGCATCTAACTCCATTATAGATGATTCAATTCGTTTACGTCTTTTTCAACACACTCTGATTGGTCTTGCGGCCAAGTGGTGCATTGAGTTACCGTGAGCCTCTTTTTATAACTTTAGTCAGCTAGCTACTTCATTCTTAACTCATTTTCAGTTTCCTGTCAGATATGACAGTGGCACGGAATTAGTAACTTCATTAAAACATTCAACGTCCACTTATATTTCAGATCACATTCATGAATGGAGACGTCGATGGCATTTAGTGAAAGTTTTTATTCCGGATCAAATCTTAGCAGAATGGTTTGTTAAATCATTATTACCTAAAATCACTGAGGATGTAGCTAAGGCAGGGGTTGTTACTGAAGAGCAAGTAATTGCTCAAGCTCAGTACCTTGACCTCATTTATACGCAGTCGAGTACTTTACACAAGAAAATCCCCGACCTTCTGAAACAAAATCAAATAACTGCAGCTCCTTCAGGGTCTCATGCCACTGACGGTATGATTGGTTCAGTTAACACCAAAAGTAAGAAGAAATCTTCAAATAATTCTTCTCCTATCATAACTCTACCAGATTCCCTGACAAGATACTCTTCTGCTGAAATGCCTGCCGATATTCATGTTGTAGGATCATCTACGGCCAAATCAAAATCCGAAAGTAAAAAGAAGGGGAAGAAGAAAAATAAGAAAAATTCGAAAGAGAAATCAGATAAAACAGAATCTACTGATGAGAAACATAAACCTCGTTATCCTTGTCTCATTTGTGAGGAAGAGAATTTTACAAAAGACTTCCCTCATCGTGCTAAGGTTGTGAAAATTGTCAAAGGTTCTCAAACGCATGTTGTCTTGAAAGATCCTTTTCCTTGTCAAGACAGTAATATGATTGGTTCTTCCTCAAATGCCTCGGAAGAACCCATAATGATGATGTCCCATGTTAGGATTGCGACACAATCACAAGATTATGGAAGTAAAAGTCCTGTTGGTGGTAAGGAAGGAGAATCTTCTAATTCGAACCCATCAACTTCAACTCCTGGTTCTGATCCGCTACAGATCGAGAAACCTAACCCAGACTTACTAATCAAACTGCCTGCTAAGGGTATACTTCGAAAGTCAACTTTCAATCCACATGTGAGAGCTGCTC